>OZ024817.1:7018305-8218305 GCA_964017055.1 Chloromyia formosa
ACAAGTGAGACTTCAAATAAGGAATAACTTTCGATAGAATGAAGCTAGCGACTTGAAAAATTCGACAAATATTTGTAGAATGGGTTAGTTAATTGATTTTGATTATGGTCAAGATCCTACTGAATCATTGCCAACCTCCCCTATAAACTGGCCGTATAGGAAACTCACTTTTAATGCATATGGTCGTTACCAATTGGTACTTTTGGTATCACCACTAGGTCTGTACAAGTCTAGGGTATATACGCTTCGGCCCGGTTTTTTTTAAATTTGTAGGGGAGGTAGGCGTTCTTCTGATCTGATTATGCCTAACTTACTAAAACTGGAGTAGCTTCTCACCTCAGGGTCACGTGGCAAAAATCAGGTGTCTAAGTCAATTGGTTCAAGAGATATAGACAAAAAACCTGAAAAGTAGGGTAGTACGGGGCTCTTTGTAAGAAAATTACCGTTAGTTTTCAACTGATCGATTTCATTTTTCCAGGGGAGTATAAGATTATCCTCACGAGCAATCTACCATAGCTAGAGCTTTGTAATGTTGCATCATTTTTTTTCACATCTTTTGTTTTTTTTTTGTGAATTTTGAAATGCAAGTTGCACAACATCGGCCTTACTATCAAGAAGTTATTGCAATCGGGGGCATTGAGCGCACTCACTGGGCAACTGGTTGGGTGTCTTCACTAACAAATACACACAACCTGGAGCTAAGTGAAAAGCATAGATCCAAATAACGGATCTATCGGATGTTATATTGATCCAGCCAATAGGAATCACGGTGACGCGGAGAAAGAACAGGACTGAGCAACAGGCAGAGAATTCGAGGAGTCTTTTGAAAGTCGTGACAGCGAGCGGTTGGTGCTGTATGATCCGGTGTTTGCTGACCACGCGGTCAGATCCGTTTTATTTTTTTCGGTCGTTGTTCATCGATAATTTTATTCACCGGCCTCCCGCGAACACAATTCTGTCGTTGCAAACCGCGCTTATTGGTTTTTTTTTTCAAGAGTTTGAGCCCCAAGAAGGCCACTGCTGCGACTGCGGCCCGCGTGGCTTCAGTTTGGCCCAGCGAAACTCGCGTTAGGAGTGTGTCGACGCGCAATTTTATTACCCGCGAACATCCCATTTTTTTTCGCCGCGATTTGTCGCTAAGCCCCTAAAATAGTCGAAATTCCTGTCTCGCGCGTTTTTTTTTTCTTTATCGTCCGCGAGTGAAAGTGAGGTTAAGGGGAAGTTCACATAGTGTTGTTCGACGAGGAATCCCCTCCGCATCGATAATATGCGGCCATAGTGACACCCCCCCAGAAATTCCAGTGTCCACCATCAGCACGTTCCCCAATTAAGGGCATAAGGCGCTTCGACTTAAATCACCACCCCGTCCCACAGGAATACGGAAGTCGATAGTGGAGGCGTCGTAGGCACCGCCACCTAACGAGTGTTTATTGGACTAGCCGTTCCGCAGCAATTTGGTGAGCCCGTTCCAGAATTATATTCAATAGGATACAATATATATACATGAACATATGTATTCACACACTTATATATATGTGAATGTATGTATATTGGCATGCATATTTAGGTCTTTATGATATCCTTTCACAAGTGTTTTTTTTTCTTGGCTCCCCTCAGCAGTGACGCATGCGTGGCGTCATTAGATTTTCGGCCCTATTACATCCGCATAAATACATGCTGGTGAAATGCTCCTTCTCTGCACTTTACCTGACTCCGCATTTTCGTGTCACTCTTCATCTTGGTTTGAGTACGAAGTCTAAGTTTTATGACGTCATTGTCGTTCCAATCCACTTTAGTAACTCTTCTCTCCAAGTCATTCGGATTAAGAGAGAACGATTGTTTCGCACGTGCCCATTTGAAGTGATTCTGATTCTCTCTGTTAAGTTATACCTTTTGCTGGCTTGGCTCTTAGTCTAGTTGGCATAAATGATATCTCCCTATGTAAACAGACGACGTCATCATGACAATAAACAGAATTACGGTAAAGTGATTTTTGATTTTTTGAAGTGATAACGATTGTCCGTATACGACAGATGCTGCACACTCCGGCAACATATCACGTTTTTTTAAAGCAGTCGTTGGATCCAAACAGCTGTGTTTGGTTGTATGGAACAATTGTTGGGATACGAATCGGCCAAATTGTATTGCCTCAATTAAAATTTCGATTATTCGGGTATTCGAAGTAAATCTCAGCTTACTGAGAAAGTCCCAGTTGAACGTATTGCCGAATAGTGGCAAGGACAGTGAAAATATTGCATGTAATGCAAATAGAAAGTGAATTTCTATTTTTTTTTTATATAAAATTTAAATCTACGAATACTTTCGTTCTATTGTATGAAAAAAAAAAATTTAACCAATTACCTTATAATATTTTTTTCTCTTTCTTTCAAAACCCAAATTGGGAAGGATAAATCCTTATTTTGTTTTGGTGATGTGTTGACTCATTATACTACTTGATATAGGGGTCGTAAAGCACCCGCATTGGTGCATTGGGTCGCCATATTTAAATAATTGATGCACTTACTGAATGCAAACAGTGCATTTATTTGTTTTATGACGTTGTTTACGTTAAAAATAAGGGATGCTTATGAGAACTAGGATTTAAGAAACGCAACGTGCCAGAATGGTTACGCTGCCAAGTTGCCTGAATTAAAAGCTATAAGCTGCATGAATTAAATTTATACATGAAAACTCCAAATTAAAATAGGTTTACGCTAATAAACATGGAGTAACTTAGTACAAATTTCTTCCTCCCTCCCTCCAATCTCAATGAATTGAATTTTAATGTATTGGGGAATTTCGATGACTATCGCGCGAGAAATTCCAAGGATGGGAGGGTTTAGACGCGCGGACCCAAAACATCTGGGGTCCATAATTTGAGCCAAGTAACACCTCAGGCTCAAAGTCACCTGGAAGAGGAAGGAATCTGTTCTGATTGGACGGTCCTCCTTTTTTTTTGTATATATTTTGTGGCCTTAGTGGCAATTATCGTTAGAGTTTGACTGTTGCAGTCCTGTCCCTTCACGGAACTTTGGATATTGTTATGGGAGTTTGCGCGCAGGCGCCACTACTAGTTTCCCTTTGTCTTCGGTTTCCTTTTTTTTGTCTTGTAGATTATTTCGATTTTTCCCGTTACGGGCAGACGCACGATTTCTTTTTTTGACGTAATGGAGGAGGTCACTGCTGCCGTAACTTACACCCACCCCGCAACTCCCGACCACTGGGCTGGTCTGCGAGCGTGCGTCACCAGGCAGTTAGTGGAGAGGGGTTTCGATAAATTTTGTTGTCCTCTGGCCTTCACGGCCATCATCCACCACTCGTCCTCTGCAATCCATTACAGATGGCGCCCAACGTGGGGCCCCGATTTTTCCAGTTAGTCGTCTTCGGACGACGGGGACTCCACACCATCTCGAGTCCTCATCCTTTGGTAGCCTCACTACATCAGCCCTAAAATCCTTCGGAGTGCCATGGCACTCCATTTCATCGGCTCTACGCCCCTTGCCCGAGCAGACCGTAGGACTGATGACCTATCCCTACCCATCCTTTTAAAGTAGCTTTTCCCTTCCCTGACAGGCTCTGTTCTGCTTTTTTGTTGTCTCGTGGTAGCTGATACCACGTGGTGTATGGCTTTTTTCTTCTTGAGAGCTGCTTATGGATTGGAAGCGTTTCGATAATGAGACCAAGAAGAAAACAAGTTTTAGCACCACCTTTATGTGCAGATCAGTGGTCCTTTCTTTATAAGCATGTTTTCTTTTTATTAGTGCGGATCGCCCTTTTCAGCTTTCTTTGACTTTGCACACAACGGAGATAGAGAATAGCGTGTATTGGGCAATGGTGCCAGATAACGACTCGTCTCCTACGACGGCAAATGATCAGATCGTTGATAGCAAGCGGTTCGCCTAATCATCTTTGTTTTTCGAATCCCATTTTAAGCCTCCATGAAGACTTATTCTTTTTTTCTTTCAGGTCGACTTCCACTAAATAACTTTGTTTATGAATCATGCACTATGATTCGAGGGAAAGGAGAGGAGGAGAGGAAGAATTTGATTAATTTTTTTATATATTTTTTTTGATTTCTTTTTTTTTACGATACTCTGCTTGCATAAATAGGAATAAGTTCACAATAATTCTGAACTTATATGAAGAACAGATTGCACCAACATTCGTTTCTTTCACTATACATACAATTTACCCTATAGTTAACTAGCAAATGCTATTATTATTATACAATTTAAATCAAAGGTCTATACACCTCTATCATCATCTTGGCGTAGCACCTCAGTATTTAGCACCTTAGTTCTACTACAGTTCTTGGTTGGTAGCCATTATGGCAAGGCGACACAGCATAGAATCGACCGACCTCACTACCTTATTTGTGGATGAGGAGGAAAATCGCTGCACAATATGCCGTACAGAAATGGTTCCCCTCGAGGACTTAGTGCGGACCCCTTGCAGTCACGATTTCCACCATGCTTGCGTTCAAAGATGGTTGGTTAGTAACGACACATGTCCGAATTGTCGGAAACAAATTAGAAAGGAAGAATTAGTGCCACAGTTTTCTTCCTCTGCATTAGCACGAAACCCAGCTGTGAAAAACTTCAACCCGCGCCCTACACCATCTAAAGGAGCGCTACCAAAATCTCGAATGGTAACAAGGTCACAAGCTAACCGTGTACCTGTACCACAGACTTCACCGAAAGAGACTGACATGCCAACTAATGCTGCAACAAGATCGGCAGGAGCTCCTGCGTGCGACGAAGTCATAGAGCAATTGTTGCCACGATTAGAATCAATGGTTGTGTCAGCTATACAGGTACTATCTCCCGACTATAGAACTAATTCCCATCCACCGGGTAGAGCATCGTTAGGCCACCCTCAAAATAGGTTAAATGCACCCGCACCTTCTAGGTCGGAAGGCACCTTTCGACGACCATCTGCTCCCCGGTACAGTATGAACAGAACAAATCAACCCCGACCTTCATTCTTCTCTCCGCCAAATCGTAACAGACCGGCAATACAGAATCCCGATTCACAGTACAGATCTCCGGAAAAGGTAGCGACCATATTATCATCGTGGAATTTGAAGTTTAGCGGTGAGGACGCTAATATGAGCGTAGATTCGTTTTTATACCGTGTTGAAGCTTTGACGCGACAAACCCTACGGGGAGACTTCGGTGCATTGTGTAACAGTTTGCATGTACTCTTGATGGGAAAGTCCCTTGATTGGTATTGGCGCTACCACCGTGCCCGTGGATCGCTGGATTGGCCATCAATCCAGGAATCGCTTCGTGACCAGTTCCGGGACCGACTAACGGATCTCGACATCACGAAGATGATTCGCAATCGTACACAGCGATCCAATGAATCATTTGATACATTTTATGAAAATGTTTTAAAACTTACAGACCGTTTGACACGTCCCATGCCTGACGAAACACTATTAGCTATCCTTCGTGGTAATCTGCGACCGGATTATCGTCGTGAAATATTACACGAGAACATCCATTCTATCCGTGAGTTGCGAACATTTGTCCTCCGCATGGAACACGATGATGACGAAATGAGGCACATGCGTCCTCTGCGTCACTTAACACGTCCCCAAGTTTCTGAAATAAGCTATCGCGAGAATGAGCCCGACATCTATGACTTTTATGGGGAAGTACATCACCCGAGTTCCGATGGTCCCGCCATTGCGGAAATAGCAACTCAAATCATCTGCTGGAATTGCCGGCAGAAAGGGCATCGCTATGATGTTTGTGCAGCAGAGCGTCGCACGTTTTGTTACGGATGTGGTGCCGCCAACATCATTAAACCCCAATGTCCGCATTGTAACGTTCCAAAAAACGCTACTGCGAGGATGCGCAACACCATGACGTCCTCGACAGGGACGCAGTACGACCCTATGCCGTAAATAGCTGCTATAATTCCGATCGACAGCCTAACCTGACTTCGAATTTTATGTCACCACAAACCTCTTCAACGGATTGTGTCATACAGGCCAATTTTCCATTTATAGTTAATTCGACATCATCGGATCCACCCTTTTTATTGGCTACGACTCCACTACCTGACGTACCTTCTTTATCTGCTATGACTCCACTCCCTGACGCATCTTCTTTATCGATTATGACCACCTTACCTGATGGGTCAACGCCACCTGACCCAACCCCACTAGCTTGTGAAAGCACCCCTGCTCTAAATTCCAGCCCCACTGCTTTAAACTCACTGCCTTCTTTGTCTGATGTACCCGCCGTTCGTTTGATGCATTCGCGTTCTGTACAAACCGACAATTCGTCATGCGATATATTGCGTTCACGGTGTTTGAATGTGCCCCCATCTACAACGTTTAAGCCATATCACGTAAGACTTCAAGAGTACGAGGAAGCTCGTAAACGCATTTTTGGTTACGAAGAGTTGGCTAAACAAAAAACAAAAAGATCGACTCTGCGTTTGCGTCGCTTTTGGCAAAAGGTGAAAAAATCCCGTCGTCTTTATTACTCAGCCATTTTGGTGGACCAACCTTCCGATGATCTCAGGCCGTACGCCAAAGTAACGTTGTTTGACGAAGAAATTGTAGGTTTAGTTGATACAGGCGCTTCCGTTTCGTGTATCTCGGCAAATTTTGCGAGAAACTTCATAAAGGATAATAAACATCCATGGAAGCGATTCCACTTATCCTTATCAACGGCAGATGGTACGCAACATCACACTCTCGGACAAGCAGTAGGGACAATCACCTTTAAAGGTTTGACTAAGACGATGACTTTTCTGATTATACCATCGCTTAGTCAGAACTTATATTTAGGGGTGGATTTCGTGCGGGAATTCAATCTTGCGCCTAATTTATTTGCTTCAACGCCTTCGTTTGGTAGCACTAGCGTTCACGAGTTGTCAACGGTTGACAACCAACACCATTTGTCTCCCGAGCAACAAGCGCTCCTTAATTCAGTCATCTCCAGCTTCCCGTCCTACTCTAAGGAAGGATTAGGGCGCACCACCCTAATTAAGCATAGTATTGATGTTGGCAATAATAAGCCCATAAAACAGCGACATTTTGCAATTTCACCTGCGATAGAAAAACTGCTCTTCGCAGAGTTGGACAGGATGTTGGAGATGGGTGTAATTGAGGAGTCGCAGAGTAGCTGGGCTTCTCCGGTCACCGTGGTCGTGAAGCCGGGAAAAATTCGTATGTGCCTCGATGCGCGCAAGGTGAACAGCGTCACCGTAAAGGACGCTTATCCGTTACCCCTCATCGATGGGATCCTCAGTCGGCTGCCCAAGGCCGAATTCATCAGCAGCCTTGATCTAAAAGATGCCTTCTGGCAAATTCCCCTCGATGAGGAGTCACGAGATAAAACCGCCTTCACGGTACCTGGCCGCCCACTTTACCACTTTGTCACCATGCCCTTTGGTTTGTGTAATGCTCCTCAAACTATGCAACGTTTGATGGATAAAGTGATACCAGCTGACATTCGTCACCAGGTCTTTGTATACCTTGACGACCTATTGGTAGTATCCACTTCGTTTGAGGAGCATTGCACATTACTCAGTAGAGTAGCGTTGTGTCTTCGAAACGCTGGCCTCACCTTGAATGTGGAAAAAAGCCATTTCCTTATGAAAGAGGTGAAATACTTAGGCCATATCATCGGGCATGGCACCATCCAGACTGACTCTGATAAGGTTACTGCCATTAAGGAATTTCCTTTACCTAAAACTGTTAGACAGTTAAGACGGTTCCTAGGGGTTTGCGGGTGGTACCGGCGGTTCGTACCCAATTATTCTTCGGCGACGGCTCCGTTGACGGACATGTTACGTAAGGGTCGTTCGTTTTTGTGGACAGAGGAGGCTCTTCACGCATTTAGTGCGCTAAAGCAGAGTCTCTCTTCCGCACCAGTGTTACACAGCCCGGACTTCTCACGCCCTTTCTCGATTCAATGTGATGCTAGTCGCGACGGGATTGGAGCTGTATTAGTGCAAGTAACAGAAGACGGTGCGGAAGCTCCCATTGCTTTCATGTCACAAAAACTGACGACCACACAACGTAATTACACCGTCACGGAGCAGGAATGCCTTGCTGCAGTAACAGCCATCCAAAAGTTCCGACCCTATGTGGAAGGTCAGGAATTCGAGGTTATTACTGACCACGCATCCCTAAAATGGCTAATGAGCCTTAGGGACCTTCAAGGCCGATTAGCCCGCTGGGCCTTGAAATTGCAAGGTTTTTCTTTTTCCATCCGGCACCGAAAGGGAAACGAAAATGTCGTACCAGATGCGCTATCCCGGGTGCACGACAATACTGTGGCAGATATTAATGTCCAGACAAACACCTCGCTGGAAATAGAACTTAACTCGCCACATTTCCAGTCCCGAGAGTATCGCGATTTAATCCAGAAAATTCAGAAAGATCAACAGCACCTTCCAGACCTTAAGGTCGTTGATGGATATGTTTATAGGCGCTCGGAGTATGCGAGCGGTGATCAAATCCAGGAGGAACTAACTTGGAAGCTTTGGGTTCCAATAGAAATGACACACGGACTGATCCAAAAGGCACACGATTCCCCATTGTGTTCACATGGTGGTTTCGGAAAAACGCTTCAACGTCTTCGGATCTTGTTTTATTGGCCAAAGATGTCTCGCCAGGTGCGGGAATTCGTGTCGAATTGCGAAATATGTAAGACGACAAAAGCTCCCAACAAGCCCTCCCGACCACTGATGGGTGCTGCTCCGACTCCCGACCGCATATTCCAGCGCTTATACATAGACCTGATTGGACCGTACCCGCGCAGCAAGACTGGAAATGTGGGAGCTATTGTCGTGCTGGATAGTCTATCCAAATTCCCTTTTATTGAACCAGTAAAAAAATTGACCGCTAACTTGATTACGGAATTTTTAGAGCAGCGGGTCTTTCACGTTTTCGGTGTGCCCGAGATTATCGTCTCTGACAACGGGGTACAGTTTAAGTCCCATTTATTTAACAACTTATTGAGCCAGTACGGCATCAAACATTTTTACACAGCGTTATATTCTCCACAGGCCAACGCCTCCGAACGGGTGAATCGCTCAATTGTCGCAGCCATTCGCGCCTATGTAAAGCCGGATCAAACGGATTGGGACGCCTATATCTCAAAGATTAACTGCGCCTTAAGATCCGCGCATCATGTGACAATTGGATATTCTCCTTATTACGCATTATTTGGTCAGCCTATGCTGCTACATGGGAGCGCGTACGGAATACTACGTAACGCTCAACAGTTGGAGGATCCTTCTGGCAGAATTGCCCCGGACGTGAAATTAGAACTCGTTAGAGAACAGATGAAAAAGAATATCAACTCCGCTTCCGAAAATAATGCTCGCCGATATAATTTACGCGCTAGACCAGTGCAGTTCCAAGTAGGCGATATAGTATTGTGCCGCAACTTTGCGCTTAGCAAGGCGGTGGACCATTACAACGCTAAGCTGGGTCCACAATATCTCAAATACCGCGTTAAGAGTAGGAAAGGAGAATCCTGTTATGAACTTACTGACCTGGAAGGAAAATATGTCGGGGTCTTTAATGCGAGGGACCTTTTAAGGTAAAAGAGGTTAGGTAAATATCACGCAGCCACATCTGTGCTAATGATTAAGACATGGGTGTTAATAATTGGCACATATGTGCCTGTGATGTAATGTTGCATCATTTTTTTTCACATCTTTTGTTTTTTTTTTGTGAATTTTGAAATGCAAGTTGCACAACATCGGCCTTACTATCAAGAAGTTATTGCAATCGGGGGCATTGAGCGCACTCACTGGGCAACTGGTTGGGTGTCTTCACTAACAAATACACACAACCTGGAGCTAAGTGAAAAGCATAGATCCAAATAACGGATCTATCGGATGTTATATTGATCCAGCCAATAGGAATCACGGTGACGCGGAGAAAGAACAGGACTGAGCAACAGGCAGAGAATTCGAGGAGTCTTTTGAAAGTCGTGACAGCGAGCGGTTGGTGCTGTATGATCCGGTGTTTGCTGACCACGCGGTCAGATCCGTTTTATTTTTTTCGGTCGTTGTTCATCGATAATTTTATTCACCGGCCTCCCGCGAACACAATTCTGTCGTTGCAAACCGCGCTTATTGGTTTTTTTTTCAAGAGTTTGAGCCCCAAGAAGGCCACTGCTGCGACTGCGGCCCGCGTGGCTTCAGTTTGGCCCAGCGAAACTCGCGTTAGGAGTGTGTCGACGCGCAATTTTATTACCCGCGAACATCCCATTTTTTTTCGCCGCGATTTGTCGCTAAGCCCCTAAAATAGTCGAAATTCCTGTCTCGCGCGTTTTTTTTTCTTTATCGTCCGCGAGTGAAAGTGAGGTTAAGGGGAAGTTCACATAGTGTTGTTCGACGAGGAATCCCCTCCGCATCGATAATATGCGGCCATAGTGACACCCCCCCAGAAATTCCAGTGTCCACCATCAGCACGTTCCCCAATTAAGGGCATAAGGCGCTTCGACTTAAATCACCACCCCGTCCCACAGGAATACGGAAGTCGATAGTGGAGGCGTCGTAGGCACCGCCACCTAACGAGTGTTTATTGGACTAGCCGTTCCGCAGCAATTTGGTGAGCCCGTTCCAGAATTATATTCAATAGGATACAATATATATACATGAACATATGTATTCACACACTTATATATATGTGAATGTATGTATATTGGCATGCATATTTAGGTCTTTATGATATCCTTTCACAAGTGTTTTTTTTTCTTGGCTCCCCTCAGCAGTGACGCATGCGTGGCGTCATTAGATTTTCGGCCCTATTACATCCGCATAAATACATGCTGGTGAAATGCTCCTTCTCTGCACTTTACCTGACTCCGCATTTTCGTGTCACTCTTCATCTTGGTTTGAGTACGAAGTCTAAGTTTTATGACGTCATTGTCGTTCCAATCCACTTTAGTAACTCTTCTCTCCAAGTCATTCGGATTAAGAGAGAACGATTGTTTCGCACGTGCCCATTTGAAGTGATTCTGATTCTCTCTGTTAAGTTATACCTTTTGCTGGCTTGGCTCTTAGTCTAGTTGGCATAAATGATATCTCCCTATGTAAACAGACGACGTCATCATGACAATAAACAGAATTACGGTAAAGTGATTTTTGATTTTTTGAAGTGATAACGATTGTCCGTATACGACAGATGCTGCACACTCCGGCAACATATCACGTTTTTTTAAAGCAGTCGTTGGATCCAAACAGCTGTGTTTGGTTGTATGGAACAATTGTTGGGATACGAATCGGCCAAATTGTATTGCCTCAATTAAAATTTCGATTATTCGGGTATTCGAAGTAAATCTCAGCTTACTGAGAAAGTCCCAGTTGAACGTATTGCCGAATAGTGGCAAGGACAGTGAAAATATTGCATGTAATGCAAATAGAAAGTGAATTTCTATTTTTTTTTTATATAAAATTTAAATCTACGAATACTTTCGTTCTATTGTATGAAAAAAAAAATTTAACCAATTACCTTATAATATTTTTTTCTCTTTCTTTCAAAACCCAAATTGGGAAGGATAAATCCTTATTTTGTTTTGGTGATGTGTTGACTCATTATACTACTTGATATAGGGGTCGTAAAGCACCCGCATTGGTGCATTGGGTCGCCATATTTAAATAATTGATGCACTTACTGAATGCAAACAGTGCATTTATTTGTTTTATGACGTTGTTTACGTTAAAAATAAGGGATGCTTATGAGAACTAGGATTTAAGAAACGCAACGTGCCAGAATGGTTACGCTGCCAAGTTGCCTGAATTAAAAGCTATAAGCTGCATGAATTAAATTTATACATGAAAACTCCAAATTAAAATAGGTTTACGCTAATAAACATGGAGTAACTTAGTACAAATTTCTTCCTCCCTCCCTCCAATCTCAATGAATTGAATTTTAATGTATTGGGGAATTTCGATGACTATCGCGCGAGAAATTCCAAGGATGGGAGGGTTTAGACGCGCGGACCCAAAACATCTGGGGTCCATAATTTGAGCCAAGTAACACCTCAGGCTCAAAGTCACCTGGAAGAGGAAGGAATCTGTTCTGATTGGACGGTCCTCCTTTTTTTTTGTATATATTTTGTGGCCTTAGTGGCAATTATCGTTAGAGTTTGACTGTTGCAGTCCTGTCCCTTCACGGAACTTTGGATATTGTTATGGGAGTTTGCGCGCAGGCGCCACTACTAGTTTCCCTTTGTCTTCGGTTTCCTTTTTTTTGTCTTGTAGATTATTTCGATTTTTCCCGTTACGGGCAGACGCACGATTTCTTTTTTTGACGTAATGGAGGAGGTCACTGCTGCCGTAACTTACACCCACCCCGCAACTCCCGACCACTGGGCTGGTCTGCGAGCGTGCGTCACCAGGCAGTTAGTGGAGAGGGGTTTCGATAAATTTTGTTGTCCTCTGGCCTTCACGGCCATCATCCACCACTCGTCCTCTGCAATCCATTACACCTCCTGGCATGTTCGCCGATAAGGCAGTGTCCAGTAACGGAGCCGACCACCAAGCTGATCTAGTATTTAGTCAACGACAGTAGTTTAGTAGTGCGGTTGATATTCTGCCTCGGCCAGATTAGCTTGGCATTATAGCAGCAAGCGCCATCAGTCCACCTAAGGTGGGCTTCCCTGATCGCAGCTGATTTCATTCTGGATTTTACCAGGGCAATCGGTGTAGCGATATCGCTGCTAAGTTGCAGAGCCACATCGGTGGCACCCCTCCAGGCGAGCTCATCAGCCCTGCAATTACCAGAAAAGCCATGATGGCCAGGTATCCAGCACAGGATAATATCGAAGAAATCACCCATCTCCGCTAGCCTCCCCCTGCACTCCGATAGGCTTTTCGAAGTGCAGAACCCTGATTCGAGGGATTTTATTGCGGCTTGACAATCCGTAAAGATAGTGATTTTCGTCGTGGAGATCGCGTGAAGACTCAGCCGAGTCACCGCTTCCTTAATCGCAAAAATTTCCGCCTGGAAAGCACTGCAGTATTCCGGTAGCCGGAAGGATAGGTGAAGGTTCAGCTCCTCAGAGAATACTCCAGCACCCACACCTTCGGCAGTTTTCGACCCGTCCGTGTAAATTTCCAGCGAGTGCGGTATAGATGGACCACCACTTTCCCACAGACTCCGCGATGGAATCAGGTTTATGTGATTCTTCATGAACCGTCGCTTTGGTGAGATGTAATCAATCGACTCAGGAATCTCTGCGTCGTTCAAGATCGTTGAGTGACCGGTTCCCAAGGTTACCCACTGGTAGGTCTCTCTAATTCTAATGGCTGAGTTCGCCGCCATGAGCTTCCCCTGAATATCCAACGGCGACAGGTTGAGCATCATATCCAAAGCAGCAGATGGGGTTGATCGTAGAGCACCACTGATCGCCAGACAAGCTGTTCTCTGCACCTTGGCTAATAATTCAAAGTTAGCTGCCTTTTGAAGGGCATTCCACCAGACTACGACTCCATACAGCAGTATGGGGCGAAGCACTGCCACATAGAGCCAGTGCAGAACTTTGGGTTTCAAACCCCATGTTTTGCCTATAGCCCGCCTACAGCAATAAAGAGCAGTAGTAGCCTTGTCCGTGCGCTTCTGGATATTCAGTCTCCAATTTAGCTTACTATCCAAAATGAGGCCAAGGAAGTTAGCACTCTCTGCGAAAGCAAGTCTCACCCCCTCCAGAACAGGAGGCATCACTGGTGGAACGCTGCGTTTCCTGGTGAAAAGGACTAAGTTGGTCTTACTGGGGTTAACACCCAGGCCACATCTATTAGTCCAATTAATCAAAAGAGATAGCGCATGCTGCGTTACTTCGCTAAGAGTTCCTGGGAGCTTACCAGAGACAGCAATGGAGATATCATCGGCATATGCGGTCACCTTACAACCCAATTCCTCCAGGTCTAAGAGCAGTCTGTTGACCGTAACATTCCAAAGAAGCGGTGAAAGCACACCGCCTTGAGGAGTACCCCTGCAAACACTACGGCAGACTGACGAAGTCCCCAGTTTTGATGTGATCACTCTGAATGTTAACATCAGGTTAATGAGTTGGACCAAGAAACTCTCAACCTCAAGGCCTATGAGAGCGCCGATGATCGCCTCTGGCTTGACATAGTTAAAGGCACCTTCTATATCCAAAAAGGTAACTAGAGTAAATTCGCCGTAGCTGAGCAATTTCTCTATATAACTCACAATGGAATGTAGAGCTGTATCTACAGATCTGCCCTTGGTATAGGCATGTTGTGATGCCGCGAGCAGACTTTCTGGTATCGTGCTCCGTAGGTAGATATCAATGAGCCTCTCGAGCAATTTCAAGAGTGTTGATGAAAGACTAATGGGTCGTAGGTCTTTGGGTCCCACATGAGAGCTCTTCCCTGCCTTGGGAATAAATACCACGTTGACGTCAAGCCATATTCGTGGAATGTAAACAAGGTCCAAGCATGCCTCGCAAATTACTACAACCTCCGCCGGAAAAACGCCTTCCGGAATACAGTCCGGAAGGCGGAACGACAAAGCCTTATTCAACTTCTCCGAATACACGCCAGGTCCAATGTCTTCCTGCTCAGTCTTAAAGTTGTCAGCAAAAAGGCTACTGGCATCAGATCCCAAAAAATCCCTTTCAGACGTAGCCCGTTACTCCTGTAGAAAAGCCATAGGCAAAAAATGGGACCTGCAGCCAAAAGTTGTTTACTGGCTGTTCGTGTCAGTCTTGCGTCCCAAACTCTTCCATGGAATTATTGCATCGTGTACTGCAGTGCGTATAGTAGCTTATCGTAATATGTTGAGAAAGTTGCAGCGTCTAGCTTGCATGGAAATGACTAGCGCTCTTAGAACAACATCATCCGCTGCTCTGGGTGTGCTGCTTGACATACTATCGATTGATATTTATACTGACGTAGTGGCAGCAAATACGGCCATTCGCCTTCGTGAGACTGGTCAACGTCAAGTAGCGGCCGCTCTACCATTCTCAATAATATGGATATTCCTACAACGACCGACTACACGTCTCCTAAGCTTGTATTCAGAGATAACTTCACAAGCCTGATTTCGTCACGGAGTGACTGGGTAGATACTGTCCCCTCAGAACGGGTTTCAATTGATTTCTATACAGATAGCTCTAAGACTGGGAAAGGACTGGGTGCGGGTGTATACTTCGAAAGCTTATGAGTTAGCATCTCCTTTCGTTTACCAGATCACTGCAGCGTTTTTCAGGCGGAGTGTCGGTGATTACAGAGGCATGGCTGACGAGCTGACTCGCACACGGACTAGGGAGATCGTTATGGAGCCTCTGGAAATTGGAATGTCCATAGCTACTCATAAAGTAAAAATAATGGCAGATGCAGTTGGCAGGGCTAATACAATATATAGTATCGGCAGCACCTGCCAAGTGACAAAACTGATATGGGCTAGAATAGATCCTGGCCGGTCTTACAAACTTCGATCAATGGATAGAAGGTACATTAGCATGTTGGTGGGAGTTACCACTGCGCATTGTCAGATCGGTGAACACGTCAGAAGACTCCAGCTCCCTTACAATGACTTTTGTAGGAGTTGCGAAGACGAGGATGAGGAGGAAAGTACTTCCCGTCTTCTTTGTGACTGTCCTTATTCTTCAGAGATTTGGATGACCTGAAAGACATGGCTGTGAACAAGCTATTTCGTTTAATATTTGTCTATGCAGGTTGGTAGATACCGTGGGTATCACAACGGACCCATTTGTGGTCTAAGTGAGCCGTGACAATTCATGGCAGCCCCTCTAACCTAACTTAACAGAAGTGTGAAAACATTAACTTATTTTTGCCCTGTCGACTCTAATTTCCACTATTTTACTATTCCCCCTGTCAACAGAAATATATTGCACTAGCACAGATGTTTCTTGTCGGCTTCATTTTTTTTTTTAGTAAAACTAAGTGAATCTCTGTATTTGCCCGCTTAAATCAATTTGAATGCACAGCATCGTCAAACCAGCTCTATTTTCTAATTTTAGTTGATATTTTACACCTTTGGCCTTTCCACACTCATCCGAATTACAAGCAGTCCCGTTCGTATTGGCCATAAATCGGTGCCAAAATTCGAATCGAATCTTAAAAATTCAGAGTTGACTCCAGAGACTATTTCTGAATTTTTGGAACGTGTCGTTGTCGTCGCCTAGAAGCGCAATCAAATGACGTTCGCAACCATATGGTTCATATAGGCTAGGCATAAACATTTTCCTGTGGGAATCTATTCTTTCGATTCAAACAATTTCGTATTTTACGAATTCTCTGCTCTGTTTCTACGTTGATTCGGGGACGCAAAGGAATGCCTGGCTGCCCGTTTGCTTGCCTATCGGAGAGATAAATGTGTGATGTCTATTTTCGGCCTTTTCGTTGTACACCAAGAAAACACCATCCTCACCAGCATTTATGTTCGCCACGCCAAACCAAACGGTTTCACGACGCATAAAATAAATATTTGACTTTTGTGAAAAATTTTCCTTCAAGTAGACAGACATGATGAACATGAAGAGAAATTGTTTTAATTTTTGTTTAATCTATTCGACCTTAACCCGCTTTAAAAATGACGCGAGAGCATTTTATACCTTTCCAATTTTTTTAAACGGAAAATAAGAATAAATTCGAGCATAATAGTAGATCGTTTTGTCCTATAAATGTTTACTTCGATCCGTTGAATAATCAAAATGGACACTGAAGGACAACGATCTAGTTTAGTGGGGTTAATCGAAAGATCATGGACTTTTGATTTTTCATGGTAGTGTTTTGACAGATGCCATACGTTTCAGAGTTTGTCGTAGACCTAGAGTTGAGAAGCTTCCGTTTCCCTTTTCCCAGTGAAGGGATAGGGTTGGAAAGAGTGTTTGAAAGCTCAGACAAAATGTTTTTTTTTTGATTGGAAGTGTTTAATGTATTAAAGAGTAAACACTTCCGTCAGTTATAAACGTACCGGATTAGTAATATTTTGATGCGTATTTAAGCTGAGATGGGTATTTCGATTGGACAGTACCAATCCAGCACATGTTTACATACCACGCGGTTTATACCGGAGCCAGCCGTCAAAACTTATTCGTTTACTGAAAAATAAAGAATTTATTATTGCTGTATTCATTTGCCAATAAATTATTTTCGTCATTAAATAAATCGCTTTATGTTCTCAAGTAAATCATAAACAGATAAATTTCCTTAAGCCGGCCATATACGTTCCGGTATACCTAGAGGCATCGCTATAGACCCAAGTGGTCTATGCGGGGCCGTGAGGCCGCCACCTAACCTAACCTAGAGGTATAACTACTACTTTGCCTTAACCCCTAGCGGGGCATAGCGCGTCAACTACTCCTGCGCGCCATCGTACTCTGTTCTGGGCAATGGGGCGCAACTCCCCAAAAGACTTACCCAGTACCTGACACTCCTTTGCATGCCGTATGCGCGTTTAGCCTGGTTGATACGACGAGCGATGTCCTGCTCCGTACCACCATTTTCGGCAACAATGCTACCCAGGTAGACGAAGTTGTCCACCTTCTCCACAGGCTGCCCATTAATATTGATGGCAACAGGTGTCGGATTTCTTTTTCGCAACGGCGGGCTAAGAACCTTGGTCTTGTTGGTATTAATCTTTAGCCCAACCTTGCTTGCCTCCCTCTCGAGATCTAACGCCATTGCCGACAGATCCATGATTTTGTGGGAGAGTAGGCATATGTCGTCAGCGTAGTCAAGATGTTGTAGATAAGATGTCAAAGTCCATTGAATTCCTCTGTCGAGTCCGGATAGGGCTGCATGCACCACATCGCCGATTACAATGAGGAATAGGATCGGTGAGAGGATGCACCCCTGCCGAACTCCACTGTGAATCTCAAAGTCCCCCGACACCTTACCTTTATGCAGAACGCGACATTTCGCGCCGTCATAGGTTGCCTTAATAATAGCCACAAGCTTCTCAGGGATGCCTCTCCTGCGCAAGGCCGCCCATATAGAATCCCGGTTCACACTATCGAAAGCCTTTTCGAAATCGATGAAAAGCAAGCGAAGCGGAGAATCGTATTCAGCGCATTGCTCGATGATGATTCGCAAGGTGTTAATGTGATCGACACAGGAGAATCCGGATCGAAAGCCAGCCTGCTCTTCATCAATTGTGCTTTCTAAGTGGGCCTTTAGTCTTTCCAGGACGATTTTAGCTATTATCTTGGCAACGGCAGGAAGCACACAAATGCCTCTCCAATTATTACAGTCTGTGAGGCTACCCTTCTTTGGAAGTTTGATGATCAAACCTTCCTTCCACTCAGTGGGAAAGGTCTCTGTATTCCACGCTTTATCAACAAGTGGGTGCAGCAAATCGGCAGTTACGCTTGGCGCTGCTTGATAAAGTTCGGCAGGGATGCCGTCAAGTCCTGCGGCCTTTCCTCGTTTTAGTGCAATAATTGCAGTGACTATTTCCTCTTTAGTCGGGGCAGTGGACCGTATACGCACATTCTGGTTAGCTAAATTATCTATATGAGGGGGAACTTCACCAGAGGTTACACGGTTCAAGACCGCGGCGAAGTGTTCTTTCCATCGCCTCATTTGATCTTCTTCCAAGATAAGTAGCTTTCCATCACTATCTTTCACCGGATGTTGGCAGGAGTTACGACCACCTGTAAACTCCTTGATGACACCGTATACGGCGTTTAAGTTGTTACTTCTAGCGGCTTCTTCTGCTGACGCTAAAAGAGAATTGGCATAAACTCTTTTATCGCGTCGCACACTACGCTGAACTTCTCGAGCTTTCTGACGGTAAAGGAGTTCGATGCTGCTTCGATTGTCGTCTGCTGCTGCAGCCAAACGAACTTTCAGCTCCTTTCTTTCAACAATCCGCTGCCATGAAGCGTCGGACATCCAGGGCTTATTCCGGCAATCCGGGTTTGGGCCAAGGATGGTATTTGCGCTATCAATGTACGCATTTTTTATGGCATCCCAGTTTTCGTTTATGTCACTATCTGGGTGACTAGTTATCTCAGCCGCTTTTTGCGCAAGATGGTCATTATATTGTTGTAAGACAGCTGGATCTTTTAGTCGAGCGGTGTTGAATTTGCGTGGCCTGGATCTTTCGTCGCTGGGGCGGCGCACGGCTGCAATACGCGATCGAACATTAGCGATCATAAGATAATGGTCTCTTCCCATCCCAATATCGGCACCCTTCTTGTTTCGCACGTCCAGGAGGCAACTCTTGAATCTTTTACTAATGGCAAAATGGTCGATCTGATTTTGTGTTCTGCGCCGATCAACAGAGGACCAACTGATTTTGTGGTGGTCCTTATGCTCAAACACAGTACCACCGATGAAGAGACTGTGAAAGTTGCAGAACTCTACAAATCTTTCACCGTTGTCATTACGATCACCAAGACCGTGTCTCCCCATCACATGTCTGAGCCCATAGTTATCAGCGCCAACTTTCGCATTCAAATCACCCATAACCATTATAATGTCACCTTTAGGTGTTCTGCTCTGAACGGCGTTTAGTTCTTCGTAGAAGGAGTCTTTTGCCAAGACATTATCGGGTTCAGTAGGGGCATAACATTGTATTATTGAGATGTTCCTCATTTTGGTCCGGAACCTGGCGGTCAAGACCCTGTCAGAGACCGGTTCCCAGGATAAGAGACAATTTCGCGCGGCTCTGGTTAAAAGGAGCCCCACACCTGACTCACGACGACTACCGGTAGCTTTACCGGAGTACAACATTACAGTGCTGCCCGTTGGAGAGATGAATTCTCCGCTGTTCCACCATCTTATCTCACTAACTCCTAAGATATTTAATTTGTACCTCAGAAATTCACTCTCTAATTGAAGAAATCGTGCGTTCTGGGGACCTTCTGATCCATTGTCCAGGAGAGTGCGCACATTCCAGAATCCAATCTTTGTCATTGTACGATAGCTAAAAGTCGTAACCGTTGAGTCAGTCCTTATCCGAGGCATAGTTGACGTTTCGTTAGCATATAAAGATTTCGGATAGTGCAAGTTGGTGGCATACACATCCTGTCCTTTGATTGTCGGTTTTAACGACAGGCCCTCAAAGGGAAAGGCCGTGGTATTTTCACACCCCACACCACAGGGGTACCTCAACCAAATCATCGCACCGCCATCACTGGCGGCTTGACGTTGGTTGGCAATGGTCTGTGACCACTGCCGTTCCAGGGGGCGCCCACGCGGAGGACTATGGAAGAGGAGTTTTTGTCCCCCTATACTTTATATAGTAAGTATAGGATATATATATCACGACGGAAATATGTAACACCTTAAAGGAAGCTCCGGGGGTACAGCAATGTATATACATATATATAAATGGACGACAAGGACACCTGCACAATCGAGCATCAATGTGGGGGACCTCAACATCGAGTTCGTGAACGACTTCATATACCTTCGTTGCAACTTGTCAAGGGACACCAACGAAACTGACGAAAACAAGCGACGGATACAGTTAGCTAATAAGACTTTCTTCTCGGTTCTCCCCATAATGAAATCGAAGCATATGCACAGAAACACGAAGCTCCGCGGCACAAAACCACTATACTACCAGTGCTATGCTATGCTATGGCTGCGAAGCATGGACCCTAACTCAAGCCTCCGGAGACACGTTATACACATTTGAACGTAAGGTTCTGCGGCGAATTTTCAGGGCTGTTTACGATCGAGATGGATAGCGCATCCGGTACAACCATGAGTTGTATGAACTGTACGATGAGTTGGAAGTTTCGAAAATCGTCAAACTAAAACGACTTCAATGGACAGGGCATGTACGACGAATATGGACAATGATCGCATGCCAAAGAAAGTAATGAACGCAGAACGAGTCGACGAAGCGAGACTGCGTAAACGACCGAGAGCTCGTTGCGAGAGCTCAGTATATGCGGACGCCGAGCAGCTACTGGGCTTCCAAAATTGGAGGACGCGGTCATGCGGCCGAGATAATTGGAGAACAACGATCCAGGCGGCCAAGGCCCGACGTTGGGCTGTCGCGCCACGATGATGATGAAGAAGGGAGTAAGGTTTGAAGACAGCGGAACATACCATAAGTCCAGTCGATAACCGAACTTGTCGCCATCGTACCGAGGTCAGAGTCACCCAAGCCACCTAAATACCGAATTTAGTTAAGATGGAACCACGAGAAGTGCAAAAATTTTAGTAGTTCACAAACAATTTTAGTGCTCATTTTCGCACTAATTTTTCTACAAATATCCTCACAAATACAATTTTTTATGCATAGAAAAATGCATCTTAATTTTCGCTAGTCTGAGATGCTTTATAAAATATGAACACATAAACCCCACTTTCCTCTCCAATTTATCAAAAAAATTTAATTCTTCTCCATTCGCCTGTGAAGCGAGACAACACACACCCTACGGTAGGCCTGTACAGGTTTACCTCAGGGTATATCTGAACGTATATGGCCGGCTTTACAATTGTGAGGTTATGTTGCCAGTGGCAACGTTTGTATAAGGGGGTGAGGTGAGGTTATGTTAAGCTTCGTATACATATGAGCATTCGCGCGCGAACGAACGCTGTGCGCGCACGAATGCTCACATGTGTACGGAAGGAGCATGCGTGCATTCACAATTGTATCCGCACGAACACGATTCATCGTTAGTGGATCCCCGTGCGCGCACAACTTCTTCGCACACGAATGCTCATATATATACGAGGCTTTACATATGTTGGAACATTGAAAAGTGCACACCAGTTGAACAAAATCTGATTCTGGGCTTCACTAGTACCTGCAGGCCCGGCTCTACTATATGAGCAGCTTAGCGCATTTGAACAGGGTGTCATTCTCCAGACGAGTAGCTGGTTTTTGTTTCGAGTAACTTATTTTTGCTCTCTTGTGGTTCATCGCGGGCTTTAGATTGTTCAATTTTGTTTATCGGGCAGACGTGCGATATAAATTTTGTACGTAAATAGAAAAGGCCAATGATTGTCGTGTTTCGCCCACCTCGCTACTCCCGACAGCTGAGCTGGTCTGCCAGCGCACACCATGGGTAGTCATCCGAGAGTGGTTCTTCTCAACTCAGGTTTTGGCTGTCACGGTCATACCAGCCCCCGTTCTACGGTCACCATTACCCACTACACACTTCAGTAAATACGAGTATAATAGTTTACCGAACACCCACCACCCGATAGACTTAAACTCATATCATCGCCAGGAGTATCCGTAACCGTTCAGTTGACCAGGCACTTCAGTTCTCACCAGAAGGAGTTGCAACAACGATAAAAAGATCGAAGAGTACCAAAGCACTAGGACCAAATGGTATTTTGATATTTTATGGTGAAGCCTCTCGACACGCCAGCAACTGAATACGTAACGATCACGATCAAGCTCTCCATCTCATCGTCTATCATTTCCGAATTTTAAAAGAAAGGAAAGATGATCCTTTGTAATGAACCATATTTTTGTCTGGTGGTGCTGCTTCTACCGACAGATCGTAGGCACCTGATGAGTAGTGATCTGTCCATTCCATCCTTATCGGCCCATTTTCTTAGTATTCCCCATTTTGCCTCCCCTGTTTGTATTGTCTGAAATTTATTAATACGTAAAGGACAGGAGCAACGAGCGGCGAAAACCCCGCCCACGTCTTCCGAACTGAGCTACAGCAAGCATAGGCCGCTGCTTAGCTTGTTGAGGGTTCTTTTTCTTCGCCAGGTGGCACAGCCCGGCCTTCACGGTCATTATGCTACCTTAGGCTCCGTCTCCACGGACATCATCGGATTCCCAACAATCCGTCCGTTACAAGATGAACAAAAGCTACGGGTGAAGTTTATGATATATTTTGCATCGCGATTGAAAATCAACACGTCGGTGTTTCATAAATGGTTTCAAAGCATATGTGCAAATTACTCGGCGTATCCGGGTATTTCGGTAAGAAAAAATACCCGACGAAGCGGATACGTCTGGCATATAATATTCTCCAAACAGACAGACAAACGGACGAACATTCAGCCAATTTTGTATGAGTTTGGTACTTTTTTTTTACAAAACCCTAAACAAAAGAACATTAACCGAACATCATATCATATCTGGTTTAAACGCAACAAGAAATATACGAGTACAACAAGAATCCCGTCAAATATTTAGTCGTGTTTTACTTTTCGGTGGCATTCCACAGTTGGCTTGGCAGGAGGGCATTTTTTCGAAAATTTGCCAGCGGCTGTTTTGATTTATTTATATTCTTCAAATGCGTCAGATACTCAATGGGAGCTGCAGTTGTGGGGAAATGTATGATGTATGAATGATACGAAGAAAATTTCCAGTTTGGCCGATTTTTCTGGTTCGAGGATAATCGCAAACGTTTGGAATGAAAGATTCATCGACAATTAAACAATTTATAGATTTTGATCGAGATTGAGATTGGCTCTTGACTTTTCACTTCGACTCCCTAAATATTTCAGCGTTTGTAGGCGGAAGTCTATGCGATAAAAAAAGCCTGATTGGGACTTCACATCACATCAATGGGAGAGATCACTAGTTTTTCACGGACATCTGCACTAAATTCCTCGAGCTGAGGCTTGAGAACGTCAAAAACATGCTGCTGCTTTGAACATGCGGATTAACCTTCTTCTTCTTGACATTTTTAATAAATATATGCCCGCAAATACTACGGGCATTAGACTCCATGACACTTATCAGTGCCTTAATTCAGGCTCTAGACTGCTAAAGGACTAGAGATCACAGTTTTCTCTAATGGGCTTAACCAAAATATTTCTTTCAGTATCAGCGAATATCGCAATGTATTCCAGACGAGTGTTACGACGATTACAGAACCTCTGACATTACGGGTGCCACATGATATGACCTAGGGATATTGTGAATTTCACCACTGTAATTAAATCCCTAGAACTGGGTCAGTCAATGATTACGGTGATGAGTTTGTTTTTGGTATTTTTAATGTTGAGTTCTGGGTCCTAGTGGTTTCCCTGGGAATCTTCACTGGGTAACGCATAGTTGCAGAACATGTCATGAGGCTTCGCATCTACTGTAATGATTACTTACTATTTACTTACGTGATGGGGCAAGCAGAGTGCATTTTTTTTATCTTTTCTGCACATGTACTGCAGAAGAAGAAAGCCATTTCTAGGATCCCACTTCTTGACTGCACTGAATGAGGTAGCCAATATTGAATATTGACAAACTCAATCATTTTATTGGCAGTTCTGTTCAATGATAAGGATTGTCGACTAATGAGTTTCTCTTGGTAGCAAAAGGAAACCTATTGCAATTCATGCGTGGTGTCTTCAATACAGCAGCTCTTATACCTAACCTAACTATGATTCAGGATTTAGAATGTTCATTATTGAATGATGCTTCTGCGCCTTCAATAGACGAATGGCTTTTGAAGACCTTAGGGCTTCAGGTAGTAACGAAAATCAGGCCTCCTCCAAATTAGATTTCTAGATCCGACACTGCATACAGATTAAAACTGATCACTGGTAGTGGAAGCAGAAATTGCAAGCTACAAAATACAGAGGAAACTTTAAGGCACCTTCCGTGCGACTGTCTAGGAGAAGAAGGACTAATAATATCGCTATGGACCCAAGCGGTCTATCCGGAACCGTTAGAGCTAAATTACACAGCCGCCGATTCGCCGTTTTCTCTGTGCGGCGCTTGTGTTCGCTCCGAAAAGAGCGTAATGTGTAATTATACCAACGCCATCTAGATATACAAGCCTGCACTCAGCTGATTTTGACGGCTGAATTACACAATTATTTCCTTTGATGACGCCATCGTATCCACAATCCAGTGGTCGGCGACTGATGGCGGCGAGTCCCCGATATTTGTGCGTTCCGTGTTTAGTTTTCGTTTTCCGCGTTCAGTGTTTATTTGTTAGTAAAATTTCATCTAGTGATTCGAGAAAACAAACACGTGCGCGATGAAAGTGTGTCGTGCGGTCAAAAGATGTATTTTGTCAAGTGTGACCCTGTTCCACGATACTCTGCGACTGATCCCCGCGTGTCCAGAAAGTGTGTTTTTAGAGGACTAAAATGCCGTCTGACGCAATTCCAATTGTAAACATATGTCGTGCCGGGGACATCGTCGTGTGCAGTCACTGCCTTGGCGAAGGAAATAATGACGTACACGATCAGCTGAGCGTAGGCCTGTCTATCTAGATGGCGTTGATTATACGCGGCGCGTTTTTTCGCTGGTTTCTACGCCGGATTATATTTCCCAGCCGCAGCATGTTCTACCGCAGGCGGCACACCGCATGCGTTTTTTGAGCACCGTGGAGTCGTCAACACATTAAACCAAATGGCATTGGCATACATTATACACGCCGCAATAACAGTGGCGAGAAGCCAAGCGAAGCAATGGCTGGATAGTCTTGATTAATTTTATGTGTATCTTTCGCAGAAATATTGACATTGACAAGCTAATGAATCATCCCTTATACCATCTACTTGTTGTCTGGGAGATACTAAAGCAACTTACGATAACGGACTATAGCACTACCTGGAATAAACTTGTTAATAAATTGTCACAATTTGGAATACATGAGCTTAAATGAATTACATCGAAATAGATTTTTTTTTGGTTCCAATGGAATCTTTTTTTTTTACATATAAATGCTCATAGAGTTTTGATTGAAAATGTACATAAGAGTAGTGCGACGTACATAAGTGGAAAGGAGATGTGAGGAGGAGAGGAGGAAAACCAAAAAAAAAAAAATCCAGCTGGAAGAGTCGCAACCAGTTATGGGATAAGTGTTGTGTTGAATAGCAAAATGTCTAAGCCGGCCGACGAAATAGTTCTCAAAGTTCCGGTAGTGGCAATCGCAACAAGTCTTTACACTTTCCCCATAGCTGGTTATAGTAGGACGCCACTCTGAGTGCCGTCCACCACACGCATATACCGTATAGTAGAATTGGGACGTACCAATGCTGTAAATAACCTGTATACCACCTTCGGCTGGAGGCCTCAGTCCTTACCTATGATGGCCTTCCTGCACCAGTATAGTGCAATAGTAGCCCTGTTCGCACGTTCTAGAACGTTCAGCTTCCTATCGAAGATTAGTCCGAGAAACTTAGCTTTATCAGCAAGTCTCTTGGCATCCAAAACGGGAGGTTCAACAGGGTGAATTGTGCGCTTTCTAGTGAAGAGCACAAGTTCCGTTTTGTCGGCGTTTACTTCGACGCTACAATGGCCTGGCCATTCGGCAATATCTCACTTAGGAAACATACCAGAACTAACAATGAGGATATCGTCTGCATAGGCAGTGACATGGCAACCACTCTCTTCCAGTTTCAAAAGCAGCAAAAGGAGGGCCGGTCTAAGGCTAAGGCGAAACAGGCGGTCGCCTGGGGTGCCGATTCTGAAAGGGCGCCAAGAGGGCGCTAACAGGAAAGTCAAGTTTGAGAGTGAATTTTGTCAATTTATAGCTGAATGTAATGTAATTCCAATTTGCGATTTATCCGATCGAAATCAAATTTCAACTATGAGAATCACACATACATACATAGTTCAAATTTACACCAGCTAACGGTCGAATTTCGAACCTTAACTCCCTCTAAAGCTAGTGGGTACGGCTCTACACTCTCTGATCAGCCTTATTGAAAAATCTCTCGATCACAAGGGATTCACCATGGCTGTCTTCCTGGAGGGCGCGTTCAACAATGTAAGACCCAGCGTGATTGTTGGACACTCTTGAGCCTTTACTTTGGTGAGTAGCTCTGTCAACTTGTAAATAAGCCACTTTGGGCACATCATTTGTAAGTAGCCGCTTTTGTTAAGGCGGTATATTCCACTTCTTTGAAATCTGGTCGTCAATAAGCAGGGCCGTCGCGTGGGTGGAGCGACCGAGACGGTTGCCTTGGGCGCCGCGATCCGGGAGCACCGTGAGTAAAAAAAATGTATATTTAATGCGTTTGTAGTGTAAGGCACTACTCACACGGGGATACTCAAGTCTTCGATATTTGGTGAGTGAAAGGCGGAGACTTGGAGTCTTGAAACTATAGTCGTCCGTTATCTTCACACGGCCGCTACTAAAGTCGCGAGTTGTGCATGTCGTTTGACTGAAGTGGTCATTGTACACGGCTATTTCACCACGTCATAAAACCATTAAGCCGATTAAAACCTTGCCTTGGGCGCCTACATACCACGCGACGGCCCTGCAATAAGGTTTCGACGATTTGTGAGGCTCTGACCTGGTTGGGAACTCACGTGGTGACTGCCAAAGACATGACTATTTTCACGGACAGTCAAGCTGCAATACGTTCACTTGAATCGGGTCTTGCTACCTCCCTAGTCCACTGTGTGCAAAATAATACAATTAAGTAAGAAATTCATTACCAGTCAGTGGCAGATCCAGAGAGGGCCATGGGGGCCCGTGCCCGTTCGCTTATATTTTCTAACATTGAACTGAATTTCGTTAATGTGGTACCATCTTATGAAAGTATAAAAAACAATCGACATAATTAACTACCAAGATCACACCAAAATATAACTAATCCAATTTTTTGATTTAGACATAATTACCGTTAAAATTTTTGTTTATTCCAATTCAAAGTTTCGTCCAAATAACCGCTCAGCTCAACTTTCACTAACAACGTTCACATACACACAACTTTTTGTTTCAATTCCTGTTTTTATTCCGTTATTTGATCGATTTAACTAAAATTTTGCACTAGTACAATTGTTCAATGACACTACAAAGTACACATCACAACAAACGAGAAGCGTGAAGCAAATCAATTTTAATTTTCATGGATATTTGACAGCAAGAAAAACCAAAATGACACACTTCTAGCTACAAACACAATTAATTACATTGGGTAGAACAAAAAACTCTGGAAAACTAACTCGCAACTTGCCAAACATACTTCACTGACCTTTTCGCGTCCGATCGCGAACGATTTAGGATACAAACTGCTCCATCGACAACACCATGCCCATGCCCACCGCCACCGCCGACGCTATCGGTCAACGGCTGGTTGCCATAAATATTATGGATGAGCGGTGCCTCGGCTTTTTGGTGTGGGCCAGAAATATTATGGCGCGACTGTAATTTCTCTTTGTAGCGCATACGATGCCATCTGTTAACCAGATCGGCCACCAGCCGTGCATTTGTCTCCGCGTTGAACAGGCTTTTTGCAATGCGACGCACCGTGACCGTGTTTCTGGGATAAGTGTCGCCCTGAAAACGCGGTGGTGGCTCGTCAAGCGGTATGATGACCGGAGGTGGTTTACTCGCAACAATATCGTCCACCAACATTAGGCGGGAAAAACGATTTGAAATTGTCGCCATGCTCACATTGGCACTGGGCGGCAGCGACCGCTGGTAGCTGAATTTTCGAACGCTTGTCGTTGGTTCGGTGACTATCACGATATGCTGCTTCTTCAGATTTTCAATACGTGTCGCTGGAGTTCGGTGGAAAATTTGCGGTTTTTGAATGGACGATCGAACGGTGTCAGTGTTAAATCGTAGCGATTGCGTAGCCACAGGCCTTCGGGCATAAGACACACTCCTCGGAGTAATCATCGTTGGCTTGGCCACACTCACCAGACATCCGTCCTTATAGCTGTTCACTACATGGCTATTACTTCTTCGCGAGAAGCCCGCCGAAACTTCCGGTAAACTGAAACGCACTTTACGCTCACGACTTATATTTGCCATTTCATTCAATCAATCATCAACAGCCATATGGTCGCTATTGGCACACTTTCAACTCGCCCCCCTCTTCGCAACGCACCTACGATTGCATGTCCTTGCTCAATTTCGTTGAGGTGAAGTTTCTTGCACCTTCCAATCGATTCGAATCACTTATCACCAAAAAACAAATTCGCGCGACAACGCGACTAGCAAAATAAGTGTCTGTCACGCGATTCTTGCGCTCAACTTAATAGCAGCCACGATGCGACAAAGTCCGCGCCGAACGCTGTTCTACGTGCAATATCTGAAAATAGATACGGGGATAGGAAATATTTGAGAAAATTAGTTATGAATGGCGGAATGCCAGAAAATATCTGGTTCTAGTTTAGCGACAATTTGTAGACAATCAGAACGAGACTCGGTATCTTGTTAGGCAGTTCTTAGAAGGGGCGGAAACTTGGGATAGTTTGGTATTATAATGATGGGACGATATGGGGCTATGAAGTGTGCTTGGAATAATTTGCATGATTTTCGATGAAATTGCAACTGATTGAATTTAAATTTTGATCGGGAATTAATGTTTATAAATTGGTGGACTTTCCTTTTAAATTGTTCATGAAAATAAGATGAAAATAGAATTGAAAGGTGACCGAGTTAAGGTCATGGGAATACATGTTTTAGATTTCATTTTCATTTTTTTTAGTAAACTTAAGTTAGTCTCTTCACCTATGGAGAAATAAAATAAAATTTTACAAGGGGATACGATGGAGGTCTCAAGCTGGGCGAGACTCGTCTCGTATGCTGCAATAACGACAACACCCGCGATTAATAGGAGAATTCTCTTTAATGCATTTAGGTAGAACTTTCACAATTCTTTAAGTCCGGCTTCAAACTGAATTTGACTCGTAGTTCCTAAAGCGGAATTCCTTCATCATCAGCGTGGCGCGACAGCCCGACGTCTGGCCTTGGCCGCCTGGATCATTGTCCTCCAATTATCTCGGTCACGTGACCGCGTCCTCCAATTTTGGAAGCCCAGTAGCTGCGCGGCGTCCGCATATACTGAGCTCTCCCAACGAACTCTCGGTCGTCTTCGCAGTCTCGCTCCGTTAACTCGTTCTGCGTTCATTACTCTCTTTGGCATGCGTTCATCGTCCATTTGTGGTTCAAAACTTCCAGCTCACCGTACAGTTCATACAACTCATAGTTGTACCGGACGCGCCATCCATCTCGATCGCCAACAGCCCCGAAAATTTGCCGCAGAACCTTACTTACGTTCAAATGTGTCTAGCATGTTTCCGGAGGCGTGAGTCACCGAATTTTAGCAGTTCAGCAGGAATCTCGTCAACGCCGGGCGCTTTATTTCGTTATAGTGACCGCAATGCGAGATCAACTTCCTCTACTGTCGGGAGTTGTATGGGTGGGCTTAGATCAACAATATGGTCAAGAGCTTCTTGTGTGGGAATGTGAGATGGTAGGTTCAGAAGCTCTTCAAAATAAGAGGCCCATCGTTTGTTAATGCCATCGGTGTCGCTGATGATGTTTCCATCCTTGTCCTTGCAGAGGCTAGTCCTGGGTTGGTAGCCGTTCTTAATTAATTGCTGTTAAGGGTTGTCCCCAGGGCGGGGTCCTGTCCCCACTTCTCTGGTCACTTGTCATAGATGAGTTACTAGTTAGGTTGTGCGACTATGGTTATAATGCAATCGGTTATGCCGATGATATACATAACTATCATAATCAGAGGAAAGTTTGAATCGACCGTATCTGAGGTGATGAATGCGGCACTAGATCTAGTACTTCGTTGGTACACTGAAGTTGGCCTGAGCGTCAACCCTCATAAAACCGTCTTAGTTCCCTTCACTCGAAGAAGAAATCTAAGCTTAAACCCTGTCAGCCTTGGCGGAACGGTACTTCAGTTCTCCACTGAAGTCAAATGCTTAGGAATTTTGTTGGACTGGCGGCTTAATTGGAGCAATCACGTCGAGGCTGTTATCAGTAAGGCCACTCGGATCATGTGGGGTTGCAGGTCTCTGTTTGGCAAAACTTGGGGACTTACCCCGAAAATGATCGAGTGGCTATATTTGATGGTCGTACGTCCAGTTGTGACTTACGCGGCGCTAGTTTGGTGGCCCAAAACGAATCAGCGTTGCACCATACAGCTTTGTAGTAAGTTACAGCGCCTTGCATGCCTTGGTATGGCAGGATCCATCCATACTTGTCCGACATCGGCTATTGAGGCGATTGTTGGACTTACTCCGCTGCATATTTTCATACAAGAGTCTGCGGCTCTGAGCGCTCTTAGAATGCGTCTAACATACGATGGCGATGTGTCCAATCAGGGACACATGAGCATTCTAGAGCGGATCCCTGGCATGCAGATCTGCTCGAGATCTGATTATATGGCTCGGGAAATATGTTTTAGTAGGAAATTCTCGGTCTCCATCCCCACTCGCGGGGAATGGGACAGTGGCATTCTTGGCTCTGTCTCCCGGTACACCATGTGGTTTACTGACGGATCTAAAACGGAGCTGGGTGTTGGTGCTGGAGTCTATGGACCGGACACCAGGATCTCCATTGCTATGGGCGTCTGGCCTAGCGTTTTCCAAGCTGAAATCCATGCCATTGAGGCCTGCGCCAGAGACATTCTGGACAAGAAACTCAAAGGCGCTAACATCGCTATCTGCACTGATAGTCAGGCAGCCATTAAGGCTCTTTCTTCACATAGTTTCTCATCGAAATTAGTGAAAGAGTGTTTTTATACCCTTCAGTGTCTCACAAACACCAATCGGGTTACTTTATGCTGGGTACCTGGCCATCAGGGCATCCCTGGTAACGAAGCTGCCGATGAACTTGCTAGACAAGGTTCTTCGGATATATTTTTCGGGCCTAATCCTTACTGTGGTCTGAGTTGGTCTAAAACAAGATCACTAGTGAGGGAGTGGTCTGCCAATGAAAGACTGCGTCACTGGGATTGTCTTCCAGGACTACGGCAGTCCAAAGATCTTATAAAACCCTACGGTCTCAAAGAAACCAGCCGCCTGGGTAAAGCGGACCTGAGACTAATCGTGGGTTACCTCACGGGGCACCACTGGGTGAGATATCACCTCAACCAAATGGGTCTATCCACTGATACGGAGTGCAGGCTTTGCCTGGAGGACACAGAGTCCACTAAACATCTTCTCTGCAAATGTCCGGCGGTAGCCCGTTCCAGGTTCTTGTTTCTTGGAGACTCCTTCGTGAGCTCAGCGGTCGTAAGAAGCACCCCTACAAAGGATCTACTAGCCTTCATTAGGCTGGTTGAGGGTCTTTTGGATTAATTAAGGCTATGGCACAATAGATCTCATGGTCGCAGTGCCCACCCTTGAGTATCTTAGCCTGCCCTTGTTATTATTATTATTAATTGTATTTACTAGCTTGTACACTTGTCTGGTGTTCCTATTAGCTAAGTTTTCGTTTATATTCAGCGACTGCTCGTCAAAGTATTTACGTTTCTTACGTCTAATTATTCTATTCGATATTCGTCGTAGCTCGTTATAGTTTTCTCTTTTGGATCTGGCTCCTCGTTGAATCCATTATCTATAGGCTTGGTTTTTCGCGTCAAGTGAATTTTTGCATTCTTCGTCGAAGCAGTCATTTCGAGCTCGCCGGGCTTTATTTCCCACGACCTTCTCTGCGACCTCTGTGATGGCACCCTTGAGTTCTTCCCAGAACCCATGGACGCCTGTGTTGCTGATGTTGTGAAGCATAGGCGATAGTCTTTCCTCAAGGGCGGTAGTATACGCCACCGCCGTAGCATCGCTCAGAAACCTATCAACCGCAAAGATTTTGGGAGGGCTGATTCTCGATTGGTGCACTAAGGAAATTCTACATCTGTAGGTCGTCTTCGCCAAGTGATGATCTGAGTCGCAGTTTGCTCCTTGATAGGAGCGGACATCCATCACACTAGAGGCCCATTTTTTGCGAATGAGGACGTGATCAATTTGGTTGACGGTATGTGCGTCTGGGGATTTTCATGCCTGCTTATGAATGCGTCGATGCGTGAAATACGTAGAGCTTACGACTAGATTCCTACTGCAGGCGAACTCGATAAGTCGGTGGTCGTTGTCGTTACATTTTTCATGGAGACTGTGGTCGCCAGTGGTTTCCCGGTGCCAACTTTCACTTTCGACTTTCGCGTTAAAGTCACCCAGCAGCAATTTGACGTCGTTTGTTGGAACTGAGTCGAAGAAAGTCTCAAGACGGACTCGTCTTTTACTGCATCTTCTTTAACTTCAGTGCTACTACAAACTCCTTGTGGCCCGATGGTTTGCCACTTTTAAAAATTGTGTGCGAATTCTTGTCATTGATCTCGCTGCCAAGCCATTTTGTTTCCTGGAGTGCAGTAATGCTCAGTTTGCACTTTTCGGCCTATTAAAGGAGGGTCTTTCCGGCCCCCGGTTTGTTCAGGGAGCGTACATTCCAGGAGAAGAAAGAATAATCCGTTAGTCATTTATGTGGTCGTCGTTGTTGCTTAACCCCATTCAGGGAATGGCCTCGGAGATAGCTGCTTCAGATGGTTTAATAAACGTGTTGGAGTTCACACAAACACAACTATGTTGCAGGTCCAACTACACAAATCATTCCATCCTTCTAACCCTGAGACGCTTAGGTGTTGGTCAGCCATTCAGGCTACAGCTATCTGCCTTTTTCCAAACTGTCTAATCGCTAAGACTTGGCCGTCAGCGGTTTGATACACTGCCGTTACCAGGGGGCGCCCACGAGGAGGCCTATGGAAAAGGTCTTTTGCCCCCCACATAAACTCATCAATGATCCCGAATTACTTCTGGCTTCACTGCGCCAGGTGTCTTTTTTTTCCTTATGCCTTTTTGCCTTTTTTGATTTGCCGAAAAATTTGGTCTATAGAATGTCATGTGTAGTTGTTGCGACGACTTGTCGGACGACCGATTTGGGGAGACCATCTATGCTGTCTATTTGGTCCTTAAGAGTTCTGAGAGGCGACCGTCGCTATATGCTTGTTGGGGCCAAAAAATCGAGTCGTTAAGACCGATCAGTCGCTTTAACGGTGGTCGCTATATCCAGGGCTGTCGAGAGAAAATCCGGGCCCGGGACTCAACTTTTATAGGGCCTCATAATATGATATAAAAATGATCAGAGTTATTGCTTTTGAAAGAATTCGTAAAGTTCACGCAACTTTCAGTCGAACAATTTTGCATTAAAAACTCAGCTTAAAAAAATTTCATATGTTTATAACGATTCATAAGCATCTGACTGTCATCGACTTCAAGACAATAAAGACAATTAAAAAAAACAAAGAAAACAATTTTTTTAACGTCATTTCATTATAGTGGTCGCGGTCCCAAAACACTAAAATCAGTTGGGCCAGTTCCAATCCAGACTCGGGTCCGTGGATCATAAAGTTGTCTCAGAAACGGTTATGGGCTATGATCCATCAGCTGTCAGTTTTCATGTTTCTGTCAAAATTAACAGCTGACGGCATTCGAATCCAATTACAACTGTGTGCTTATTCATTTCTTTTGTGTCTTTCCTGGATTTTCATTTACAGATGACATAAAACAGAAAACTAGCGACCACATCACTAATGAGCTACGGAACAATTGAAAAAAAAACCGTCCGCATGTATAAGCTGTGAACTGTTAGAAGTTTGGGTAAAATGGACCGGTAATGGATCGGAACAAAATTATGATCCGAAAAAACGACGTTCCCTGGAACATGTTCCATTGTACTGGAATCGCACTGGACAGAGTTTCTAAAAAAAATCAGGAAAAAACATCCAAGAATCTGAAAATTAATCCGTTTTAGAAACTCGCCAAATTCCTTAATATCTGACAGTCAGTCAAATCATGATGTAGGAATTAAATTTTCTATACAAAACTAGTATGCGAAAATCCGAGGAAAAGTGATGAGAATAAGTTTAGGGACAAAAACATTTTCCGGGCACCCTGCATAAATTTTATGAGTTTTATTCCTTACCTGAATTGCAATACAAAAAAAAACGTTGAGCTCCATAAAACATACACAGGCTTTATAGATTAAGAACTGACGGGGGTTGAGAAAGCAAAATTCGCGGACCGGGAGTCTCTTATGGACTCCTGTTTAGGTTGTACAACTACAACTAGTGGCTGTCTATTTACCTTTCCACCAAATCAGTACCTATTTTGCACAATTCGCCTCAATCTCCACCCCGAGGACATCGCTTTTTCGGTGACTTTTGGCATTTTAAAGGGATTTGCTAACCTTTTTTTTCAACATTGATTTACTTTTCCGGGGACACTCACTTTTTATCGAATATTAAAATTATTAAGATAGAACTAAAATCAACAATTTTAGATCGAGCAAAGCAATCTACGATGGGTGGTTGCCGATGTACAGCCGGTTTTCCATCAAACAAATAAAGTGGCATTATTTCGCTCACTTTCATTGCTCTCCACTCCCAGGGTATCTTGCGCTAAAAGCGGCTGAGATAACTAGTCACCCAGATAGTGACATAAACGAAAACTGGGATGCCATAAAAAATGCGTATATTGATAGCGCAAATACCTTCCTTGGCCCAAACCCGGATTGCCGGAATAAGCCCTGGATGTCCGACGCTTCATGGCAGCGGATTGTTGAAAGAAAGGAGCTGAACTTTCAGCAGCAGCAGGCGACAATCGAAGCAGCATCGAACTCCTTTACCATCAGAAAGCTCGAGAAGTTCAGCGTAGTGTGCGACGCGATAAAAGAGTTAATGCCAATTCTCTTTTAGCGTCAGCAGAAGAAGCCGCTAGAAGTAACAACTTAAACGCCGTATACGGTGTCATCAAGGAGTTTGCAGGTGGTCGTAACTCCTGCCAACATCCGGTGAAAGATAGTGATGGAAAGCTACTTATCTTGGAAGAAGATCAAATGAGGCGGTGGAAAGAACACTTCGCTGCGGTCTTGAACCGTGTAACCTCTGGTGAAGTTCCCCCTCATATAGATAATTTAGCTAACCATCAAAATGTGCGTATACGGTCCACTGCCCCGACTAAAGAGGAAATAGTCACTGCAATTATTGCACTAAAACGAGGAAAGGCCGCCGGACTCGACGGTATCCCTGCCGAACTTTATCAAGCAGCGCCAAGCGTAACTGCCGATTTGCTGCACCCACTTGTTGATAAAGCGTGGAATACAGAGACCTTTCCCACTGAGTGGAAGGAAGGTTTGATCATCAAACTTCCAAAGAAGGGTAGCCTCACAGACTGTAATAATTGGAGAGGCATTTGTGTGCTTCCTGCCGTTGCCAAGATAATAGCTAAAATCGTCCTGGAAAGACTAAAGGCCCACTTAGAAAGCACAATTGATGAAGAGCACGCTGGCTTTCGATCCGGATTCTCCTGTGTCGATCACATTAACACCTTGCGAATCATCATCGAGCAATGCGCTGAATACGATTCTCCGCTTCACTTGCTTTTCATCGATTTCGAAAAGGCTTTCGATAGTGTGAGCCGGGATTCTATATGGGCGGCCTTGCGCAGGAGAGGCATCCCTGAGAAGCTTGTGGCTATTATTAAGGCAACCTATGACGGCGCAAAATGTCGCGTTCTGCATAAAGGTAAGGTGTCGGGGGACTTTGAGATTCGCAGTGGAGTTCGGCAGGGGTGCATCCTCTCACCGATCCTATTCCTCATTGTGATCGGCGATGTGTTGCATGCAGCCCTATCCGGACTCGACAGAGGAATTCAATGGACTTTGACATCTTATCTACAACATCTTGACTACGCTGACGACATATGCCTACTCTCCCACAAAATCATGGATCTGTCCGCAATGGCGTTAGATCTCGAGAGGGAAGCAAGCAAGGTTGGGCTAAAGATTAATACCAACAAGACCAAGGTTCTTAGCCCGCCGTTGCGAAAAAGAAATCCGACACCTATTGCCATCAATATTAATGGGCAGCCTGTGGAGAAGGTGGACAACTTCGTCTACCTGGGTAGCATTGTTGCCGAAAATGGGGGTACGGAGCAGGACATCGCTCGTCGTATCAACCAGGCTAAACGCGCATACGGCATGCTGTCCAAAATCTGGCAGAGCAGTTATCTCAGCATCAAGACCAAGCTGGGCCTGTTTCGCTCCCTGGTACTATCAGTGCTTTTGTATGGGAGCAGTACATGGAAAGTTTCCGTAGGAGTTACCAGAAAGCTGCAAGTTTTCGTCAACTCATGTCTTCGTCGAATTTTAAGAATTTTCTGGCCCGAAACAATATCAAATGAAGAGCTAAGTCGGCGTACGGGTCAGATGCCAATCGACGAATTGATACGCAGGCGAAAATGGCAGTGGATAGGTCACACATTGCGGAAGAGTGATAACTGCATTGCTATGCACGCCATGAAATGGAACCCCATTTCCAACCAAGGCCGACCAAGAGGGGGTCCTCGAGTCACATGGCGTCGATCTGTGGCAAAGGAGTGTCAGGTACTGGGTAAGTCTTTTGGGGAGTTGCGCCCCATTGCCCAGAACAGAGTACGATGGCGCGCAGGAATAGTTGACGCGCTATGCCCCGCTAGGGGTTAAGGCAAAGTAGTACTCCCAGGGTATCGCTTTTCCAGAGCGTAGTTCGCGATGAGGCTTAAAAAATTAAAGCCATCTTTTATTTGCATTTATTCAGATATATCAGCGATTTTATAGCCTTTTAAAAGGTTTGGAATATTTTTTTTTTTCTTTAACTTTTATTGAGTTTTCCGGGGAAATTATCACTTTGATATAATACGAGGTGAAGCTTTCTACGATAAACGTTTGGCGAGCTACGATTGATTATCTTCTGTTGCTGGGCCTCCCATACTTCCCCTCATCTCCCTCCTGAACTTCCCTAAAAACTTTTCTGGTCATCAGCCAGCATTTTCCTACCTCTAGGTGTACATCATCGCCTGGAGATGAATCGAAAATTCGCGGTTCGCGAATTTCGCATACTCTGCATTCTTAATGCATCTTTGCCTATGGAATTTTGAGGCTATTTTAGTGTGTTAGGAAATGTTTTTAGACGAAATATGTTATAAAAACAATGATTTTTTTTTCAATTTTTCTAATATCCGGGCCCTTCAAAAAACACGAGCCCGAGGCGATTCGCCCCTTCCGCACCCTCCGCTCGGCGGCCCTGGCTATATCCATTCAAAAATACATTACAAGAGCTTCATGAATCGCCGGACCTGGCATTTTCGTTGTAATAGCCGATACGTCCTTATAACCGATGTCGTTATAAACGATATCTAGTGTAGTCTGCACATCTTACCAGGGCTCCCATAATTGATTATCTGGACACGTCAGATTTGTCGGAAATGAAATAGCTGACGTTTGCCAGGACGGCTTCGGCGATTCCTTTACATGGTCCAGAATCCTTCTGTGAAATTGCTCTAGGCGCGACTAGACGGCGCTTCTGAGATTAAGAGCGATCTCTATCCCCGCGCCGGGCCTGAGGCGGGTATCTGTTCGCCGTCCTTAGTTTATCTGTACGGTCTAGCTTCTATAAATCTGACTAATTTCGACGAACAATTTCCTTCCAGATTTTTGATGTTCACACTATGCATCAACAATCTGGAGTTGCTGTGACAATTGGATATTTGATGGAAGACGTCAGTCGAGTAATACAACTGGAAGCTAGTTACAATTTTAAACCGGTAGCTGTATTATGTGGACCGAGGCAAATAAAGCTGAAAATGGCAGAAACACTATTCTTTCGTGGACGAAAAAGCAAAATCTTAAGGACATACGATTTGAAAATGGGATTTTAATCACCAAAACACCCGCCACAACTGTAGCACTCAACGAACTTAAAATGATATTTGCTCAAGTAATAAAAACAATTTCACATTAAAAACGAAAGTCACTAAACATTTTAATATTTAACCGACCCGTTTTTTTTAACTCATCGTCTCGTTTCAAAAAGCCACATGTCACTCGATCCAAATCTCAACTACGAGTTATCGAACGAAGATGCCTTATTACGACACTAAAACAGGCAGAACTAAACGTAGTCGACACTTGGCTAGATAATTATTTATTATATAATTTATTATCACTACACGAATCCGGAGACAAATCGCTTACACTGAATATCCCATGCATAGCTCGCTATAAAACGTCCGCATTCAAATCCGTGCGAAATTACCGGGAATCAAATCCACTATGCATGCACACACATTCATAGGAGTGTACCACTTGGTGCCAATGTAACTTTACGAACTGCTATAGGCAAAACAAATTTATTTTCACATATTACACTCTCGTATGGACTCGAACAAAACACATTAGCGCATAAGGGCTAAATTTAGGTCATTCGGAAGTACACCTTGAGGATACGTTTGAATGTTCACACAATAGCCGTGTGCTGTTAACGATCAAGTATATGCTCGTTTGGTACGAGTAGTGTGTGCTCTTCATTTCGTACGATACTTAAACGTACCCCAACAATGGTTTTCCACTTTGGGGCAAATGTCTAAAGGTAAGTCGCGTACAAGGTCAATTGTGCTGAAATCCTTAGAGGGCCCACAATTGACCGTGACACGAAACACTTCACACGAACGACGTGACGTGCCATATTGCGGGGCGATTCCTTGAACAAGTCCTAAAAGTGCTATTTCTGCACGTTAACAGCGATTCGGACTAATTAATTCGGTTAGCATGTTTCGCGACCCCGTACCAACTCTTTGAATCTCTCCACCGCAACGTTCATCGCCCGAAGAGCGAAATGAATCCACCTACTTCGTCCGTTTAAGTGAGGACTAAAGTATTTCTGGAAAAGTGATAACTCGTACTAAATATTCAAAGCAGCCAAGGAAGAATGAGTTCCTGACACTATGCCACTGTGCGACTAGAAATTAATGGCAGTGCTTAAAAGGACTAGTCGTTTTCCTTGTAGAATGCACATGGAAATGTTGTGCTCATGAATGTTCATATGCAGGTGATCAATTTGTGACGCGAAAATAGCATATGACTTTCTAACATCTAGACACGAAGAACTGTATCCTTATTTTCCATAATTCCTAGCCATTGCCATCGAACTCAGCATATTACGGATACGGAAATGGTAATTTCTTATGAGACTTTGGGTCGTTATTAGTTGCGCATACATGGGAACTTTGATATTACGGTGGGAAAATAGGTGATCCGTATGGAAATTGAGTGGCTTTTCTCTTTTATTTATCGTATACATGATGATTGAAATAAGGACCGGAATTTTTGACGGACTAGTGACCATATAAATCCAGATTACTTGTCTTTGCCAACCTAATTGTCCTCGATGGGACTTGGCTTCTGTAGGTCATCATCATTTTGTGAAGGATCATTAATCCCTTGCATATTACTGGTAGCTCTCTCTCAATTGTCCTCCTAACCCCTTGTGGGGCATAGCGCGTCAACTGTTCCATGTGGCCCAGTTGACGTTTCGACGGCATAAACTGGTTTCGGAGAATGCAGTTGCCAGCATGCACCTCCTGAACATCCATGGCCACTACGGTGTCGTGGGCGGGACTCGAACCCGAAACGCCGGTAGTCAAACACGAGACTGATGCCTCAACACACTGCGCTACCGTAGCTATTACTGGTAGCTAGTCCTCGGAAATTAGTCGCGACAGGATTCGAACTTACCCTATTTAAGTTGGGACGATAAACGATTTAACCTTGCAAACAATCATCATCATCATCGTGGCGCGACAGCCCGACGTCGGGCCTTGGCCGCCTGGATCATTGTCCTCCAATTATCTCGGTCACGTGACCGCGTCCTCCAATTTTGGGAGCCCAGCAGCTGCGCGGTGTCCACACCTACTGAGCTCTCTCAACGAGATCTCGGTCGTCCTCGCAGTCTCGCTCCGTCGACTCGTTCTGCATTCATTACTCTCTTAGGCATGCGATCATCGTCCATTCTTTGTACATGCCCTGCCCATTGAAGTCGTTGTAGTTTGACGATTTTCGAGACTTGCAGCTCATCGTACATTTCATACAACTCATGGTTGTACCGGATGCGCCATCCATCTCGATCGCAAACAGCCCCGAAAATTCGCCGTAGAACCTTACGTTCAAAAGTGTCTAGCATGTTTTCGGAGGCTTGAGTTAGGGTCCATGCTTCGCAGCCATAGCATAGCACTGGTCGTATAATGGTTTTGTACACGCGGAGCTTCGTGTTTCTGTGCACATGCTTCGATTTCATTATGGGGAGAACCGAGAAAAAAGTCTTATTAGCTAACTGTATCCGTCGCTTGATTTCGTCAGTTTCGTTGGCGTCCCTTGACAGGTTGCAACCCAGGTAAATGAAGTTGTTCACGAACTCGATGTTGAGGTCCCCCACATTGATGCTCGGTTGTGCAGGTGTCCTTGTCACCGATTGCATCATTATTTTAGTTTTACCCTCGTTAATACGTAATCCAACTTCCTTTGCAGCGGTATCGAGCGTATGCAGAAGTTCTTCTGCGTCAGCCAATCTTCGGGACATGATGTTGATGTCGTCGGCGTACGCTGCTAATTGTGTCGACTTGATGAGCAGCGTCTTGCTGTTGTCCATATTCATGGCCCGAATAACGTATTCCAGTGCTAGGTTGAAGAGCGTCGGTGCCAGTCCATCGCCCTGTTTCAAACCAGTGCGTGTTTCAAATAGATCAGTAAGTCTATTCTGGATCCTGACTTGTGAGACGGAGTTGGTCAATCCGTCCAATCCGAGGCTTTCGTTCCAGGTTTCTTGACATGGAGTGGTTTTTACAAAGACAAGTTGTCAGCACGTCGCTTAACCCCATTCAGGGGATGGCCTCGGAGATAGCTGCTTGAGATGGTTTAATAAACGTGCTGGAGCCCGCACAACTATGTAGCAGGTCCAACTACGCAAGTCGTTCCATCCTACTAAACCTGAGACGCTTAGGTGTTCGTCAGCCATTCAGGCTACAGCTATCTGCCTTTTCCAAACTGTCTTATCGCTAAGACATTGGCCGTCAGCGAATTGATACACTGCCGTTACCAGGGGGCGCCCACACGGAGGACTATGGAAAGGTCTGTGCCCCCCTTGCAAACAATAGGCGTGTTTTTTTTTTGTACTGCAATGCAGGTTAATTGGGGGCTATCCGGGTTAACTTACACACGTTACACAAACAACAAGGGTATGTTGTTTGTGTAATGTGTGTAAGTTAACCCGGATAGCCCCCAATTAACCTTCATCGCAGTACAAAAAAACACGCCTTTATGATCGAGAAATGCCGTTTGATATGACTGTTGATGGTCGCAATGCATTCATTTTAAGAGATTGGAGCCGCCTTGGACCCCGTGGCAGAGCGGCTGTGCAGACGAGAAACAGAAAAATTGAAATTGATCCAAGATGTGAATAGGGTTGCTGTAGACGTAGGTGCTGATAACTGTGGGTTACGACTGGCGAAGAAGGTGTTGAGTTCCGCCAGATATCCGTTAATCAGGGTTGCTGTTGACTTAGGTGCTGATAACTGTAGGTTACGACTGGCGAAGAAAGTGTTGAGTTCCGCCGGATATCCGTTAATCTTTTCAAACATAACTGCGATATTATTGTCCGTAGCTACAATGGAGCAGTCATCCGCGTAGGAGATGAGAAGCAGATCAGCAGGCGGAGATGACATACCGGCCATGTAGAGGTTAAATAGGGTGGGGGACAAGACTCCACCCTGTGGGACTCCTTGTTTTACTCCCCTGAGTTTGGACGTTTTGCCTCTAAACTCCGTGAATGCCTACCAGCGAGATAGTTAGGAATCCACTTCTTGACTTCAACTGGGAGAGATGGTGACTGAATGTCTGACAGAAGTGTAGTGTGACTGACCGTGTCGAACGCCTTCTTGAAGTCAAGGGCCACGAGAATTGTTCTGGAACATGGGCGTGACTGATTTAGTCCATTGTGAATGCGAGTCGTTATGGCATCTAGGGCTGTAGTCGTGCTATGCATATTTTTGAAGCAGTGTTGATGGTCGGCAAGTGGAATATGAGTCTCTACTATCCGTTTGAGTAGGGCCTCCAGGGTTTTCGCTACTGGGGAGAGCAGAGATAGGTTTAGTGTCGTCGTTACTTACTTAATAGATGGCGTGTCCAAGTGTTTCAGCATGGTCATTGATATGCCGCCAGGTCCTGATGCCTTGGTGTTGTTAGCGTTCTTAATAGCTTTAGCTACTTGGCTTGGGGTGGCCTAAAGCATTTGGTCCACTGCTAAATTACTACTTTGCCTTAACCCCTAGTGGGGCATAGCGCGTCAACTGTTCCATGTGGCCCAGTTGACGTTTCGTTGGCATAAGTTGGTTTCAGGGAATGCAGTTGCCAGCATGCACCTCCTGCACATCCATGGCCACGAACGTCGTCGTGGACGGGATTCGAACCCGAAACGACGGTAGTCAAACATGAGACTGATGCCTCAACACACTGCGCTACCAGTCGCCCCATGATAAATTGCGGCGGATGTTCCTTCGAATTGTGCGCTTGAGCTTGTCGATGGGTGGGTGTTCGACAAACTGCCGGTTCAAGTGGTTGGCGGACTTGATCGGGCCGTAGTAGGATTTGTTCCCGAACTCGATCGCGATATGTCCGCTTTTCTTGGTGGGGTTGGTCATCGATTTAACAGTGGACCAAAGCCTAGATACACTAAACTTTAGGTTGCAGGTGTCCAGGTGGGCATATCATTTCTATGTTCAGCTACCTGTTTATTTAATGTAGCATTCAGCACTCCTATTTGTGGATCGTCTGGGTTTGAGTGGCAAATGCGATCTCTGTCATCTGCCAGTCTGGCGGCAGACGTGGGAAAGTTTGGCCGACCTTAGGGATTCTGCCTGCAGAAATGAATCTCGCTGTCATCAGGTGAAGTCAATTCTCGGTATGGTACCTCCAGGTGGACCAAGAAGGCGAGTCCTCCTCCTGAACCGGTCGGTCTATCTTTGTGCAAGATGGTATCTCTTGGATGGCTCCGAACATGATGCTATTTCTGTCCATGAACGCTGTCAGTTCGTCAAGTATGTGCTGCAATCCGTTGCAGTTGACCTGCACCCCAGTAAGAGCATATCAAAATCTGGTGTTGGCTGTGCCGACCCGTGGGAGTTGTTGTTATTGTCGGCGTGGTTGTTGAGTTGAGGCCACCTGAGCCAGCTAACGTTGTAGGGTTTGTATTTACCAGGCTAGATTATATTGTTGGTAGCCTATTAGAGCATTGGGAAGCGGTGATGGAAGTATCCCATAGCCTGTGACGGGATAGCTCTGAGCAGCTTCCCAAGTGACACCAGTCGTTGCAGCAGTTGCATCTCACTGATGTAGCATTCGGGTGCAGCACTCTACCGCAGACGCAACAGATCTATGGGACGGGGTTCTGCTCAATGCCGGCGCAAATGAGGAGTAGCCTGTGTGTGTTGCAACCAGCCAGTAAAAATTTGTGACGAGGAGGCGTCTGTCAAGGCAGCCTTGATGAATCCTTCGTGTCGAGGGAAGTAGGGCAGCTCTTGGCCACTCGTTATGAGCGGGTCGTTCCGGTACGGACAACCGACTGCCATAGGAGCGCGAAAATGATGTCGTCAGCACTAGTGGGTTTGAAAGGCAGCCAGATTCGAGCTCTGGGCTTCACAGGGTTTTTATCCTAAGTGATGACATCCAGTCTAACTCCGGGCCAAAGTTCCCCAACTCGTTCGATAGCGATAGAGGGAACGCTCATCGGCGAAGAGCATCAAGTTAATTTGACATTGATACCACCCACCGACATGATCGACACCTCTATAAATGGGCGAAAGTAGCGATTTTTAGGTCACACACTTCGAAAAGGGCCGGAAAACATGGCTAAACAGGCCCCCATTTGGGACCCACAGGAAATCGATGCAAGTCGCCGCGTTGGACATCTTAGAAACATCTAGAGCAGAGTAGTTGAGGTAGAGGTTAACTCAATAGGCAAATCGTGGAGTCAGTTGAAGGCGAACAGATCGAAGTGGAAAGTCAGCGCCATATGCTCCACAAGGGGTTAGCAGGAACCGGAGAAGAGAGATAGGTTGGCTTTGCGCAAATGGGTGTTTCCATATCCGACCACTAAATGGACCATTTCGTAAATAGGAAAGCCCTCTTTACTAATCTAGTTCGGCCCAAAATAGGCGGCTTAGGGTTTTACCTACAATTACATACAAAAAAAACCGTAATTTCATTAGGAATGTGTTTTATTCGCTTTATTACTGTCAACATGACTTGGCTAAGCACCTTCTTAACTTCTAGATTTAAATATCTGATAATATACATACATACAATGACTGCAAAAACATTTATGGTGAGAAAACAAAAAATCAATAATATAACATACTTTTTGTTAACAGCAAAAACAGAAAAGAGAATATGATAATACTACGCGATTCTGTAGGTTAGTTTGATTAGTTTGTCGGACTATATTACGAGTACTACTGACAACTGTTATTCCGTTCGACATCTAAAAATTTCAGGAGCAACGAATGTCCTACACTCTTTCGTTTATCATCGTCACGTAGCATTAGATGTGGCGGATCGTCAAGGTTCGTATGAATTTCATTCGTGTTACTTTGATTTGTATCTTTCATCGCTTCAGCAGTATCCGTTGAAACGGGAGATTCACTAGACTTTTCTGATATTTGAGCTTTAGTTAAATTGGCCAGAGATACCGGAACTGTGCGGAACAGCTCACTAGATACTTCTGTTATTTGAATTTTGTCAGGACTTCCAGTTCTGTCATCATCCGACGCTAGCGAAGATGTTAGCGCTGCATCGACAATTTCGGGAATAGTATCGATCGTATAGATCGTATTTGTTGTCATTGTATCCGATTCTGATTCCTGTTTGGCATCGTCCTCTGAATCTGAGTCGGGTAATATATTTTTAATATTTTCGAGTTCTTCCGAATTGTAGTTGGTTATAAGATAGCCTGGCAGACTTAATTCACGCTTTCTCTTTCTAACAGGCACCTCCAATTTCTTGGATAAGCTACCGGCGAACCAATGATCAAATTCGTCAATGCTGTGTCTTCGTTTTTCATCCGAAATTTGTCGAGCCGGATGGATTGGCACAGTTTCAGCACTCGAATCCGGGACAAGTGTCTCGACACTCGACACAGACCTTTTATCGTCAGTACTTGCTGAACTGTTTGGCACAGTTTCAGCACTCGAATCCGGGACAAGGGTCTCAACACTCGACACAGACCTTTTATCTTCACTACTTGCGGAACTGATTGGCACTTCGATTGGAGACTCAACACTAGACCTTCGATCTTCCCGATCTTCAGTGTCCTTCATATCAGTCTCGATTTCCGTGTCATGCTCCTCGATATCGTCCAGTTTCATACTGACAGCCATCCGCATGTCTTCTATCAACCTCCTATCATCAGCTGGAAGTGATGTTGAATTCAAATATTCGCCGAATTCGTCCTCGAGAAGAAGTAAAACGTCTTCCGGTCTCAGATTGTCCTTTTCCATGAACGATTTGATTGCATTTGAAATATCTTCATTGGTCGGGCCCTGCTTAACCAGACGTGGTATTCGTGTTCGTACTGGAGTTTCTGGGATCTTATCATCATTCGTGCTGATCGGATCCACCTTCATCGGACTGTTCATCGCTGAGGTGAAATCAGGCCTTGTGAGTTTTGTATCCACAGGGGGTGTTTCAGGCTCGATGGACAGCGGCGTGGATGGTGGGGAGTGAGCTGTTTCTTCTACTTTATCTGCAAGTCTATCACTAGATCCTTTGGTACTGCCGTCGATCTTTTCGGCCTTTAAGTCAGACTGCGACGAATGAGAACTCAACGATCGTTTTTGCATCAGTTTTGAATTGGGTGCAATTTCCGAACCATCGCTGTACGAGCTGTAGTCTTCGGGAAGGTATGCGTGATGCGAACTAACGCGATTAGCAATTTCTTCGACCAAATCTGGAGTTAGATACGACTGTGAACTCAGCTGTCTTCTCAAAACTTTTTCGCTGGTCGATAGTTTTTTCATAGGTGGCTCAGAAACCGCCTTTTTGTCTTCCGTATCCGTGTCATGCTTCATGTCAGAGTTCAGCTCTTTCGTAATTTCTTCTACAATCGAATCGGCTGTGATGTTGTCGATCACTTTCTTATCATCATCTTTCGGAGCCAATAGCGTATTTAGTGACGGTAACTCTTTCCGGATCTGAGTAAGGAGATCTGAAGAAGGTTCAGTGGCGGGCTCTTCCATTTTCGATTTGGTATCCTCATTGTTCTTTTTATACTTGCTGAAGTCTCGCTGAGGTTTCTTTGGTGCATTTGGATCGGGTACCACATAGGCGGGGTCATTTTCATCCAGATGAAGATAGTGTCGAAGTTCGTCTTCATCATCGCAAATATGCCGTTTGACAATCGTTTTGGCTATCAGAGGCTCTTCGACAGCTACTCTTCTATCAACTTCATCGATACTCTCAACTTTTTCGATATTCTTAAAAGTATGCAGAGATTCCAGTAGCTCATCACGTATGGCATCTTCGGCATCATCCAATTTCTTTCGTTTGTCAGCTATCGGAGTGTATAGCGATTCCTTTATGCTATTCGCAATGGCCTCGTCCGTTTGATCAAGGCTCGTTGTTGCAGTTGCATCTGTTTCGGTTACAGAGCATTGAATTTTCTCGACATGCTCGTCATCATTATTAACGATATGTTCATCCGAAAGGCAGTCGGATAAATTCTCACCGAAAAATTTATCTGATTTCTTGTTGCCAACCTTGGACACTTTATGCGTAAGTGTGGATGTTTTCGCCTCACCCTGATCCGAAGTACCCTCTTCGCTTGACGCGCGCGATGTTTCCATGAGTTGTTCGCGTTTTTGTTTCTCCTTTTCCGAGCCACGATTCAACGGCATTTTTTCAAAGTCTGTGAAGTCTTTAAGGTCACCCTGAGAATCTGATGTAGTGGTTGATTCGGAACGTTGTCCTGCAAAGATTTCTTTAAATCCGTTACGTACAGGTGGATCGTCCTTGCGCAGCATGGAAGGACGCTTCTTACGTGGCGGAGCGACTGGATGACTGCCGGGACTGTCGGGTACCGTTAGTGTTGCACTATGCCACTCGGAATTATCGGCTTTGGGTTGTGTTTGATGGGGTGGGGAGGTTTCCAAACTGAAAGAGAACAAAAAGTGTAATGTTAGTGAAAAAAAAATGACACGAAAGGAGCGATGTTCATTGTCCCACGAAAATAAATTTTCATTGGGATCCGTTTGTTTTCAATTTGTATATGATTTGCTTTGAAAAACTTTGTCCAGTGGCATTTTGAGCCATTCATCTTACGTTAAAGATTTTTTGATTTTATGTCATTGAAAATTGACAGTAGAAAATAACCGTAAATATTTGGCGCCCAATGTGGGGTCAGTGGATTCGACTTAATCAGTGAAAACGAAATGTACAACTAGTTTGGTGTGCGCGATGACTAATGGTAGTCACAAGCCCCAAAAACAAAGTTTTTTTAGACCTTACCATAAGCTACTTCAAGACTTTTTTTTAATCCTACATCAGAAAAAGTTGACAAGATAAAATAGTCTAAAAATGGCCAAAGAAGCCTGACAATACTTACTACTACTACTCAATTGCCCTAACCCCTTGCGGAGCATAGCGCGTCAACTGTTCCAAGTGGCCCAGTTGACATTTCGTTGGCATAAACTAGTCTCGGAGAATACAGCTGCCAGCATGCGCCTCCTGCTGACAATACTTGGCGCCCAATGTGTGTAATATATTTGCCCTAGCTCTTCGTGGAGCATAGCGCGTCAACTTCTCCTAACAGGCTGGAGTCGATTGTGACACTCAGTTGGAGGTGTAGTCGACGATACCTGGCTGGCACCTCCAGTATATAACAAAGATCAGAGGTTTCTACTGAACCGCAAAAAATTTCACCTCATCTTTTCGCCGCTCCACTGAATGATACGACAATTCCACCACACCTTCTCGCCGCTGTCATAGTGACAGCTACTTCGAGTGAAAAGTAGACGACGCCACAGTGTCGAAAATCTCAAAGGCGACGTGGAATTTCTGAATTTCGTTGGCTGTTTTGCAGGTCGTTCCAGTCGTGTCGTACGCGGACGACGCTAAATTACAAATCGCCGTCGTTACAATTAAGCTGATATTACAGCTTGTGAAAGTCTCACGTTGGGCGCCACTCCACACATGGACAATTTTTTCGAAGTTTGCGTCATATTGGGGAATTGCATGCACTGAAAATTGAGTGTGTAGGTGAACCAGCAAATTGGCAGCTGCAGGCGTGCCACCTCGACACTAGGCACTTTATTATCATACTCCCACTTTCCCTTTCGAAGGATTCCCGACACGGGGTAGGATAACCTAAAACTGATTTTGGTGACGTAACCTTTATGAAACTTTTTGTTTTGCAGCATCAATCGTGCAAGGCTTACCAGCGGACACACTACAAGATAACTCGTCGCCCAAAACGGGCGGTGTATTTGCTGGACCGTGAATAAAGAGGTAACAAAAAACGATCAAAAAGAAAATTGTACCGCGACCCTCCGGCGCAGGCGGCGTCGGAGCTGCGGTCAGCATTTTGCACCCGCGCTACGTCACCTGGTCTTGTGTCGGCACTCGTACTTCGTGACCGACCTATTCCCGAACAAACGAGCGATTAGCGGAACACCTTAACAAAAGGAGGTGGTTAATACGTCGCCTGTTGCGCAGTTCGATAGCATACATATTAAAACGGTCTTATAATTATGCTTACAAATACTGGCGGATGATTATCGGTGCTATCTGGACGGTCGGGACGACCACACCCTCAGTATTCATCTTCTCTTTAGCTCGATATCCATTACAAATGGCGCCCAATGTGTGGTCGGTGTTATTTTTACCTAATCAATGAAAACGAAATCTGCAATCGATTGACAAAAACGTGTTGAACCATTCTTTCAGGGTATCCTGATCTACCTTAAGACTTCCATAAGCTACAATATTGAAAAAGGCACGCGAATAAGTCCCGCTTGTGACAAGACACGAAAACCACAACCGCACCTACAGGCTACCTTAATCTACCTTAAGGTTGCCTCATGGATTTTTATCTTATGTCAGGGAGAATTTACGGTGAAAAATAATCGTAGAAGTTTGAAAGTATGCGGCGCGCCCAGCGTAGGGTCAGTCTCATTTTATCTAGTCAATGGGTCCGAATCCTTCCCCGAGCACTTATTAAAAAAAATTTAGTACCAATGCAATTCCCTCCCTCCGCTAAATGCTATCTACGCCACTGCTTTGACATGGTTTAGTACTAGTGGTAGGTTTGGTTTCTGTTTCAATTCATATCAAAGAAGGTGCTGTTTTCCTAACCAGTAATCAAGTGTATTTGCCTCAACTCAGCAACCCCAGTCATATGATACCCATACCCATCTTGCCCAGATATCACTTCGTTACCAAGAAGGTCCTGTTGTCTAGAAGCGCACCACCCCAGTATCAAAACGTCACCGGGTGGTGCTTAGAATCATCCAAGAAAGCTATGCATATAATTTGGTCGAAATCGGACTACTGGAAATGCCTGCAAAAACGAATTTGGAAAAGAATTAGGCAAGAGACTCGAATTTTAACAACATAATATACCGTTAGTCCAGTCCATAACTGAAATAGCTGTCACAGGGCTGTGATCAGGGTCGCCCAAAGAAACTACATATGTACCAAATTCGGTTAAGATCGGACCACGGGGAGCGTCCAGACAAACGGACGAACGGACAAACGAACAGGATGGATCGGATCACATGACCAAAGATTATTATAATACATTGGTCCAACTAAAAATCTCGTATGTATACTCAATTGCCCTAACCCCTTGTTGGGCATAGCACGTCAACTGTTCCATGTGGTCCAGTTACCGTTTCGTTGGCATAAACTAGTTTCGGAAAAGGCAGTTGCCAGCATGTACATCCTCGGGAATTTCTGCATTCAGGATGATATCCGAATGGCGCGTATAAGCTTGGAACGAAAACAGTTGTTTCGAAAAAAAATCTGAAAAAATCATGCCCCGTGTCCTTATTTCTGTCACACTTTGCCTAAAAGTCGTTATTTTCCCGAATGAAGGTTACCTAACAACGTTGTAATACTAGAAAAAAATAATTAAAAATTCCATTAATATTTTCTAAACAATCAATCGGCACACTCTAAAATAAAAACGATTGAATTATCGATTCCATTTTTAACATTATACGTACTACGACGCACACTCTATATTGATGGCATATGCATATTCTCGTAATATTTTTATTTTTTTTTTTTTCTAAAAATAACACTTACACTTGTTTATCCCAAAAATGTTTCTGTTTCCCAAGTGATTTCGGACAGATCTGTAAATAAACCAAAAATATATTCCATACAGCGCTTTTATTCATTTGTATTCGTTTTATTCAATAATAATTGTAATTTTTAGATACGAGTATATTTAACGTAGCGACCAACCTGTGCACAACGTCCTATAACACGATCAACGGGACTTTTGGAATTGTTTGAGTGATTAACACGATTTTTGCAAAGTGTATTTCCCATCTGTAAATAAACATTGAAATTAAGATGCAATTAGATATTTAGTCGAGAAGAATAATAATTAAAAAGTTTTAGGACCGTTTTATCAAAGTCTGGTTAAACTGCCAGTTAGCTATTTGAGACACTAAACTAAACCTAAGCATATGCAACGCTTTTCTTGGGAAAACCAGCCAGAAAGCCTGTTTTGACAATAAAACAGCGCCAAAAAGATCACCGAAGACGCACAGGACGAGGAAGAGCGTAAGTTATGAACGTCAAACCAAAAGAGCTTACTTTCATTATTACTGATGCTACTCTCGATGGTGTTTAGATAGGCATATCGAGCAGCTATAAGCGGAGAACACACATACGCGATCGCGATCAAACGCATTCCACATTACTCTCTCTCAATTGCTGTAACCCCTTGTAGTCCAATCAATAGAGAGTTTTGACCTTACAAAAGGTGCGGTAGTTTTGAATTTTTGATATGTTATAGAGGCAAGTGCGGTAGGAAAAAAGCCAAGTTTGCGTCACTCTACCCCCTGTGCTCCCGCCGCCATCTTGGAAAAACCACCAAAAATCGGCACTTTTATCAGTTTTTCCCCTATAACTTCGTTCCATTCCATTTTACCACAAAATATGTAAGGTATCTTTTTGTAGAGCACAAAATTTCCTACAAATTATAGCTAGCAAGTTTTTTTCTACGATCAATACCAACGGAGTTATAGCACCACCAAAAAATCGAAAATCAAAAACCTTGAGAATTTTTCGAAATTTTTCGCATTTATATACCAATAACTCTATACGGCTACGTTATAGGTTCTAGATATCGGCTTCCTTTTTTCCAACCCCATTCAAGTAGCTCTTATTTTACTCCTAACCACGTCATTACCTGGCGATAATCGATAAACAGAATGTCAGCTGACGTGTTTGTGTTGCACCTCCTTGCCCGTTCAGCACTTTTGGTGCTCTGCAGTGAAGATTCCTCTGGGTAACCATCAAAAACTACTCTTTCAGCGTTTCGTAAAATATATTCGCAAGCACTATATTTTACATATCCAGCACAAAGGCAATCAAATGTTATATTTCTGCTCCAAACAACCTTATGAAGAAGATATCCACCGTCAACTACAACCATGTGATTTTTCGGGAGTTTGAAATCACCTGGAAGAGGTGTGAATGCTGCGTAAAATGATGATTTTGTGCCCTTACGCATACCGTCTTCATTAAAAAGGGACATAGGAAATGGTGCAAGTTCATAAGACAAGTAATCTTTCAGATCTTCTCGAGATTGCTTAGCCATGCACATTCTTTGGTATAGCGTAAGCGGGTCCACTGCAACTTTCCCCCTACATTTATCGCGTTTCTATCAAACCCCAATGTCACCACTTCCTATTTCTTTTTAAAGGAAACCTCTCCAAAGGATACACCGGTGATATTCAGTACCCCACAATTCCAACTTGTTGAGCCTTGTGATAATTGACCAGGTCACTGCCCACAATTCCAGAGCTAATGCTCATAATAAAACCAGCCTCCGGGAAGGGTGGATGTTTGGTAAACCACTCGTGAAGCTTTTGAATACCCAAACTGTCTCGGCTGACTCTAGCTGGCCTCATATCCACTGTTCTGAAGACGGTGATTCTACACTAGTGAAATCCTCTATTTCTTGGGTTGTATCCTGGAGGCAAGCCATTCCAAGTGTCCACTTTAACAGTGTGCTGTCTGTCTGTTTTTCGCGAACTTTTTTGAAAGACACTTTGGCTTACTGTTTGTACAATACAATAAAAGTATGTATGTCTAAATCTAAAATACAATAGATAGAAAATATCGTAGCAGCAAACTTGAAAAAAAGCCACTTAACTTTTTTTTTAAATTTACTCCCTCTCTGTTTATCATACAAAAAATGTATAATGGATTTTGTAGTTAATACAATTTTTTTTTAAATATATTTGGATGACTTTTGCGCTATAACGCAGCGGTACAAAGTTATTGGTATGTTAATGCAAAAAAAAACCGAAAAATTCGCAAGGTCTTCGATTTTTACTGTTTTTGGCGGTGCCATAACTCCGTTGGTATTGATCGTAGAAAAAAAACTTGTTAGAAATAATTTGTAGGGAATCTTGTGCTCTACAAAAAGAGACCTTACATATTTTGTGGTAAAATGGATTAAAACGAAGCTATAGGGGAAAAACTGAAAGAAGTGCCGTTTTTTGGTGGTTTTTCCAAGATGGTGGCGGGAGCACAGGGGGTAGGGTGACGCAAACTTGGGTTTTTTACTATCCCACCTGCCTATACAACATATCAAAAATTTACAACTACCGCACCTTTTGCACGGCAACCCCCATTATTTGGCTTCTATTAATTGGATTATTGTGGGGCATAGCGCGTCAACTGTTTCATGTAGCCCAGTTGACGATTCTCGGCATAAACTGGTATCGGAGAATGCAGTTGCCAGCATGCACCTTCTGCACATTCATGGCCACGAACGTCGTCGTGGACGGGATTTGAACCCGAAACGCCGGTAGTCAAACATGAGACTGATGCCTCAACACACTGCGCTACCGGTCGCCCCAATTACCCCCCACATTACTAAGTTAGCGATAAAGTGGACATCTGCAGCGTTCGATCGCGAGGTAGTCGGCGATCTGGGCACAAATGCAACTGGTTGAATTTATCGCAGATCGCAAGTATTAATGAAACCGGAATATAGAGGGCTACGCCCGCAATCCGAGGGTTTTGTAGCAAGCGCTTATTTTGGTATATAAATATCGGCTCCTTGCTCTTCTTGATATCACTCAGATGGATAGAAAAAACGTAATTAAAATGTCTTACCCACTTACATTTTACATGCTAATTCATATTACGTGATTGTAACGAAACTTAGAATATATTATTGCTTAAGGTGTTGGTTATCGTTGGCCATCAGTACTTTTGACCTCGAACGTGTTTAAGGCGTGCAAGGGTGTGCTAACTGTAACTATACAAATAAACTATTATTAAACTATTCTGAGAAGATATACAAATTCCACTATTTTCCATTTTATATGTTTTTCGAAACCCACTTCATGTAAGTTTTCATAATTCTAAGTATAACGGTCTCAAAATGCAGGCAAGGGGGGTCAAATTACGAACTAATATTTTCTCCTCCCCCACTGTTCCCCTTTCTATAAATTCCGAAAAAATGCGAAAAAATGGAATGTACTCATCATTACCTTTCTCATGACACCTCATTTGCTTATATCAGCCGATAAAAAAATTTGACCTTAATTTCGCCTCTATGTGGACCCCCCCCCCCCCCCCCTTCCTTCTACCCGGTACAGTTGGCCAAATAAGACACAGCGCTCCCAACCAATCTTTACCCTTGCAATTCGCACTACGAAAAACAACATGAAAGTAGTACTCACACCTATGAGGCCGGTAGGTGTATTTTTTGTGTGGATAGTGTCAAAATGCCGAAATTTAAATGAATGTACTATTATTAAATATTATGTGATTGTAATGAAACTTAAAGATATTATTGCCTATAATGTTGGTTATCATTGGCCATCAATATTTTTGACCTCGGGTGCGCGTAAGGGGTGCAGGGGTGTGGTAACTGCAACTATAGAAATGTACTATTATTAACCTTTTCTGATGAAATTTCAAAATTCTAGAAATCTAGGTTTTCTACGCTAGTAAAATGGCGCTTTTTTGTAAATTTTCATATTTCTAAGTATAACGGTCTCGAAATGCAAGGGGGGGGGGACAAACTCGGATGACATATTTTCCCCTCTCCCTCTTTTCCCGTTTCTTCAAATTTGAAAAAAATTCCAAAAATGGAATGTACTCGACGGTACCTTTCTTATGATACCCCACTTGCCTGTACCAAACGAAAAAAAAATTTCATCCTTCATTTCCCCTCTATGGGGACCTCCCCTTAAAGTTGACCTATTACGACGATTCGCTTTCTCCGGTGAATTATAGTAATTCTACACATTCCTACAAAATTTCATGTATGTATTTTAGCTTCAGCCGTTCGTGAGATATTCCATGGACAGACGGACAGACGGACAGACAGACATTCGACCGATTTCATAAAGGTTTTGTTTTTAATACAAAACCCTAAAAATGGAAAAACAGGAATATCGCCTCTTGATCAAACATTAGGGGGATTCATGCTCACGTCGAAAAAATCGTATTTATCGTAAAGTTCCAAACTTCTGTCATTTTACTATGGGGATGACAGAAGTTTACGACGAATACGAAGTAAACGATATTTACGACAGAGAACGAGAATTGTATTTTGACGGGAGAAACTTCTGAACTATCATTGCAATGGTTGCAGAAATGTTATCCCACATCTGCTTCTTCGAGAACAACAGTTTATCGGTGGTTTAGTGAATTTAAAATGGGTCGTAAATGCACCTCGCTCTGGAAGGCCAAAAGAGGCTACAAATGCGGAAATTGTAAAGCAAGTGCATCGAATCGTTTTGAATGATCGTCAAGTGAAGTTGCGCGCGTTAGCTGAGGGCGGGGAGGTGCATGCTGGCAAACGTGCATCGTCCAAAACAGCTTTATTACCAACGAAACGTCACCTAAGCTACATGGAATAGGTGACGCGCTGTGCCCCACTGGGGCAAATGAATATATCGAGCTACCGCCAGAGTCAATCTACATGTACTTCTTTTATATGATTCTGAAGGAAAACTAAATTTGCTTGGAGACTTATTCTATTTCTTAAGTGCTAAGATATTAAACCACGCAAATAATACCAGTCCATTTAATGAAGTGTTTTTACTTTACTCTTGTGTAACATATTCCAATTATAGAAATTAAATCAAATTTCAATAAATATCAATTTTCGCTGACATATATGGAACTAACAATAAAGCCGGTCGCCCATTGTGTAGTAGGTAGGGACAGCCCAATTGTCAAAATCACATTTTACAACAACAATGCCATGTGTGCGCTGCGCGGGCTGCCCTACCTACGGCGCAATGTGCGGCCGGACTACAACTTCACTGAAAAGCGATATTGACAAATTTATATGCAAAAGTGTTTGCTTTAACATTCTCCTAAAGTTAAAAAAATTTAAACTATTAATATTTATCTTATGGCTGTTATTATGCAATTTTAACATTACAAGTAGTACATATATGTACATCTGTTTTCAAATTGCATGTTCATTGCCCTGAAATTTTTCCGGCTAATGTCATATCTGAAAAGGAAAGCCTGCCTTGTGAAAACCTAACTATGTATTTGAACATACTCGTATCGTACAATTGCGGATTTCGAACACCATTCCGCTTAACAAAATGCAAATAAATATCACCTCACTAATTTGTAAGGTCACATGAGTGAGCGTTTACGGCAAGTCTGGCTGTTTATGGTTATTGACAGTCAATTGTACTGGACCGATACACAAATTCTCCATGAAATCAACTTTAACAATTGACATAAGATTTTATAGCACATTGGATAATTGAATTGACTATTAGTAATACTATGAAGGCAGTGCGTGTTTTTTTTTTTCGCTAAATGAAATAGATTTTTGCACATTTTTATGAGTGAAAAATTTATGTAATGTAATAATATATAAGTGCTTATTGGCCCGACGTGATATACGAGTCCATGTATCTAATTATCTCTAAAATTATCACCACTAGATTTTATAGACTTTAATAATAAGCATTTCAGGAAGCTAAAATAAGACAAAACGAAGCTGGAAAGTAGAGAGCTGCGCACGCAATACGAGGTTTCTACAATATTTCTAAACTTTAGCTTCAATCGATACTGAGCAGAGATTTTTTACACTTTAGACCTATCAGCCGTTAGACCACGGAATAAGGTTCTAATACACGAGACGCGTAAACCCGTCGGTCGCGTCAAATCTACGATACCCGTCTCGTGTAAACAGTAAACGGATTTACGACAAACGTGTAACTTGTTAGCTGAAGACGGGTCCCGACGGGTACTCATCCGCCGTTTATGAGTCAATGAATCCAACAACAAACACAAAAACGCACCACGTGTAAACACAACGACGGCGATGTGTGCACTATTTCCGCATCCCCTTCAATTCCCGTTTCTGACGTTTCGTCCGCGTAAACCCGAATTACGTGTAAACACTACTCGCGTTTACGCGATTCGGATAAAAATCACGCGACCACGTATACGCGTCCTGTGTATCAGAACCTTTACTCAATTGCCCTAACCCCTTGTGGGGCATAGCGCGTCAACTGTTCTATGTGGCCCAGTTGACGTTTCGTTGGCATAAATTGGTTTCAGAGAATGCAGTTGCCAGCATACACCTCCTGCACATCCATGGCCACGAACTTTGTCGTGGACGGGATTCGAACCCGAAACGCCGGTAGTCAAACATGAGACTGATGCCTCAACACACTGCGCTACCGGTCGCCCCATCAGAACCTTTAGACCACCTATTAGACCACGCATTAGACGTAGATCACCTATTAGTAGACCTGTTCGATCCTAAGATTTCAAGACCGGTTTTTGGATTTTATGAAAACCGGTTTTCCTAGCGGTCAACCGGATCATTAAAAAAACCGGCTCATGGTTAAAAAAAACCGGGCTAAAAACCGACTCATTAAAAACCGATTCACCAAAAAAAATCGGACCGAGTACTCGAGTACTCAAAACCGACTTGTTAAAAATCGACCGGCTCCGACGAGTTAAAAACCGACTCATTAGAAAACCGATTCACCAAAAAACCGACCGAGTACTCGAGTACTCAAAACCGACCGGCTCATGTTTAAAAAAAACCGGGTTAAAGACCGACTCATTAAAAGACCGATTCACCAAAAAAAACGATTTTTAAACCGTCGGAGCCGGTCGGTTTTCAACAATTCGGTTTTTGGTCGGTTTTTGGGTGAATCGGTCTTTTAATGAGTCGGTTTTTAACCCGGTTTTTTTTTAACCATGAGCCGGTTGGTTTTTAACAAGTCGGTTTTTGAGTACTCGGTCGGTTTTTTGGTGAATCGGTTTTTTAATGAGTCGGTTTTAAACTCGTCGGAGCCGGGGTTTTTAACAAGTCGGTCGGTTTTTTGGTGAATCGGGATTTAAATGAGTCGGTTTTTTTACGGGTCATGAGTCGGTTTTTATGATCATAAGCCGATTTTTTCATGATTCGGTTTTTTCGAAACCTGTACTTGGAAATCTCGGGACCGGTACTAACAGAAGACCGGTTTTAAATCGGTGGACCGGTTTTAGGAGCAGGCCTACCTATCAGACCAGCCACTAGACCACGGATTAGACCATGCATCAGATCAGTCATTACTCCGCGCCGTGGTCATGAATCCAATTAAAGTCGTCTGCATTCCATGGCAATCCATTTTTCCCATTCCGATCGCTCATAAGCTGTCATTTCCCAAAAATGGGCCCAAGTTTGTAGGCGTGGGACACTACGCGGTATGGCGTTTCATGCGAACGAAGCATGCGTAATTGTGTAATTAAGTATATTAGAATTTTAGGATTTATCGGAAGGGACCTTAGAATATAGAGCCATGGAATGAGCTTATCCTGTATGTCTCTGGCTCTAACATTTGGCGAATAAATCGACAGCCAGCCTACTCGGTTGTTGTTTGATATTGACATATGTTGACTGTTCTGTCGAATTGTGCATGAATAAAGGTCAATTCTTGTCAGATTATCGACAGTCAGCCTACTCAGTTGGCGTTTCGGTATTGACATAATGTTGACCGCGCTGTCGAATTGTGCATAAACAAACGTCAATTCTTGTCAATATTTAAATTTCATAATTACTAAACGGTCTACTGAGTTAGCTGACTGTCGACCATATGTCCGACTTAGTACCCAGATTTTGGAGCCACTGTTTCTATGGAGACATACAGGACAAGCTCATTCCATGGCTATATATTCAAAGGAAGAGGCTTGAGCTTTCTTCGTCCAAGTAGTTTCAAAAGTGTAGATCATAAAAAAAAAATCTGACGATGACGATATGAAACGAAATGTTCTGAATAGGGGAACTGAAACCGAGCAACTTACTTGAAATGGGATTTTTTTTTATAGAAACTAGAGACCGATATACTGGTAATATCCCCAAATTAAATTCCAACTGCCCCGAAATGGTATTATGTACGAGTATGTAGCCAAGTCCACTTCTTCTTTGAATATGTTCAGATTCATGTGAAATATGGCCATAATGTTGAATGACTAATTGAGGCTGTGGGCTGCATGTGTTTCATGATATTCGTAGTTAAAGGTGTTAACTAACTTTTGGGTTTTTTTTTTATTTAATTATGTATATAGCTGAAATGTGGTACATACGCAAATATACCATATCAATATGTCATCTTTTTCAGAGTGAATTTCGGTATTTGATCACATTTTCCGAGCCAATTTCGGTACACAATAATAAATCTGGGGGATGACCGGTAGCTCAGTGCGTAGAGGCATCAGTCTCGTGTCTGACTACCGACGTTTCGGGTTCGAATCCCGTCCACGACGACGTTCGTGGCCATGGATGGTTGTTGTCTTCCTCGGCGTAATAATAAGCCACAGCATCTCTCGACTTGTCGCAGGTAGGCGGCTAAACGGGGGAGCAGGAGGTGCATGCTGGCAACCACATTCTCTGAAACTAGTTTATGTCAACGAAACGTCAACAGGGGTGTTTTCTAATTTGGGAATGGGGGGGGGGGATATGTAGCGATGAACTATACCCCAATGGCATAATTTTGTGCGGGGTCAATTAATTTGTGTCGATTCGCAGAGCCGTGAAATACCCCCCAAAGTTGGGGGAATATGCCCTTTTGGGGGAGGGTAATTCATTTTTTATGGGGTGTTTGTTATTTTGGAGGGATATATCAAGATCAACAGTCCACCCAAACTTGGGGCTTATGTAATTTTTGGAGGATAATTCATTGGGAAGATAATTCATAAAGCCGTTGTGGGACTATAATATTGTAGATAGAGTGTCCCGAAATGAAAATCTTGGCCTGCCTCACGCCCTGTGCGGGGACACAGATTGCACTTAATCTCTGAAGCGCCTTTTAGCCGCGCCTAGTGAAATTTCACAAAAAAGGTTCTGAACAATGAAAAGCACTCGCCAAAGCCATCCTGGCAAATTCGTCAGCCATTTTACTTCCGACAAAGCTGACGTGTCCAGGAAATCAATTATGGGAAACCTGGTAAGATGTGGCAGACCACTTGGCTAGAGCCGCTTGACAATCTTTGAAGATCGCTATATTTCTATTATGGTAACCTCAATAGTGTAAACATCTGCCTGGAAAACGACAGAAAACCCTGTCATAGGCATAGATGCTCGCTGAAATGGACCCAATATGCCTGCACTCCTCTGCCACGTCTTACGGGCAGCTGTATCCGTCGTTTCATTTCGCTGTTTGTTTCGCGGGCGCTCATTCACTGGTTGCTTTCCATGTAATTGAAGTCATCTGCAAACCCGATGCTGAGGCCCCCGATGTAAGGGACAGACTAGCAGCTTCTGTAGTTTTGCACCAGTTTATTGCTCTGAAGAAATGATCGGATGATGGTTCTTTCTGCTAACTTTAATTTTCTCGATGAAGTATGTAGTTTTAAGGAGCTCGAGCCTATGTTAAAGCCCCCCCCCCCGTTTCACGACCCTGTTAATAAAGGTACAAACTTGGGTACCTGCTTGTCAAAAAAATTTAGGAGTAAATTTTTTTGTGCTAATCAAGATCAAGGACACCAGGACAACCGAACCTCAACATCGGATATCTCAGCATCGAATTCGTAGATGACTTCATATATCTGGGTAGTAACCTGTCATAGAACGCCAATGCAACTGACGAAATCAAGCGACGGATACAGTTGCAAATAACACTTTTTCCTCGGTCGTCCCAATAATGAAATCGAAGCATATGCACAGAAGTACTAAGCTCCGCATACACAAAACCATCATACGACTTGTGCTATGCAACGGCTGCGAAACCTGGACCCTAATTCAAGCCTCCGAAAACATGTTAAAACACATTTGAACGTATGGTCCTTCGGCGAATTTTCGGAACAGTTTGCGATCGAAATGAATGTCGCAACTGGTACAACCATGAGCTGTACGAACTGTACGATGAGCTGGAAGTTTCGAGAATCGTCAAACTACAATGTTTACAATGGGCAAGATATATAGAACGAATGGACGATGACCGCTTGCCTAAGAAAATATTCAATGGACGACGACGCGTCGACAGAGCAAGACTACGAGGAAGACCGAGAGGTCGTTGAAAAGACTCAGTAGATGAGGATGTTCGGCGTCCTGGGCGCTGCTGGGCGTCCAAAATTGGAGGACACGGTCACTTGACCGAGATAATTGGAGGACGATGATCCAGGCGGCCAGGGCCCGACGTTTGACTTTTGCGCCACAATGATGACTATGTAATTTTTCTGTGAGATCCCCCATTTGACACTCTGGATCCGCGTCTGCAAAACACTTATATTCGCCACTTTTTCTAAACAATTTTTCGTCACGCCTGGAGTTTGAGGTTCATCTATAGATAGATCAATAAATCAAATAATCAGTACAGTAAACAAAATTTCAAGATGTTGGTCAATTTGTTTGTGTGTGCACATCCATTACAAAATTAATAACGCTACCAGTCTCGTTAAACTTTTCAGCACCTACGATTATTGCTAATGAAACGTCAGTTTTCAATTCGCAAAAAGATCTTTGTAATTGCATCTTAAAAGTTTAGGATGAAAGCTATCTGTGCAGTGTCGACATTTAGATCCGCCTATCACACTTCGAAAATAGACACAGACTATATGCATCTGCTCCGCTATATGTATTGCTTGCTACTCTTTAGATCATTCCATGTCGCATTCGGCACCTCTAAAATTAGCAAAAGACAAAAGTTAAGAAAACGAGCGCAACGAAAAAAGAAAAACGTAATTTTCTTTACAGCGAAACCTCTAAATGAACATTACTGTGCCAACTCGGAGCGAAAGCCCCCACCCCTCTCTGGAAATAAAATGCAGATGATGTCATCCGATTTAGTAAAAGTGATCCATACGCAGCGAAGAAGAAAGTCTACATCGTAAATTTTGGGATTTTCAGATAAATTTCTTTTCGATAAAATAAGATCGGTGACAAAAATATAAGATACATTCCGAAAGATTTAAGATAAAATAATAATACTCATAACAATAGTGTGCTGGTATCAGTTGAAAATGAACACCATGCAAATTTGAAATTTAAATGAATCCATGATTTTTGAATGTATTTATAATTTTATCATATCTTCTTTTTTTTTGTTTTACCAAATTATTCAGTATCAAAAATGATGATGATTGGCCTTTGACTTGTTTCGGGAAAAACAAAACGTCGTTTGTGGAGTTCAGTAGAGTAGAAAAAAGCACTTAACGTACATGCATGTACCGTAGACCATCACATGCTAGCATACAAAATGAGAGACCAATTTTCTACACCAGTGCATTTTTAGGATGCCGAAAAGGAACAACACAGTCTGGATTTAGCATTTTATCTAATTTTATGTGATTGCTCGACGAGTAGGCAATCTGGTGTAGATATAAATAAACCACATCAAGTTATTGTAGCGCAGTATTTACATAAATTTACGTTATTGTAACATTGGATTTATACAAAGTATCAAAGCAAAGTGAATGACTTTTCATTATGTTTGTTTTCGAAATAATGGACTTTTTTTTATTTAGCATTTTTTCCTGTTTTTTTAGCAGAAGCTCCCAGACAAGTACATGCATATTGTCTATGGTTAAAAGCCATCTACCATTTGCGTCTGTTTTCGTCAGGAATACACAGAATTTCGGAGGTTTTTTTTGCATTATTGGACATACGGGATTCATCACTAGAATGGCGCCCAATGTGGGTTAAAAATTTAAAGTTGTACGCATATTTGCGCGAAAAAGATTCACTTAACGCTAGGTTAGGTTAGGTTAGGTGCAGAGGCTGCTATGATGGATCACAGCACACTTAGACCGCAAATTGGGTCCGTTGTGATACCTCCAGAAATTCTCTTTACCTTACCCTAAAACTAGCCAAGCGCTTCAATAGGTGGGATGAGTACAGAGCTGCTCTCACCGAGTACAACAAACTCATTAGGCATTCCAAACGAGAATGCTGGAAAAGACATTGTGAGAGCATTCAGTCGCTACCGGAAGCGGCGCGCCTTCACAAAGCCCTTTCCAAAGGCTCAGCAAACGGGGTCGGCCTTCTATTGAGACCAGACGGTTCGTATACTGAAGGTCCAGAAGAAACATTAGAGTTGCTTCTTCAGACCCATTTCCCAGGGTCCGTACTGTCTGATGGTGACCCCTGCCCAACTGTGAGGCCCCAACGGGTTCCCGTAAGCCGGGCTCGCAGTTTATCGGGGGTCATCTTTGACATGGACAAAGTAAAATGGGCGATTGAGTCCTTTGAGCCATTTAAAGCTCCCGGAGTAGACGGCATCTTCCCCGCTCTGTTACAAAACAGCTTGGAGATCATAATAACTCCGCTAATCGAACTTTTTAGGGCAAGTTACACCCTAGGGTACATACCACAACCTTGGAGGAAAGTTAATGTGGTCTTCATACCCAAAGCGGGCAACAAGCCGGAACATATGCCCAAATCCTATAGACCGATTAGCCTTACTTCCTTCTTCCTTAAAACCATGGAAAAGTTGCTTGATTTGCATATCAGGCACAAGATGGAACTGTCGAGCCCCCTACATCGTATGCAATTCGCGTACACGAAGGGTAAGTCAACAGTAACCGCCTTGCATAGCCTTGTCAGTACAATCGAAAAGTCCCTCAGTGAAAAGGAAATCGCGCTGTGTGCGTTTCTTGACATTGAGGGGGCTTTCGATAATACCGGCTACGAGCGCATTTCCAGAGCACTGGAACTCAGGGACATCCCGCCCGCTACCATTGCATGGATAGATGCCATGCTCCGGGGACGGGATATTCACTCAACTCTAGGCAGTACATCCATTTGTGTGAATGCCGTAAAGGGTTGTCCACAAGGTGGCGTTCTGTCACCCCTTTTGTGGTCCCTTGTCGTGGACGAGCTAATTTCCATGCTTAATGAGCGCGGTTATCTTACTATCGGATACGCGGATGATTTGACTATCATAGTCAGGGGCAAGTTCGAATCTACCATCACTGAGGTGATGAGGTCGGCCCTTGACATAGTTCTACACTTGTGTGTGGCTGTGGGCTTACATGTAAACCCACAGAAAACTGTCGTTGTGCCGTTCACACGAAAACGAAACATAACATTGGATCCAATTTCGTTAGGCGGCACGACCTTAGATTATTCCACTGAAGTTAAATGTCTCGGGGTAACTCTAGACTCGAAACTCAACTGGAATACTCACATAGATAATGTACTTGGCAAAGCCACACGCACAATGTGGGCTTGCAGAAGTTTCTTTGGACGGACATGGGGGCTCACCCTAAAGATAATTGAGTGGTTATACACCATGCTGGTGCGGCCTATGGTGACCTACGCAGCGCTTGTGTGGTGGCCGAAAACTCAGCAATCTTCTGTCTTACTGAAGTGCAATGAGCTTCAACGCCTTGCCTGCCTTGGCATCACTGGAGCTATGCGCACTTGTCCTACGCCAGCCCTGGAGGCGATTATTGGACTTACTCCGTTGCATATATTCATTCAAGAATCAGCAGCTCTAAATGCTCTCAGACTTCGCTTAACTTCCGACGTGCGTAGTGAAGAAAGCGGTCACATGAGCATTCTGAATCAAATTCCTGATGTGCAGATCTGCTTGAGATCAGATTACATGATCACGGAGGTTTGCTTCGGCAGAAAATATTCAGCCCTCATCCCTAACCGCTCTGAATGGGTAAATGGCACACCCTGTCCAGACCCTAGATGTATCAAGTGGTTCACCGATGGGTCTAAAACGGAACAGGGTGTTGGTGCAGGTGTCTTTGGACCCAACACCAGGATTTCGATCGCAATGGGAGTCTCGCCCAGCGTTTTTCAAGCTGAGATCCACGCCATTGAGGTCTGCGCCAGGGTAATCTTGGAAACTGGACTTCGCGGCGCTCACATTGCTATCTACTCAGACAGCCAAGCAGCTATAAAAGCGCTCTCCTCATTTAAGGTCTCTTCAAAACTGGTGAAGGAGTGTTACAATCTCCTTCAACTGTTGGCAACCAAAAACCGAGTCTTCTTGTGTTGGGTGCCAGGCCACCAGGGCATTGAGGGGAACGAGGCTGCGGATGAACTTGCTAGACAAGGATCATCCAGTCGTTTTCATGGACCTGAGCCTTACTGTGGCTTTGGACTGGCCTCGGCCAAACTGCGGATCACAGATTGGTTTGCATGATTGCGTCAACAGTACTGGAATAACCTTCCAGGGCTTCGTCAATCAAAGGAGCTGATAATGCCCTTCAGTCACAAGGGTACTACTCAAATGAGTAGAACCCACCTAAGACTCCTAGTGGGGTACTTATCTGGCCATCACCTGGTCAGATATCACCTGAACAAGATGGGTCTGTCAACCGAGACCGAATGCTGTCTTTGTCTGGAAGACGTGGAAACGACCAAGCACATCTTGTGCGAATGTCCCGCCATCGCGCGTTTTAGGATGTCACTCCTCGGGCAGGCTACTATCAGCACTGCAGAATTCAGGTTGATTCCTGCTAAAGACTTACTGCCCTTTATTAGAAGGGTGGACGGTCTTTTGGATTAATGAGCTACGGCACAATAAATCTTTATGGTCGCAGTGCCTTCCTGCTGGGAAAGTAGCTCGTATTGTTATATCTATCTATCTATCTATCTACCCTAAAACTAGGTTCGAAAACCAGCCGGTGCTAGCAATAAAACGATTGAGCTTTGCCGCGCTAACGTTGTTGAGGTCTTCCAAGTCATAGTCAAGAACGAGAAACCAAAAAATCTCCTCCTCCTGCCCGCCAAAGCTCTGCAGTGGCACAGAAGGTGACTAACGCCCTCCTCCCCGTCCACGTCGTCACAGCTTCTGCAGTAATCATGGTGCGGAAGGCGCAGCCTCCAGGCTAGCTCCCCAATAGGGCAGTGCCCCGTGATGACCCCCACCACCCTGTCGATGTGTGATCTGCTTAATGATAGCAGTACGGCAGAGCCTCTCGGATCAATTCTAGGCCAAATCGCTCTTGTCGTTCGGCAAGTGTAACCACTGAGCCATCTTATGTTGGCCCTATCAATAGCCGCTGACTTAGTTGCCATTTTGCGTAAAAGGCATTTTAATACTGTCCCGAATCCCGGCTACATTACTGGTTATCCCTTCACGCGCAAGCTCCTCCGCTCTGCAGTTGCCAGCAAAACCACTGTGACCGGGTATCCAGCAAAGCGTGATGTTGAAAAAATCGCCCATTAAAGTGAGGGCTGTGCGACAATCCACAATCGTTTTGGATGTGCTGAGAACCGACTCAAGTGAACGTATTGCACTTAACGCCAACTTTTAGGGCATTGAAGAAAGGAAACAAAAAACCGTTTAAAATCAGTTACCTAAATGTCTGTGTCTGTCCAGAAATTATCTCCAGAACGGCTTAAGCAATTAACATGAAATTTTGTGAACATGTAAAAATTTGCTGTCAGTCCTGGGACAAATCTATGGGTTAACAAAGGTCTTGTTTGAGAGAATACCTCCTTAGAGACATTTTTCCCTTTTTGGCTCGTCCCATATATTCATATGATGGACATGCAATGATTCAGGCTTGTGCTAGTCCGAACACTTCCCGTGGTCCGATCTTAACCAAATTCGGTATGTAGATTCCTTGAGTGACTTTGATCTCGGAACGGTGGCAGTAAATTCGATCATCTACTCGACTAACGGTATATTCTGGTGTATTCAAACCAGAGTTACTCACTTAAGTCTTTAAAAAAATCACTGTTCCAGGCTTTTCTCGTTGTTCGATTTCAACAAAATTTGACACATAGCTTCCTTGGATTATTGTACAATAAATAACACCAGGTGATATTTTGGTCCTGCTGCAGGTGACCGGCAGGACAATAGAACCATCTTAACATTAAAGAGATATTAAGACAAGATGGGCACACATGATACGGTTTGTTAAGGCGAATGCACTAGACTACTGTTGAAGTCATTTTGAATCTTCTGATGATGCCTAATTTGGAAGCTAATATTTCACTCATCTAGATGTAAGCTACACATTGAAAAGCTAGCATGCGCAATAACAATGGATATTAATATTTATTATTCGGATGTATGTGTACATGCGTATTTGACATATTGCTTACATAAGATCATCACAGGACTACAATGATTCAGTGTAGACCAATAGATAGGTCCAATATGAACTGAAATATATGAAAAGAGATAATAAAGTCTTATAATATCTTCCAAAGCTGGACTTTATAGCAGAAGAAATTTTAACGAAGCGTAAAACATAGACAAGCGAAACTAGTCTGTAATCACTACTACAATAATTATTAACATATTTAGTATTCAAGTTTAAAATTGGTGCATAAAATTAATATTATGAAAATTGATTGTATTTATCACGCATTTGCGCATATCTAGTTATTAAGAATGGGACACTTCTCTGACTTGGTCGAGCAGCTTCCCCGATAGATTAAGGAATCCATCGTGTGGACGAAACCAGGTGACAGACTTATATATTGGCTATAAGCCGATTAATTTTTTGGTGGTAGTGGAGAGCGAAGCTAAGTCATTGACTTGGACTAGCAATGATCCACTCCATCCCATTATTGATATTATACATTCTGTTTTATCGACAAGTCGAAATTTTGTCCTACTTTGTCCTTAAATTTTTTCAATTTTACCAATTTTTGCCATACCAAAGTTTTGTCGAAATGGATTTCAATTATCGCGGTCCTGAAAGCGGATCTGGAACAGCCTTTTCCGATTTCTCCTCCATATGCTTTCCCCTTCGGTAGAATACGAGCCGTCAACTGTCAATTTCTTAATCAAAATACTTTTCAGATCCGGAGGGGAATATTTTCAGATCCAAAAATTTATAGTTGCCGATACATATTTTACCGGAGGGGAAAGGATTTGGCGGAGAAATCATCAAATCGAAAAAGTCAGTTCCAGATCCAAATCTGCATCTATTTTCAGAACCTCGACTAATGCTGGCACTTTATCTCATGGTGCACATTGATCCCTGACTGGTGGGCTATGCGAAAGGAAGACAGATACAGAAAGGAATTGTTGCATTGTCTAAAAATCATATCAAATTCGATGCTTATACTAACACTTCGAAAATACTAACAGTTCTAATTACAAAATCAATCTTCACGATAGTATCTCTTTAAATAGATTTTAATATCAGTCGTAATGACTTCCAATGGAAGACACGTGACATTATTCAGGGCTACGTTTTATCAGATTACATCTCAAATGAACAATAGACATGTAATATCGAACTGTGAGTAATACTAATGTTGTTGTATAAAAATCCCACGACATGTAGCAGAGTTGATGCATACACAAATTGGAAATTACGCTACCATATTCAACTTACAACCTATAGCCTAGTCATTAAGTGCTAACAGACCCTATGTCTGTTCTGAAACAAATTATAAAGTACATAGTTTAAATTTTTTTTCTATTTATGTTTTTGAGGTTTAACTGATTATTCTTTCGGATCCTGGAATGTACGCTCCCTGAACAAACCGAGAGCCGTGAAGATCATCCTTCAACAGGTCGAGAGCTATAAATTGAGCATCCCTGCAGTTCAGGAAACAAATTGGATTGGCAGCAAGATAGACGACAAGAATTCCCACACAATTTTCAAAAGCGGCAAACCATCGGGTCACAAGGAGTTTGGAGTTGCATTCGTAGTGAGCAAGCAGCTCTAGCCGCACGTTATTGACTTCAAACCTATTAGTGAAAGGTTGTGTGCGATTCGCATTAAGCGTTGTTTTTTCAACCTCTGGGTCATCAACGTGCACGCCCGACTGAAGTTAAGGAAGATGCAGTGAAAGACGGATTTTATGCCACCCTGGAGACACTGTTTGACTCACTTTCAACAAACGACGTCAAAATATAGGTACTGCTGGGAGATTTTAACGCGAAAGTTGAAAACAAAAGTTGACATCGGGAAACCACTGAAGGACATAGCCTCCATGAGGAATGCAATTATAACGGTCAACGATTAATCTACTTCGCTTGCAGTGGGATTCTTATCGTAAGCTCCACATGATTTCCGCATCGACGCATTCACAAACAGACTTGGAAATCTCCGGACGCACTTACCATCAACCAAACTGACCACGTCCTCATTTGCAAAAGGTGGGCGTCTAGTGTATTGGATGTGCGATCCGATCGAGAAGCACTCCAGGTAGTATAGAGCTTGTTTCACGGGTATGCTAGGGAACAGTGCTTTCACGTCAAAAGACACCAATATTTCGTCCTTCTCTATCTTAATTTCATTTAGTTTATCGACCACTTCCTTACTATTTTTTACCGCGTATTTACTATTAAAATCACCGTTCTTGTTATACCCTAGACTTTTAGTATAGGGTATATTGTTTTTGTCAAGACGGAAATATGTAACACCTTAAAGGAGGCTCCGGAGGTATAGCAATGTATATATATAAATGATCAGGATCACCTCCTGATTCGATTTAGCCATGTCTGTCTGTCTGTCTGTCCGTCTGTCCGTCTGTCCGTCTGTCTGTCTGTCTGTCCGTTCGCACGATAACTTTCGATAGAATAAAGCTAGAGCCTTGAAATTTTGGTCAGATGTTGGAAGTATGATCTAGTTGGTTGGTATTGAAAATGAGCATGATCAGGCAAAGAGAACGCCTACCTCCCCTACAAATGTACAATAGTTAAATGTATTTATAACTCCCGATTAAACAAACATGAAAAGCTCTAGCCTTGGTAGATTGCTCGTTAGGATAATCTTTTACTTTCTTGAAAAAATAAAATCGATCAGTTGAAAACTAACGGTAATTTTATCACAAAGAGCCCCGTACTACCCTACTTTTCGGGTTTTTTGTCTATAACTCTTGAACCAATCGACATAGACACCTGATTTTTGGCATGTAACCCTGGGGTGGGAAGCTGCTAAAGTTGTAGTAAGTTGGGCATAATCAGATCAAAGGAACGCCTACCTAACCTACAAAATTTCAAAAAATTAAATATTCTTTTATTTACGATAACTTTCGATAGAATGACACTAGTAAATTGAAAATTTGGTGGAATGTTGCTAGTAAGATCTATTTGGTTGGTATTGAAAATGGGCAAGATCCGACCCAAGCAACCCCTACCTCCCCTACAAATGCAACTTCAAATAAACAAAAACGTTCGATAGAATGAAGCGACTTGAAAAATTCGACAAATCTTTGTAGAATGACTTAGTTAATTGATTTTGATAATGGTCAAGATCCTCCTGAATGATTGCCAACCTCCCCTATAAACTGGCCATATAGGAAACTCACTTTTAACGCATATGGTCGTTACCAATTGGTACTTTTGGTATCACCACTAGGTCTGTACAAGTCTAGGGTATATACGCTGCGGACTCCGGGCCGAAGCGAATTATTCTATTATTAGCCATTTGGCTATGTTGTACGTAGGTGATTTGGTATCTGCTATTATTTCCCGTACTTCGTTTCCTTGCTTGTGTATTTTGGGCTGGATCCTTAGTCTTGGTAATGCGGGATTTGGCATGCATGCGTTTACAACATCCGAACACTCTTTTAACGTTTTTTCCACTCTCTTTATCGAACCAGGGAGCGGGTCCATTCTCAGTTTATAGAAGTTTCCCTTTTCCAATTTTTTGTTAGCTATTTCGTCGTATGATGTTCTGTCCAGTATCACGAGATTATTGCCCTTATCTGCTTTTAAGTAGTATACTGGCTTTGACTTGAGCGACTTCAATACTTTTAATTCGTTGCTATTGTCTATCTTTTTAGTTTTTTCGTTTTCGTGGTTATTTATTATTTTCTTCACTGTATCTCTAGCGATGTCCCGTTCTTCTTTTCCCAAATATTTAATAGCACCTTCTACATCTATGATAAGTTCTTCTACGTTGCTTTTTCCCTCTTACAGCGCATAGTTAACCCCTTTGTTCAAAAGGGCCATTTCTTCTTCAGTAAACTCCTGCGATTTGTTTACTACAAAATCGGGAATAATCTGCTCAATAATCGGTGTTTCTGTTTTATTTTTATTTGAATCGGCCGTAACTAGGGACGCTAGCTTCTTCAACAGTAATTTCTCTTTTCGGTCGCTTGTCCTCTGCCACACTCATTTCTCATTACATATAATATACTACAGTCATTCACATCCCATTCAATTATCTATCTAAAACTAAACCCACCATTATCTATCTACCAAACCAATCCCATCTAAATCCATTCATGATCATCTCCATGCAGTAAGCATGCACTGTGCATACTCCCATATATACTCGTATATACATAACAACCCATGCTGACTGCAAGCAAATCAACAATCATTTACTTACGTCGCACATCCAAGTTTCCCAAATGCAGAAAACAATCCCAAAATTCTAAAACAAAAGTATTCATCTTATGTAACATCATCTCAAGCTCAACTTTAGATGAAACAAAAAAAAAACCATAGCTTCCACTCCACTACAGCTACAGTGAGATCAAATTCGAATTTCCAGCTGCCGTAATAAAAAATACATACAGTATAACATCATAGAAAAACGACACAAAATCAAATAGTATCATATCGTTCAAAAAGATTCGTTCAAAAAGAACGATATAAAATCGAATCGTTCAGAAAGAACGATACAAAACCGAATCGTTCAGAAAGAACTATACAAAATCGAATCGTTCAGAAAGAACGATACAAAATCGGATCGTTCATATCGTTCAAAAATAGCCGTTCAAAAAGAACGATACAAAATCGAATCGTTCATACCGTTCAAAAAGAACAACACGAAAATAATGATACAAAATCGAAACGATCAAATCATTCAAAAAGAGTCACAAGAGTCAAAATCGAATCGTATCATATCGTTGAAAAAGAGTTGTTCAAAGAGAGTCAAACGAGTCAAAAGAGCCAATCCCAGATTGGCGACCCCGTTTTCATGGGGAAATAGTGATCCGATCTGGTTGGCTCGAACTAAAGGGCATTGGGGGTCACCGACTTCAAATCGGGGGTAAAAAATAAAGGAAAAAAACTGAATTTTTTGTAACCAAGTTCCTGACTCTTTGGATAACTCTTTTTGAACGACTCATTGGAAAGAGTCAGAGCTTATGTGCCGGCACAGTGAAAAGAGTCATTATGTCCATCACTACTGGGTAGCAACCTGTCAAAGGACGCCAACGAAACTGACGAAATCAAGCGACGGATACAGCTACAGCTAGCAAATAAGACTTTTTTCTCGGTCCTCCCCATAATGAGATCGAAGCATGTGCACAGAAACACAAAGCTGGTCCCTAACCCAAGCCCCCGAAAAAATGCTAAGTACATTCGAACGGAAAGTCCTTCAGCGAATTTCCGGAGCAGTTTACGACCGTGATGGATGGCACATCCGATACAACCATGAACTGTACGATGAGCTGGAACTTTCGAAAATCTACTATCAAACTACAACCTCTTCAAATGGCAGGGCATGTACAACGAATGAACGATGTTCGCATGCCTAAACAAGTAATGAACGGACGACAAGTCGACGAAGCGAGACTGCGAGGAAGACGGAGAGCTCGTTGGAAGAGCTCAGTATATGCTGACGCCGGGCAACTACTGGACTTCCAAGATTGGAGGACGCGGTCACGTGACCAAGATAATTAGAGGACAACGATCCAATTAGCCAAAGCCCGACGTCGGGCTGTTGCACCACGATGATGTTTTTGGGGTGCTGACACAGAGAATACCTATGGAGGAGCAATCCGCATATACTCAACACTAAACTACTTGAAGCAATTCCAGTCGTAAAAAGTAGAGAGAGAGACACACGCCCTCCACTGCGCAACACCCGCGCAGTCTATATAAAAGCACAGGAAGCACGCAAGATGTCATCCCCTCTCCTACTTTTCCAATTGGAACAATAACATTCCAGTCTGTCTCTCTGCCGCGGAACACCCGCCCGGTCTATATAAAGCAAAACAGATGTCAAATTTTCATCCCCCTTCCTACTTCCTCACTTGTGCCGAATTGCTTCGTTTCTCTCGCTCTTTTTCACTTCCTCATATACTCTCTCTTCAAAGGGTGCGAATCTGATTTTTTTTTTCCTTTTTTTGTGAAATTCGAGTTATTTAAAATAGTTTTAGATTAGTTTCCTCGCAGTTGGTTTTTAAGCATTTTTTTTTTTGTCAATGGCTGCGTTCCTGCGAGCGGATCAGGGTTTGACATTTCTCAAATTCACCTCCATTTGCTTTCCCCTCCGGTAAATTTAGTACAGACAACTGTCACTTTTGGATCTGACAATTTCCCCTCTGGATCTGAATATTTTTCCGGTCAATTTCTAAAATCAGAAATTTTGACAGTTCTCAGATGTCACCGGCGCCTCGGTCACCAAAGCAACATAGCCAGTCATCCGTTAGCCAGCGTGCAGGACGTGTTTCGAAGTGTTTAGTGGTAGTTTGCTGCGCCTTTAGCCTACAAACCTGCTCCTTGAATAGGAAGTCGTCGTATCGGGGAACTATTTGTTCGAAATAATTTGCATTTCTGGGTCGGTTTTCGCGCTCAATCCCGTCCAACAAACTCCAATCGTTTGTCATGTTGTTATCTATGACAACGCGCACTATATTTAGTATGCTTTGCACACTATTTACAATTTGGATATCACCAAAATCATCCAATAATTCCGCAATAATTAAATTTTCCATTTTGAAACTAAAAACTTGACAGATCTTTTTTGACAAGACGGCCGTGTATGCCGTCTGTGGGAATATTTTTCAGATCCAAAAATTGACAGTTGTCTGTACTAAATTTACTGGAGGGGGAAGCACATAGAGGAGAAAACAGAACAGATATCAGAAGGCTTCCAGGACCGCGCCCATTATCTATGTATGTATGTAACTATATTATCTACACGCATCTCATTTATCTCAGATGAAAGCGGATTAAATTATCAACAAATTCATTCCTTATCTTTTTCCTCGTAGGTTATGTATTTTTTCGGTTATTTGACAAGATACATCAGAAAAACGAAAATTGTTCGTGGGAACAAAAGATAAAGAATAGAAGCATGTAAAATATTATTTTTCGAGTGAGAATATCTCGAAAATTACTCAAAGGTGGCGTTCAACTTTTTTATTAAACGGCTCCAAAGCTTTGTCCCAAAAAAAATTTCAATGGGGTTAAGCGTTTTTAAAATTTTTCAAAAAGTGTTTTTTTTTTCGCTATAACTCAAATTCCACAAAAAATGTTGGTGGAAAACCTCAAATTCGTAATCAGTACCCAAGAAAAAAAACACGACTAGAAAAAAAAACCAAAAATACTCCACATCCACAATTTGGTTTTAGGTAAACTACCTGTTGACTAGACTACTATACCTGCGATAATAATAGCAAACGACAAAGTGTCTAAAAACAGTTCATCCGATTCATACGTATGCAACGCGAATAACATACATAGGAACAAAAAATCGCAGCTACGAGAAACGATTGAATTTAAATTCTAAAGATTCCCATTCATTGCATTTTAAATATTCTCAAGTTTACCTGAATAGGTAATTTCATTGCGGCGTCGAATGCTGTAACAATGAAAATGCAAGAGAGGGCGGGGGGGACCAATCCGACCCAAGGTGAAAGCAGTGGCCGAAACGAAAAAGTCTCCAATACACTTCCATGTTTCGATACGGGGTGAATGAGATTTACTTCACATCTGCATCTAAGCATCTTTTTCTTCCCAGAAATCCGTTCCGGAATTTTCAGCTTTTCGTTGTTATCTAACATACTCGTACGTACTACACAGAATTTTCTTTCGGATAAGATTATGTATTCCAAAATTTAATCTAAAAACCGGAATGGTCTTCTGTATCTAAATCTTTTCTTGGCAGTGAATTATAAGATAAAAGATAATATCGGATGAATGATTTTCAAATTCATAGATACCATGTAGAGAGTATTCTCTCTAGCATTTGCAAGTGATGACATCAGATGGAAATGATCATTGGGCATTGGCATACCTTTTCAAGGTGCATGTTGCAATCAACGAATGGATTCAATGTTCAAACGAGTGTAACTTCATTGCCAACGCCGGTGAACCATGTTTGGTTTAGTTTTAAATTTTTGAATAATATTGATCACGGACAATATGGCACTTTTGGGGTATCTTATTGTTTGACAAGTACGAGTATTTGTTCAGTTTTCGTTGGTACCGTTTGTATTTGCATGCATGCAATCTTTGCAAGTAACGTAAAAGTGCTGGAAAAGTACTATGGACAACAGACGACATTAACATCATGTCTCGAGACCTGTAGCTGAAGAACTTCTTTTGTACATAATCTTGATGCGACTTGAATTGAATTGAAACTAATGTTGCAAGCGCCAACAAGAACGCCATAGCACAATTGAACATCAACATCGGGGACCTCGGTATCGAGCTCCTAGACGACTTCACATGCAACCTTATTGGCTAGGTTTAACTTCATGCACAGGAAGGTCTTTTTATTCTGACCAAAGGACTCAAAATACCTTGACCCCAAATCAGAAAATACCCATATTGGCTAGGTTTTGTGACTTTCCGGACGCCCACCAGCAGCGGTGGGCGATGATTAGGTTAGATTGGGTGCAGGGGCTGTTATGATGCATTATACCACGTTTCGACCACCATTGCGTCCATTGTGGTACCACCAGAAAATCACCTCCATTGGAACCACCTGTGTATTGGGTTGGAAGTTATATACATGAAAGGTCATTGAGAAACAGGAGAAAGAGGGTTGGAGACAGGACAGTGCCTTGCATATACTGGCTCGATTTGACTCCGTCAAGGACGATTTGGATCGAACGGTCATGCAGAAAACTTTCAATCCATTTGATGAGCTTCGAATCAAAACCAAAAGCATGAAGTTTAACCAGGAGTGCTGAATGCCAAACTCTGTCAAAAGTTTTGGAGATATCTAGAGCAATGACTTTGGCCTCATCGTATTGATGGATACATCGATGCCAACGCCCGGTGAGAAATGTCAATAAGTCCCCGGTAGAGCGAGCAGATCGAAATCCGTACTGTCGATCGCTTATAAGATGGTGTGAATTTAGATAATCCATTAATTGAGAATTAACAAGTGTTTCAAAAACTTTTGACATGATCGATGTGAGTGCAATTGGCCGGTAGTTCGATGGATCACTGCGGCATCACCCTTTTTGGGTATTGGTTGTATATTAGCAATTTTCCACTCATATCGGAACATACCTGTGAAGTAGGATAAGTGGAATAACTGGTCGCGCTCGGTGGCCGTGATCGTGCGGTCACCGCTCTACGATACTAATCTAGAGCTCGGAAATCAAATCTCGGCGCGATAAAAAAAAAACGCCTGTGAGTATACTAATTGAACTCTCACAGTGCTCCGAGCTTGTCAGTATAAAGACGGCGCGGATAGGAGGTGCTTGCTAGCAACTGCAATTCCGAAAAGTAGATATGCTGTTGAAGCGTCAACAAGGCATAGAAACGCTAAGAGATGTTGACGCGCCCATGCCCCTCGAGGGGTCAAGGCAATTAGAGAGAGATCAGGTCCCACGAATTTGGAGATCTCGAGTCTTGAAAGAATTTTTGAATACCTGTCTTGTACGAAAATGCAGAGGCTTTTGCCTTGAGTCACACAATAGGATGGATGGTGATATTTGAGCTGTTGATGGGAGGCACGAGTTTGCGGCAAAGATCTCCGCAAAGAGATTGGCCTTATCCTGAGACTCACTGTACACTTGGTCATCATACAAAAGAGGTGGAACGGATGAAGACGTGAAGTTAGTCTTCACTGCTTTTACGAGCGACCAAAAGCCCTTGTCACCCTTCCTTTCAATAAACACTTTTTGCCTGATGCTTTTGTCAAAATTGTATATGGCCATGTTGATAGTAGATTTACAGGCGTTACGCGCGGATTTATAAATATTTTTGAGTTCAGTAGAGCCACATACGTGTTAAACCAGCTTGTGCTGGCGATGTAGCGATCGCGCCTTTTGGCGGTCATATTTCTAACCAGATCATAGAAGAACCGAGACCCGAGAAATTTCCTTCTCCTGTCATGACAGAGAAGGTGGAGAACGCTCTCCTCCTCATACACATCTCCACAGCTCCTGCAGAAGTCAAGTTCGGAGCCTCCAGAGGTGAGCTCCCCGATGATAGCCCCCACCACCCTACTAATGTATTTTCTGGCAAGACCTTGCGTCTTTCGTCAACCAAGGCAAGTGGCTCGGTCGCCTCACGCTTGCTACGCCACTGGTCGCGCAAACCATTTGGTTCAACGCAAGTGTTGGGTTTTACGTCTGGTACACAGACCGCCGTGGAATGAAAAGTGCCGTGAAATCTCGTACAAAATGCACGCCAAATTTTTCACCGGTGAACCGGATTGAAATTTTTGAATCGATTTCACGGTACTTTTCATTCCACGGTGATCTGTATTCCAGGCTTTATGGAAAAAAAATATTCGACTTGTCCCTTAAGTGCAATAACAGTGTGTCCTTAGTGTAGGTATGTATATAGTGTTGGCACTATAAAAAAAATTTTTTTCCAATCTTATTGGTGCTGTCATAAACGTCTGATTATCTCTCAATTGCCCTAACCCCCTGTGGGGCATAGCGCGTCAAGTGTTCCATGTGGCCCAGTTGACGTTTCGTCGACATAAACTGGTTTCGGAGAATGCAGTTGCCAGCATGCACCTCCTGCACATCCATGGCCACAAACGTCGTCGTGGACGGGATTCGAACCCGAAACGCCGGTAGTCAAACATGATGGCTGAATTATAGTATGCGCGAACAACGCGGCTTCTGCTGTCAAATAAAGTTGAACCAATGTATTGTATTTCAGATGGCGATAAGTATACTGTGCGCGAACAACACGTCGCTCACGTCGCAAAAGTTGAGACGAGTTCAACTTTGTCGCAATCAACGAGCCGCGAAGTGTAAATTCACAATAGGCATGTGTTTTAAAACTGTGGGTGATCATTTGTTTTGTTGTAAGTTACTGTTATGCGCTTCTATTCTTAATTCAAAAAAGTGTTTCAAGTTTGTTAGGAACCCAGTTTTTCACAGTTCAAAAGTGTCAAAGAACGCGAACAAGATATTTGACTATAACAGGCTGAACAGCTGATTTTCGTTGACGTAATTCGCGCACAGTATAATTCTGAGGTGAGACTGATGCCCCAACACATTGCGCTACCGGTAGCCCCAAACGTCTGATTAATTATTATTAATTATCCAAAAAAAGAAGCAATATTTCAACCGAAATGGACTACTTTCTGTTATCTCGTAAGAGTTTTTTTTAACACCTTTCGCCGGTGCACTGATTACACCTTATCTATACCGGATTTTTAAATGTATTGTATATAAGAAATAACAACGCGTTCGGTGGCAGTGTTCGTTCGGTAACCGCTCTAGCTAGGTAGATGGGCTGCTGTGACAAAACACAGCTCACTTAGACCTCAAATAGGTCCGTTGTGATACCACTAACACACATCCTCTCTCAATATTTCTGATAGTTAGAACCATCCAGAGCGAACAATAAAACTCTGGAGTTTTCCAACATCCGCGCTTTCTAGCTCTTCCAAGTCAGTGAAGAAGTAGGATCCAAGTAACGACCTCCTTCTAACTGCAAAAGCTGGACAGGAGCAGAGAAGGTGGAAACTACTTTCCTCCTCGTTCACGTCCCCACAGCTCCTGGAAAAGTCATTGTAGGGAAACCGAAGTCTCCTGGCATGTTCCCCAATGAGACAATGGCCAGTGATAACACCCACCACCGAGCTAATGTGCCTTCTGTTTAGCGACAGTAAATTTTCAGATCGGGTAGCGTCCAATATGGGCCACAGCGATCGAGTTGTGCGGATTGATGGCAATATCAATCCATCTTGCATTGGCTTTGTTAATCGCCTCAGATTTGACAATCAGTTTGCAAGAAGCAATGGGAGGATAGATATCGCTAAATAGTTGGGGTTCCCCATTCAAACAGCCTAGTCTGGCAAGCTCATCAGCCTGACAGTTACCTTCCAGGCCACTGTGGCCAGGGACCCAGCACAGGACAATGTTAAAATAGCTCCCCAATTCAGAGAGGGATGATCGACAATAATCCACAGTCTTAAGATGTACACAAGACTGAATCCAGCGATCTGATTGCAGCCTGGCTGTCCGTATAGATGACAATGTCTCTACCAGCTATAACATGTCGTCCTAAAAAGATAAGAGCTTCCGAAATCGTCGTGATCTCCGCCTGCAAAACACTACAGTGAGATGGTAGACGGAAAGTCAGGCTTAGATTTAACCGCTCTACGATCTGGTAAATGGAGGTTCGATCCTCGGCACAAACAAAAAACGGCTTGAACTTCTACTGCGCTTCGAGCTTGTCAGTATAACGACGGCGCGGATTGCAGATGCATGCTAACGACTGCACGTCCGAAAAGTAGATTTATGCTATCGAAACGACAACAAGGCATAGAAATGCAAGAGATGTTGACGCGCCTATGCCCCTGGAGGGATCAAGCCAATTAACACATAGGTTAGGTTAGGTTAAAAAGGGTTGCTTAAAAAGCACACTTAGACCGCTATTGGGTCCGTTGTGATACCCCTGGACTTAGCAACTGAGACCAAACTCACTCGTTAAACCAGCCTGAGCTCACAATGAAGCGATGTAGCCGACCAACATTTACCTTTTTCAGGTCATCCAGATCGGTGAAGAAGTAGGAACCAAGGTGGTCTTTCCTAAAACTCGCCAGGGCCGGACAGGTCCACAGAAAATGAGACGTACTTTCCTCCCTCCTCTTCCTCGTCCCCACAGCTCCTGCAAAAATCATTATATGGAAGACGAAGTCTCCTGGCGTGCTCCCCAATTAGGCAGTGTCCAGTTAGCACTCCTACGACAGTTCTTAGATTGTCTCTGTTTAGCATTAGTTTGGGCTATATCAGTCTAGCCACATGACCTGTACTGCCATTGTTCCATCTGATGCAGGCCCTATCATACGCCGAATCTTTGATGGCCAGTTTACACGCAGCCAACGGCATCCTGGTGCAGCGTAACGGCCCGCTGATCCCATTGATCGTACCTGCTCGAGCCAGTTCGTCAGCCTTGCAGTTACCAACATAACCACTATGTCCTGGCACCCAGCACAGAGAAATATTGCAGAGCCTTCCCAACTCTATAAGGGAGTTGCGACAATCCAGTACTGTCTTCGAATTTACCAAGACAGAACTAAGCGATTTAATCGCCGGTTGGCTATCCGTGTAGATTACAATGTCCCTACCAGATATATCGTTTTGCGACAACCAGGCTAGAGCTTCAGATATTGCTGTAACTTCCGCCTGAAAAACACTACTAAAGTTCGGGAGTCGGAACGACAAGCTAATATCTAACTCTTCCGAGTATACGCCAGCCCCCACTCCTTCGTCAGTCTTACAACCATCAGTGAAAATCGTAATGGCATCTGATTCCTGAAAAGCAATTACAGGCCAATCATTCCTAGAGGGAATAAGGCCTGTAAAGCCCATTTCGAACAAGTATTTTTGGGGGGGGGGGGGGGGGGGGGGGTATAGTCCGTCTCCTCGGGAATATCAAGGTTGATCAACATGGCCGAGTGACCTGTGGTTGACGCCGCCCAAAAACCGGTTTCACGAAGGCGAACAGCCGTGATCGCCGCCATCTGCTCTGCAAAAATGACCAAGGGAAGCAGATTCAACAGGGCGTTCAAGGCAGCGGTTGGTGTAGTCCTTAGAGCCCCCGTAATGGCAAATCAATGCCAATCTTTGGACCTTCTCCAGCAGGGTTCTATAGGATACAACCCTAAGCGCCGTCCACCAGACGACAATCCCATGTAGCAGAATAGGGCGCAAAACCGATAAATAAAGCCAGTACACTACCCTCGGTTGTAAGCCCCATTTCTTACCTATGGCCTTCTTGCACGAGTATAGTGCAACAGTAGCCTTTTCAACACGTTCCTGAATGTTCAACTTCCAGCAAAGTTTCCTATCCAGTATGAGACCAAGGAACTTGGCTTTATCGGTGAGCACAAGTCTTGTGCTCTCCATCAAAGGTGATTCGAATGAAGGTAGGCTGTGTCTCCTAGTAAAGAGAACAAGTTCCGTTTTAAGCGGATTTACTTTAACCCCAACCTTACTAGCCCAGTTCGTCAGGATAGAGAGGGCGTTCTGCATTACACCACTAAGGACACAGGAAAACTTTCCCGAGATGGCAATAGCAATGTCGTCCGCATAAGCAGTAACCTTGCATCCCAGCCCTTCCAGTTCTAAAAGGAGTCCGTTGACCGCCAAATTCCAAAGAAGGGGGGAGAGAACACCACCCTGGCGAGTACCCCTGTTCACATGTCTGCGTACAGATGATGTGCCGAGACTAGTGGAGATAACGCGAGATGTAAGCATCATGTGTATTAGTCTACAAAGCGAATCATCTCCACGAAGACCTGAGAGGGCATCCAAGATAGCTGCAGGTTTCACATTATTGAAGGCACCCTCGATATCAAGGAAGGCCACCATCGTGTACTCCTTGCAGGCAAGAGACTTTTCGATTTGACCCACCAGAGAGTGTAAGGCAGTATCCACGGATCTGCCCTTCCAGTAGGCGTGCTGGGAGGCAGATAGAAGATCCGCTGGGATTAACAATTAACACATAACAAATTACAAAAAAAAAAAAAAACTATTAACTCTTACAGAACCCTCCGTGTTTAGTGAAACTATCCCGACTTATTATTACTTTTTTTCTTTTATTTTTAAATATACATATTACCCTGTATGTAACCACTATAGTGATATGGGCGTGGGATGGATGTATGGAAATGCTACCGAATCTGGTAGGCGAAAGATACTCTTGATCTATGGATATGTTACAAATTTTGGGTTATTAAAGATTGAAAGTGTGTAATTCAAAGCTAATAGCAGTTTAATGTATAAAGATTTGGTTAATTCATGAATTTGAACAACACTTGCATAAATTCCAAGCAACTGATTTTATGCAAATTCATTACACACATCTACAGAGTTCTATAGAATAAAAATAGAGTAAAATAGGTAACACTGCAGAATAAAAAAAACATTAAAAATACTTACTTTGATCGTGCGGTGCTGTTTATTAGTTACGACGTAATTGTTTATGTATATCCGAACACGTTCTGCTTCAGGTGATTTTGTGGTGTCGCCTAGTATCGATGTCGATTATTTGAGCACATAATCACTATACAGAAATAAAATATGACTTGAGCGCGCATGAAACAAAATTCAAAACTAAACACAAGTAATGATTACTACAACAATAACAATAACGACAACAGCAGTAACATCAACCGAAACTAGTTAGGTAAAACACGGTATAAGAGCTTTTTTTCGCACGATCGCGTCATTCGATGAGGCGTTGTATAGTTGTTGGTGCGGCGAAGAGTTACATCAACGCAAATATTGGAGAGGTCCGGTGGTAGAGACGCAAGTCACTTTACTATAACACACGTTCCAAAGAAAATCGGAAAATCAAAGAAAAAAAAAGCACATACAATTTTGTAATCTGTCTGCTTTCTTTAACTCTTATTTATTCTTTCTTATTTTTTTGAAGCCGCCACCAGCATAATGCCCTTCTGCATCGAATTCTGGAATTCAACAGCAGCAGTATGCAGTAACAAAACAACAACAAGACGACATACAAAGTGACACACAACACAACACACTATGCCTTCATTGCAGCACAACAAAACACCATGGAATGCGAATGGTAGTTAATGTTATAAATTTATTATGAATAATATTGTGTATTAATCGACAAGAAAAGCGAGCAGATACGAGTACACAGTATGTACGAGTATTTAGCAGCGTGCTTCAGACGATACCAGGCCTGGCAGCAAATCGAAACAAATTCTACAATAAAAGCGCAAACGAACGAAACGACTCTCCCGTGCGACCAATTCATTCGCACGACTCGTCACCTACTATTAGTAATACGTTGAGAACACAACACACCGCGGATGATGCGACGATCTTCACAGAAGCATCTCAAAAATCGACTGACTGACTAGTGACTAATGCGATCCATCGCTAACCGCGGAATGATCGCTTCGGGAGGTGATCTCCAGTGTTGAGTTGCCATTTGTGTGTGACGAACAAATTAATTTTAATTAATTAATTAATTTTTTGTTTACCTGGTCTTGCGGCCGGCATCTCTGATTTCAATAGGGAGAAAAGCTTAAGCGATTTTCAGACTGCTTCTTTCTTCAAATCAAAGAAACTATATGTGCTTTTTAACGACTCTATCTGGTGTAGGTTAGGCTAATGAGCACAAATTACACAAACAACATGATGTTTACCGTTTGGATTTCCTCAGAGTGTCCTTTTACTACTGGACGGAATTTGAAGAAAATTTCACAGTTTGTTCTTATTAGCCCTGTGAGTGTTTAGAGCGTGGTTCTCAACCTGGGAATCGCGTGTAACTATAAAGGGGGTCGCAATCGACCCAAAAATAAAACTAGTATACGAAACATTCTTTTATTAACTCTGTTCGCGGACCATCGGTAATCTGAAATGGCAAATTATCATAAATAATGAATTCTTACCCCTAGTCCACACTCATAGACAAGTTCCGCAACTCATGTCTATAGACAGGGTTCTGCGATTTTTTAGAGACAAATCGGGAACAATTCGAGTGTTCTGCAACTGCATGTACATGTCTAAAAGTTGTCTATCGAATGGAATGGAAAACTTGAGACATTTTGTGCAACATTTCGTCGTTTTCGCAAGAGCATATAGCGTGCGGTTAGATAATTATCGTTTATTTGAGTATTTTTGAAATGTGGACAACAGAGAAAACGGGTTCTAAGCTCCTACCACCTAAAGCGGAAATGGACTACCTCTAGCGGAAATGCAATTTTAAGAATTCTCTCTAAATTCAATAGGGAGAATTCTCCTAATATTCGCGAAACAGGAATGTTCCGAGAAAACATATCAACTCTTTTATATTTTCTAACTTTAATAAATGTTTTCACTAAAATTATCACTTTTTAGGGTTTTGTAGTAAAACAAAACCCTTATGAAATCGGTCAAATGTCTGTCTGTCCGTCTGTCCGTCTGTCCATGGAATATCTCAGGAACGGCTGAAGCTACATACATGAAATTTTGTAGGAATGTGTAGAATTATAATTCGCCGGAGAAAGCGAATCGTCGTAATAGGTCAACTTTAAGGGGAGGTCCCCATAGAGCGGAAATGAAGGTCGAAATTTTTTTTTCGTTTGGTACAGGCAAGTGGGGTATCATAAGAAAGGTACCGTCGAGTACATTCCATTTTTGAAATTTTTTTCAAATTTGAAGAAACGGGAAAAGAGGGAGAGGGGAAAATATGTCATCCGAGTTTGTCCCCCCCCCCCCCCCCCCCTTGCATTTCGAGACCGTTATACTTAGAAATATGAAAATTTACAGAAAAGCGCCATTTTACTAGTGTAGAAAACCTAGATTTCTAGAATTTTGAAATTTCATCAGAAAAGGTTAATAATAGTACATTTCTATAGTTTCAGTTAGCACAACCCTGCACCCCTTACGCGTAGCCGAGGTCAAAAATATTGATGGCCAATGATAACCAACATCATAGGCAATAAATCATTTTTTAAAAGGTAAAGATTGGTTGGGAGCGCTGTGTCTTAATTGGCCAACTTTACCGGGTAGAAGGAAGGGGGGGGGGGGGTCCACATAGAGGCGAAATTAAGGTCAAATTTTTTTATCGACTGATATAAGCAAATGAGGTGTCGTGAGAAAGGTAATGATGAGTATATTCCATTTTTTTGCATATTCTCGAAATTTACAGAAAGGGGAACAGTGGGGGAGGAGAAAATATTAGTTCGTAATTTGACCCCCCCTTGCCTGCATTTTGAGACCGTTATACTTAGAATTATGAAAACTCACAGGAAGTGGGTTTCGAAAAACATATAAAATGGAAAATAGTGGAATTTGTATATCTTCTCAGAATAGGTCAATAATAGTTTATTTGTATAGTTACAGATAGCACACCCTTGCACGCCTTAAACACGTTCGAGGTCAAAAGTACTGATGTCCAACGATAACCAACACCTTAAGCAATAATATGTTCTAAGTTTCGTTACAATCACGTAATATGAATTAGCATGTAAAATGTAAGTGGGTAAGACATTTTAATTACGTTTTTTCTATCCATCTGAGTGATATCAAGAAGAGCAAAGAGCCGATATTTATATACCAAAATAAGCACTTGCTACAAAACCCTCGGATTGCGGGCGTAGCCCTCTATATTCCGGTTTCATTTATTATTTGTACTTACGAAGTAGCACGAAGTTTTTTAACGAAGATATTATGGCTTCACAAACTTCCGGGACAAACGATGATATCGTCTGCTGGGAAACCCTGAATGTATACATACGGCTAGTAAATGAATCACAACTCGCCAGATAACGAAGCGTTACCAACTGAGGGCAGGTGGAATGCTTTCTCTAAATATTGTGTCTTGTATTGAAATTTTACTTCAAACCATTTGTAGCAATACCTCAAAATCCGTAGCGGTTAATGTGGAAAAATTTTGGAAGCCTAAGCCATCTTCCAATTTCAGCTTTTCTAATAGATTAAGCCCGAATTTAGGACCATCTACAAACAAGGTCAATATAAACAAACGTTTGCGGGCTTTCTTCCCTTTTTCATTAGCAAAGATAAAGGCTACACAAGCAGCAATTCCACAGGCCGCTATTTCAGTTGCCATGTCTCTCAGAAACTAAATGTAGATGTGGACGAGCAACAAAGTCCATAAAAATGTTCCGAATTGTTCGCGATATACAAAATCCCCGATTTGTCTATAGACAATCGCACGATTTTGTCTATGAGTGTAGACTAGGGGTTAGAAACATCCATCCAAATACTTACCTGTTTATATTCAACAGAACATTATGATTCCTGGTATTTGCTTCCCGAATTGAAGAGGCTCCCTTGTCGAGCGTCTCCCGATTCACTTCGCTCGTCCTGTCTCTATTATCGTGTTGTAACGGACGGTTTGGTGGACATGCGAAGATACCCGTGGGGACGGAGCCTAAAGTAGCATAATGACCGTGAAGGTGCCGTGCCGGGCCATTGGCGAAGAAAAAGGCCAGCTCAGCTCAGTTCGGGAGATGTGGGCGGGGTTTTCGCCGCGCGTTGCCCCTGTCCTTTACGTATTAACAAAAATTCATAGGCCTGGGGAAGACAACACAAACAAGGGAGGTAAAAATGGGGAATAAAAAAATAGTCGATAAGGATGGAATGGTTGGCGGACGAATCTGGGTCCGGGTGTAATGGGACCCTCGACCTCTGGTTTCGTACCACCAACAGATCACTACTCATCAGGTGCTGCTTCGATCTGCCGGTGGGAGCAGCACTACCAGACCATAATATGGTTCATTACAGGGCAGTTTCTACTTCGAGGCCTGCCAAGAAGAAGAAGAAGCTGAGGACAAAGTGTGCTGCTAGATTAGAAAAAAAACATACGCGAGCGGGGCACTGGAGTCAGCCGACAACCATTATAGAGGGGAAAAATTAGCAAAGAGAGGAAAAAAAATACTACATTTCCCAATTAGTCAGATGATCAATAGGTTACAAAGAATTATGAGGCCAGCAGAGGCGCAACACTGCATTCCTTGCCGTAATTCACTCATAAACTCTGCAAGCTGCTGAGCACATGAACAATAGAAAAATGCAATACTGTGTAAAGAATTTTTTTTAAGTTACTTAGAAGGACAATCCTGGCAAACAAAAAGGTATCCAGGGCTCCTCCGCGCTTCGTCCGGTCACCGAAGAAGCTCCAAATGCCGGCAATTCGAAGCATTTATGGAGGCCTTAAATACGTGGCTAAATCACAAAAGACAAACACAAAGCCAGGACTGCCTTTGTTACTGAATCGAAAAGGAAAAACTACTCTATAGGAAGGATGGGGGTGCTACAGAGGAAAGCACAGCTACTTGAAGGGAAAATACGTGAAGTAAAGATGGCTAAGTCCTAAGACTTAGAGCAAGTAGCCTTAATGTGCTTGTGGGGATGCATAACGGTGGAAGGACCAAAAAGGAACCCAATGAGGTCCTTTTCAGTCCTGTTCTTGACCAGAAATGGGCCCCACGTTGGGCGCCAAATATGTAACGGACGGTTTGGTGGACATCCGAAGATGCCCGTGGGGACGGAGCCTAAGGTAGCATAATGACCGTGCCATTGGCGAAGAAAAAGGCCCCTCAACGAGCTAAGCAGCAGCCTATGCTTGCTGTAGCTCAGTTCGGGAGACGTGGGCGGGGTTTTGGCCACTCGTTGCTCCTGTCCTCTACGTTTTAATAAAAATTCATAGGCCATTGGAAAACAGCACAAACAGGGGAGGTACTATAAAAATGGGGAATAAAAAAATGAGGCGATAAGGATGGAATGGTTGGCGGACAGCTCACTTGGCCTCGCGCTCGCATCTGGCTCCAAGTGTAATGGGACCCTCGGCTTCTGGTTTCGTACCATCGACAGATCATTACTCATCAGGTGCTGCCTTCCATTTGCCGGTGCAAGAAGCACTACCAGATCAGAGTATGGTTCATTACAAGATCACCGCGTGTATGGCACGTTTTAAATACACATTCTAGCAAAGATTCAATCCATTTGATGTAAAACACGCGAACGCGATCAACCTGCGCTCAGCCTTAAGGTGTTACATATTTTCATCGTGACAAAAACAATATACCCTATACTTTATAAAGTTTAGGGTATAACTATACTTTATGAAGTAAACATATACATACATACATATAGGTACATTCATATATTCATATTTTATCTTGACCAATTTCTAGTCAGTTGACAACTCTGGAATATGTATCCCCAGGTCGAGCGACATCAGTGTTCAGCAAACGGCTCAAGGTTCATCCATTTCGGGCAGTTCAATATCGTTGCGAGCTTATTATTAATCGTCGCGTAAGTATTTGAGCAAATGGCTAAAATATTACGATATGTAGCTGCTTTTGTCTTGTGTTTATTTTTATTGATTACGCGCAATTTCTTTCCACCTGTAGCGCACCAAAACTTATTTGGCGGCCGGCGTACTGAGGCAAGCTTGAAGCATCAGATCAAATGGTCAGGTGATAAATTTTTGATAAAAGAAAACCAGAAAAATCACAAGAGCGGAGAGTAATGTGAGTGAGCGTCTCTATGATCGGAAACTCGTTTATGTATTTAATACATTACAAGTATAACAGTACAGTGTCATCCAAATCCGATACAAGAATGTTAGTTATTTTTCTGACTGGGTTAGATGAGCATCAGTATGCTAAGATGTTTACACTTTTCGGTAATGCTGGTTTTTTTTTGTTATTAATTTGTATTAATTCTACTCGTAAGTTTTATTGGAGTTTTTTTTAATGCGACCTGATCTGCGTTTTTATTAACTCTTCGAAATTTGCAAGAATTTCATTTGAATGTTAGTGGTTCAAACGTAAAGTGGATAGTACATTAAGAAAAGGTTCACACTTGCGGCCAAAAAACTTGATCTGGTTAGGTCAGATCACTTGATTTGCACGGACTTTTTTTCGAATTATTTAATAACTAAAACACACATTACTTATTCATACATACTCACCTAAATGTGTGTAATGGTTATTGGAATATGTAAATAGTTATGTACATATGTATATACCAGTGACGTGCAGTGGAAATTTTTCATAGTCAAGCAGTTGGGCGCCCTAAAGCCAATTTAGCATAAACAAAAATGGACTGTATAATAGAATATGGACAGTCACAAAAACATTTATACCAAGCGGCTTTAAGCCTTAAAGAAGAAATCAGGAAAGATATAAATAAAATATTGGCACATATATTCGGAATAAAAAAAAAAAATAAATAAATAAAATATTACTAATAAAAAAAATGATAAATAAATATTATGTTAATTAAGACTAAGAAAAATTCAGGGGTATTTGAAATAAATAAATATTCTTTCGCCATTGCCATTTATTTGTATTCCAAATCTATGCGCCGTTCTTTAAGTAAAAACTCTTTAATCACATTATCAAAAAAATCGTTTTCTCTTCGCATTTGTATAAGAAGATCCTTTTCAACCGCAATTAAAGCAAGATCCGAAAGTCGTTCTTGGGATTGGCGATTTCTCAAAAATGTGTGAACGCGCTTTAGTGTTGAAAATGACCTTTCCGCAGTTGCCACTGTGACTGGAATTGACGTTAATAATTTTGCTAAAATATGAACTTGCTTAAAACCGTTTGCGACATAAGGCCGTTTCTGAAAATAATCGAGAATTTTACTAGGATTCGCGTTTTTAAACTCATCTGAAGAATAAATAACTTTTAGCTCATTTTTCAACTTTATTCTGTCGAAAAATTGACCGTGATATTCAATAAGTGAGTCAAAATTTTTATCGGGAAAATTTGACTTGAATTTAGAAAAATAATTCGGTTCAAGCAACTCTAAAAATGAAAGATCTTTAAACGAATGGAATCGATCTCGAATTTGCCCGAGAATAACATCTATAATCTCCCGAAATATCCGCCGTAAATTTTGTAAAGGATCTATCGCATTTCTACATTTCTTACGTGGTGGCTGATATTCTGCTGTAACTGTCGAATAGAAATTATCAAACTTTTTAGAAAAGTCATTTTCAAGCCAATTTTCAAATTCAATAATTTTTTGGCTTGCATATGAAATGTTTACCACTTTGCTCTGAATAATATTAAATAATATATCAGTTTTCGAAAAAATTTCAGAAAAAATTAACAGATATAATTGAAAATCTGACTCTGCGAATTTTTGTAAGTATATATCGGAAAAAGTCAAGGAATCGCCATCCCAGTGTTGAGAACCATTCGAAATTGTCTCAAAAACTGTACAAATTTCATGCTTATGTTCAAATATAACGTTAATAATACGCGAATGATAATGCCAACGCGTTTTGGAAACCGATGGTAAACGACGATTTACTATATTTGCAAAAAGGTCCGACCTTTTAGTGGATGTATTAAAAAATGATGCGATTTTATTGATGTGCGCGAAAAATAATTTAATTTCCGGAATAAACTCAACTGCTTTAGACAATACTAGATTTAGTGAATGAGCGTAACATGGAACGAAAATTGCCGATTTATGTTTTTCCCGAATTAAAGTCTGAACTCCACGAATTTGAGAACTCATTACTGCTGCGCCATCGTAACATTGTGCAACTAATTTCTTATCGATATTAAAATTTTGCAATTGTTTTAAAATGTGAGAGCTTATTGCTGTAGCTGTACGATTAGCGCTTACATCCAAAAATCCGATAAATCTTTCTTCAATCTCATTTGATATCGTAAAATATATCTAAAAATCATCGTTAATTGTTCCCGACCGCTAACATCTGGCGTTTCGTCGACCATTACAGCTACAAATGGAGCCTCCTTTATTTCCAAATTGATTTTATTTCGAACCACATTAGCTATAGCGGAAACAAGATCGTTTTGGATTCTATTAGACAAACCCGAAAACGCTGCATTTGCTTTTATAGAATCTTTGTGGGACTCAATTATCGGATCGTACAAACTCAAGAAATTTACGGTTTCGATAAAATTACCACGATTATTTGAAGAAGAGTCTTCATTATTTCCGCGAAAAGGAAGCTTATGTTTTGCCAACAAAATTACAGTATCGATTAAACGTTTCAAAATATTACGATTACGCTCAACTTTTTCATTATGCAAACTAACAGATATTGCCACCTGGTTACTAAGCATAAACTCTATACGCTGAGAACCAAAATTATCTAATTTAATTAACGACTGAAGATGTTTTTCGGAACTTGAATGCTTTGCTGCTGAGCCCGTAAAATTATTCAAATCACTAAATCCAGCTTTATTCCAAACAGATTTTTCATTCGTGAACAAAAGACACGGCCAGCAAAATAACTTATTTAATTTACAGCTTCCCGTTAACCAAATGTACTTTTCATACGTTTCGATATGGAATTTTCGCGTAATATTTTTTAATTTAAACTCTAAACTAAGATCTGGCTTCGGTCTATCCGATTCTATAATTTCTCTTTTCTTGGCAAAGGAAAGAGTTGAAAATCCCGCTTTTAGTACGAAATCCGTCGCGCAGCAATACTCCGACATAATGCGAAAAGAAAACTTACCACTTTTATCACAAATCAAATCAATTAAATCACTACAAACGGTCAAAAAAACTTCAAATCACAATTTAATCAAAATCACCCGATTGCACTGATTTCCTCTTTTAAATTGCAACGGAAAATCCATTACATAACAAAAACAAAAGCTCTACTAGAAAAATCAAATTCCCATAAACATTCCCTGCATTGGCAACATTTCATTAACAAGCATCATTGGGCTTTATCCCACACACAAAAGCAGTCGCGCCAGTGCTTGACTTGTCTCATATAAATTTGCGAACAAAACAAAAAAAAATCGTTGCCCAATGTACTACCGAAATCCAAGATTCCCATTTTCTGGAATCAACATGTCTCTAGTATATGGATGCACACATGGTACATGCATCTAAAGATCTAGGCACATTTTCCTATTCTAAGTTTGGTGTCTATGGTGTGCAAAATGTGGGAGGTTTGAATATTATCTAAAGTAATTGAACGAATGTTTTTTAACCAAAAGAAGGCGCGGATCAGAATTTGAATGTGTAAAGGAATATTTGAAAGATAATGGGTGGTATGCATAAAGTGAGTCGAGTGGAGTAAAGCTGAGTTGACAGAATTCCACTCAATTTTCACTATGGAGCGGAGAGTAGTTTTATGCATACAACTTTTTCACTCGATTCACCGAACATAGCAGACTCAGGAATGTCCTCAATAGACTTCACTCTTGAGTATATCCTCATTATTATACATACCACCCAATATGTATTCTTCAGCTTAAAGAAAAACATTGACTGAAATGATGATATGTGTATTGGTGTAAGCAAAGTTTATTATTGAATTGCTTATTTCGGTAAGTTTGGAATTGCTTACTACGAGTGCACGTCACTATATACATAATTTGGAAATTTGACAAGGGTGGGTTTCTACGTGGTACGCAGCATATCACCTCGCGGGCAGGCAGTCCTATACCGAATTCAGGAGAAAAAAATCGAAGCTAAGGAAGATCAAACAAGGTGTGCCACAAGGAGGAGTTTTGTCTCCCTCCTTGTTCAACCTTTACCTATTTGGCATTCCAACCCCACCTCAAGGAATCGAAATTATCTCCTATGCAGACGACGGCTCCATCCTGGCAACAGGGAGCGACATCACGGAAATGTGTGAGCGAATAAATGCTTACCTGGAACAGCTTAACTCCTTCTTCACGGGCAAGAATTTAATCGTATCCGCGCCCAAATCCTCGGCAACATTATTCACGACCTGGACGAAGGAAGTCAAGATGCAACTTGAGATCTCGATTGGCAACCAACTCATTCCGATCGTGAACCATCCTAAAATCCTAGAAGTAACCCTGGACAGTATGGCCACGTCATCCCCCATGCTTCAACAGTGTGTAACAGGATGCGCGGAAGGAACAAGATCCTTAAAGCCTTGGCCGGTAGCACCTGGGGTAAGGATAAAGAGACCCTACTGGTCACATACAAAGCAGTCGGAAGGTCTGTAGCCAACTATGCGGCTCCAGTGTGGTTACAGAATCTCTGTGACACACAATGGAATAACATCCAGGCCTGCCAAAATGCCGCCCTCCGTACTGTAACTGGCTGTCTCCTGATGTCTTCCCAGGACCATCTACATCAGGAAACGAGGACGATGCCTCTAAGGGACCACAACAAACTTCTTGCAAAACAGTACCTGGTGGGTTGTTATCGTGAGGAGCACCCCAATTCTGACCTCATGGACAAGATGCCGCCACCAAGGCATGTCAGGCGTGATTTGAGGGACCTCGAAAGAGACGTCCAGAGGTACAAAATTAACCCGATCGACAACAACGCATACAGAACAGCCATCGCAGCAATACACCACGAGGAAGTACAAGCATCAATTGCGAGACTAGGTCGAAACAAAGTCCTCTCGACACAACCACCAGCCATCTCTCCAGACGAGAGAACGCTTCCGAGAGCAACGAGGACGACACTTGCCCAACTTAGGTCGGGCTGGTGTTCGCGTCTAAACTCCTACCTGTCTCGCATTGATCGGGATGTTACGAATACATGCCCCGCCTGCAATGGTACACCTCATGATGTAGACCACATTTTCAGATGCCCAGCTGCACCCACACACCTGACCCCCAGATCGCTGTGGGAGAACCCCGTAGAGGCAGCTATGTACCTTCCTATCACTCAACACCGAGGAAGACGAAGAACAACACAACATGTAACAAAGTTCTACACAGATTGCTTTAAAATCTAAAAGTGTAGGGCTGCAAGATATGTGCTTATACGGATAACAATGCCTGCATTCAGGAATCATCATCGCTCCCTGAGCGGTCCTTCCCCTCTTGAGCGCTGTGGAGTGCTACTGTCCCAATGTCTGGTGAATGCAATCGCTCCATGGAGCCGTTGCTGAGCGGCTACTTCTCCTTTTGAGCGAAAATTTTCCACGCTCCCTTGGCTTGGAGCGTGATACATTTTTGTTTTCACAATTCGCATCACAGATGGTGCGCGCGTCATATGTCATTTGATTGAGTGTTGAGTGTTTGACAACACAACGTCCTGCGTGTTATTTTACGGGAATTTTGCAGCAAAATTACAATTAAAAGGTGAGTGGTGTTTTCATTAATTGTATATTTGTATAACCCGGCCAAACCAAACAATTTAAACAGACAGCCGTTAGCCGTTTGTAGACATTTGCCATGTCAGCTGATTGTCTCAAATTCGATATGTAGCCGGTGTATTCACAAAACAGGTGTGTGACGGTTGTGACAAGGAGCAGTCGCTCCGTGCAGAGCCTCCTGTGCTGCATGGGACGAGCATAGTTTTTGCTGACAAGTTGAAATTTTTATGTAGTTATGTTTGGGATAGTTTTGTCTATGGTGGACTGCTCTGGTCAGGACTGAATTCAGTGCCAGGTGGAGTACAACAAGTGATGCTGCACAAATTTATCGAAATATTTATCAACCTCTCGCAGCTTCAGTTTAGAAGCACAAACTCTAGATGGATAAATGGTAAAACATACCTTTCAAGAAAACCGTGGCCGTATGGCCCAGATTGAAGTCTAGCTGCAGAGAATCCTTCAGAATCCTACATAGAGTTAAACCGAAGTCCTCATGCCTCAATTTTTGGCATCAATAGCGCAAAATCAGCCGATATCCTCTGAATTCTTCTTCTTCCGGTAGAAATTGAAGCCCGAGGAAAACGTCCCATTGATTTTTTTTTCTCACGATTTTTGAGACCAACATCAAAAGTATTTCTTACTCGATAGACTTGTAATCTGCTGCAGATGAAGCTACGCCAGATAAAGTAATCTCCTTTTTAATCTGGCCCATATATGGGGGGGGGGGGGGGGGTACATACCCCCTGTAAATACACCACTGGTGACGATTGAATTTCACATTCGTATAGAAAGCTTACTGCCACTGGTGCTTTCTGCTAGAATCTGGTAACTATAACGTACGTGTCAGTGAAACCAGCATTAGTTTGTACAGTGGGAGCATGATATGATATAAGATTGTTTTGAAGAGACGATTTTTGTTGAACGTCAAAAATCTAATAAAATTTTTCATAAAAACTAAAATTTGTTACAGCGTTGAGTAAATTTTCAGTTGGTCAACAAAATATTTTGCAAGTTAAAATTTTCTCATTTGAATCTGAGGCGTCCGTTTAAAGTGTGAGACATAGAGAATAACTATGGAGGAGCAATCCGCATATAATCAACACTAAACTATTTGAAGCAATTCCAGTCGTAAAAAGTAAACAGAGAGACAAACGCCCTACACTGCTCAACACCCGCGCAGTCTATATAAAAGCACAGGAAGCACGTAAGATGTCATCCCCTCTCCTACTTCTACTATTGGAACAATAACATTCCAGTCTGTCTCTCTGCCGCGGAACACCCGCCCGGTCCATATAGAGCAAAAGAGGTGTCAAATTTCCATCCCCCTTCCTACTTCCTCACTTGTGCCGAATTGCTTCGTTTCTCTCGCTTTTTCATTTCCTCTGATACTCTCTCTTCAAAGGTGTGAGATGAGCATTGGAAACTAAACTACACATAGCAGAAATGGAATTATAAATATTATTGAAATAACCGATAATATCTGAAACCACAAAATAAGTGTCAATTATCAAAATGCAAAGAATCTGCACAGACTAAAAACAGGCAAAATACATAACATGCAAAATATTACGAGTATGTACGAGTATATCTGAAACTTAAATCTTTTTTTCCTTACCAGTATAAATGTACCCGTAATTTATACTCGTATCTTCCATTCATCGTTGGTTAATAATCGTTTCGTTACACCTAATTTGTCGGGTGTTATAGTCACAAGTCAGAGCCCGGTAAGGTTACCTGCCCGCGAACTCTTTTTCACGATATTATAATCGTGTATATATTTAAATGTATAATATTTTGTAGATTTGTGGTTTTCCATCTAGTGCGATCGAGACTCATATGGCTTGATGATATCTTTAAGATTGAAATGACGGAACCATTTGAATGCAGACCGGTGAAAATGTGTTGTTTTGGGTCGTGTTAGGAAGTAAAATGCATTCACTTTTTTTCTGATAAAGGTGAAAGACCTTTAGTTGATTATGACGTTGCTTCTAAGCAAGGAGGTGTTTGCAACGTATGGAACGAGTTTAGAAACTGAGGTAAGCTATACAGTAGAGTGTCGATAATTCGGACATCGAAAATCCAAACTCGATTCTGACAACAAAAGAACGTCTACACATTCAATACTGTACATTCAGTACAGCATTTTTTCTCTAATTAAAACACATAATAAATACATGAATGATTTGATTAATCTGCTCCAGTACTGTAACCAACAGATTGATTTATGAACGATTGAAGCAAGATTTTTTTGCATTGAAGACGCGTACCAGCCCTTTTTTAGAGTATTTCGAAAATCCGGACATCCGACGTTCTACTGTAGTAGAAAATTGTGAAATTGATTTATATTGTGTACACCCTGGAGCCAGATCACTTAATCTGCACCAGATAACTTGATATGAAACTGTCAAATACATACAATTTTAAACTCACCACGCCCAGATCCAGCTCATATCGAGTGGGTTACCCGCAGTGATGCTGGGCATTCACGGACGGTCCAAATCCAAATTTTCCCTGGGTGAGGCCAAAATTTCCCTGTCAAATCCATAGTGCGACCAGGGAAATTTTGGCTTCGACCAGGAAAAAATGTGGCTTCTGAACGTCCGTGCAAATCCTCTTCCAACTAGAACTCGTGTTCTTTATGGCCAATCTCATTTTTCTCATTTGAATGTGCAAACGTAAACAGTTCTAGAGCTGCCAAATCTCAGAAGCCGAAGGATAGGTGGCGGTTAACGTTTATCGTTATATTAAGCTTTAACCGGGCACTAAAAAAGCAGTCCTAAAATTACACTGACCCCACGTTTGGCACCAAATAGTTTCAGGCTGTTCCGACTACATATTTTCTACCATAAGATTTCACGAATGTAGGATCGAAAGGAGCTTTAAGGTAATCTTAAGGAATTTAGCTTCTGGTAAGGTCTAAAAAGATTTCTGTTTTTTTTTCTGGCTAACCTTACAGAGGGCAGAGGTACGGTCGATTGCACATCTTGTTTTCATTGAGTAGATTAAGAGCCGGTTTCTCAATATCCGGCAAAGTTTAACGTAACGATAAATGCTAACTGCCACCTATCCTCCGGTTAAAAATTTGACGACACGATAAACCGAAACAGCTGATACCGGCTGCTGAGATTTGACGGCTGGAATTGTTTTCGTTTGCACATTCAAACGGGAACAATTGAACTGACTGACCCTAAAGAGGATTTGGAACCAACACATTTGTTGACTATAGAATGGAATTCAAAAAATTCGCAAAAAAGTGTGCAGCTTTTTCGCTCTCACTGCGCATGACGCTGTCTACATAGGATTTAGCAAAACCATCCCAATCAAGAACGAAATAAAAGAAACATTTTCAAACTTCCTTCCTTGCGAAACTGCTCGCGAGCGGTTCCGACTGGCTGGTTTCAGCAGTTACCGAGCAACTTCTGCTCAAGTGATCATGATCAAATGCATTGGCGGATCCACGGGGGGGGGGGGGGGGGGTTTAGGGGTCAGAACCCCCTCCCCCCCATACGATCTAGTACTGAACGAAAATTTCAAACACACCACACATAAAGGACCAGAAATTCTCCCTAATAACTAGGCCACAGCAGAAGAGGAGTTGGTGTATTGCGCAATTGTCTCTTATGAAAAGTTCGTCTAAAGGAAAAGATAGTCTCTGATTGTTCTATGGCAAAGAAATAGCAATGCAAACACAGGACACAGAGCTCTCATAGCATTACTGCTGTAACAAGTGTGTGTCAAAATCACATTTTACAACAACAATGTCATGTGCGCACTACGCGGGCTGCCCTACCTACGACACAATGTGCGGCCGGCTATCTGAACTTGAGCAACATGTGCGATCGATTATTATGACCGAAACAGATTGAACACAGAATGCAGCAGCTGCCACTGGCTCTTATCCATCAACTAGATGAGTTAATTTTGTTCAATCGTCGTTCAAGATTTAGATAAAGTGCAAGTGCCCGGCGAGCGCGAAATGACTGGTTCGACGAAGAATGCAAAAATTCACTTGACGTGAAAAATGAGGCCTACAGACAATGGATTTAACGAGGAACCAGAGCTCGAAGAGAAAAATATGACAAGCTACGGCGAATATCGAATAGAATAATTAGACGTAAGAAACATAAAATACATAAATACTTTGGCGAGCATTTGCTGAATACTAACGAAAACTTAGCTAATAGGAACACCAGACAAGCGTACAAACTAGTGAATACAATTAAGAACGGCTACCAACCCAGGACTAGCCTCTGTAAGGACAAGGATGGAAACATCATCAGCGACACCGATGGCATTAACAAACGATGGGCCTCTTATTTTGAAGAGCTTCTGAACCTACCATCTAACATCCCCACACAAGAAGCTCTCGACCATATTTTTGATGCAGGCCCACCCATACAACCCCCGACAGTAGAGGAAGTTGATCTCGTTTTCACAAAACTCCGGAAATTTCCGCTTTAGGGCCTTCAAATCCCCTCGAGTGTGTTCTAGGTTCTTACCACCTAAAGCGGAAATGGACTACCTAAAGCGGAAATGGCGCAATTAAAGATTATCTTTAAATGCATTAGGGAGAATTCTCCTATAATTCGCGAAACAGGAATGCTCCCAACTTCATTTACTTTTCTCTCAGTTCTCCCCGTAACGAAATAGTTTCTACGGCGAATTTTCGGGGCTGTTTGCGATCGAGATAGATGGCGCATCCGGTACAACCATGAGTTATATGAATTGTACGATGAGCTGGAAGTTTCGAAAATCGTCAAACTACAACGACTTCAATGGACAGGGCATGTACAAAGAATGGACGATGATCGCATGCCAAAGAGAGTAATGAATGCAGAACGAGTCGACGCAGCGAGACTGCGAGGACAACCGAGATCTCGTTGGGAGAGCTCAGTTTATGTGGACGCCGCGATACTACTGGGCTTCGAAAATTGGAGGACGCGGTCACGTGACTGAGATAAATGGAGGACAACGATCCAGGCGGCCAAGGCCCGACGTCGGGCTGTCGCGCCACGATGATGATGATCCCATAATAGAAAAAGCGATAGATTAGTAGGTTACCTATCCCCCCTCCGAAATACTTGATACACCATTAAACATTTCGAATCCGAACCCCCCCCCCCCCCCCCCCCCCCCTTATCGAAATTCTGGATCCGCCACTGATCAAATGATAACCGAGCAAGAAATATTTCTGCCCACCGCTCACGCTTTTCTTCTCCATCTTTCTCCTTGACATTCATGTAAAGAGCGTGTGACAACAAGAGTGGCATTTAGCAGCCGCAAACTGCATAACCAACTAGTTGCGGAACTGGTTGCGAGCGGTTCCAATTGCTCAGTTCCTTCTGAATCCAGCCATAGAGTTCACATATGCTTCACTGACTTGCTTGTGTGCATTTCTGTCAATAGTAGCCCATGGTTAGTGACTAATGGCGGCGAATCCCGTTAACGTGCGTTTCGTGTTTTTGTTTTCCGCATTCAGTTTTAATTCAATATTTACCTACTAGTTTAATTGCATCCAGTGATCCGAGAAAACACTACGTACGCGAAGAAAATGTGTTGTGTGCGTTTGTACGCAAGATGTTTGCAGTGGTAGTACCACTGCCCTCTTTATACAGAAATCCTCAATGACGTCATGCTGACGTAGTCAATGCATGGAAATTTCTCTGTGTGCAGGCGACTTGTTTTCTACAGCCCGGCCTGTATATTCAGATGGCAGTGAGTAATACAGTGTCCCAGATAGCTAACTGGCAGTTTAACCAGACATTGAGAAAACGGCCCTCAGCCAATTTACAGTTAACATCTTCACGCAAAAACTGTCTCAGAAATGAAGAGCTCTTCTACACTTCCTAACCCATGTTCCGATTCGGAACGAAACGAGGAATACTTTACTTCGTCAATTGAAATACACAGAACTAATCACAATAAAAAAAGAACAGTTTTATTTACTTGATACTGCTTTTATTCGCTGAAATAAAAATAACAATCAATTTAATCTACAGGAGCGTATGTTGGAGCAGCATACTACCACATTGAAATTCACTTTACTTTCAACGGCCCTGTTAGCTCCTATTTTCGAAATTAAAATTATTACTGTAGCGAATTCAAATCCAGATCTCAAATCTAAACATGATTTAAAATTCTGCAGGATAATGTCGCAATGTTGTATAATCACCGAATGAAGAGAATAGGACAAACGAAACTCGTAAAGTGCAAAACGGTTGAATTTTGTTTGTTGACAACATACTCCGTATTTCTGACGATTAAAATCGGCAATTCTGTACAATTTCATGATTAATTTATTCAGATCTAATTTATTTCTGATGCGCAGCAGCTACACTTCTAAATTATTTTTAAAATAATATTATCTATTATATTCTTATGGTATCATCTATTTCATAAATCGTTTGAATAAAATGCAAAATGTTTTCGCGATATTCCATAGCTAGATTAAGTCTAAAAATTAACGCCACCATCCCTGATTTTCGCCATCCCCTTCTCTACTATAGGAATTCTGTTGTCCGCCATTTTGTTTATCCTTATCCTTATCACGATCAGATTCTTGTTTGACTTCATCTTCATACTTGACAGCATTCTGTTGATAGTCAACATTTGGCGGTGGATAGTCTGGATAGTCTGTTTAAAAAAAAAATAAAATCATTTTTTGAGGAGATGCTGTCCTGGTTCTATTATTGCCAAATTATGATCGTGTCTCTTACCATCAATAGGTTCCTCCTTGATCTTAATCTCGCCGTCTCTAAAGTCCGGCTTGCGCTCCTTACGATCGCGATCCTTATCACGTTCGCGATCACGTCGATCGCGTTTCTTCTCCGAACGATCGCGATCCCGTTCACGCGACTTTGATCGCTTCTTTTTCTTCTCCTTTTCACGTTCGCGATCTTTATCGCGACGATCACGACGATCGATATCGTCAAAGTCGCGATCACGCGATCTACGCTTTCTACGTTCGCGCGAACGGCTACGATGTCGCGATCGTTCGCGTTCACGACGATCACGTGGTGATCGTGAACGACGGCGTGCATCGAATCGTGCTGAAATATATAAAATGCATTTAGTACTGATTGCTACCGAGCGCGTGTGAGCTACACATGATACATAATTATTGACACTTACGTTCACGTTCGCGATCACGTCTGTCACGATCCTCACGCTCGCGTTCCAAACGATAGCGTTCACGCTCTCGTTCATTGTCCTCCCGACCAGAATGTTTGATATTTACATCGGCGCCACCACGTCTCGTTCCACCCAGACCGCCACCTAATGCGAATCACATGCAATTTAGTCATGTGACGATAAAGAAGAAAAAACAAATAATGGAGAACACACTTACCCAATTTTCGTGGTAACCACCCTTTTACCGTTCGCGCCCTTTCAACATCCACAAGAACTCGCTTACCATCGATTTTCTTACCGTCTGCATGCTTGTATGCAGCTGAAAATTATCGAACATATAAAATTGATGTGACTGGTTTAGAAAGAAATAAATGGAAGCGATTTCGTGTTGAAATTTTTATAAGCGCGCGCAAAGAAGTCCCTAACTAAACAAATTGACTGTTTCGACCAAAGGATTATTTCATTTAATAGAAGCGGCAACTTGTTAAAGAATCCAAACATTGCACTAAAAAATATAGGAAAACCACTCTCTTCTGCCTGTCTAGACGGCGAAGACGCACTTCATATGGGATGGCACCTTAAATTGGAGAAGCTAGTGAAAGTACTTTGACGTGACCCTAAATATAGCCAGCCCCTACGGAGAAAAATTAAAGGGAGTACGAGGTGCAATGAAATACAATCTTCTGACGGAGTTTGTAGATAATCAACCATAGAAATATAAGATAGAAAGTGGACATGAGACGAAATTGTTGGTACCGTTTTACCCACTGTGACAATAGATAACATCTGACGACACCCAGCCAATGGGAAACGATCGTTTTCTTTTCTTCCGGAACGAATCTCTTCTTGGCTTTCAAGTGTGTTATTCATCGGGAACCTCTTACAATTGACAGTCAAGCTGTTAAGGGGAGGCAGAGAATAAAAAAAGGAAAAAAAATGTGCATAAAACACGTATGAATTATGTGTGGTGATGACCTCCCTTTCTCGGTCTTTTCATACTCCCAGAATGAGATGGACAATTATGTACTTACATTTCGACTTCGCAAAAATAGAGAGAATTTTCTCTATATTGTGTCTAGGCTAAATGTGTCTAGTCTAGGCGTCTGTGTCTAGTTTAATAGGCGCCTCAGACTAGCAAAAATTTGGGAACATTCCTGTTTCGCGACTATTAGGAGAATTCACTCTATTGCATTTAGGGAGAATTTTTAAAATTCCTTAATTGCGGGATTTCCGCTTCAGGTAGCTCATTTCCACTTTACGTGGTAAGAACCAAGAACCCATGCGTTGGATTTGCAAATCCTTAAGCGGGAATTTCTCGAGTTTTGTGAAAGTTCTCTCTAATCGAATAGAGAGAATTTTCATAATTTTGCGAAACAGAAATGTTCCAAAATTTGCTAAAATTTTTGTACAAAAATTACAACTGTTTAAAACTTTGCCAGTGGTTTAGAAATTTACTTGACCGTGAGCCCGTCAAGAGCTGTCCACAGACAGAATGATGAGTACAATTGGCCTCACACGAAATTTCATTCGCAATAATGTGAAATAGTCGCAAAAAATTCAAGTGTCTGCAAACATTTTCAAAGCCTTTTGAAAATTATTGCGGTTGCAAAGTTAGCGGTTTAAATATTGGCTTCCGCAAATTTTTGTATAAGAGTAAAGCTCTTATATTTTTGTACAAAAATTTATCTAGTGTGAGGTGCCTATAATAGGCCCATAACTTTGCTACTGCAAAAATTTTCAAATGGCTTTCAAATTTTTGCCGACTATTTCATATTTTTACGAATGAAGTTCCGTATAAGGGCAATCGCGCTCATTCATTCTGTCTGTGCGCAGTTTGAGGGGTTCACGGTCAAGCAAATTTCCAAACCACTGTAATTTTTGTACAAAAATTTGTGCAAATTTTCTGAGCGGCCTATAACAAACAACTGCCAAACTAAGTTGCCGCCACTTTACACAGAGCGAGCGTTCATGTTTGTGCGATACGAGGGTTGTGATGCCTTAAGCGCGAGCGCGGAGCCAACGCAAGACACTGTTGATTTACAAAAATTTTGTGTGTTGTGCATGGGATCATAACCCTGAGTATCGCACAACAAACATGAACACTTGCTCCGCTATCCTAGCCAATTTATCTAGACCATGTACATGTACACACACACACACAAACCCATTATTTTCTATGTCCACCAAATGCGTCAGTGTCACCATACACTATCGAACACGAACCTAGTACAAAGTGGACCAGTTTTCTCCACATCTATGTGAAGTGTGTATGTATGTTAGAGGACATTTGTACCAGGTTCGAGTTCGACAGTGTATGGTGACACTAACCCGCTAACTAGGAGTGTACCCTTATGTGAAAAGTCATAGAATGTGATGTACTTTTTTTTAGAATAGTTAGTAGGTTTCCAGAGATTCAACTGGTAAATGCATACACGCAAAGGTTTTAGTGAGGGGGACCATGAAGCGGGACTGAAAAATCACCTGATGTTTAGCTGCAAAATTCTAATTGTTCTTTTTTTTATATGGTTGATCTTTACATATTCGACTTGTTTCAGTAGACACAATTGCTAGGTTCGGTCATTTCTGAATTCATTTCGTGCCAAAGTCCGGCTTGCATCCAAAAACATTTTTAACATTCCTAATTGACCGGGCGACACATCGTGGTTCGCGTCTTGTTTAATATTGGCTCGCTTCGCTTGCTCTGCGCGCTACAGCGATAAAGCCACTCAAGACGCCCGATGAAAGATGAGTAGACCGAACATTAACATCGTAAATGACACACCCACGATAAAAAAGGATAGAAGCAGTCCCGCCTACCCTGCCTATCAGATTAATCACTCTCGCACTTAACAGTATCCAGCAACGTCTGCATGACATAACATCCTACTAAACGTAATAAATCCAATAAAAACAGAAAATTTGTTTAGTTACGAGACAGTAGGAAATCCGTTGTTAAAAACACCTCGTTTGACAACTCTACGACAGCTAACCGATACCCTCTTCTCATACGAGGTTTGATAAAAAAAACAGAACTCCTTCAACTACACGTCGATAAATCGCTGCAGCGACGGACGATTGGCAGCACTGCAACTGATTGAGATTGCTAATATCTCGTTTCGTTTCCGTGTTATTGCCATTTAAGCGCGGCGTATTTAAGGTCCATGGCGAATTTGTTTTAATGGCTTAAACGGCGTCCTTTCTACACAGATTTTAATTTTGAAAATATTTCAAGGAACAAGGTCTGAGGAGTAGAGGAGGTCGAGGAAGGGCAACCATCCGACGTTTGGCACAAAACTCGCGAATTAACAAGGCTGTGCGGCCGGGCGCATTGTCATAATGAGTTGAGTTGTCACGCCAAAAATGTTGCCTCTTTTACCGATTTTTCACGTCTCATCTTCTGTGTACCTGTCCGGCCCTGGCGAGTTTTAGGAAGGACCTCCTTGGTTCCTACTTCTTCACCGATCTGGATGACCTGAAAAAGGTAAATGTTCGTCGGCTACATCGCATCATTGTGAGCTCAGGCTGGTTTAACGAGAGAGTTGGTCTCAGTTGCTGAGTCCAGGGGTATCACAACGGACCCAGTGGTGGTCTAAGTGTGCTTAAGCCACCCTTTTAGCCTAACCTAACCTAGAACAAGCTGAACATGGGCAAGCTTCCATGCGAATGGGAAAACTCTTAATGTAAAGGACGAATGGAACAATTTGCGGAGCGGTTTAGCTAAAGAGAAAGCGCATTGCATAGCAACTATAGGAAATATAAAGTCAGAGCCAGCCGATTTAGATCAAGTTTTGCAACGACTTTGAATACCTCCCAAGTGCGGAAATGTAAAGGCCCTTCGTTGTCAGTGCACAGAGGAATAGAAGGCGGACTTTGAGTAGCAGGTGGCAAACAGGAGTTTTTGGCAAAGATCTCAGCGAATATAATACCTTTATCCAGCGACTCATTGTACGTTGATTATCGTTTTTAATGGGCGAAACGGGAGAAGAGGAAAACTTGTTCTTCACTGCTTTAATAAGCAACCAAAAGCCTTTCCCACCCTTTCTTTGCATGAAGACTTTATCTCCTATATTCTTATCGAAGTGGAATTTATTGTAGCTTTTTTACCGTGGTCTTACAGGAGTTGTGTAAGGATCGATAAATCTGGAAAAGTTGCTCAGAAGGGTTTCCCTCATACGCCTTAAAAGCAGCTTCCTTGCTTTTAATGGCCGTCTCGCAGTTGACACTGTACCATGATCTGATCATCTTATAGCTGGATGTGAATCGTAAGAACAGGGTGTATCAAAGCCTCTAGCGTTTTAGCAACTGGTGGTGTTATGTTGTTAATTGCCTTGACTATTCCAGGGGCATGGGCGCGTCAACATCTCTAGCATTTCTATGCCTTATTGACGTTTCGATAGCATATCTACTTATCGGAAGTGCAGTTGCTAGCATGAACCTCCTATCCGCCGCCTTTGGTGTCACCATACACTGTCGAACTCGATCTCAAACATGGTATAAGTGGACCGGTTTTCTTCACGATTATATCAAGTGTGTGTCCTGAGCTATTCAAAGGACATTTGTACCAGGATCTTGTTTGAGTTCGACAGTGTGTAGTGACACTTACACTGACAAGTTCGGAGCACTGTGAGAGCAACTGGTGATGGGCCGGTAAGATTCGCCGAGTGTTCCTGTTTTGTCCAATTTTAAAATCGAGATCACTCACCCAACTCTCGTCTCCTGTGAACACTTTTTTTCCCCAATTTCACGCGAAATTTCACGATGCATCGTTACTCTCGTAAACAGGACATTGAAAAAAATCGCCGCGAGAACCAAACACGTCGCAATCAAATGACATTAGCTCGAAAACTAAACGAGATAATAAACAATCTGTAAACAGTCAGACGGAAAATTATGACAGTTGCATTGCTGCCAATCGCCTGTCGTCGCAACGATCCATCGACGTGTGGTTGAAGGGGTTCCGTTATATTTTTTTGATAATACCTCATATACATGGACAGCAGGAGATCCGCGAAACAGCAAACCTGTCTATTTGTTGACAGCATCTCACCAAATTTGGCTGTGTTTTTTTTTTTGTTTTTATTAGTCATACTATACCAAGTCGCCAATGGACACTCTGTTGTTACCGAACTTTTACCAAATCAGATCGTGTCTGTACTTTACCATCATTTCATTGAAATTTATGTTGGTTCCGATTTTTTTTTTGTCGTTTGTTGTGGTTAAATGTTCAAGACAATAAAGAAAAATACCTACCCCGACCGTGTTACTTACGGGATGGGCAACGATAGTGGGAAAACATGTTTTCGGTATTTCTCAATCTCTCACCACACAATAGAGGTGTCTCTTCCCCAAAATTTGTTTTTGGATTGTTTCGAAAAATCCCGGAATTGATTTACCTGGTGCGCTCAATACTTACGTATATGCGCAAAATTACTCTCAATTTAAATGTAAATTTAATTTGATAAATGTGTTTGTATAAAACAATTGTACGCTCACTTACTGATTGGCACCGAGTATCTCTGGTTATCCTGTACGACCGTTTTTTTAGAATTACCTGTACTTTTCATTTACCAATGCGGCCAGGAATATTGTATCAAGTACATTTAAACAATTACCGTGAACAAATTACCCGTTTTACCTCTCTCTTTCTCATACTCTTCCATTGAACTCATCAAAATTTTCTCTAAATTCTTTAAATTGGTCTGGTCTAGTAGCAAACGTCCCTAATTTACTTAAAATGTTAAAATTTTGACGTAAAAAAAATGTGTGTTGGTGTCATTTCTTTACGATTTGACTTTTAACCGAGTGATTTTTGATTTCCATGTTTTTTCTTTTTTCGTTTTCGTTAAAAATACATCAAAACCGTTGTATGTATGGCGTATCTTACCAAACACATACAAACCTATGAATTGGCTTAGGCAATCGACATTTTGTTTTTAATTACTTTTTTTTAGTTCAAAACAGCTTGAGCTTATTTGGTTTGTTTAAGGCAACAACAGATGATATGCAGATTTATCATTCTCTGTGGCAACGTACTGTATTGAAAACAGAACAAAACGCGCATTAGTTAAATTTGTACCCAGCTAAAGATTGTTAAGTATTTCTAATAGAATCTAAATAAACGGAAAAAAAGAGTAGTATGTGCTCTGACCGGTACTTGGTAATGGTAAAGAAATTCACTCAGCTTTATTGCAATGTCTTTGTCGCGGTGTGCGTGTGTGTTAAACATAATGCTTCGTTTAAAGGTGAATGCTGAGCCAAGCACGGAACATTGAAAAATTGCAATGCATTTTCTGTTCTTACATGGCCAACATGAGTTCACGAGCATTTGAGGTATTTCCATCTCTTGTGGGAACATACATTGAACAGATTGGTAATAGTACTATCCCCACTCTGCACTTTAGGTTATTTTCGAACCAACTCGCGCATACACACTGCTACCCATTTGCACGCGATCGCTATACGTTCGGTAAATGTCGTGACGCCATCGGCCACTCAGCCACAATTTTGACATTTACGAAGCATTTGGGCCCTCGCTCATCGGGCCCCTGTTAATGTTAATACATGTTGTGCGTGTTTCACTGCGCAGACGCGAATATGTCAACCATAACTCGATATTAAAATTGTTACCCCCACCCTGTGCCTATTTCCTATTTGGTCTACAACTTAATAATGAGACTTTTTTTGGAATTTTGGGCATTTATTCATAGATTTATTCATATAACTAAATTATTCAAAATATTGGCCATCAGCAGCGATAACTTTCTCCCATCTTTCGGGAAGTCTACGAATTCCGTCGCGAAAAAAATCTTGGGGTTTCGAGGCTATCCATGAATCGAGCCAGTTCTTAGTATCCTCATATGAAGTGAAGTGCTGATCAGCCAACGCATGAGTCATCGAAGCGAACAAATAGTAATCGGATGGAGCAATGTCAGGGCTATACGGCGGGTGGGGTAGCACTTCCCATTTGGTTGTTTCCAGGTACGTTTTCACGACTTGCGCAACATGAGGGCGAGCATTGTCATGCTGAAGAATTATTTTGTCGTGCCTTTCAGCAAATTGTTGCCGTTTTTCACGCAATGCTCGACTCAAACGCATCAATTGCAGCCGATAGCGCTGCCCGTCAATGGTTTCATTCGGTTTTAGCAGCTCATAATAAAGAACACCGATCTGGTCCCACCAAATGCAGAGCATAAGCTTGGAACCATGAATATTTGGCTTCGCGGTCGATGTTGATTGGTGCCCGGGCGGTCCCCATGATTTCTTTCGCTTTGGGTTATCATAATGAATCCACTTTTCATCGCCGGTCACAATACGATGCAAAAAACCCTTCCGTCTTTGCCTTTGAAGCAGTTGTTCGCACATGCAAAAGCGCCTCTCAAAATCTCTTGGCTTCAACTCGTACGGAACCCAGTGGCCTTGCTTTTGGATCATTCCCAGTGATTTTAACCGCTTCGATATGGCTTGCTGAGTCACTTCCAACGAAATTGCGAACTCTTTTTGAGTTTGGCACGAATCTTCTTCGAGTAATTTCGTCAATTCTTCGTCTTCAAACTTTTTTGGCTGGCCAGGTCGCTCTTCGTCGGTAATGTCGAAATTATCATTTTTGAACCGATGAAACCACCGAAAACACTGTGCACGCGAAAAAGCATCGTCACCGTAAACTTCCACGAGCAATTTATGACTCTGAGCTGCAGTCTTCTTAGCAAAATAATGTCCAAGTAAAACTTCCCGCAAATGTTGTTTTTTTCGTGAATTTTCGAAACTTTCCATGGTCCGGTAAAATACGTTGTCAACAATCAACACGAAATGTTTATACTGACATTGACAGCTTATGAATACAAACTTCAAATGGTATGTATGTCAAAGATGGACTACCATTGGTTTATCGGTGTTGCCATCTCTAAAAAAAAGTCTCATTATTAAGTTGTAGACCAAATATTTTCTTTCAATGTATATATATGTGTGGGAACGACTCAAATGCTCGTGAATTCATGTTGGTCATGTAAGAACAGAAAGGTATCTTTTTATTGTTGGTTCCTTTCAATGTTCCGTGTTTTGCTCAATGTTCACGTGTAAACGAAGTACAAAAGATGATTGAAAATGCGCGAGACATGTTCATTGTATGCTGAGTAATTTTCTTTGCATTCAAGTTGCGATTTATCTACGATTGGCTTTGGTTTTATCGTATTTTTTTTTTCCTAATTCAGAATTGATACTCACAGTGCATATCCCGCTCATGCTCGTATTCGATGAAAGCATATCCTCGTGGTTTACTCGTTTCCTTGTTGTGTACCAAAACGATCTAGAAAGAAAAAATATAGCAAACAAATTAGTTAAGAGTATGAGCTCTAAATTACATTATTCATGTTTGAGCTCAGAGGATGGTGACGATTTTTTGAATACTAGCTGAAAGTGTGAGCGAAGCGCTCACAATTCGACTAATTTCAGTTGTTTTTAGACATTTTTTCACCGTCACTCTCACCGGAGAAAGGTGCTTTGGGAGCGCCATCATTCATCATGACCCCGAAAACTATTGGTTTGACACTAATCTCGGTGATTTTCCACTCTCATTCATCCCCGGGAGAGGAGAGAAAAGAGGGGTAGAGAACCATACATCTTAGCGACCCAAGAATTATTAACCCGACAATCTTGGTAATTTTTTCACAGTCACTTAAGGTACGTTTCGCTAGGCACCACTCCGCGTCGATCGTAGGCGACGACGACGAAAGATACATACAAATAGTGCTACGTGTTTTATGTGGCTTGACCTAAACCTACCCCCCATGTTTCATCCATCGTCACATAACGCCGAAAAAAGTTCGCTCGATTACGCTGCAACAACGCGGCCGTTTAATCATCAACGCGCTGCTGTTTTTGGTCGACGGTCAGCAAACGCGGCCTCCTCGCACCGATAGCTTTTTCATCTCCAAACGATCGTGCAAAATGTATCCCGCCCATTCTTTTGAGATGCCCACGGCTTCACTTTACGATCATTCAAAACGATTCGATGCACTGGCATTAAGATTTCCGCATTCGTAGCCTCTTTTGGCCTCCCAGAGCAAGGTGCGTCTTTGGTGCTTGTACGACCCATTTTAAATTGATTAAACCACCCATTAAACAAACTGTTGTTCTCGAAGGAGCAGATGTGAGATAACATTTCTGCCACCATTGCAATGATTGTTCAGAAGGTTTTCCCATCAAAACACATTGTTTGATCAAGATGCGGTATTCCTTTTTTTCCATTTTTTTTACGAAGGCGAAATTAGCGTCACTCAAACGACGGTAGCTTGTATACGAATGGACGAAATGTCATGAAACTTCATACATAAAACTAGTATTAGATGAGCCTCTCGAAATGAGTCATGTTCATTTTTTAGTGGTGCCACATATTGAAAAATCCCGGGACTTTTCAGCCCATTCAGTACGTAAGTGGAAAGGAGATGTGAGGAGGAGAGGACAAAAAAAATATATACTCGTGGCAAATTTCGTTATCCGAATTGACGTCGTCCTCTTTGGTTCGGTTAAACGGGATTTTACTGTATTTGGCATAATTGTGGATTCCCGAACCACTATTTTCCTCTCCGGTCTCCCAAAAGTACTTGTACTTGTTCTCTGAAATGCCTCCCCCTCCCTTTGTTCCAGTTAATCAGGGTTTTACTGTATGTGATCGCGAACTCAAACTACTTTCTAAATCTTTCCAGCGATGTGTCAAACCTAACCTATAATCTTGAGCGCAATAGGTGAAACAGTTTCGGAATCTATAAGCCCCATCCAAACGTACAATCATTTGCATATATAGTACAGTGTACGCTCCCTATACGGACGCCTCCCATAACCGGATATTTTTTTTAGTCCCGAAATTTTTTTGTATGTTTTCAAACAAAATTATTCTCCCTTAACCGAACGCTCCTATAGCCAGACACGGACACACAGTTTTCAGACTAAACCTATAGTGGCCGGATGGTGCTGCAATCGCATTTCTTTGTATTTTTGTTCTAAGGTCACAGAATGCAACTTGTTCTTTTAAACCCTTCACGGATGTGATGGGGTATATTAACTTTTTCATGAAGTTTGCAACGCAAAGAAGGAAACATCTCCGACTATATAAACTATATATATATGTATATTGTTGGTTAGTATGATGAGACGAGTCAATTAAGCTTTGTCCGTCTGTCTGTCTGTTTCTATGCAAACTAGTCCCTCAGTTTTAAAGCTATCGAGCTAAAATTTTGTACAAACCCTTCTTTTTATTGCACGCTGTATATATGTCGGAACCAACGGAATCGGACCACTACGTCATATAGCTGCCATAGGAACGACCGGTACAAAAATTCGTCTTTGTGAGAAAAACTTTTTTGTTTCTAAAGATACCTTTTTCAAATTTCACACTAATCAATAGTATTTTTAGCCAAATGAGATTCCCGAATTTGGTTGAAATTGGACTACTCTATCATATAGCTGTCATAGGAACGACCGTTCCGAAAGAAAGTTTTTGTTAGAAAAACTTTTTTATTTCTGAAGATATCTTTACCAAATTTCATATTATTCAGACATATTGGTAAACCACATTCCTAAATTTGGTTGAAATCGGCCCACTATTTCATATATCTCTCATAGGAACAGTGAAGTCGGAACAAGTTTAACTACTAATTTCAAAGTATTGTAGTAAATACACCATAGGTTCATAACGAAGGTATGATGCCCTTCACGCGAAGCTTGTTTTTATATATACAGCAGAGCCCCGATTAACCGAAGTAAAGGGGGCTATTTCGCTTTTCCGGGCATTTTTCAACTGAGTGAGAATGGTCGCGTCCATGGAACTGAACTGATTCGGATCCTAGGTATGGACAGGAGCCCACTAGTGCGTGAATTTAATTGCTCTCTGCGAAGAGTCGCGGCGCACAATGTATTCCGCAAAGACATCACACCTCTCATTCTCAACATCTATCTTGTGCCTTCTAGTGGTGGTGCTGTTAATCCTGATGGGGGACGTGTTTGAACACTAGTAGAAGAGAACAAAAACCTCCTAGGTTGAGCGAGACGCTGACGTTTCCCCGGAAAACAATCTTGTTCAGAAACCTGGAGTACAGCCTCGGATTGGACCGATTAAATGGAAACTGACACGGAATCTAAAATCCGACCACTCTTTCGGATGCTTGAATATGCGAACACTATATCGCACCGGTGCACTGCGAGAACTCCTTCAAGAAGTATCCCGCAATAAAATCAGCATACTTGCAGTTCAGGAAACGAAATGGGTCGGTAGCGAGACAAATGACTACGGATCGCACACAATATTTACCAGTGGCAGACCGGAAGGAAACAACAGGAAATTGGGAATCGCCTTGGTAGTCGATGCCAAATTTAAACAATTAGTAACGGATTTCAAACACATCAACGAAAGAATCTGTGCGATTCGCATGAAATTAAAATTATTCATGTTTTGCTAACCAATTGTCATGTCCCAACGAAAGAGAAAGAGGATGGGATTACAAAGAAAAACGAAGCTCATCGACTATTTGTGAAAAGAGCAACGCGAGCCAGAGAAGACAAAATTATCGCAAGCTTAAGCGATATGCAAAGAAACTGTGTCGACGAAAACAACGTAAATATTACAATGACAAAATCTCACAACTTGACGAAAACCTAAGTAGAAATGATTTGCGAGCAGCATTTAGTACCGTGAATCAGATCAGACGTGTACGATGGGAGGACTCAACTGGCGGATTGAATGAAGCTTCTTCGATTTTCGAACTGGAGGACGCGGTCGCATGATCGAGATAGTTGGAGGAGCTGTATCCAGGAGGCCAGAGCCCGACGCGGGCTACAGCGCCCATGATGATGATGCTCCACAACGATCTCCAAAGATCTATTTCTCCATCAGTGAGTTTCTCATCAGTCATCATCTTGTGGGTGGTAAATCCAAGCGCAAAACTCTGGATGTTCGCCTCATGAAACAATGGCATTTTGTGCAACGTCGCACGTCCACAAATGTTTAGTGAACCATCAAAGGGGAAACAAGTGATTGCCGTCTACATGTAATTTGGCCTTCAGACCGCACGACCGAAAAGTCGGTTGACATGTTAAAAGTACCTACATTCTGTAAAGCACGTTGACAACCAATTTGACTTGACAGCGTCAAGTCAAATTGAAGTTCGCATCGAAATTTGATGAAAATGGGTGGGTTCAGGTCCCGCAACATTTTAAACGCAATTGCAAACAGTTCGACTGATTTTGCTTTCGTGGACGGTCCGTTTCAATTTGCGTTTGATCAACCACACATCGGGGAAATTTACCTGAAATTTTTCCTGGTTAATTTCCGGTCAACTGGGGGGTAAGAGGTATTAGCGTATTTGACAGTTGTTGGTTGACAAATTGCATATGACTGCCAGATGGTGTGGATTTTCGTTTTCGGTTTCTTGATTTTTACATGGCGTCTTGTGTGCTTATTTACACCGGAGCAACACAAATTTGTGGTGATTTTGCAGTATTGTTCATTTTTCCTGAAACCGTCGCGAATTTAATTGAAGTTTTGTTTGAAATTCAATAGCGAATCAGCTGTCAGCTGTTTAATGTATGACAACTGCAAAACAAGTCGTTCGGGTTAAGAGTTTATGGTTGGGTAGAGGGGAAAATCCTTACCGCAATTACAACGTTGCGGAACGTGAACGCAGGCAATGACGCGCTCGGCAGCCGAGACCTCACATTTTGTTTAAATGTACTCGTTGAGGATGACAATAGTCGAAATGCATCCGACATCATGAAATTATTTGTAAAATAAATTTCATAACAGCAAAGTCAATAAGGTGATTTAATTTCAAATTATGAAATTCATGGACTTTGCGGTTAAATAATTTTATCATTTTTTAACATAAAACTTCTTATTAATCTGCTGCGCAATAACCTACAAACGTATTTGTGCTAACTAGTTAACACTTCCCTTCTTGAAAATTGGTTAGTAAATTGCCTTATAGTGGAGTGATTGTGCTGCGGGTCAGCGCACATGGGCCAACGTCTGTAGCTGGATGTTCTTGTGGATGGTACAGTTGTGGGGGGGGCATGAGTTGACGAATCAATTTGGTTCAGAATCGTCTTTACACTAACGATCAAAACTTAAATAACCAAATACCAGCATTAAACCTGATATATATACCCAATGAATTTAAATTAAAAAAAAATACACCTGGCAATACAATCCAAAACGATTAGCCAACTGTCCAAGTTAGGAGCCCCAACTATGGACTCCTGCATTACAGGGGATACCAGGATACCAAGCCCGTCTTGGATACAGGAGAAGGAAGAAGAGGTCATTCACGAAAGAGCCGAGGGCAATATGTCAATTAACTGCCGTCATTCCGTGCTTTGACAATTAACAAAACTACATTTGTTAGTGTAAGTGGATATTTTGATTATTATTCGTTTGCAGCATAATCGCCTTTTAATCCGGGGAGTTTTTTTTTACACCGTTTCGATTATTCGGTGGCTTGGGCCTCTGGATATTGGACGAGATGAATATTCAACTTGGATTCCGCAAACGTCAGTTGGATTGCGGAGCTATCACACGGTGTTTTGGCTTCGAGCAAAGTCATTTGGCTTTCCAATTTTGCACTCGAAACCAATAAACGCAGGTCAAATAGTCGCAGATCAATGCACCAACCTCCCCATGAATATCCAGCTTTAGAACTCCCATAGCATTCCAAGCTAGTCAGTAAAAGACGAATGGGAGGTGTATGCTAACTGCGCCATTATAAATTTATATACAAACGAAACGCCAACAAAGCATTGCAACAACATTAAACTTACCTTTTTGATGGGTCCGTACACTTCGAACTCTCTTCGGAGCTTCGACTCCGACGTATCATAGTTCTGAAAACAAATACACACAAAACCATTACAAAATCACTGAAATTATTCGTTTACCAATCATCGCAACTTACAATTCGAGCAATGAACAATGTCTTGAATGGATCCTCTGTAGAATTTTTGATTTGTGCCGGATCCCACATAGCAATTTCACGTTCTAATTTATAGGCGACCTGTTCGGCCTTTTCACGTCGCCGCCGCTCAAGGCGCTCCTCTCGAGTCTCAACTCGTGTTGGTGGCGGCGTATCTTTTGGATCCTGACAAATTATCGAAATATACCATCGTTAGTATAACATGCACCACACTCGCCCAGACCATTAAGACATTTTACTTACCTCAAAATCACCCAGAAACGCACCGACACCCAAGTAGCCACGCGATTTTTTCTCATGCGGCAATTTATCGGGTGGCGGAAGATACGGTATGGGATCTCGCGGCGCAAACAATGCCAGCAAGTTTGGTGGCAAATATTGCGTCATTTTCACTTAAAACACTTTACAACACTTCAATGCAGAGTATTCTTCTATTAACGATTGTCTGTTGACATGAAATCTGTGGACTTTATGGCGAAATTTAAGCCGGAGCACGTCGATTAACAACGTCGAATCAATCAGCCATTTTCTATTTATGCAGTCTGGGAGATCTGGTACGGTTTGTAGGCGAATTGTCAAATCTGGTACATTTCGACGAAGTTTGTAGTAGATAGTAGATGATATGATTGGTCGAAAAATGGCGGTTTTTGAAAATTCTTTCTAATCGAATAGGGAGAAATCTCCTAATTTTTGCAAAACAGGAATGGTTAATTTGGTACATTGCTTCCTTTGGTTTTAAAAGTACCACACGGTTGGTTGGAGATGTGCGTCAGGACAGGAATGTTCCAAAGGACTCTCCTAATCATGAAGTGAAAAAAAACCAAAGCTGGTAGGTATGGGCATATTCTGAATCGTGGTAATGAGGCCAATGCACCGGAGTTCTGTTAAAGACATTTTGAGTCCTTCGGTCAGGATCAGGACTGATGGCATTTTGCGTCTTTGGGAGAGGAAAAAGGACATTCTTGGGAAAGTAGTGATATCAAGGGATGATGAGTATCATATGTCTAGGGTGATGAGGCGACTGCAGTAGGCTACTGTTGAAGGCATTTGAGTCCTTTGGACTGGAAAAATGATATTCTTGGTAAGAAAGCGATATTTATGGAGGATGGGTACCATACGACTGCAGAGCATGGAAATGCTACTTAAATACTTTTTTTGAAAAAGTATTTGATAATGATTACTTTTTTTTAAATTGGAAGAGATACTGAGTACTCACTACTTTTTTTTTTTCAAATTTTACTCATTATTTTTTCATCCATATAATTTTTATATTAGTCTATTCGCTAGTTCACTACTTCCTTTATTCGGAAGTGTTTGCAAATGAGGAACGTTTAAACCCATACCTCCGCCTTTATGGTAGACTGAAGAGTTGCAACTCTTCGACAGTGGCCTTGTTTATGTCGCGGAACTATCTTCGAGGATTAACTAATTCGAGCTAACTTACGACGACATAAACATGTCGCACTAGCTAGTTTTGGTACCAATTTTAGCTCCACTTGCTATGCAGAACTGGACTGAAAAATTGGGACTAGGTGGTGTTGCTGTCTTCGCTAATGGTGTTGTTGTTGTTGAAAATTATATTTTATTTGTTATATAAATACCTTATCCTTTCCTGAAACTCTGCATTCGTTTCATCCTTTGATGATTGTAGCGGTTGAAACGCGTTTTTATTAGGAGACTACTGCCCCTTGACATTTTCTTAACCAATGTCACCGCAGTCACAAACCAACAGCTGACATCTGTTCATGTTTGGTACCTCTTCGTATGGTCGGTATAAACACACCACGAACAAGTACTAGCACTAAAACGATTTAGTTTAATCGCCTTTTAGTTCCACGGCATAAACGTGGTCAGTGGTACGTGCCTCGACAATGACAGAAATACGAATTGTAACCCAAATCCGCTTTGCGGTGGTCGAATGCGGTGTAAAACAAATGCCAAATATCACATCGAGAACACTATGACCAAGCTTACTTACAAGCTTAATTCGCGAAAGGTTTCATTTAAAAACCAAACGCTCCTTGAGCCGCGAAGTATCAATTCACAATATGCATGTGGTTTAAAACTGTGGATGGTCATTTGTTTTGTTGTAAGTTACTGTTATGCGCTTGGAAGTGCATGTTTCTATTCTTGATTAAAAAAAAGTGTTTCAAGTTTGTTAGGAAGCCAGTTTTTCACAGCTCAAACGTGTCAAAAGGACGCGAACAAGAGATTTGACTATAACTGGCTGAACAGCTGATTTTCGTTGACTGCGACTTGTGGACATAATTCGCGCACAGTGTAATTCCGAGGTTTTAGGCCCTAACCAGATTGAACGCAGAATGCAGCAGCAGCGGCAGAAGCAACAACAGGTAGATCTGTCATCGCTGCTGTGTCACCGCGATAGATCTACCTGTTGTTGTTGTTGCTTCTGCCGCTGCTGCTGCATTCTGCGTTCAATCTGGTTAGGGCCTTAAACTCGCCCAAAATATTTTTTGCTAGCTATTAAGCTGTGGTTCCTATTAAATAATTTAAATTCAATTTAATGAAAAATTACCAATAAACGTCCTTTTTATATTTATAATTATTATTTACTTCCATTTTTCTTTTGAAATTTGTGCTCATACGAACGGTTCCATGCAATCGAATAAGGGATCGAACGATTGATACGATATCGTATACGTTGACGGAAAACATAATACCCAACTACGATACGTTTGGTACGTTCACGAATACGAAATACACATTTTTGCGTAATCCGTTCACGGAACTCATAATTCGACCCCTGAGTTACTCGCCTAACTCTTTTTAAAGTTTGCTTCTCCTGGCATTTTCCGTTGCCCGACTTTAACCAAATTTTGCACGCAGCTTACTTGGATATAAGCACCGTACAGTGATATTTTGGTTCTCCTGCATGTGTACGTCTGAAAAAAGGACTCTCTTTATCATGAAATCAAACGGAAACCAAACCTTGTAGATATGGGTATCTCCTGATTCGGAGTGATGAGACCAATGCACATGTAAATGTTCCGACGATTTTGTGCAGCGTCGCTTGTTGAGCCCTGTCTGGCGAGCTCATCTGCTCTACAGTTACCAGCGAAACCACTGTGACCCAACATCCAACACAAAAAAAAAAATGCTAGAAGAACACTCATCATGCGTCTTGGCTAATTACAATAGAATGCACACATTCGCCTTGAGCGAACTACATTACTATAGAGCAGCAGCATCGGTAGCGCTTCTTTTAGCCATATTTCTAAAATGCTGCTTCAGTGGCTGGAGCTATCGGCATGTTGAAGAAACTTTTGAATTGCATTAAGGTGTCGAGCAAAAGCTTCGTTTTGTTGTTAAAAATTATAAAACATTTTCGACATTCTCAACAAACCATTTTTTATGCAAAAAAAAATCGTAATTAACGTATTGGCGGAAGACGATATGGCATTTCGTGCTGCCATAGTTGCTGCTTTCAATGTGGCTTGGAAAGCAGAATAGCCAAGGCACAGCCGATACCGCTGCTGCTGCCGTTGCGATTCCTGCTGCCGGCAATGAAATTCCCGCATCACTATGGTCATCGACGTAGTCAAACCCTGTTCGAGGGATTTCACTATAGCTTTGCTTCCGGTGAAAATTAGTGCGTTTTTTTTAACAGCCATGAGAGCAGAGCAGGTTTTAACAGCCATGCAGAGCAGAGCAGGTTAAGAACGCACAATTACACCAATAATTTGATCTGAGCTGCTCTGAATAGAAGTTTAGTGCACGAACCTGTTAAATAGTTCGCATGTCGCGCTCGGTGGCCGTGATCGTTCGGTCACCGCTCTACGATACTAATCTAGAGCTCGGAGATCAAATCTCGGCGCGAGCAAAAACTGCCTGTGAGTACTAATAGAACTCTCACAGTGCTCCGAGCTTGTCAGTATAAAGACGGCGCGGATAGGAGGTGCATGCTAGGTTAGGTTAGGTTATAGAGGCTGCTGTACATGAGCACAGCACACATAGACCACAAGGGTCCGTTGTAATACCTCACCATCTCAAAACCATGAGATCCTAGTCGTCGAACCAAACGGAGCTGTCAATGAATCGATATAGATGACCAGCACTTACGCCCTTCAGGTCATCCAGGTCTATGAAATAGAAGTACCCCAAAGTGTCCTTTATTCTACCGGCGAGCGCAGGGCAGGTACATAGGAAATGATGTATAGTCTCCTCCTCTTCCTCGTCTTCACAGCTTCTACAATAATCATTGTACGGAAGCCCCAGACGCCTCGCATGCTCACCCATCGGGCAATGCTCCGTAATGATCCCCACGACTTTCCTAAGATGCTTCCTCTCCAGCATCAGCAGCCCTGAGGAGCGGCTAGGATTGAAGTTCGGCCAGACCTGTCTTGTAATGTTGCAGGTACTTCCATTTAGCCATCTGATGTTAGCGCGACTTAGAGCTCTTGTCTTGACTAGCTTCTTGCAAGATTCTATGGGTATATCGACAGTTCGAAAACATCCCATATCCATATTAGTCCTACCAGCTCGAGCCAGTTCGTCTGCCTTGCAGTTACCGCCGAAGCCGCTATGCCCTGGAATCCAGCACAAAGTGAAGTTGAAAAAGTCGCCAAGCTCTTTGATAGTTGTGCGACATCTCACTACGGTTTTTGAATTGGCAAGCACCGCGTCCAAAGATTTAATCGCCGCCTGACTGTCAGTATAGATAGTAATGTTCCTTACCGACACGACGTTACCTCGTAACTATGCTAGAACTTCGGCAATTGCAGTAATTTCCGCCTGAAAGACGCTGCAGAGAGCTGGGAGACGGAGTGACAAGCAAACATCTAATTCCTCCGAGTAAACCGCAGCGCCCACACCCTCTTCCGACTTTGATCCATCAGTAAAAAAGCTAATGGTTTCCGACTCTGGAGTTCTGCCTACACCCCAATCTTGCCGTGAAGGTATTAGGCTAGTGTAGCCCTTGTCGAGAGAGTACACCGGCGTGGTATAATCCGTTTCTTCTGGAATGGTCAGGTTGTTCAGTATAGCAGCGTGACCATAAGTAGACTCCACCCACAGTCCAGTCTCCCTAAGACGAATTACCGATATCGCAGCCACCTGCTCAGCCCAAATGTCTAAGGGAACCAGATTAAGCAGAACACCAAGAGCAGCCGTCGGTGTCGTCTTGAGGGCACCCGTGATAACAATACAAGAAAGTCTTTGAACTTTATTCAATAGATTCCTGTAGGACACTTTGCTGAGCGCCTTCCACCAAACCACTACTCCATGCATTAAAATGGGTCGTATGACCGATACGTATATCCAGAAGATCACCTTAGGTCGCAGGCCCCATTTCAGGCCGACAGCCTTCCTACAAGAGTAAAGAATGACGCACGCTCCTGAATATTTGCCTTTCAGGATAGCTTGCCGTCGAAAATAAGTCCCAGGAATTTGGCTTCTACACTAAGGACTAATCTGGTCCCATCCAGTATTGGTGGTATTATAGAAGGTAGGGTATTCCTCCTGGTAAAAAGAACAAGTTCTGTTTTGGTCGGATTTACCCCAACACCAACCTGCCTAGCCCACTGAGATTGTCTAGGGCATTCTGCATAATCTCGCGAAGAGCCCCAGGAAACTTTCCAGAGATAGCAATAGCAATGTCATCCGCATACGCAATGACCCTGCATCCCACCCTCTCCAGATCAAGCGGCAGCCTGTTAACCACCAGGTTCCAGAGAAGGGGGGACAGGACACCACTCTGGGGGGGGGGGGGTGCCCCGAGCCACCTGTCTGCGTATTGTTGATGATCCTAGACTGGTGCAAATAACCCTTGATGTAAGCATCAGGTTGTTGAGCTCACAGAGTGAGCCATCAACACCCAGGCTCAAGAGTGCATACGAGATAAGATAGCCTCCGGTTTGACATTGGGTCGTGTGAATAAAAATTAAGCAAAAGCTAAAACTAGCAAATTTTAAGCAATAGCTGTGTTTCAGGTGAATAAAAATTTTAAGCAAAAGCTTAAAATTTTCAGGTTAGCAATTGCTAGATTTTTCCAGCAAATGCTTAAAATGTGTGAATAAAACAGACCATTAGCTAGAAATAATAAGCAAATGCTACCAATTTTTTAAGTGTGCCTGAGAGCACACTTAAAAAATTGGTAGCACTTGCTTATTATTTCTAGTTGCTATTTTTGCTGCATTTATGACTTAATTGTTTAAGTGCAGACTACCATAAGTTATACAGGTTTACGGGAAACAATGTTGAGTGGTTGGCCAACTATTTTCTGGGTGAAAATAGTGAAAAAAGAGGAGGAGCCTTGCCTCCTAAGAAACGAATGGAAATTTTTCTTCGTTTTTTAAATGATCCGGGATTTCAAATTAGTGTCGCGAAGGAAGAAGGAGTCCACCGTACCACTGTTTGCAAGGTGATAAGTGGCGTTATTCCCAAGATCGTCGTTTAGTATTTATTGTGCCGAAATATCATATTGGCGATAGATTGGCGAATTGAAATGTTAACGAGACTCTTTCGTCTGAGGGTTAACCCTCTATTATTGAAAAAGCGACAAATAATCTAAAAATTTGTCGTATGGAAGAATCGCCATTCTTTCGCCTGAGGGATATCCCCTAATTATTAAAAAAGGTGACAAATAATCTATAAATTTATCGCAGAGAAGAATCGCCATCGTATCATCTTGGCAGTATTTATCTTCCAAATGATACGAAATTGTTTGCTGGGTTATAACGAGAAACAGTATGGCAGACAATTGGGGTGTTGCTAAAGTGGTGGTAAACAACGTCAAAGGTGGTAACAATTTGAGGTAAGTAAAGTCATTTGCAAATACTTGATTTTAGTACTATTTTGTATTCCGCTGCTAACACCGTGTTTCGAATTTTGTAAGAAAAAGGTGGACTATGACCCTACTGGAATGTAAAATCTTGATCCGGGCAACACACACACACAATACACCTCACGAATGAACTATTTTCATCATTTTGACCGCGGCGGCCGCAATGTTAGAAACGGAAATCTGGTTTGGTTTTTTGCACTGACACTTAGGGGAGTGTCCTGAAAAAAATGTTGTTCGGATCAAGATAGTACATTCGAAAAGGGTCGAGTTATATAGGATTTTTATGTCGTAATCCACCTTTTTCATACAAAATTCAAAATTTCAAACACATTGTACACACGATCAATAAATTTAAATAAATACTATCTATCTATGTAAATACATATTTATATGTCTTACAAAAAACGTTCTTTACACATCAAATAAGGAATGCAAGTTTTTATTTTTATTTTAAAATATTTTAGGTTAAGGCCCGTTTTCTCAATGTCCAGTTAAAATTCAAATTCGAGATACAAGTAAAATTTGTTGTTGTTTTCCCTGTAAAATTTGACAGATGGGTACGTTCAATGTCTGTTTAACTGGAGTTTAAATTTTAATCAGACATTTGAGAAAACGGGCCTAACACTTTTTTAGAAAAATAAACGAAGTTTTAGTTTAAGTTTATTTAACTGAGTTTGGATTTTCCGTCTGTATTGATCGAGATTCACTTAAGAACTAAACTAACTTTACAAACTATTTTACAAAAACCTCTTTCTTCAGAATAACTCACAGAATGCAGAGTAATCAGAAATTTTATGCATCTGGTCACGGCATCGTAACAGTTTTACATTGCATCGCATTACTTTTTGTATACGACCAATAATTTATCCTTTTCGTTATCTGACCACTTGAAATCGTCTCGCACATGGGACCGCAACACTTCGTGTAGACCAGGGGCCGGCAAACTTTTTCTGAAAAGGGCCAGATTTTTTAGATTTTAGGGTCAGCGGGCTGGATAGCAAATTCGATATGCAACTGCTTACCGGTATGGTCAACCTAATTCCAGTTGAAGGTCTGACGGAAGATTATACATTTTTCTATCAAGCGGATTTTGAAATACGTAACTGTTTCCGCAGTGAAATTTAATTTTTGAGAATAGCGTTTTCGTTAAAATTTGAAACTTTGTGTATTTAAATAGGTCTCAGCAATATGAAACTGCGGGAGCCGCAATGGTTTATTGAGCGGCGAGATTGCGTTTAAATTCAACGTAAATTTGTAAACCGCAGCGGCTCCCGTAGATAGGATAAACGCGGCCTTAGAGCGACTCCTGGTATTGTTAGGCACATTGAGAACTTTTTCGTGTGGCTTTTGCATTTAAAGCTGACCGAAATCAGAATGATCACCCGCCACTCAAATCAGAGTGACCTGGTTGGTGTTCCCTGGACATTTAAGGGCCTTGAAACACTTTTTCACTAGCTTCAATAAGAGTTTGTAAAACGGACGTCTGCACAGATGGAAATGCTAGTGCAACGAAGCCTCTGACTGAATTAGAATCTCTCTGATGCAGGACTCAATCGCATGGATATATGCTTAAAATACGCGAGACCAGAGGACCTTAGCGATTTAGATCAAGCCAATGATCAAAGCAGTAGTAGTTCGGATGCCGCAACGGTTAGCACGTTCGCCTTCCGATCACCAGGTCCCTCGTTCGAATTCTACTGAAGGCGGTAGTCTTTTCGATAAAAGAAGATTTACATGTCAGAATATGTCCTACTCAACTGTTAAAATGAGTACCCATTCGAAGTATTGTAAATAACTCGGTTAAGTGTGTTTATAATTACACACCTGTAAGAAGTACACCTTCATGATCATGAAAATTAGATGATGCTATCTCAAGGCCTCGGTTAATTAATTGGACTGTAACGACACTAATGATCCCTGAACTATTTTGATAAACAATATTAACTCGAGGGCCGGATAAAAACTAGTGGCGGGCCGGATTTGGCCGGCGGGCCGCAGTTTGCCGACCCCTGGTGTAGACGATCAATATTCTTTATTACTTTTCGTTAAAATCAAATCAACAAAATAAAAATATCATTGAGGGGCACTAAAAGTGAAAGACGATGATGCTAATTGATGTTTTGATGTTGTCTTAACGTGGGCTGTGCAAAACTCAATTTCTATAGCCGAAATTGAGACACTTCAAGAACTACGGAACACGTAATAAATAGGTGCTTACAACGCACTTTTAAGCAACCTAAAATCACAGATTTCATTCAAACATGAATTGAATTAAATTTTATAAATAAGTATATTTAATGTACACCTTATTTGAGCTCAATTCGATGTTTTAATTATTAATTTATAAGTGTCTCGATAATTTCACCATTCCGATAATTTCAACCAAGATGGTTTTTATTAGTTGAAATTATCGCGATTGTACTGTAATCAGAAATTTTATGCATCTGCCGTACAGAATAGAAAGCAATAAAATTCTTTGAATGTCAATAGTCACCAACCATACACTTCAAATAGTCGGATAACGAAAGTAAATTTTAAAATGTAAACTATAAATAATTGATGGTCCAAAAATATGAACCTCTTATCTATAACGATAATTATCGTTCTTTGTATACTTCAAAATGCTACGATCTTGTGTTCTCTGCATTCTTTAAAGTGTCATCATGTTGCCGTTACTTGCATGCGTGACCCAACATTGTAATCCAATAAATAGAGAGTTAAATATGTCCCACAAGGAAAATTATTAGGATTTTTCTTTAAACTAAATAATCTTTAATTTGAGATAAGTCAAATGCCTGTAGGTATGACAGTTACGCAGAAAAGGGGTAAAACCCCATTTTTTTAAATTAGATGGTTTTTCCCTTTTTCTACGTAACTGTCATACCTACGGTCATTTGACTTATCTCAAATTAAAGCTTATTTAGTTTAAAGAAAAATCGATCCTAATAATTTTCCTTGTGGGACTAATATTTAACTCGTTATTTGATGAAATACACCAAAAAATGATTATTTTTACACTTTGTAGGAACAAACGAGTAACTGACAAAAAGTGTTTTTCAAATTAGACTAGCTCCGTCGCTATTGGTTGTAGAAAAAAACTTGTCAGATAAAATTTGTAGTAAATTTTGTGCTCTACAAAAATGGTGTACCATATTTTGCGCTAAAATGGACTGGAACGGAGTTATAGGCGAAAAACTGATAAAAGTGCCAGTTTTTTCAAGATAGCGGGGGGAGCACAGGGGGGAGAGTGACGCAAACTTGGATTTTTTACTACCCAACCAACCTATACAACATATCAATGAAACCGGAATATAGAGGGCTACGCCCGCAATCCGAGGGTTTTGTAGCAAGCACTTATATTTGTACGCAAGTATCGGCTCCTTACTTTTCTTGGTACCACTTAGATGGATAAAAAAAACATAATAAAAATGTCTGACCCATCATATAGTATCTTACATGCCCATTCATATTAGGCGATTGTAATGAAACTTAGAACATATTGATGTTGGTTATCCTTGGCCATCTCTACTTTTTATCTCGGACGTGTTTAAGGGATGCAGGGGTGCGCTAACAGTAACTATGGAAATAAACTATTATTAACCTATTTTGAGGAGATATACAAATTCCATTATTTCCCGTTTTATATGCTATTCGGAACCCACCTTCCTGAAAGTTTTCATTTTTCAAAGTGTAACGGTCTCGAAATGCAAGGGGGACAAATTACGATCTAATATTTTCTCCTCCCTAATTTTTTCCGCTTTCTTCAAATTTAAAGTAAATGCCAAAAATAAAATGTACTCAACATTACCTCTCTTACAACACCCGACTTGCCTATACCAGTCGATAAACAAAAATTGACCTTAATTTCGCCCCACCCCCCTCCCCTGCCCGTTATAGTTGGCCAACTACAACACATCGCCCCCTACCAATCTTTACCCTTTCATGAATGTAATTAACCATAATATGTAACAATAACTGCAATTCGCACTACGAAAAACAACATGCAAGTAGTACTCGCATCTTCGAAGCCGGTAGGTGTATTTCTTGTATGAATAGTGTAAAAATGCCCAACTTTAAGTGAATGTACTATTATTAAGTATTACATGATTGTAATGAAACTCAGAGGCATTATTGCCTATGGTGTTAGTTATCATTGGCCATCAATATTTTTGACTCCGGGTGTGCCTAAGGGGTGCAGGGGTGTGCTAACTGCAACAATAGAAATGTACTATTATTAACCTTTTTTGATGATATTTCAAAATTCTAATATTTTTAGTTTTCTACGTTAGTGAAATGCCGCTTTTCTGTAAAATTTCATATTTCTAAGTGTAACGGTTTCGAAATGCAAGGGGGGGGGGGGACAAACTCGGATGACATATTTTCCCCTCTCCCTCTTTCCCCGTTTCTTCAAATTTGAAAAAAATTCCAGAAATGGAATGTACTCGACGGTACCTTTCTTACGATACCCCACTTGCCTATACCAGACGAAAAAAAAATTTCGACCTTCATTTCCCCTCTATGGGGACCCCCCCTTAAAGTTGACCTATTACGACGTATCACTTTCTCCAGAGAATTATAGTACTTCTACATATTTTCACTAAATTTCATGCGTGTAGCTTCAGCGGTTCGTGAGATATTTCATGGACAGACAGACAGACAGACAGACAGACAGACAGACAGACAGACAGACAGACAGACAGACAGACAGACAGACAGACGGACGCATGACCGATTTCATAAGGGTTTTGTTTTACTACAAAACCCTAAAAATTCAGAACTACCGCACCTTTTGCAAGGTAAAAACTCTCCATCATTGGACTATTGGAGGATATTCAATTATCGAAGCATCTACTACTGGACCAAATAATCATAAGCAAAAGCTTAAATTTTCCAGCATTTGCTAGTAAGCAAAAGCAAAAGGTTATTCACACAAATTCAAGCTTTGGCTATTAGAAATGCTTTAACTTAAAGCAAATGCTAAAGTAAAGACTTAACACTTGTAGCATTTGCTTATTTTTTATTCACACCACCCATTATTGAAGGCGCCCTCAATATCCAAGAAAGCAACTAGCGTACAAGTATATTCCTTACAACTCAGTGATTTCTCAATATATGATACCAATGCATGCTATGCTAGCAACTGCACTTCTGAAAATTAGATATGCTATTGAAACGTCAACAAGGCATAGAAATGCTAGAGATATTGACGCGCCCATGCCCCTGGAGGGGTCAAGGCAATTAGGGAGACCGAGCCGAACCGCCCGGACAACAGTGGCGCTTGAAAAGATATTTTCTTAGCTGCCCTTGCCCGGGGATCATGTCACCACATCTGTTTTGAAAAAACGTGAAAAGGGAGGGGCACCAAAATGTTGTTGTTGTTGTGGTAGCGATGCTTCGAATACTACAGTTCTTCTTGCATCGAGGGGGCTTGGCAGCTCTTGGCCGTTGAAAAACGGGTCGTTCCGGTACGAAGAACCGGCTGCCGCAGGAACGAGGCACCAAAATGTCCTTGCCTGCTCCTCCTTTGACCAACCCTGACCAGACATTCACTTGTCGCGAGTGTCGTACCATGCCATAGTGAATTATTTCTCCGAGACAATTGATAGACCTAAAAAGATCAAGTCCCAGAAAGAAAACAAATACAAAATGTTCTTAAAAAAATCACAAATGTACAAACTTTATTTTCATTTTTGTTTTTATTTTAACAGTATATGCAATCGTATAAACGTTTCGCTATTTTGCTTGTTTTGTTTTATTATTTTAAGTTTTATTTTTATTTTTTGGGCTTGTTCGCAGCTCATGAACGTTCTTCTTTCATTTTCCTTTTATTATATATATATAACGATAAAAGACAAAATGTAATAATTATTTCGTCAGATGGATCAGATCACAAAGAGACACGAAGTTTGATCAATCTTCCGTTTATCGGCTTGTGTTTCGTTTTTTTTTCACATTTTTCATTGTTGTAAAATTCAAGGCAACGATATTTTCTCTTCTTTTCTTTTTAAGAACAACTAAAAATTCGAAAAATCAACTAAGAAAAATATATATTTATATACGTATGTAACTAAACGACGATTTTTTCATTCTTTTCTTTTCTTTTCTTTTTATATTTATTGGTTAACTATGAATCATATTGTTCTTGTTTAAATAGATTTATCGCGCGCGGCTGGTATACATTTGCGCGTCACGTAAGAATAAGTGTTTGTTTGTTTGAAAACAGGTTATGATGTTGGACGCTATGAGATGGCACATAAATGCCTATTCCACACCTCCTTTTTTCAATCCGTTGAAAAAAAAACATGCTCGTATCGCTGGAGAACCCAAGTCCACGGATTGCATAAATTTCATTTTTGTTTTCCTTTTCTTATCTCATTTAAAACTTTTAGTTGTTTTGTCGAAATTTATCCAGGACTAGATTAAGATTTGTGTTTGTATTGTCTGCTGTTAAATATATGTATCAATATATGTATATATAGTGTAAATGTAGCCATCTTCTCGTCAACAATATTTTCGAATACCGAAAATACGCGTTACATTTCGCCGGTTAACACCTAATTACACAATAACTGTGCACACCGGAGGGAAGAAAACGTCTACACTACACAGGATATTACTATCAGTGGCACTGTTGTTTGATGCGCGCGTGTGTGTGTGTATATGTGTGTGTATGTATGGTTCATTAGCTAGCTGATTTTCTTCTCTAATTATTCCAGTACTTTGCAGAAATTATTATAAATTGTCGTTTCTGCACTGTCGTCCACGACGGCCGATTGATTCGTTGTTATTGTAGTGGTGGTGGTGGCGGCTGTTTCCTCGTTCTGTTGCTCTTCTGAGGAGAACTCAACCGTGGTTGTGGTGGTTTCTTCATCATTCTGGGTATCGAATGATGAAGTCAGTAGTTGCCGTGGGGTTATGGTTATGGGGTTGGTGATGGTTATCGTTTCCACAACATCATCATCACGTCTGCAACTACTTTGCAATTCCACTAGCTGCGCAATGTCTCGAACATCCGGATCATAATCTACTTGTAGCATTCGCACTAATTTGACAATTTCGCAATCTTCATTTTCCAGGATACTTGCTGTTTGGGGGGGATGAGGTGAAAAGAAAAGAGGATTGTGTTTTACTCGATGTCAGTGAAATTGTTTGTTATAAAATTCAGGAAATTCAATTACTCACCATCATTGTTTATTAATTGTACTAATGTTCTAGCTACGAGCAAACGAATATTGGGAACTGCATCGTACGCCAGCCGCCGCAAATCTTTTAAGACCATTTCAATAGATTCGGCAATTTTTTTGTTTTTGCAAACATACTAAAAAGTGGGGTGGAAGAAACGGAAATAATATTCATAATTAATGTATTGATATATCATAGACATAAGAGTTTGTGCGACGGGATTTTAGCTCTGCAAGAAATACACACAGCAAAGCGATTAAAGAGCCACTTTAAAAAAGTCCACAATTATTCCAGCTGAAAAGAATAAAGCCGAACATACACCATCCGGAATTCCTGTCCGGAAAAACTGATGAGGCCCAGCCTTCCGGTTTGCCTGAATACATACACCACACACCATCCGGAATTCCTTGAGGAATTCCGGACAGGCCGCCTCAAGGCCAACTGTCCGGCCGCGTGAGTAGAATGAATTTTCACTGGAGTTTATTTCAATAGGCAAATGTGTTAGGTGTACAACTTTGCTTCCGCCGTTTTCCGACACAGCCGTCTGTCAGAAAACGGCGGAAGCAAAACTAGTGCATATCTGAAACACGCGGCCGGACAGTTCGCCTTGAGGCGGCCGGAACGTGTGTGGTGGAGGCCTAGTAGGAACGATTTTCCTTCCGGCCGCCTTCAGGTGTTTATTTCAATAGACAAATGTATTAGGTGTACAACTTTGCTTCCGCCGTTTTCCAACACAGCCGTCTGTCGGAAAACAGCGGAAGCAAAGTTGTACATCTACTATCTGAAACACATGGCCGAACAACTCGCCTTGAGGCGGCCGGAACATGTGTGGTGAAGGCCTGGTGGGAACTATTTTCCTTCCGGCCGCCTGAATGCGGCCTTAAACGACCATACACGATCCGGAATTCCTCAAGGCCGGGCCTGATCAGTTTTTCCGGAATGAAACACGTGGCCGAACAATTCGCCTTGAGGCGGCCGGAACGTGTGTGGTGAAGGCCTGGGTGGGAACGATTTTCCCTCCGGCCGCCTGAAGGCGGCCTTAAACGACCATACACGATCCGGAATTCCTCAAGGTCGGGCCTGATCAGTTTTTCCGGACATGAATTCCGAATGGTGTATGTTCGGCTTAAGGAAGCCAAGTCGGATGTTTTTGATAGAAGTATAGGGAGGGTATAAAATATAAAAAAAATTTCTCTCCTCTCTCTTTATGGCAAGGAAATTGCCTTCCTTGACATCGAGGGTGCTTTTGATAACACCGATTATGTATGCCTATCCCGGACTCTAGAGTTCAGGGGTATGCTATGCTAGGCGGGAGAGAGATCTCCTCAACGCCGGGCAGCCCCACGATGGCCGTCAGAGCTATGAACGGCTGTTCACAAGGAGGGATCCTCTCGCCGCTAATATGGTCACTGGTTGTAGACGAACTGTTGTCCAGGCTACATTTGCTTGGATATTATGCAATCGGATATGCTGATGACATAACCATTGTGGTCAAGGGCAAATTCGAATCCACCGTCTCTGAAGTGATGGGAGCTGCAATTGACATGATCTTGCACTGATGCTATGAAGTCATTGAACCGTCATTGTGCCTTTCACTCGCAAATGAAACCTTACCTCCGGGTCTATTTCACTGGGAAGGACGGTTTAGAGTATTCCAAGGAAGTTAAATGCCTTGGCGTCATTTTAAATTGGCGACTGAACTGGAATACTCACATCGAAAATGTTATTAACAAAGCCACACGTACAATGTGGGCTTGTAAAAGTTTCTTTGGACGGACTTGGGGTCTGATTCCAAATAAGTATGATCGAGTGGCTGTATTGCTCGTTGGTGCCTAAGGCGCAACAAAGCTCAGCCATTTTAAAACTCAACAAATTACAATACAACGCCTTGCCTGTCTAGGGATACCTAGGGATACGAGGAGGTGCATGCTAGCAACTGCACCTCCGAAAAGTAAATATGCTATTGAAACGTCAACAAGGCATAGAAATGCTAGAGATGACGACGCGCCCATGCCCCTGGAGGGGTCAAGGCAATTAGAGAGAGAGAGATACTTGCCCATTGGTTTATCCCCGCTGTACATCTTCATTAACGAAATAGCAGCGCTCGATGCTCTTAGGGTACATCTAGTTTCTGATGTATACTCATACTCAATTGCCCTAACCCCTTGTGGGGCATAGCGCGTCAACTGTTCCATGTGGCCCAGTTGACGTTTCGTTGGCATAAACTGGTTTCAGAGAATGCAGTTGCCAGCATGCACCTTCTGCACATTCATGGCCACGAACGTCGTCGTGGACGGGATTCGAACCCGAAACGCCGGCAGTCAAACATAAGACTGATATCTCAACACACTGCGCTACCGGTCGCCTGATGTATGCGGCGGTGACTTTAGTCACATAAGCATTCTTAAACAAATTCCTGGCTTGTAGATCTGCCTGAGATCAGATTATCTGACCACGGAGTTATGCTTCGGCAATAAATTCTTAGCTCTCATCCCAGACCGAACGGAATGAGAAAATGGCATATCAATTCCCCACGAGCTTCAAGCGAATGCTTTGAGAACTTTATTGTCCCTGCAGTCCCTGCCTGGACCCTTAGTGTATCGTGTGGTACACTGATGCATCTAAAACTGAACAAGTAGTAGGTGCTGGCATCTTTGGACCCAACACCGGGATTTCAATCGCTATTCGCACCTCCTATCCGCGCCGTCTTTATACTGACAAGCTCGGAGCACTGTGAGAATTCTATTAGCACCCACAGGCAATTTTGGGTCGCTCCGAGATTTGAACTCCGGGCTCTAGATTAGTATCGTAGAGCGGTGGTTGCTAGCAAACCGATATCGGGCGATTTTGTGCTTTCTTGTTAATTGTGGAACTTTTATTGGATATCTAGAAAGACCACTTTCCCCCTCAAACGATTACGCATGGTTTGTTCGGAAATAACAGTTCCTGTGGCGTGTCTTGAGTGTCACTTAGGACCGGGGCATTTTGCTCCCCACCGTTCCCAGCCAACGCACAAGCCACACGGTGGTATGGTTCTTGTAACAAGTGTCAAAATCACATTTTACAAGAACAATGTCATGTGGCTTGTGCATGGGTTGGAAGCAATATGCGTTCTGGCTTAGTATGGAAGGTGCCGTGTTTCGACAATTTCGGAGAGCGTTTCAGTATATAAATCGGTCCTCGTTGTAAGATGTTACTCTAGGCGGCCCCGTCCTCGTTTTCCTGTAAACTCTCCTGTCATATGGAACCTTTTCCAAACTCTTTGGATGACAGAATGTCGCACTCCAAGCCGACGATTCACTTCCAAGAATCCATGGTCTTCCTCTAGTACAGTGGCGTGCGGTGATATTTATTAATTCTGGCTGGCGCTATGGATGCGGTGCCTCTAACGTTCTACAAACGCATCCACTCAAAAGTATACAATATGAAGCACATTGCCAATGATTATGCCTTTTGGTCTGTGATACGTGGACGGCTTGGATGCGGCCCAAGTGAAGACCATTTTACCGCATCCACTGGCAATTTTGCCTATGGGACAAACTCGTGCCTTCAATATTTTGGTATACTTGGCTTGGATGCGGCCCAAGTGGAGACCAGTTCACCGCATCCACTGGCGATTTTTGCCTGTGAGACGAATTCGTGCATTCGATATTTTGATATATATACATACATAATTGATTTGCGGTGGGTGTGAGTGAATTACATTTGATGGATATGGACTTTCAAATTAGTGAAATTTGAGAGCAATAATTTTATTAGAATTTTTATTTTTGAATTTTTTGTAATGTATGCAAGGAAATCAACTTGAGATTAAAAAGTAATTTCGTGGAATTAATAATTACTTTTGTCGTTATTTTTCTATTCGAAATGCTAGAAATTAGGGGATGCGCCGCATCCAACGCATCTATGGAGTGCACGCCGCTGCTCTAGTAAATGTCACAGTCCTACACACTTCAAATTCGTTGAAATGTTTTCTAATGCCTTGTGGAGTGTCTACCACTTGCTAATAGCAAACTTCAGAAAAAAAAACTACACAACGGACCGGCAAAGACTGACAGAGGTATCAAAAGTAACGACAACAACCTCAAGAGACTCTTTCATGTTTAGTTCTAAGTAGGTAAATTCGCCCTTATGTTGGAAACTCACATTCTCTCATGTCTGTTATGTTTCGCTCTTTTATCACTAATACCCATAACTTCAGTTTTGGCTTCCTTATTCGTATTAGCCGGAAGAATTCGGTCGGTGTTTTTTTTAAAGTGGTCCTTTAATTGTTTTGCTGTGTGTATTAAGCGAAAGAAGAAAAAAAAACAACTTACCCTATAAACAATATTAACGAATGTCTGTCGTTTCCTCCAACTGTCGCTCAGACTGAACTCTTTAACTAGATAATATTTAATAATTGCCTCACGTTCTTTTGAATTACAAATACGAATGATTTCAGCCATCTGCAAACGAAAAAGAAAAGAAAACGCACAAAATTTCAATATATGCAGGACAAACCACGTTCAATCAATCAAGTCGTTGACAAGACACACACACTTACCGCCTCCGCACCAATCTCACGAACACAACTGATTTTATCCTCCAAAAAGATACCGGTCACACTCGCCAAATACAATAAATAGTCATGCATATTCATCGAATCATACCACTTAATAATGATGAGAATTTGTTGTGCCAGATCCTCTTTTATTCGCCAATTTGTTTTACTATCTATTCGCAGACATATGCCGATATTGGACAGAATCTCATCGTGTTTAGAAAAATCAATAAACTGTGATCGGCGATTGTGTTTAGAAAAAAACGAGCGTCAGAAATAAAAAAATATGTTTTACTTGTTTTGGAACATTCTTGTTTCGTAAATATTAAGGAGAGTCTCTCTATGTCGTAAACGTATTCGTTGTAAAATTTTGTCATCTCGACAGTTAAATGACAGAAATTTACAACATTACGATAAATACGACGTGAGCATGAATCTTATTGTGTCCCACCATGGCGCCAACGAACAAATACTAAACTGAATTTCCGCCGTTGCGCCCAGAGCGAGCGAAGCTGAGGGTTGTGCTCCATTAAGCGCGGAGCGGACAGACTCGAGTGTTCGGCGCGCTTTAATTATTCAATCACAATCACACAATCTGGACCATAATTATTCAGAGTAAATCTTCCAAGTATACACAAGAGCCTATTGTGAATCAACAGTCTCTCGTGTGGGCTAGACTCGCCTCGCGCTTAAGGGATCACAACCCTTACAAGCCCTACACATTGTCAGCAGAAGTCATAGCAGCTGCAACGGCAGCAGTATCGTTTGTTTCTGGCAATGTGCTTTCTTACACGTACTCCACATGGGCAAAAGATTTGGTCAAAAATTTGTGGAAAACTTGGCTCATGTCAGGTAGGTGTAAGTGTCATCACACACTGTCCAACTCGAACACGATCCTGGTACAAATGTCCTCTGACACACACACACATCTCACATAAACGTGAAGAAAACCGGTCCACTTGTACTAGGTTCGTGTTCGACAGTCTGTGGTGACACTAAGTTAGCACATTACCCAAGATACAATTGATGCTGCTGCTATGCTTCTGCCGGTAATGAAATTCTCGCATCAGTATCGCACAAACATGAACACTCGTTTCGCTCGCTCTGGATACAACGACGGCAACCCATTTTGTCATTTGTTCATATATGGTACACAAACCCGAATATATCCTTTACACCTAGACGAGGGTTTGTCTGATGTTATTCGCGAAACAGAAATGTTCCGGATTTTCGTATTTCAATCGTTACCTTTAGGAATTTGGCGAAATTATCAATTGCTTTAATCTTAACTTGATCCAAATCCTTGAAGAAACCTATGAATATTGGCAGCAAATCTTCCGTGGCCAGCTCTCTCCCCAATATGATAGCAAGTTGATCGATGTAGGTGGCAACCGTTTTTCTCACCTTCCAGTCCAGATCATCACAAAGGTATTGTAGTAGTTTTTTGAGTAAATGCCAATTTCTGGAAAGACAAAGAAAAAACGTTTATAGGATTACCGCTATCATCGTCTGAACCAAAAAAAAAAGAAAAAAGGGTCTTCCGTCCACCGGTGCAATACAATTGCAACGCAACTGCAACCCAACTTATTTGCATTAGTTGTACGAAGGTTGGGTTGGCCGTTCATCGTCCATTGACGCAACTCTTCTGCGACTTGTGATCAACTCACGAGTTTTTTCTTCCTGTCATCAGAAGAAAAAAACTGAAACCGGTACTCAAAAATCAAAACACCAGAAACCAACGAAAAGTCGGAGAGTTGACACGCGATGATTTGGAGTAGGTCGCTTTCAAGTTGCGTTGCAGTCATATCAGTGGACGAGGTTAAGCGCTATAAACCGGAACGCATATTGCTCCCAATCCACGCACACATGACATTGTTGTTGTAAAAGTATCAAAATCACATTTCACAACAAGAATGGCATGTGCGTGGGTTGGGAGCAATATACGTTCCGGGCTAACACCGTGTCCGACTCATTAGTAAAGGACGGCGTCAATAAAAAACGGGGCTCGTCAGTCAAAGACGACTCTCGTCAGTAAAAGACGACTCTCATCAGTACAGGACGACTCTCGTCAGTAAAAGACGGTTCTCATCAGTAAAATATGGCTCGTCTCATTAGTAAAAGACAGCGTCAGTAAAAAAAAAACGAGGCTCGTCAGTCAAAGACGACTCTCGTCAGTAAAAGACGGCTCGTCTCGCTCGTCAGTAAAAGACGGCTCGTCTCGCTCGTCAGTAAAAGACGGCTCGTCTCGCTCGTCAGTAAAAGACGGCTCGTCTCGCTCGTCAGTAAAAGACGGCTCGTCTCGCTCGTCAGTAAAAGACGGCTCGTCTCGCTCGTCAGTAAAAGACGGCTCGTCTCGCTCGTCAGTAAAAGACGGCTCGTCTCGCTCGTCAGTAAAAGACGGCTCGTCTCGCTCGTCAGTAAAAGACGGCTCGTCTCGCTCGTCAGTAAAAGACGGCTCGTCTCGCTCGTCAGTAAAAGACGGCTCGTCTCGCTCGTCAGTAAAAGACGGCTCGTCTCGCTCGTCAGTAAAAGACGGCTCGTCTCGCTCGTCAGTAAAAGACGGCTCGTCTCGCTCGTCAGTAAAAGACGGCTCGTCTCGCTCGTCAGTAAAAGACGGCTCGTCTCGCTCGTCAGTAAAAGACGGTTCGTCTCGCTCGTCAGTAAAAGACGGCTCGTCTCGCTTGTCAGTAAAAGACGGTTTCGGCTCGTCAGTAAAAGGCGGCTCGGGCTCGTCAGTAAAAGACGGCTATTCAGTAATTCGTATTCGGATAGGAAGGAGGTGCATGCTAGCAGCTGCACCATCCGAAATTTACCTCCTATTGAAACGTGAACAAGGCATAGGGGGCCGTTATCACAATAGCTGCACATTTTCAACAGTCAGGATTAGAGTAGAACAACATTGGCACGCGTTACACTAACAAAATTATTCTGGATAGAGCCGGTTGTTAGCACAATACGTGGAATTGTTGTTCTGCACTTGATCTGGACTGCCAATCTCGTTTAACTGCCAGTCAGCTATCTGGGACCTCTGTCTATCGAAAGCCTGAACATAAGCATATGCAACGCTCAAAAGATGATAATGCAGTCGAAATATCAGCTGATTTTCTTGGCAGAATTCTGTCGCTTGTTCTATTGCACGTCTGTGCCGTCTCTCAGCATTAATTTGCGGCTGAGTTGGTTTCAAATTCACTTCCATCGAACGAACTATGTTCTTTATAACCAGTTTAAATGGCTGCAGTCCTAAGAGCGGATCAGGAACCGACTTCTTCTCCATATGCTTTCCCCTTCGGTAAAATATGTACAGACAACTGTCAAATTTTTGGATCTGAATACTTTTCAGATCCGAAGGGGAATATTCTCAGATCCAAATATTGATAGTTGTCCGTACAGATTTTACCGAAGGAGAAGCATTTGGAGAAGTCTGTTCCTGATCTGCTCGTAGGATCGCAGCCATTGTTGTTGTTGTTGTAGCAATGGCCAGAAGTTTGTTGTGTGAGATGTGAGTCAACGGGTTCTAGCTGTTAAAATCTCAGCAGCCCGTATCAGCTGTTTGGAATTATCCTGCGATAAATTTTTAACTGAAGGATGGGTGGCGTTTATCTATAGGATAACCTTTAACCAGACATTAAGAAAACGGCCCATAGTAATGCAAGAGATGTTGACGTGCGCATATCCCTGGAGGAGGCGAAGTACAACAGGCCCAATCGGTAGTCAATTGACTACTGCGGACATGCTGCTATCATCTCCAAAAGCTTCGCGAAATTCAAACCAAGAATCAATCAGAGCAACGACCGGGCAGCGTATTTAGAAAACTGTGTTCAGTACGTCCCCCAGTCAGTGAACAAATCGATACGGTATTCTAGTCACTAAATCCATCTCGTCCTTCTAAGGGGACTGGACCGAACGGGTTTTTTTTTGAGCATTTGTCGTCTAAATGGCAACAGAGTCGTTTTCAGTACGTCCCCAAACTAGCTCATGCTGTATGGATCCATTCTAATGATGCACTCACAGTGGATTTATGGTCCCTAAAGCAGAAAATTCATAGGTGTGGGTTTACAGTCAGCGTTATGTGGTAAGAACGTAGGAACGCCACTCGGGGTTTGTAGTTCCTAAAGCGGAAATGCCTTGAGTGCGGACTCAAGAGTGTATTTTCGCTTTAGGTGGTAAGAATTTCCGCTTTAAGAACTACAAGCCTCCGTGTGGAGATCCTACGTTGTTACCAAGGTGGAAATACACTCTGAGGCCGCACTCAAGAAATTTTTGCTTTAGGAACTACTAATCCCCGCGATGTTCTTACCACCTAAAGCGGAAATCCACTCTGAAGCTTCACTCAACGAATGCCATTTTAGACGACAAATGCTCCCAAAAATACGTTTCAGCCCCGTCCCATCAAAGGGACGAGATGGATACGTGTTTTGACCATTTAGTGACTAGAAAACCGCAACGATTTGATAATTGACTGAGAGACATACTGAAGAAGATTTTATTGCCATTTTAGACGACAAATGCACTAAAAACCCCTAGTCTCTTGCGGCAGCCAGTTCTTCGTACCGGAACGACCCGTTTTTTCAACGGCCAAAAGCTGCCAAACCCCCTCGATGCAAGAAGAACCGCAGCATTCGAAGCATCGCTACCACAACCACAACTTGATCTCGTCCCCTCAAAAGAGACGAAATAGATACGGGTTTATGGTCATTTCGGCACTAAAAACCCTACTCGATCCCGTCACTGGTTTGGGGACGTACTGAACACGGTTTTCGAAATACGCGGCGGACCATCGCATAGGGGTTCGCATCTTTGACCAGTAGTGGGCTTTAAATTGCCACTTCTAGCTAAGGCACGAACCACGATACGCCACCCGGTGAAATAGGAATACATATGTAGACTCAAAAATCAAACAAAACTGAAAGACTTACTGCTTTCCAATGGTGAACGCCACAGCCGGAAAATTATAGGCACATATTAAGTTCAGCTCATCGTCCACTTCACTTAAAACCATTTTAACGTACGTCTCCAGAACTTCAACGGGCACAATGCTCTGATTGAAATCGGCCGGTGGATCAAAGTGTCCCCGTGTGCTAATGATATCGTTCAATTTGTACGTCGTATCGGGCGTCGTTTCATTAACCAGATCATTATCGAGCACAATATCTGGCGTAATGTACCAGTATTTATGTGAATTGTACTCATTGAAAGTTTCTTCGTCTTCTTCGCAGGTCATGTTACTGAAATCGTCACCAACGCCCTGACATTCATTCAATCGATCCGTACTACGACTTTTAAAGTGATCGTTCGACAGAAAATCATCCCAGGCCAGCGGCTTGGACGGCTCTTCGCTCGTTGGCGTGGCAAGGTCGATTGCTGCTGTCGGTGGTGGCGGAAGCATCAATTTACGACGCTCGTACAACGGCTGTTGATGCAACTTTTTCGCTTCGACAATTGCATTTTTGATAATTGACGACAAATCCGTGGGCGTGTTCTTTCGATAAAAATGCTCGATCGGTGGCAGTGTTTTGCGTGCGGCTTTCCTACCGGGCGAATCCGAACATTGTGTCATATTATTCAATAGATTATCCTCGTTGGATTTTGTACTATTGTTTTCTTGATCGATCGCCGTCGTCGTCGTGCTCGATGTGGACGACGACGATTCAACAGACATAAAATTGGGCGTGCCGTCGGCGACAACTTTAAGAAAATCATTTAAAAAGACGAGATCTTCATCGGATGGTACCGGAAGAACGTCACGTCGTTTGCGAGCAATGGTCGCACGACCACCACTCTCTGCATTTTCACCATTGCCGGACGTTTCTTCGCTGCTACATTCCGACTGTTCCAATGGCAATGCATCGCTTAGTTTGCTTATATTTCGGTCTGTGCTACTGCCGTAATCGCTATGACTACTACTGGAGCTATCGTCGCCTAAGAAAATCGTGCGATACGACTTTTCGGATTCGCGTTTTTTCATCAGGACATCGACATTGATTTGATTCAGGATTTTCTCAATGTTTTCTTGAACTATTTTGGCAATATCTTCGCACGTTAGGCTGTCACTATTGTATCGAATGTTGTTCTGATTTGCACTCTTGAGCGACGACGACGAGATCGATGACGACGAGGAGGCGGCCGATACTCGTGAGGTGGTGGTTGTGACCGCTGCTGATGTGCTGATTTTTAACGATGACATCGACTTGGATAGAGATGTGGTGGCGTCATCGGTTTGTGACTGGATCGGTTTTTCATCGTAACGATTGATATAATCATTGTAGTTGGCGACGAGATTTGGATCGGAATGTTTGCTAAAAGAGCCAAGAGCAAGCCAAATCGATAAGTGATGGATCATAGACAAATTGAACCAATTTCATAATTACCTATAGTCGGAATCCAATGGATTTGTTATATACAATTCACCCTCTTGTGTATATGCAAGTCCGGTTATTTTTGGTGTTGAAAATGTTGCTATATATTTGCCCAATACTTTAAATGTTGCACTCACAACGTGACTATTTGGATCTTTGGCCAATTTCAAAACGACATTTGTTAAACGATCACGACGACATTCCGGCGAACAAACGGACGCAACAAGTGCTAAATTTTCGGCACATATTTTTCGTACACTCCATGGTTCACTGTTTGTCATCACAATGAATGTGTCCACCTGGCGGGAAAAAGAAGAAGCAAAAAGGGGATAAGCGGATGCGAATCATATCGAATTAAAAATTGTCATTTTTGTTCAACCTGCCTCTCCTAATATTTGGTCGTGTTATATGCAAATAGACGGACCTGAGTATGCTTGTATCAGCAAAACAAATCAACAAAGATACGCTTCTACGCACCGGACCACCAAGCACGTCCATGTCAACGAACTTTTCTAATGGCATTAGGCCCTTTTCTCATTTGTCAGTACGGCAACGGTGCGGGACACCGAAACGATTCCGCACTGCTTTCATTTACGAACCAGACGGTATATTTTCGGCATTCATTGTTCAGTACCACTCACTACCTCACGTTTTTCGTGACGTTATCTCTGTCAATACCGGCCGGCCACTGAATGTTCCTACCGCGACGCGGTAAAGCGAAACGATCCATCCCCGCATCCGCGAATACCGAGCCAAACGCTCATTGAAATAAAGGCGCTCGGTAAGCTTTCGGTACCGCATATACCGAGCATGCCGATCCCGCACTGCTGCCGTACCGACAAGTCAGGAAACGGCCTTAGACTTGTCAAAGGCTTTTGACACTGTTCGCCGTTCTGAAAGCCGAATCATGACTTTTCGATTCCTCCGCCTCCGGATCTGAGAAGTAGTATTCTGATCCCAAAATTGACAGTTGACGGCATATCTCTTAACGGAGGGGAAAGCATATGGCGGAGAAATCGAAAAAGTTAAATCCTAATTCGGCTGTCAGAACCGCGACCACTGGGCTGCATTCCTGCGAACGAATCAGGTTTTGACATTTCTCGAATTCTCCTCCATATGCTTTCCCCTCCGGCAAAATATGTACCGTCAACTGTCAATAATTGGATCGGAAAATATTCCCCACCGGATTTTCAGATCCAAAAATTGACAGTTGATGGTACATATCTTACCGGAGGGGAGAGCATATGGAGGCGAAATCATATGGAGGGGGAAATCTAGAAAAGTCAGATTCTCGATACAGATCAGAGGGCTTTCACAACCGCGACCAATGGTTCAGAAGCGAAACAAGTGGTCATGCGTATGTCTACACAAACTTCTTCGCATGATTTCCCTTCCACTGCTACTCCTCCACGAAAAAAAACGACAACCGACTGATGAGCAATGGATGGTTAGCGCAGGACTAAATACAGAGATACACAGATTGAACAAAAATTCTCGAGACGATATTTACCATTCGTTCTTCTGTAATTTTTGTGCCCAACACTTGACACACGACCGGAAATATTGAGGCGCACGGATGTCGAATTGTTGCGGCAGCAAGTGAACACATTTCCAGGTAATTGTCTAGAAAAAGACTTTCGAGCGCTTCACCTCCAACGATGGGTGCAATGCGTCCCATTAACTGAAATAGAAAAAGATATGACAAATTGTGTGTGTTAATGCGGAACTGAAATGTGCAAATATTGAAAAAATGGTGTACTACACAATAGGAAATACATAAATACAAGTTATTAAGAATAGATTCAAGTTACCGAAATTTTGTCTTACACACTTCGCAACGATGAATTTTCTCGATCATCTGAGCTCATCAAAGCTGGCTGTGATATGAGTCAAATATCCATTTCACAACCACTTTGAGAGTCTTAGACGATTGCATGGTCTCTTTTGTCTGTGGAATTGAAAATGTTTGTGAATTTAACGAAATTAATGTTGCTGAAAATTGATAAGTAATGAAATCTACGAGTATTAAATGAGGCGTTTATTGTCCCATACCCCCTCCTTTGACGAGTGGTATGGGACAAGGGAGAAGTGATCAGGAAGTAGGTTAGGTTATATGGGGGGCTGCTATGGGGATCCACGACACACTTAGACCCGGAGTTGGGTTCATTGTGTTACCACCAGGGAGTGTCTTGTCCCTGGTACCTACTACTTTAAACCAGCCGGAACTTGTAATGAATGAATCCATCCATCCATCCATCCATCCGCCAATTCTCCCAGATTTGCGTAGAAGAATTCACCAAGGTGTGCCCTTCTTCTACTTGTCAGTGCCGGACAGTCGCACAACAAGCCGAACAATGTTTTGTCTATCCATCGACAAAAGACTGGTCGTACATGTAGGGTCCTAACTGGGCCACAGTGATCTAGCTGTACCACAAGTCTCACTACCTTCTCATTAGGCGTTAGTTCTCCTACTCGTCTCGAGCTTGAGTACAAGTTTACACGCAGCCATGGGCTTTCCAATGCTGTGATGATCCTAGAGAATTACACCAGTTGCTCCCCTTCGAGCCAACTCGTCTGCTTTTAAGTTCCCTTCTATGCCCCGGAATCTAGCACAGAGTGATGTTAAAGTGATCGCCCAAACCCAGAATGAATGCAAGATTTTCACTGATGACTCAAAAATGGCATGCGAGGTCGGCATGGGGATCTTCCCCGAAGATCTCGGACTATCAAAATCCATTCATCTCGTAGACCACGCGAGTGTGTTTCAAGCTTAGACACTGGTGATAAGGGAGGAGTATCGATCAGTGAAGCGCACCTTTGTCATCACAAATAACGTCACCATTCTCACCAATTCAATTTCAATGTCATCCAAATTAGTAAGACAATGCCGCATGGCTGAGTTCTACAACATCTCCCTTTTATGGGTTTCGAGAAAGCGGGGAACGAGAAAGCGTACGAACTGGCGAGACAGCGCTCCGCGCTTTACGAGTCCTATGCGATAGTAATCCACGCACCGCTTAATGCTGTAAACATGGAGATCCATAGACGCTACTTGAAACGGGCTAACGATAGATGGAGCACGCTGTCGACGTGCGTCATGATGGCCATCATACGACTTACAAAGGACAGGCGCTTTTCTGAGCCGGACATAGCCAGGGTTACGGCCATTATAACGGGGCATTGACCAGTGGAAGAGCACGTAGCCAGACTGGGTATTCCGTACAATGCACACTACACTGCCAGAGCTACAAGGATGAGGCGGAAAAAGAGACTCTGACCCACTTTCTGTGCACGTTCAGCTCTGGCTAGGGGTAAGCATCAAGAACTGGGCGAAACATTATTCACTAGCATATCCGCCATCTGCTCGAAGATGATTGGGAGATATTACGTTTTCCTAATTCGCCGGGATGATTTTGAGAACCTTTTCCGACGACCGCCATAGAAGACTTTGATAACCAAGGTTTTACCCTCCTACGAGGCGTGTGAAATCAAAACGACGCACAATACTCATTTGCGCTAACCCCTATTGGGGGACATAGAGCGTCAACTATTCCATGTGGATTAGCTGACGTTTCGTCGGCATAAACCAGTATCGGACGATGCACGCTGCCAGCATGCACCTCCTGTTCCCATTTAACCACATACCTGCGACAAATCGGGAGATGTTATGGCTTATTATTCCGCTCCGCACCACAGGGGGACGGCAATGCAAACATCCATGGCCACGAACGCCGTGGACGGAACTTGAACCCGGTACGACCGTAGTCAGAGATGAGACTGAGCTACCGGTCGCATCAACAAAACGGCGCACAATAGCGCCGACAGCCACATGAACCAACCGAGTCTGCTCCCTCCCTTCAATGTAAAGAAGTATGCCTGATTCTGTAAATGACTTCAATAGTCGGTAGGATCAGGTTTTTTCCCCAATGTTTCTCCCCTCTCATGTTGTGAAGGCAGTACTAAATTTTTCGTGCGAAAATGTTAAATTTATTTCTCCAACGAAACAGTGACGATGGAAACTTCGGCACATATCCGCGGCGCTCTACACGTCAATCGAATTTCCGCTTCTTACTCAAAAATAAACAGTCACCATGGCGATGACCGGTTTTCAAGCGAAATAAAGTGCAAACGAATTGTTATCGCGTGGAAATTGCTCAGAGCGGTGTGGAGATTTTTTTTTGTGTGCGGTTTCGTGTGAAATATGTTAGTACAGAAGTAGCGAATTTTTTTTCGTGCCAACTTTTAAATTTTAGACAGTTCTTGTATGGTATTCCGCACGAAAAGCGGAGGTTAGTATCTTCCTTAAACGCTAGTACAAGCCTCTTCGCGCGAAAATGTTGCACTTATCTCTCCCACGAAAAAGTGACAGTGTAGACTTGACCACAGCACACATCCGCGGCGCTCTACACTACACTTAAATTTCCCCTTCTCACTCAAAAGAGAGCGATCACCACGGTAATGACCGGTTTCCACACGAAATAAAATGCAAGTAATTGTTTTCGCGTGGAAATTTCCCACAATTATCTGGAGACTTTTGTCTGTGTATGGGATTTCCGTGCGACGAACTGATTACCGAGAAGAGCGAAAATTTTCGTGCGAACCGGATTTTCGACAGTTTTTGTATGAGATTTCGCACGAAAAACGGAGGTTAGTACCTTCCTTAAGCAGGAAACTCACCACTAAACAATAATTGTAAACGAGGACAAAAGGAAAAAAAAAATTGTTGCAATCGCGAACAAGGACGCCAGCACAACTGAACATCAATATCGAGGACACCTCAGCATCGAATTCATGGACGACTTCACATACCTGACAACCAGACAAAGAACGTCAGTGAAACAGACGGAACAACCGACGGATACAGCTAGCAAATACGACTTTATACTTCCAATTATGAAATCGAGCATGTGCGCAGAAATACGAAGCTTCGCCGCATACACAAAATACTAAAACATGCTAAGCACATTTGAACAAAAGGTCTTTGGGGGAATTTTCGGAGCAGTTTGTAACCGAAATGAATGGCGCACCCGGTACAACCATGAGCTGTACAAACTGTACGATGAGCTGGCAATTTTGACGGCTTTATGTCGCGTTCGGTGGCCGTGGTTGTTCGGTCACTGTTCTACGATACTAATCTAGAGCTCGGAGTTCAAATTTCGGCGCGATCAAAAACTGTCTGTGGGCGCTAATAGAACTCTCACAGTGCTCCGAGCTTGTCAGTGCAAAGACGGCGCGGATAGGATGTGCATGCTAGCAACTGCACTTCCGAAAAGTAGATATGCTATCGAAACGTCAAACAAGGCATAGAAATGCAAGAGATGTTGACGCGCCCATGCCCCCTGGAGGGATCAAGGCAATTATCATAACAACATGTCTAAACGAATATTGAAAGGACGCATTAACGGAGCAAGGCTGCGAGGAAAACCGAGAACTCTTTGGGACCAGTCAATAGATGCGCTGACATCGAGTCGTCGAGCAACTGCTGGGCTTCCGAAATTGGAGATTGTGTCCTCCAACTGACTGAGATAATTGGATGACGATGATCTAGACGACCAAGGCCCAACATTTAGCTGTAGCACCACAATGATAGCTACGACAGCAGTATAAATTGAAATCATCGAACTGTTGTTTAGAAATCCATTCCGACTGTCTATCCGTCAGATCCTATGACTACTTTCTCTTGCACAGCCACATCGCGTCGTCCCCACGCTTTTGTTGAAATATCCACTACAAGAACTCGAACATAAAAACAATAAAGTCGTAACGTTCGTTAAATATTTTATTATCTTTTACAAAAAAAGAAAAAAAAAAACCTTGCGCGGCTTTGATAGTTATACCGCTGATGATGAGATGTCATGATAATCTAAAAATTCACCATAGTAGAGAGAGGAGATTGACCGCCTTTCAAAACGAAATTCACCAACAATTTATTATAAACACCTTAAAATATTTTTTGCTTTATGAATTAATAATCAATCGGTTTGTGTGATCAGCATTCTTTACCACTGCATAACTTTTAAACCCAACCAATACATTCGACGACGTTCTTAAGACCTAGAAAATCTTGCAAAGCTTAGAAGAGCTGATGGATAGATAACATGGCGTTGTTAACGTTTATAAAGAAAGGAATTTATCAATTGATCGATGGTTCGGCGCGAGTACGGAGTACGCTCGAATCAAAGACAGAAACGGGGCGGGGGCATATGCGTGAAAAGCCGCGTGATACTTGGAATTTCTCTTCGCTTCTGGCCTCTATCATTATCATCATCATCACCATCCACTATTATTCTACACCGTGCTCCGTTTAAAAATTCGCACGCGCATAGTTATAAATCTCTGTATGGATTTATAGTAGTTGTGTGCGTGTTTTTCTTTTCTTCGGAAAGGCTTGAGGCGTTTATGGATCACCCCCCAAAAAATATATATACGCGCTATAACCGTCAACATCTTTTGTGAGATGAGTTCATTGGAATTTTCCCACGCTCTTATATGCATGGCAAAGAAGTAAAGTGCGCACACACCAGTTTTTTTTTTGGCGTGGGTTTTCGATTGATATACATAAAAAGATTTGAATAAGCGATAGACTTGAAGCCTACTGCGTTTTAATGAAGTAGAAATGAACGTTATTTGTTGTTATTTATACCGGTAAAATTAAAATGATGAAGTCGCGATCATGGCGTATGTGGTCAAAGTGCGAAGGTTTGAGTCCCGACTCGACACAAGAAACGTCCTCAAGGAAGAAATGCTCAAAAAACAGAAGAATGATAAGTCTAGGATCCGATGCAAAACTTGAGACGGGATAAATCAAGGCGATAACTCTCTATCTGGCATTCCTCCTCTATACGGAGATACCATGGAGCGTGCTGCGGCCGGCGTTATAAAAATGTCGCGTGTCCTAAAAATTGAGAAGGAACACATTTGAATCGGATGTGCGAACTATCCCCCATCCAATGAATAATCATCCCGAAAAAAATGCAACACCCCTCCTAATGCGATTTTGGTTTGGGGAAAAAGCCATCCTGACACAAGCCCAAATTTCAAAAGAATTATTCCCACAAATGTCAAATGAATTACCTCCCCAAAAAAATTATAAGTCCCCAAAAAATCATAAATCCCAAAAAATAAGAAATCCCCCAAAAATCATAAATCCCCAAAAAATCATAAATCCCCAAAAAATCATAAATCCCCAAAAAATCATAAATCCCCCACGAAATGTCACGAAGAGCAAACCCACTAAAAGAGTGTGGGCTTATCAGTGACGTAGCTAGGATTTTGCTTCGGAGGGAGTCCACACATTCGATACCAGAAATGTTAGTATCCCACTATGCTCGTATTTTTTGCGCCTTATCCGGTGTATCGTTTAAAGGTGCGTTTTGCTAGACACACGATCGTCGCATATTGTTCGCAATTAGCGATCAAGCCATAGCGCACGAAATTTGTATGTATCTTTTTGATCGTCGTCGCCTGCGATCGACGCAAAGTGCTACCTAGCAAAACCACCTCAACGCTACGCTATCTTTCTTCTCATAGTTTCAGACAGGATAAAAATTCGCTTGTTTTGCGGTCGACATTGTACGAGGGCGGTCCGATAAGTACTTAGCCTCACCGCCCGATGGCGCCACTATCGCAAGAGAAATTTACTATCGTGTAGTACATTCTCGTAGACGGTTACTGTCAAAATTTCAGCCGAATCGAACTTGTAGTTTTGTTTTGACCGCGTGTGGACGCGGGCGTATCCGCGGATTTTAGAAAAATGGAAAAAGAGTAATATCGATCGGTGATTCGATTTTTGTTTTTGGAAGGGAAATCGCGCAGCGAAATCAAAGAGCGCTTGGATACTGTGTACGGTGACTCTTCTCCTTCGATGGCGACCGTCAAAAGTTGGTTTAACGTGGTCGCACGTCGGTTTTTGATGAGCCACGCCCAGGTGCCCCGAAAACGGCTACCACAAAATATAACGTGACAAAAATCCACAATCTCGTATTGGCAGACCGCCGATTGAAGGTGCGCGAGATAGCTCAGACAGTAGGCATCTCAAAAGACAGCGTGGGTCATATATCCTGCATGAAATTTTGAGCATAAGAAAGCTGTCGACGCGATGGGTGCCGCGTTTGCTCACTCAAGACAACAAGCGCAACCGTGAGACCATTTCAGAGCAGTATTTGACGCTGTTTAAGCGAAATCCGAAGGAGTTTCTGCGTCGGTTCGTGACGGTCGATGAAATATGGATCCACTGGTACACATCAGAGACCAAGGAACAGTCGAAATAGTGGACTTCACCCAGCGAACGTGCTCCGAAGAAGGCGAAGACTGTCCTATCGACCGGAAAGGTACTACTTTGCCTTAACCCCTAGCGGGGCATAGCGCGTCAACTACTCCTGCGCGTCAACTACTCCTGCGCGCCATCGTACTCTGTTCTGGGCAATGGGGCGCAACTCCCCAAAAGACTTACCCAGTACCTGACACTCCTTTGCCACAGATCGACGCCATGTGATTCGAGGACCCCCTCTTGGTCGGCCTTGGTTGGAAATGGGGTTCCATTTCATGGCATGCAAAGCAATGCAGTTATCACTCTTCCGCAATGTGTGACCTATCCACTGCCATTTTCGCCTGCGTATCAATTCGTCGATTGGCATCTGACCCGTACGCCGACTTAGCTCTTCATTTGATATTGTTTCGGGCCAGAAAATTCTTAAAATTCGACGAAGACATGAGTTGACGAAAACTTGCAGCTTTCTGGTAACTCCTACGGAAACTTTCCATGTACTGCTCCCATACAAAAGCACTGATAGTACCAGGGAGCGAAATAGGCCCAGCTTGGTCTTGATGCTGAGATAACTGCCCTGCCAGATTTTGGACAGCATGCCGTATGCGCGTTTAGCCTGGTTGATACGACGAGCGATGTCCTGCTCCGTACCACCATTTTCGGCAACAATGCTACCCAGGTAGACGAAGTTGTCCACCTTCTCCACAGGCTGCCCATTAATATTGATGGCAATAGGTGTCGGATTTCTTTTTCGCAACGGCGGGCTAAGTACCTTGGTTTTGTTGGTATTAATCTTTAGCCCAACCTTGCTTGCCTCGCTCTCGAGATCTAACGCCATTGCGGACAGATCCATGGTTTTGTGGGAGAGTAGGCATATGTCGTCAGCGTAATCAAGATGTTGTAGATAAGATGTCAAAGTCCATTGAATTCCTCTGTCGAGTCCGGATAGGGCTGCATGCAACACATCGCCGATCACAATGAGGAATAGGATCGGTGAGAGGATGCACCCCTGCCGAACTCCACTGCGAATCTCAAAGTCCTCCGACACCTTACCTTTATGCAGAACGCGACATTTCGCGCCGTCATAGGTTGCCTTAATAATAGCCACAAGCTTCTCAGGGATGCCTCTCCTGCGCAAGGCCGCCCATATAGAATCCCGGTTCACACTTACGAAAGCCTTTTCGAAATCTATGAAAAGCAAGTGAAGCGGAGAATCGTATTCAGCGCATTGCTCGATGATGATTCGCAAGGTGTTAATGTGATCGACACAGGAGAATCCGGATCGAAAGCCAGCCTGCTCTTCATCAATTGTGCTTTCTAATTGGGCCTTTAGTCTTTCCAGGACGATTTTAGCTATTTTATTATCTTGGCAACGGCAGGAAGCACACAAATGCCTCTCCAATTATTACAGTCTGTGAGGCTACCCTTCTTTGGAAGTTTAATGATCAAACCTTCTTTCCACTCCGTGGGAAAGGTCTCTGTATTCCACGCTTTATCAACAAGTGGGTGCAGCAAATCGGCAGTTACGCTTGGCGCTGCTTGATAAAGTTCGGCAGGGATGCCGTCAAGTTTTCACCGTTTTCTGGAATTCACAAGGTGTGATCTACATCGACTACGTGGAGAAGGACAAAACGGTCACAGGACTTTACTATGCCGAATTTTCGGGCCGATTCGACGCCGAATTGCAGAAAAAACGGTCCCATTTGGCGAAGAAAAAAGTGCTCTTCCACCATGACAACGCACCGGCTCACACCTCCGCCGTCGCCACGGCCAAATTGGTCGAATTGGGCTACGAACCGCTGCACCCAATCCACTGTATTCTCCAGATTTCGCCCCGTGCGACTTCTAATTGTTTCCAAACTTGAAAAAGTCACTCGCCGGGCAGAAATTTGAGTCGAATGAGAAGGTCATCACCGGCGGCACGGAGGCCTACTTTGCAGACCTCGAGAAGTTGGAGCATCGCTGGGTCAAGTGTATCGAGCTAAAAGGAGACTGTGTTGAGAAATAATTCACCACTTTTCCAAAATTTTCGTTTTTCTTTTGTAGGCTAAGTACTTATCGAATCGCCCTCGTAAGTTATCGACTAAAATTCTTAAATTTGCGAAACACATAAGAAAAAATCATCAACTACCCGAATTTTTGTTAGACCCTCCGTAGATATGTTAAGTATTACAAGTACATATTAAAAAAAAATCAAGAGATCTCCTGAAGCCGTTGATTCTGAATAATTGTCTCGCTCCTCAAAGCTGGCTGTGATATGATTAGAAATCGTTTTATCGACATTTCACAACCACTTTGAGAGACGATACAATATACATTTTTGATTGCAGATCTCTAGAATTTCTAGTGTTTTGGTTTATCATGAATTTTTTAAATTTCCAATGATGCATATTTTCTAAACAAACCAAACTCGTCAAAATGGCTGTGATATGAATATAAAATAGCATACACGTCACGACCAAATTAACGAAATGGTCAGAGAAACATGTACAGTAAGTAAGTATGTAATTATATGTTAAATAAAAAAAAAAAGAAATTAATTAAATTTAAATTTTAAATGTAGTTTTATGCGACACACACACGTTAAGACAATAATGGATTTATGATAACATTTGCACACAATGGACGCCGAATGCGTAAAAATAAGGTAGAGATGGGAGGATCTAACAACTTTTGTTATTCCATTCATCAACTGATCATAACCTCAGACACGAGTTTGGGCGACATTTTTTTTTTTTTTTTTTTATGTTTATACCAAAGCTTAGGGGGTAACCCTTTGATGCGAGAGCACAGCGTTGGCGGTAAGGGATTAAGGTAGTGGGGAGATGGGTTGAGTTTGAATAAGGTGACGGTGTACATTCCGTTTAAATTTTTGTAGGTCATAGTTGCGGGGGAAAACAAAAGATGGTAGATCGTTCCACATTCGTGTTGTCCTAGATACAAACGAGTCATGGAATTTGGCGGTGCGACTATTGCTGAGTTCTAGAAGATGAGGATGGACACGACTGGCTAGTCGGGTGTTAAAATACGTAAAGGAAAAGTACGCTCAGGAATGAGGTTGGCTATTTCATCAGAGCAGCGGCGGTTGTAGTAGCGATAGAAGAGTGAGAGACAGCCGACACTTCGCCGGTGTTCAAGCGGTTCGATTTTAGATGTTACATTTGTTTGCAGAACAGAGACATATGAGATTTAATCTCCCTACCGCCAATTTTACGTGTCCGTAGTAAAAGGTGAACCCCTAAGCATGGGTCTAAATACGACATAAAAAAGTCCGAAATGCATATTCACTAATAGTAAATAAATATAATAAATGGAGTCATTCCTTGGGAAAACTAACGAACCCCCTCTGGTAAGCTAACAAGTTGCAAGCCATTTTAGCAGCAGCACCCGCTGTCTATAGAGACAAACAAGCGTCAACCGTCGCGGTTTCCAAATTTACATTGTACTATATTTAATGCAATCTTGCCGCTCAACAAACCGCTTGTTACACCGCGGCTTCTAAACGCCGCCTGAAAAATGAAGAAATATAAAAACTTCACACCATAACTCCCATATTGAGCTAGCCAATGAAACTTCTTCAATACAGAGTTTTAGCAAAACGTACAAACTTTGTCGTCTACGAGACAATTATAAGCGGTAATCAGGCGAGCTCCTTTCTTTCTTTTTTAACGACAACAGATGTCGTGCGCACGCGCATTACCTTTCCAATACTCAAAGACGTAAACGACAAGCGATTTGTACGTTTTGCTAAAACTCTCTAATGGCTGGCACTTCAGGGCTTCAGGCGGTACCGTCGTGAAAAGTGGCTTGAGAGCGCATGCCAGGCACTGTCGGCTGAGATTATTTTGGAAATCGATAGAGACGCATAGTCAGAAAGCTTAAATTCAAATTTGCATCACCTGGAAAAATTTCTAACGGTACTTACGGAATATTTTGTGTTGCTTCAGTTTTTTTTTTGCTTCTACCTCAACACCCGTCAGTCGCATTATCAAAAGTACAAACATCCAATTAAACTTCCTTTTTTTTGCAAACAAACTGTTTAGTTTGAACAAATACGTAAAATTTTAAAACTCGCCAAATTTACAATAAAAAAATCGATTTTCGGAAATGACTCAATAACGGTGTATTTCTGGGTAAAATATTAAAAGAGTGATTTCGTAGTTCATTCGATTCCCTACAATTAAAAAAAAAATGAACTCGGTTCGATAAACCAGGACTAATGCGAACAAGTCAGGGGCGGCCGGTAGCTCAGGAAACAAGTATGATGCCTAAGGGCGACCACAGAGTGAAAGCTGAAGCTGATGCTTATGCTGGTGTTTTGATTGTGAACACTCTGCGAAGAGAAACATTCACATGAAACGTGCTCATGAAGCTTCCCTTCCCCAAGTTGCGGAAGATTACATTCGTAATTGTCCGGTGTATTCGTTAATTTTTATGTGTCTTATGAATGGATTTTATATATGAAATCATTGGACAATTACGAATGCGATCTTGAGCTTTAGCGATAGCATGGGCAGGGAAAGCTCCATGAGCACGTTTCACGTAAACGTTTCTCTTCACTGAATGTTCACAATCAAAAACCAGCATAAGCATCAGCTTCAGCTTTCACTCTGTGGTCGCACTTAGGGACCACAACAAGCTTCTTGCGGAACAATACCTGGTGGGTTGTTACCGAAGGGAGCACCCCAACTCCGACCTCTTGGACAAGACGCCGCCACCAAGACATGTCAGGCGTGGTTTGAGGGACCTCGAAAGAGACCTTCAGAGGTACAAAACAACGCATACAGATCGTGCCATCGCAGCAATACACCACGAGGAGGTACAAGCATCAATCGCGGAACTAGGTCCAAATAAAGTTCTCTCGACACAACCACCAGCCATTTCTCCCGATGAGAGAATACTTCCGAGAGCAGCGAGGACGACACTTGATCAACTTCGGTCGGGCTGGTGTTCGCGTCTTAACTCCTACCTATCTCGCATTGACCGGAATGTCACGAACAAATGCCCCGCCTGCAATGGTAACATCATGTGGACCACATTTTCGATTGCCCAGCTGCCCCCACACACCGGACCCCCAGGTGGCTGTGGGAGAACCCCGTAGAGGTTATCTTCCTGTCACTTAACACCGAGGAAGACGAAGAACAACACAACATGTAACACACTCACACGACGAACTTCTGACCATTGCTACAACAACAACAAGATATCATTAACAAAACTGTTCATGATACTCATGGCCTTTGATGAAATACCAGTATCGGGATGGACTTATGCTTCAATACTTTGTAGATGTACAGTGGTGGCCAAATAAAAGTTAACACTGTCAAAAAAAAGGGAAATTTTCTAAAAAAAAACTATTTTTATGGGTCTTATAACCAAAATTTACCTGGAAAATTCCATGCGGGGTTAATTATCTGTCGGTTTGTTCAGGTTCCGCTTCTGTCAGTCGTTTATTGTAGTTTAGCCGTTGACGAGTAAACATGGCACCACAGTTGGATAGTGAAAAAAAATGATTATTGTTGCGTTAAGCAACGAAGGGCTTTCCACTAGGGCTATATCCAGAAGAATTGGTTGTAGCCACGTGGCTGTGTCCAAAATTTTGAAAAAAAAAAACGCGAAAGGATCTCTCCAGCGGAAACCAGGGACAGGAAGGACTTGGCAACAAAAAGACGACCGCGAGAGATGACCGACATCTTAAAAGCATAAGCCTAAGTGACCGAAAAAACCGCTAGAGAAGTCAACATGGACTTCCAGGAAGCAACTGGAACAATAATTAGCGACAGAATTGTCAGAAGAAGGCTACAGTTATGTGGACTTTCAGCTCGGCGACCCCGAAAAAAACCAACTTTAACGGCTAAAATGAGGACAGCGAGGTTGAATTTCGCCAAATCTCACCGAAATTGGTCGGAAACTGACTGGAAGAAAGTACTCTTTACCGACGAATCAAAATGCAATTGGATATTTTACTTTTGATTATGTGCGACTGACGTGGGCTAAGATAAAACCGAAAAAATTAAAACAAGACAAAAAAACCTTCAATAAGCACCGTTAGAAAATTTTTTAGGTAACGCAAATTTGAATTTAAGCTTCCTGGCTTTCCGTCTCGACTTCTAAAATTATCTCGTGGCCAGTTTACATTCTCGCGGAGGATACGACGAGTGGCGAGCATACTCGGCGAGGGTGCCGCGAAGTGGTGCGCGTTCACATTCTCGCCGGAGTACGAGTTACGCGACTGTCTCGTTCTCGTGCCTCGCGTCTCTTCGCCTCAAGAGCGAAGTCGAACGAGGCGAGGAACCACGAGGACAGGGCGAGGAACCACGAGGACAGGACGAGCAGAGCAGTAGCATGTTTACACCATCCTCGGGCTACAGTGTAAATGGGCTATCAGACAGTGCCTGACATGCACTCTGAATTTACCAACCGCGTATGGTGGTATCAAATGACACTTTAACAACAATATTGTTTCAAAATAACGGTATCGTCATCTCAAAACACCCATCTAAAATATCTGCTAAATCCAACTGTCGAAAGAAATGACGTGATATTTGATACCAATTTTTTGTTTAAATTCAAATTCATTGAGACTGGAATTTATGCAAATATGCATATCAAAATTTCAGCATTTATTATACGTCGGCAACTTCTTTCGTCTATTAAAAAAAAAAACAAATGCGCATTATAAATCGGCAAATACACAATATAATAAAATTCATTTGTCGTCTGGCATAATTATTCAAAAGAGAAATTATTTAAATTGCAAAATTGGAGAAGGGAAGGAGGCAAAGAAATGTTGGAAAAGAATTCCATTCATTCGATCCGATCGGAGAAAGAAAGGAAAAAAAACACAAAAACTCGAACTCGTTGCTATTACTTAATCCACCGAGCTCATCAAAATGGCTGTGATATGATTTTCTTTAAAATTAGCACATCACAACCAAATTGTGAGCACTGTAGAAAGTTTCGTTTTGACTGTTTCCGAGACACGCCTCGGGAGCATTTTTTGTGAAATAGCAAAGAAACAGAATGTAATCAAATAATGTAAAACCTTTTAGTACCTTCTTAAACTTACAACAATTCAAGTTCCATCGATGATCTGTAGATAGTGCATTGCTCATCAAAGCTGGCTGTGATAGACTTGTGAATTCGAACTAAAACAACCAAGTTTGATGCCGATGCACTTCCTAAATGTTGTTGCTGATGTAACCTAATAAAGATAATAAATATACGCGGAGAAATAGGAAGAGAAAAAAAGGGAGGAAATGCACAATGTTTTGGAAACCATTATTGGATGTGTAACAGTGTTACAGCGTTCCTCAAAAAAATGCAGAAATTGATTTTTGCAATAAAATTACAGCATTCTCAAAATTTATAGCCCTCCTTTTAGTAATCACGAGGTCAAATTCCAGTCCAGCTATCGCTAATGCTAAGTCTCTACTGCTAAAAAAAATTGCTAACAGCTTTTTGGCTTAAGACATATCGCTAACTTCGATTCATTTAGTGTTTCAATCCAAAAAAAACGTTTAGAGAATTTTAGCGATAGAGTTTTCGCGTTTAGCGATAGCTAATTAGCAAAGTTTGACATAGAGCCAAAATGTCTGACAATTGACAACTATAGAAAAAATACTGTCGACATTTAAAGTGTATTTCGGTCATAGAACTTCTAATATTTACATTATTTATAAAATTTGTCAACCATAGGACCTTGACCTCCAATTGAGCCGTTTCCAAAATATTTTTATAGAAGACAATAAGAATATTCAGCCAAGAATCAAATCAACATAAATGTGTATATAATCAAGTAAACATATCAAAATGGGCAAAAACCAAAATCTATAAAAACACTTACAGCAACACCTGTGGCAGTTCGTCCTTCTTCATTCTCGTCGTCATAATGTTTTGTATAATTTAAAATAACCGGACACACTGTTTCAATTAACATCCTTTTATCAATCGCACCTTTATCCAAGAGCAAATTTAGGGCGGATGTTGCCTCCGTTTTGACCTGTAAATTGAAAATATACGAAATTGAATGATTGAGAAAACAAACAACGATTACTTAATATAAACAGAGAATTCAATCTTATAGAAAGACGAAAGTTCAATATAACATTAGACGAGTTCTTTTGTACTTCCGTATAGTTCAGGTTAGATTAGGTTAGGTAAAAGGGGCTGCCATGATAACCACGGCACACATAGACCAAGTAGTCCTGGCCAGTTGTGATTCCACACTGCTACCCTATGCTTCGAACCAGCCTGAGCAATAGATAAAACGTTGGAGCGCTAGCCAACATTTCCAAGTCACTGCAGCTCCTACTCCAGAAACAGTCTTAGAACCATCTGTGCAGAAGCAAATCTCTCCAACGTTTTGAGTAAAGTCGAGGATAAGCCGATGGGCCTCAGATCGACTTTCCTGTTTCCTCCTTGGTGGAGGCATTTAGGCTAAGTAAGTCTAAACAGGACTTCAGGCTTCCAACGATACATGACCACTCACGACCTGCTATATGAGCTTCATCGGCGACTTCATCAATGGTAGTTGATGAAATAGTTGATGAAGGTCATCAACAAATTCAACGAGCCGCCATCACCAAAGTCATCAATGTAAAAAAAAATATATTTTGTAATTGACAGGTGTTACGGACACCAAGATGTACATGGGGAGGGAGTGAAAATTTGCCGAAGTGACCGCGAATTTCCGGCAGAGCCATCTGGCGAAAACTCCTCAGCAGCGACACGAGCTTACTATAGCTCAGTGACGGGAAATGTGAGCTATGTTTTTGCCCCCTCGCTGCCCCTAACCGTAATACCGTGGCATCAGTCTCCTCCCAGTGCTTGGCAAAGCTGAAAGCAGCTGGCTGTCCTGAAATAGCTCTTTGGAAGAGCTACTTTTCGGACAGAGAGTCCCGGGTAATGTGTGTATGGGACTTCGTTAGTAAGAATGCGTCGCATGGCTGTCCTCAAGGCTCCATCGTAGGTCCATTTATATGGAACTACGTGATGGATGACCTTTTTGTTGCGTCTGGATGGTTTGTGCAAATGTTGTGCGTATGCGGATGACCTCCTTCTCATTGATGAAGGGCGTTCTCGAAATGAGGTGGAACGTTTAGGCTCCCAACTCGTGGAGATTATCCATGAGTGGGAAACTAGCGTGCTGCTCAAGAGCGCCCAGTCGGCCACCGATTGTACGAATAAGGCACTTAGCCTCAAGTACAATATATGACGCAGGTCACGCACTTGGGACTGACTATCGGTGAAAGGTTGAACCTCTACCCGCACCTTGAATGGATGAAGGTTCGTCTGTTTACTGTTGTTGGTATGCTACGTCGTGTATTGCGTAAGGAGTGGGATATGTGTAGACGCGCAGTCCATGTGATCTATAACTCCCTGTTTGTTGCGGCGAAACATTCGTGGCGGGAGCTTTCATGGATTGCGTGTCATTCGTACGTGGTGGCTCATTTTGTACACTTGCCAAAGAATTATGTAGTATGCATGTCTACCTGTATGTCGCACGGTTTCGACCGACGCCATGCAGGTATTGATGGGTGTGCCCCCTCTTGATCTTGAGGTACTCCGTCGTGGGAAGGGACTGCCGTTGCCGACCAACTCTATGTTGACGAATGAGACTGGAAGACCGCAGAGACAAATTGCGGAACTACTTGACCACACTAGGTGGCAATATAGATGAGAACAGTCGGACAAAGGTAGGGTGACATCCGAGTACGTGACCTAGAGGTTGCTCGAGGAAATCTAGACTTAGATTTCAATGTAAATCTAGTGGGGCGACCGGTAGCGCAGTGCGTTGAGGCATCAGCCTCATGTTTGACTACCGGCGTTTCGGGTTCGAATCCCGTCCACGACGACGTTCGTGGCCATGAATGTGCAGGAGGTGCATGCTGGCAACTGCATTCTCCGAAACCAGTTTATGCCAACGAAACGTCAACTGGGCCACATGGAACAGTTGACGCGCTATGCCCACAAGAGGTTAGGGCAATTGAGTAATATACAATAAATCTAGGTTTCCTCATTACCGGACATGGATCCTTAAATGCAAAACTGCATGGGTTTAGGCTTGCGCCTGATTCCTCGTGCCCCTCATGTGGGGATCCTTATGGGGACTGGATTCATGTACTATGTCTTTTTCCGATGTACTCGTCAGGGACCTTGACCTCTTTGGAGTCGTCATATCTGGGGGAGCGCCTGATATCTCCAGGTGTAAGATGTGTTTGCAAGCCCTGAATGCCTTCGCCCGGAAGACATTCAGGCAACGTAAGCAGTATGTCCTGGCTAGGTTGAGAAATAAACGTTAAAAAGACTAATGTCTGGGGTTGACACTGGCTATACTACTTCCGCTCCCGCGGCTGGGTAGGGCGTTTATGAGCAGGGAGGTGGTATTCTGTACTGGTTAAAAGACCAAGGTCGATTCCGATGAAGCCTTCGGGAAACGACTATCTCGCTCCCCCGATGAGTCAGGCCACCGGTCCTCGGTTTGCAGTTTGAGCCCAACTGGTAGTAGCTTTGGCTGCGAATTCCGACCGGGGCCGGGGAACCCTGGAAAGGCACCACTTTGGTGATAATTCTTCACCCCGGCTGTTGAGGTAGACCTCCTTGTGGGAGCATGGTGCTGGTTGCGGTTTACCACCCAAATACGGGTAGAGTGCCCAGATTAATTTCTGGACTACTCGGCGTGGAGTTGCGCTTTCCAACCGGGTGCCGGGACCCACAGAAGGGCAGAGGCTTCAGATAGCCCTCGCATCCAACAGCATGATTATCGGCCCCTGCAGGCTGATAAAAACTGCTACTCTCACACTTGTGGCGGGGCGCAATTTCCGATGTTTTGGCTTGGTTGGGTTGTAATGTCGTATCTGCTAGAACTATTGCTATTTTCAACATCACTTTGTGCTGGATACCAGAGCATAGTGGTTTCAGCGGTAACTGCCTCTGACTCTGGATGTATCATGTGGTACACTGGTGGCTCTAAGACTGTACAGGGAGTTGGTGCTGGCATCTGTGGGCCCAACACCAGGATTTCAATCGCTATGGGTGCCTGGCCCAGCGTTTTTAAAGCCGAGATCCAGGCCATATTAGCGCCTTCGCCAGGATTATTTTGGAGAAAAAAAAACTTAGAGGCGCTCACATTGCTATATGCACAGATAGCCAGGCTCTCTCTTCACACATGCTCTATTCAAGGCTGGTGAAAGATTGTCGTGAACTTCTTCAATGTCTGGCGACTGACAACCAAGTCCTTTTATATTGGGTGCCAGGTCATCAAGGGCTTGAAGGCAATGAATCGGCGGATGAACTTGCCAGGCAGGGTTCAACGTCTAATTTTATCGGACCGGAACCATATTGTGGCCTAGGCCTGGCTTCAGCCAGGACTATCATAAACGAATGGTCTGATAGGCTAACGATAGCGCTACTGGGATGACCTTCCAGGGCTGCGGCAATCAAAGGAGTTAATGAGACCCTTCTACTCTGGGGATACTACCCACATGAGTAGAGCTGACCTGAGGTTAATTGCTGGATACCTATCGGGCCATCACTGGGTTAGATCTCATTTAAATAAGATGGGCTTATCCAGAGAGACGAAGTGACGTCTTTGTTTGGAGGACACTAAGACCACATATCACCTTATATGTGAATGCCCACCGATTGCGCGGACTAGGTTAGCGCTACTCGCGCGGATCTTCGCAAACTCTGCTGATATCAGGAAATCTCCTTCAAAAGACTTACTAGCTTTCGTAAGAGTGGTGGAAGGTCTCTTGCTATAATATTAAGGGCTATGGCACAATAGACCTCCTATGGTCGCAGTGCCCGCCATGAGGATCAGTTGCCGCACCTCTGAAAAGAACATATCTCCACCGAGATTGCATCACCATCATATCTCCACTTTCCACAGTGCACACTCCACCCTCAAACAAAACAGCAACACCGCACTGCCGCCATCCTTAAACACACATAGCAAGCAGAAGTGCAGTAATGGCTCTATCAAGAGAATATTGTATCCTTACACTGATAAGATTTTACACGGGATAGCTACAGGTGTTTCTGGGAAGAAAAAAGAAAATCTCGACGGCGCATTGATTTGGTGTAACTACCGCACAAAACGGAGATTTTACATAGCGCGCAAAGGCAACACTCCCCAAAAACTAGTTTCGAGTACGATTTTGAATTTGACAATTTGAGCCTGCCACGAAAAAAAAAAAATCTGAAGCTTGATTGCTATATAGGAAAGAGTATCCAACTTTTTAAAACTAATTAAATAATTTTTTTTTACATACCATATAGTCGATGTCCTGATAGTACTTGAGCAATATTTGAAACACGCGGTCGTACAGGTAGTAGTCGAGATCAAATGATGCATGCTCATGGATTTGTAGTATTATACTTACAATATGATCCACTAAATGTATTCGTACCGATGTCACTAAAATGAAACATACAAAAAAAGGGAATAAAATTAATAAACGTCTTAGTACTTGGTTTGAATTATATAATACATATAGAGAAATTAAGGATTTCCAGGCAAGATGCCATTAAATCAAATCTATTTACGAAAAATTGACACACCCTTGTGATGGTGAAAGATACTAAAAAGGGTTTTTTTTAATGGGCGACGACTACGCGCGACAGGAACAATAACAACAAGATACCGAAAAGGCCGAAGACAGACGACGACGATGATGATGATGACGACGAGGAGAGCACGAGACGACAACGACGACGATAAGAGAACACGACGAGGCAAAAAGACCACTACATGCTTAACGGGGGAATACTCTATATTTTACTTAGATTCGTTCACCGGGAAGAATGCGATGATTTTGGTTTCCGTATATCTACACATCCTTTTCGTTTCGTATATTTCCAATAGGCAACACAGTGTGTACAAGACACAAGTAATCTTTCGCGAATTCGAAATCACAACACACATCAACCGAAGCAAAATGAAATTAATCCGAATTGACAATTTAATGCCTGGCCCGAATGTCATCGGGACAAAGTCCGACTAAAATATATATATATATACATATGTATATCGAATAGATATTATATTCTTTCCGGAATGTGCGGAAGATTTGAGCTGTTGCACTACCCCACTCTCGCGTAATCATTCCAAGACAAGTCGAAAAAAACGAAGACATATTAAAATTAAATGAAATAACCGACGGTACTTCAATGTCTAGCATTTCACTTTACTTATCAAAATGACAATTGCAAATTTTTAATTACAAAACAAAAATATACTCTCGAGACCACACTTATTTTCTCACACTCACCTTCCAGTCTGGCCTAACCCGTACCTCCTAGCACTATACCGAGTACAGTGTCCCAAACTATCTACCCTTTTGCCGTATATTAAAATGAATATTGTTATCACAAATAATTGTAGCAAGATTAATGCACCTTTTTTTATTCTTTAAATATATATCACCCACACGTCGTCTCACTTTTCGCGTTCAGTCTTATAATCAAATATCCAAAAACTTTGGAATGATATTCGTTAAGAACGCGCCGCGCCGTATCAAAACCGAAAAGGATATGTGTGATATTTTGTGCGGTATACGACCACCGCCCTCAACCACCGTATTATACACACAGAGACATATAAAACTTCATCTACTAAATAAATGTACATATATCCATATAAACATTTCATTTATATAAATATAAAATGTCTACAATACGCCAAAAACTGCGACGACGACGACAATACTCTACACTTTTACTATACCATCTCATCATGATTCTCGAGAATCTCGAAAATCTACGTACACATATAGCTAGGTTACCCTCTAAAACGGGCTGTGTGTATCTACTAAAAGCGATGAGAAATAAGACGATAAAAAAAAATCAAAATTCCAGCGCACAATCCTGGCGTGGTCCTGATAGTACACGGAAAAAAAAAACTCTTATACATCTTATACGAAACTCTTATACTGTATGTTTGCATAGGGAAAAGTGTTGCATTTTCGCGAAAGATTGCAGTGCATTTATTCGAAAGGATCCTTTTCTTCACTTTTTTCAATGTGGGTAAAATTACAGCTTATAGTTCAACCTAATTCCGTAATAATCACCCAGCAGGTAAAGTTACAGCTTATAGTTCAACCTAATTCCGTAATAATCACCCAATGATTAAAATATAACATTACATAGTAAAATATATTGCTTCATTCGAGCTTTTGGTCTAAATGTCTTTCTTGCGATGCAAAGATTTCAATTCCTGCCGCCGTTATTAAAACTCCATGTACCCAACACACCATTGGAATTGAGACATCCAAAACTTCATAATATTAACATACCAAACTCTCTCATACACCCCTAAACCCATAAAATTCCTATTAAATCTAAAATTATTTTAGGTATTGTCCTTCCGGCAAATAAACTAACAATTACAGGCTTATAGCGTTCAACACTGTGCCAATGATAGTAGTCACCATACAACAATAATTCGCAAATTGTATAAGAGCTCATAACCGAAGAGAACTTTTGCGAGAGATGACCCCATGACGAGAGAGCCGTGTGCAGATTAAATGTACACGACGAACAAGCAAACATTCTCGAGATGACGTTATATTTCTTAGCATTTATACGCGAGACAAATTCATACGAATATATTACACACATGCAGCGAACGGCGACTAAGTAGAAAAAGGGCGTGCGTCATCAAACATCGGTCGTATGCCTTTCTCTCTCTCTCTTCCTCTTTGGCAAAACATCTACCCTTATTCTAACAACTAACCCCCCAAAAATGTAGTAGCCGTCAACCTGTAATCACAACCCCGTAATCGTCGTCCTTGCTACGACCCGGTTCATCCACCCCCTTCTGTCGTCGTCGTCGGTCGTCAGGTTGTCCATATCACACACTTCGCAACCATCGCAGCCATGTCGGGAGTTCGACGTCGTTTCACATTTTTCGACGAGCCGAAAACACATCGTGAGAAGCCAAGGTGCAACCGAAGACATCGTCTTAATGGACTGTTTTGCCATTACGACGCCGCATCATCGTAGCCCTACAGGTTGGTTGATTTTTCCGGCTCCCCACATCACCAACCGCTTCCTCTAGCTGAGCAGTTTTTCATTCCGACTATTGAGAGTATACGGCCAACACCTCTCTGGACACATGATGTATATATATCTATATGTATAATACAGTATTCCTTCTTCGAGGAACAGATACTTTAAGTTAAGCAAACTTTCTCAGCGATTTCGTCTTCGTTTCGTAATTTCTTCGCCTTTTTGGCCCTAGTCCAAGGCCGGTATACGAGACAACCGCTTCCGAGAAGTGCGCTAGCGCGCTCTCTCATTATGCTCTGAATATTCACAGAATTCTCTCCGAAGTCCCCCCCCCCCCCCAAATGGCAGATAGTGTGGACACGTTTCAAATAAATCATCAAGAAGCATCATTCCAGAGAGAGAGCCAACATTGTAAAACAAAAATTCCATTAGATCTCATTTGGGTGCGTGCATCACCCCAAAATAGGATTGTTTCGAATTCAACACCCCCATTGAAAGAGAGAGAGTGCCCGCCCGAGTGCTAAATATGAGTCTTCTCATCTGAGTCGATACAAGTAGACAGAGATGCTGCCGCAACAGCAAGGACGACATACTAACAATAGGGACTCGTTCGTCTGCGCCGGAATTACGGGCAACGTATGTATGTACTCAGTATATACACTGCCGCTCCCATATCTATCGGTAAGGATGCGCCTCTGAATAGCTGTCAAAATACATGAAATAATGGAACAGGAAGTGATGGATTTTCAGAAAGGATGCCATGAAGATGAATTTTTCCGTCGTCGTTGTCGAGTTCCAATGACATTTATAGTTCATTATGTAATTGGGCTAAGGAGGTAGGAAATCATATTTCTGCGCATACAAACGGAAGAGAACATTTCACACTCTGCGGCGATGTGAATTTGCCGCCCTTGCTTCTTGAGATGAAGAGTCCTTGATTCGCCGCCATGTGTATACGTAGATATGAAATTATCAGTTACGAAAAAGAATTATGATAACAACACGATGATGAGGCTGAACGCGGAGTGCGGGGAGGGGGGCACACCACTTTTAATTAAAAAACCTCGCCGACAAACGGCAAAAGTTTAATGAATTGAAGCTGTAGAAAAAGGGATGTCGGGCGGATAGTAGCTCCAAACGAAAATGGGTCAGTAATATGATATCCTTGCGAGTCCTATTTCCGACATATCTAAAAGCGTGTCATTTCGAATACGATATATAAAAGGCCTTAAAAAATGTAGAACCACACCCAAGACTGTGCATTTCGATGATCCCAAAGAATGACACAGTCACAGTGAAATGTATGATGATAACGATGGTGAGGTGATGCTGTGTGGTGGTTTAGGGGTTCTTGATTTCAAGACGAACAAGAAGGAAATGAGAAATTAGCCCAACTGAATGCATTTCGTGTCTATGAACAACACCTGTTGCATACTCGTGAGAAGAACCGGGGGAGCTCAGCATCGAATTCGTAGACAACTTTATATACCTGGGTACTACTCATTTGCCCTAACCCCTAGTGGGACATAGCGCGTCAACTATTCCAAGTGGCTTAGCTGACGTTTCGTTGGTATAAACCTGTATTTCGGACGATGCACGTTGCCAGCATGCACCTCCTGCTCCCATTTAGCCGCTTACTTGCGACAAACCAAGATTATTACGCCCCGCACCACAGGGAGACGACAACACAAACATCCATGGCTAGGAATGCCGTGGACGGGACTTGAACCCGTAACGACCGTAGTCAGACATGAGACTGACGCCTCTACGCACTGAGCGCTACGGGTCGCCCCAATTACACCAATTAATCTGACGAAATCAAGCGACGGATACAGCTAGCAAATAAGACTTTCTTCGCAATCCTCCCAATAATGAAATCGAAGCATGTGCACAGAAATACTAAGCTCAGAATATATTGTACAAAAATATCATACGACCTGTGATATGCTATGGCCGCGAAACCTGAACCCTTAACTCAAGCCTCCGAAAAGATGATAAACACATTTGAACGAAAGATCCATCGGCGAATTTCTTGAGCAGTTTGCGACCGAAATGGATGGCGCATCCGGTACAACCATGAGCTGTACGAACTGTATGATGAGCTGGAAGTTTCGAGAATCGTCAAACTAATACAACGTCTACAATGGGCAGGACATATACAACGAATAGACGATGACCGTATGCCTAAAAAAAATTCAATGGACAGGGCAAAGGTGCGAGGAAGACCGAGAGCTCGTTGTAAAGACTCAGTAGATGAGGACGCCGAACAATTGCTGTGCGTCCAAAATTGAGAGGACGCGGTCACTTGGACGAGATAATTGACGCCGAACAACTGCTGGGCGTCCAAAATTGGAGGACGCGGTCACTTGGACGAGATAATTGAAGGACGATGATGCAGGTGGCCAGGGCTCGATGTTGGGCTGTTACGCCACGATGATGATGAAGAACCGCCTTATAGGAGCCTAATACAGTCACGGCAGGGGTGGGGCGCAGATAGTACCCCAGAGTTGGAAGCCATAAGCTTTTTTACTGATGGGTGGAGGGTGTGGGCGTAGGTGTCTTTTCAGCGAAATTGGAAATTTGCTTGGCACTCTGTCTTTCAAATTTCTGTAGCGTCCTCCATGTGGCACTGCAATTGCCGAAGTTCTGGCTTGGCTGGGTTCTAATACCGTATCTTCAAGGAATATAACTATCTATACCGATAGTCAGACGGCGATTAAATCACTGGACGCAATTCGGAAACCGTAGTGGTGTGTTGCACTGCTCTTAAGGAGCTCAGCAACGTCTTCAATATCACTTTGTGCTGGATTCCGACTGATAGTTGTTTCAGCAGAAACGGCAAGGCCGACGAGTTAGCTCGGGTAGGTGCGGCCAATATGGATATGGGGAGCAGCATGTAATAAGCCGTGCCAATATCGGATGGCTAAATGGTAGTACCTGCAATGTTACAAGGCAGATTTGGCCGAGCTTCAATCCTAGCCACTCCTCAGGGCTGCTGATGCTGGAGGGAAGGCATCTCAGGAAGGGTGTGGAGGATCATTACGGGGCATTGCCTTGGTAGGCGAGCATACTAAGCGTCACCGGTTTCCATATATTGAGTTTTGCAGAAGCTGTGGGGTTGAAGAACAGGGAGCACCTGCTCTGCTCTGACCGGTAGAAGAAAGGGTACTTTAAGCTCCCTCTACTTTATCGACCTTAATGACCTGAAAGACTTAAATGCTGGTCATATACATCGTTTTATTGACAGCGCCGGGTGGATTGACGACTAGGCTCACATGGCGTTTGTGCTGATGAACTATCACAACAGACCCAGTCTATGTGTGCTGTGCTACCCTAACCTACGGCCTGATGAATTCGTCAATGACTTTCATCAAGTATTTCATAAACTACGCTTGATGAATTAGACGATGGTGATCCTGATCATGTAGAAGGTCGTCAGTGGTCATGAATGGCTTCATTGCATGCTATGAAAGTGCATAAGGCATGACGACTTTCATCCAGGCCTGCATAATGAGCGCATTGATGTCATCATTCATATCAAGTCGTAGCTAAGGGCGCGATCCTTCCGTCAATATATTTACATAACAATATCGAACATTCCTGCCACCATGCTTTTTTCTAGCGATTTTATCTGTTTTCGACGAAACGTTGGCTTAGGCATCTCGACCAGCACAACCTATCAATCTTGACATAGAATTCCACCGGATGAAAGACAGACGACGCGCTACTGCCATTAACAAAAACTTTGAAGCTTACTACTACGAGAGGTGTTGCAGGTTATCTCATCTTCAAAATAAATTTGTGCATCTATGTCGTCGTCTCTATTGGCTTCTTCTTGGCCATGTTCGTTCATCTTCTACACATGGATCTCTGACCTTTGTGCAATGTACTCGTATATTAGCTGTTGTTGTTCGTTGCTATGAAAAGACGTCAAATCTCCGAATGTTGTAAACAAAATTATTATTTTGAATACTCGTAAATGCATTCATTTTTTCAACGACCTCAATGGAGCGGTTTTGTCTTTTTTTTTCCGCCCATCCATATTTCGTCGCGCCATATAGCCAGGCCACCACCACCACCGCGGTTTGTTTTGAATGCTTGTCGTTGAAAATTGAATGAAAGTTTGTCCGATAATGAAGTCCCCGCTAGGTGTTGCGAAATGCCATTAACGTACATAAATGTATCTCGGAATCTCAAAGTGAAACGATGAATTAAAAATGTATTCATTGATAGAGCTTATTCATAGAGCCGAGAGCGCCGGAGTGGATGAAAAATGACACGAGAGTAAAATAAAAGTATAGAGGTACGTAGATTTGTTGTAATTGGTCGCTTATCATCATTTGGCGTAAGGGTCACATTAAAGGTGCGTTTTGCTAGACGCGACTGAGCGCGACTACTGCTAACGACTGTGTGTAAGGTACAGCCGAGATCCGTCGATTCCACACGCCTTAAAATATACACACGAATAGTGCTCCATTATGATTGTTTTTTTTCACGTCTCACACAGTGTTGGATTTCGAGTCACGGTGGCTTTGGTGGCAACTGCCATGCTGATCAGCTTGCGAGACAGGGTACTATGGGCGTAGCTCTACAACGACATGATAATATTTTCAAGCCTATCAATTCGAGTAGACTGCTTTTTAGTCATGGTATGGCCTGCTCCTCTTACGGATCCGGTCGACCTACTCCGAGTCCGACCACGGAGTAGGTTCAAGAAACTAGGAAACTACTCCGTATATGAAGCGAATCTGTCGTGTGAAAGAACAAAAGAGTGGGTGAACTAGGTTCGTCGCAGTCTGAGTCGTAATTGTAAATAAGAGAATGGAGAACTGAACTACTGACTAGATTAGAAGACAGGTATGTACATATCGCTAATTGGATTTTATTGACATCAGATGGTGTGGAGCTTTTATGGCTGGTTTACATTCTCGGCGAGTGGATGAGGCGAGTATATTCGGCGAGAATGCCCGAGGCAAGTAGCCTGGGCGAGGTGCGCGTTCACATTCTCACCCGAGTACGAGTCACGAGTACTGTTCTGTTGGGAAATGACAAATAACTAATAACGGTAACATACAATCAGCGACCCAATCAACCCCCTACCAGTTTTCTTCCAGTAAGATCGGCCGTGTTCATAAAAAAAAAGTGTTGCCATTCTGGATTTGTTTTTTTGCCATTTGGACATCAGATTTGCAATTCATCATCATCGTGGCGCGACAGCCCGACGTCGGGCCTTGGCCGCCTGGATCGTTGTCCTCCAATTGTCTCGCTCACGTGACCGCGTCCTCCAATCTTGGAAACCCAGTAGTTGCGCGGCGTCCACATATACTGAGCTCATCCCAACGAGATTTGCAATCAGCGACCCAAAAAAAACCCTATCAGCTTTTTCCAGCAAGATTGGCCGTCCTTTTGAGGAACAAAAGGTTGCCGCTCAGAAACTCTTTTATTTTTTTTTTGCAATTCTGACTTCAGATTCGCAATCAGCGACCACGATCGACCTCCTACCAGTTTTTTCCAGCAAGATTGGCCGTGTTTATAAAAAAGTGTTGCCATTCTGGATCCCCCATTTGATTTTTTGCCATTTGGACTTCAGATTCAGATCACCGACCCAAAAAAAACGCCCCATCCATCATCATCGGCCACGACCACCCACAACACAATGAAAGACGAAAAGCTTCACTCCACCCAACATCAATAAAATCCAACTGAAAATTTACTCCACTTCTACACCACAATATAACATAGCGACATCGTGTATATGTCACATCATCTAATCTAATCAATAGTTCAGTTCTCTCATCTACTTTTCTATTCCCCCCAGACTTAACCGATTTGATCTGATCATGCTCCGATACCGACAGTCAGAACTACTAAACCTATTCACTTTTCAACTGATCCGACTCCGACCTGAACTTACTGATCATTTTTCGATTGCGGAGTAGGTCAAACTAGTCCGGTTTACGTAGTAGATTAAAAAGAGTTCGTTTTCGTGCTCCGATATTGATCATTTTTCGACCGGATCATCTTTCGACTACGGAGTAGGTCGACCTAGTCCGGTGTACGGAGTAGGTTAAAAAGAGTAGGTTCGTGAATTGGCAACCATGAGCCATGACTACTGCTTTTTAAATAGGGCGAATGCTAGGTGGTTGAATGGCAGCACTTGTCATGCAACTAGATCGCTATGGCCTACCTAAACCCTACACGCAGCATCATACCAACTGGTATCATTGAAAATGAGGATGTTTTGACACTTGAGTGTCACGGCTGGTCTGAACTACCACGCCTCGACTCGCGTCCTTATTCGGAGCTTTGCTCAACTAAAAGGATAATTGCAATTTATCCAATAGATTAATGTAGGACGCTTTATTGAGCGCCGTCCAACAAACATGGATTAATATGGGGCGTATGACTGATACGTACAACCAGAAAACCACCTTCGGTCGCATGTCCCACCAATTCAGACCAACTGCCTGCCTGCAAGAGTATCGACAATCAACAGTTGCCTTAGTGACGCGTTTTTGCATATCAGGATAGTTTCTTATCGAATATAAGTCCCAGAAATACCCAGTCTCGTCCCCTCCAGCGAAGGTGGTAACAGCGAAAGTGGAGTGTTCCTTCTGGTGAAGAGTACAAAATTCGTTTTGGCCGGATTGAAACACCAACTTGCCTAGCCCACTGAGATAGAATATTTAGGACATTTTGCATAATATCACACTAAGGACCTCGGGAAACTTTCCAGAGATAGCAATGGCAATATCGTCCGCATAAGCAATGACCTCGCAAGTCCAGCCCCACTGAGTCCAGAAGTAATCTGTTAACCACCAAGTTCCAAAGAAGGAGGGACAGGACAACCCCTCGAGGGGTTCCCCTACACACTTGTCTGCATATTTTTGATGATCCCAAACTGGTAATCATCATTAGGCCGTAGTTGATGAAATACTTGATGAGTATCATTGGGCAAATCATCAAGCCGTAAGTAATTAAATGCTCGATGAAGGTTATCGACAAATTCATCAGGCGGTCATCCAAGTGAAAGACATTTTTGCTCGTGGCAGCACTTGAACTCGCGACTGCATAATTATGAGATCAACTCTCTACCCATTCAGATATCGTGTTCTTTTGAAGATAACTGAGCAAATATCAAAGTGTCCGCGATGAGTGCTTCGATGAAAAAAAAAAACATCCACCACTTAGCTGATGGTGGCCTGATGAGTTTATCAACGATTCTCATCAAGTAGTGCATCAACTACGACCTGATGAATTCAACAATGATACATAAGCGAAATAAGAGGGTAAGTGTACATGTATACAAATATCTTTGGGTATTTTTGCCCCCCTGCTCGCCAATCGTCCATGACAAAAGATCGCCGACTGATGAGCGATGGTTAGCAGGGTTTCGCCAGCAGCTGAATGACTTTCCTCAAGAAGGAACTAAAGGGCGTGCCACGAACAGCAATGCAATAAAAAAAAAGTTAATATTCTTCAAAATGCCGATAATTTCGACTGATAATGGATGCCCCACAAAATGCAATCAATAAATAAATAATAAATAAAGAAAATGTTATTTTTAATATAAATTTTTTTTTTTCAAATTTAGATGATGCTGTTTTTGTCATGTTTTCATCATCACTCCATGAATCTCCGATACCACCAAATATACGAGTACAATAAAAACAGCTTCTTCTTTTTTTTGCGAGCCTCATGAGCGGCGGCAATGGTGTTATTTTAATGACAACACTGTATAATATTTTGTCTAGCCAAAACTTCACCAAAATTGTACGAATATACATAATTAGTATTTGATTCGTGGGAAGCGATATCAATGGACGAAAAAAGGTATGAGTATAAGTATTTTAAAAAGTTATTTTTGTAAAATTTTCGGGTTTTTTTGGTAACAGACGACGAATAAGAAAAGATTTCATCGAGACCCATTTGAATTCTACAGAAATTTATCACCATTTTTTTTCATTGATACATCAAGTGGCCGCCGCGGCTATATTATTCTTGGAAATCTCGGAAAACCGGTAAGACCAAAATCACGAGGAATGTCAGAAAGCATATATGCATATTAATTATTAAAAGGATGCGCAGCAGAAAATAGCCGATGAATGACAGTCGACAAATGTATCTGGTTCGGGAAAATACACATGGCGTGATTTGGAGAACTTGTTCTAGTCTGAGACTGTTTTTATGCTGTTGTTGTCGTTTTGCTTTAAATTAATGGCATAAGAATCGATCATAATAAATAAAATTCGTCCAGCTGTTTAACGTTTATTTTTAAGTCGCAATTGGTCACGGTCACCGGTGTACGATGCTATATCTAGCGAGACGGAGGTTCAATCCTCGGTGCGTTAATAAAAACTGCCTGTGGGTAGTGCTATTAGAACTCCCACAGCGCTCCGAGCTTATTAGCATAAAGACGACGCGGATAGTAGGTGCATGCTAGCAACTGCAGGTCCAAAAAGCAGATATGTTAGTAGTAATGCAAGAGATGTTGTCGCGCCCATGCTCCTGGAGGGGCAAGGCAATTAACAACAATGTTTGGAGGGGTAAGCTTAGGGAATTGAGTCGTCGTCAGTGAGTTGTCTCATTATACCAATTTTTCGCGAATTCGTATCCCGACGTAGACGTGGATGATTGCGTTGTCTCTCCCCGACAGTCAATCCCGACATGCCGCGAAAAAAGGCTGTTAAATCGGCACGCGGTGTTTGAGAGACCGAAGCTTCGCCCGAGTCCGAAGCGTGTATACCCTAGACCTGTGCAGACCTAGTGGTAATACCAAAAGTACAAATTCGCAACGGCCATATGCATTAAAAGTGCGGTTTCTATACCCGTATGGACAGTTTTAACAGGAGATTAGGCGATGAAGCTACAATGGTGGAAACATCGAAGGGGAGCTAGGCGTCATTTATGTTTTGAGTGTCAAAATTAACTAACTCACATTTGACCAAAATGTCAAGTCGATAGAACGAATTTATGGAAAGTCATCAAATATTTGAAATAATATATGTAGGGGAGGTAGGGGTTCCTATGGTGGGAAAAAAGGGGAACCCTAGACAAGAAGCAGCAACAATTGGGGTCACGAAATCCACACGAGGCAACGACAACAGTGAAAATGATCAAAAACTTCGCCGTAAACAAATCAGGGGTACAGTTCACCAACGAAGAAATGGAGCTATTAAACCTTGGCCTAAATTATGCACAAGCGGGCAGGTGTGGAATCGAGGATACAAATATCATCGATGTCAACGGAGCCATCAATCGCGGTCCACCTAAACCACTGAGCAGCGAAGCTACCGTAATAAAGTCCCTGAAGGAGAAAGACGTATATCTCATTAAAGCCGATAAGGGAAACGCCGTTGTCGTCATGGGAAAAGAGGATTACGACAAGCGAGTATACGAAAAGTCGCAGACGGGCAATTTCGTCGAGCTCTAGACCGATCCGTTACCAGACTTAGTGAAAAGAGTGGAAAAGGCCTTGAAGGAATGCAGCAGTGTCGTGAAGAACATCGCGTACAGATGCCGAGCCCGTCGCTACCGCGGATCAAAAATATACAAAGCAGAAAACGCGGTGCACGAAATCATTGCGGTCACAAACTCTCCGGGTGTCAGAGGCTGGACAGCTTCTATAGTCCATAAGCAATAAAAAACTTGGCGAAACTCATCGAGAGACTAGAGAGCGTAGAGGCCATCACCGAAGATGAGTGCATCGTATTCCTCGACGTCCAAGCACTTTTCCCAAGCATCCCCGCGAAGGAGGTGATAAACAAATTTGAGGAATGACGTTCGGCGAGATATTGGAATGGCGAAAGAAAACTCAAGACAATAAAACTGGCTAGCCAACCTTTTCTTCTCGTGCGAAATTTCAAAATTCCAAAAGAACGAAACTTTTGACGGTATTTATATCAAATTTCGCACGAAAAGAAACGACAACGTTCGTGGGCATGGATGTGCAGGAGTTGCATGCTAGCAACTGCAATCTCTGAAACCAGTTTATGTCACTGCGCCACATGGAACAGTTGACGCGCTATGCTCCACAAGGAGTTAGGGCAATTGAGAGAGATTAAGTTCTACAGAGCCACTGCGGGAGCAGCGATGGAAGCCCTTTGTCACCACTGCTAAGCGAAACATTTATGACCTCTACTCTATCGAAGACGAAATCTCGAATAAGCTCTCATAAGAAAGTTCTGGGTTAGGTATGTCGACGATATTCTAGCAACCATACCCAGGAGTCAGCTGAACGAGATGTTAGAGAGATGATAAACAACGTACATCGAAATATCAAATTTACTATGGAGGCGGAGAACAAAATGGAAATAGCATTCCTGGACCTAAAAGTGATACGGGCCAACGGAAAGATAGAGTTCGACGTATATCGCAAGCCAACGAACGATAGTGGGCACCTCTCAACATACACCCCAGCAAAAAATGGCAGCATATCATAGTCTGGTACATAGGCTATTGAACACGCCATTGAACGACGATCGATACAACGCGGAGCCGCAATACATCAAAGAAACCGCAGTGACAATGGATACAAACCTAGCATAGTGGACAAGATAATCGGGGAAAAAACTCAACAGTCACCGGGACCATCTATCCAGGCAGACTTCACTGAAGGAAGGGGATACACAGGTCCGCAGAGCAGCAGTTACTTTCTCGCCCATTCTAGGTTGTATCAGCAAAACCCTCCGAAAATACAACATCGACGTCGTCGGTACGAGCAAGAGCCTACCGACAAAACCTAGGCTACGAAGCGCGAAGGGCATGCTCGCGATAAAAAAAAACAAAGCGCTATCGACAAAATCAACTGCGAGTGCAATGGGCCAAACACGGCGATATTCGATAACCCCCTGCAATGAGCGCTGTAGAAGCTGCGATGACGAGGACAAGGAGGCGCATTTTTTGTCTTCTCTGCAATGAGGCGAAAACATTTCTTAAATCCCACTTCACATTGAATTGGACGGCTAAGCTTATGTTAACGGTGGGAAACTCCATCGTTTTATTGGAAGTTCACTCTAGTTCGCTGATTAAAATTGACGGGTAATGAGTCCCTTGTGGTAACAGAGCAAACCCTATTGCTAATAATGTGTGCTATGGTAAGCACACATGGCAGCCCTTCAAGGTTTTATACGTTCATCACGGCATATTTCACTCCAACAAGAAATGCGTCCGCCTTGAACACTTCAATAAATATAGACTTACGCTTAGCTCTCCAGGTAACAAACGAAGTTGGGCCCCCCTCCAAACTCGATTTCCAGATCCGCCACTGTCCTCAGTCTCCAATCTAAGTCCCGTATGGCTTGTGTGGGATTACATAAAGAAACGTCGTATCGTTGATCGCGTCATGGCTAATAGTGGCTTTATCGCTGTAGTGTATAGAGCGAGCGTTCTTAGGCGATGTACTAAAAGTTACAACCCCTTAAGTTGCGGAGCTCGCATAGCGAACGGAGCCCATGCAAGAGAAGTGCGAAATTATCTCAATGTAAAACCCCCTATTGGTCAAAGACGTGAACCACTATGCGTTATCCGGTAAACTAGGAATATTCCGGAACAGATTAAAGCTCGGGAAGTACTTCAATAACTTTCAAGAGCTACAGAAAGTCACTATCGAGAGCTGCTATTCTACACCATATTGTTAAAAAATGATACAAAGTGTAGATCACTGCATGCAGATACATCGGAACATGGATATGTATGTCTTATGCCTACCGAAAGCGTGGGACGTGTTTTGTCGAATGATAACATCCAGTATAACTATACTGAGATCTTTATAAAACTTACGTCGATATCTTCAACACAACAGGTTCCACGCAGTCGGTAACCAAAGACATATCCATGTTCCGATGTACTCGTATATGCATGCAGTGTAGATACTTTGTATCATTTCCCACCAAAAGCCAATAACCTGTCTTCCAAGAACCAATTCCCGATAAACCCGCCCCAAGTGAAACTTAACACCCCCTTCATGAGACACAGAGACATACCCAATTGAAAGCTAACGCCCCCATATGAACCGGATACACACGTTCTAATGAGATTGAACACCCAACCACATGAGACAGATAGACACGCCCTATTGAAAATCAACATTTATGCTGCTAATGCATCGTACCGTATGTGGAGATTTTGTTCTATATGTTTATTGCACGTGTGGTGGGGGCCCACATTGTGGGCCAGTCAGACCTCAAATCGCCGCCTTTGCAAATGCTCAACCACAGTCGCTGGATCATCCGATTTGGCTCGAATGAACTTCATTCGCTCTCGCTCATCTTCGGGGGGCGGGAACTATGTACACTCTCTCAAATTGCGTCTGCACATGTCCAAATGTTAGTCGAACTGATTACTTGCTACTTTTTCTGGGACCCTAGTGATTCAGATAGTACAACGCGCGCTATTTTATTAAATGAATGAATGGGAATTGACGGAAATTGAAGGTCATTGAAAGTCCTTGGACGTCCTTGACCTAAATAATGAGTGAAAATGGAATTTCATTCATTGAGAATGATATGAATGAATGAGAGGGGGAGGACCACTGGCCCGAGCGAAATTTCGCATACATTCGGGGACCATAAATTGCGTGTAAGCATGTCGAGCGAGGAGAGCAGACGACTTCTTGCGTCGTGTTCTGGGGGCCTAGTCAAGTTAGGGAGTACGGAGCGTACTCTATATTTTTGAGGATTTTGAATGTATGGTATGTATGCAGGAGTTTTGATTATGGCGTCGCGTCGTCGCGTTGACTGAGAGCGTGGGACAGAGAGCACAAGTCAAAATTCTGAGAGCCTGGTTGGAAATACTCTGTAAACCAATCGGCCACTACATTCATAGAACAACTCGGAAAAATTTTCAATGGGCACGTTACGGACAGATTTTTAGGATGACCCCCAGCTATAAGACATATCGATGTCAAAATAAATAACTGGACCAAGGCCTCAAGATGAGATAGCATCATCTCATTTACTATTGTATTGTAGATCGCGACGGTGTGTTTTGTGCAGAGATATGTGATCAAGCATGGATACTCATTTAATAGATGACTGGGCTCGTACTCCGACACGTAAATCCCCTTTTTTTTATCAGAGACTACTCTGCATTCAGTCAGAATTGAACCGAGGCCAAGTGCATAGAAAGCGAACGTGCTAGCTAATCGTTGCACCATCCGGACTAGACCATATTAACAGTTATCAATTAAACATTTGCATTCGTAGTTCTCGATTAGATTCATGAGTAATCCTCTGACTATCACCCCAAATAGAGGAAACGACATGTGAAAATTGATATAGACATAGTCCTAAAAACCATAGCCCCGCTGAATAATCAGATGAATCATCGAGCCCATTCATTCGACATTCACATGGCCTATGACTAACCAACCATCAATATGACTTATTCCAGTTACTACGAAATCACAAATTTATTATAAATATCATCAAAGGGTGAATAATCGGAAAAAGATCGAAAAGCAAACACTCACGGGAATTTATCGGCAAAAAATGCCACCCGCACCAGTATTCTTGACGCTGGTCTGGTATGCGGATATTGCCCCGACTAAATTTTTTGTTCGAGATTATCTTAAGTGAAACTATTTCCGATTGCGGAAATGCTCAGCAAAATATAATAAGACCCAACATTAGTGATATGTACGAGTATCTACTAATCATCATTAACGGGCACATAGTGCAGTATGTAGCACTGAGTAGGTTACATACATTGTAAGCCCATGAGTGCGTCCTCTACCAACAAAACGTGTCTAGTAAGTAGACTAGAGCTAGCTAATCAAAAGAGAATTGTAAAGTAAGATAATTTTCTAAGAAACTTTTATGAATGAAAGATGACGGAGGCTAAGAGGAATGGCCAAACGGAATACATACACTACAAATGCCCCAGAGAGAAGAACAATTCCGCGAATGGAATATTACATACAAATTTAGCGCACGCACGCAACAACGAAATCGTTTTGAAAAAATGCCAACGGTGTATGTACCTACATACTTACATACATTGCAAGGAAGCAAGTCAATTTATTGTTGCTAATTAAAATCCGTCTTGACTGATGGCATGGACAAACAAAATTAGGGATGTATATTTCTATTGTATTTCATCAGGCGACCATTGTGGTTTGCGCATTGGCTAATAGTGGTTTTACCGCTGTATGATATAGAGCGAGAGATACGACGTTCTAGGGTGATCTAACGAGGGTGGCAACTCTCTTAAGAGGCACAGCTCACGTAGCGAGCGGAGCGTTAACAAAGGGAGTGCGAAATCATCTCAATTTAAAACCCACTATTGGCCAAAGATGCGAACCACTGTGCGTCGCTTGGCCAACTAGGAATGTATCCAAAATTGTTTAGGATCATCCTACTCAAAAAACGTGAAAGACAATATCAAAAATGCGTAGAAGTAAAAAAAAAGGCTATACCTAGTTCACCGGGCGACGCATCGTGGTTCGTGTCTTGGCTAATATTGGCTTTACTGCTCTAATGTATAGAGCGCTGTAAAACCCACTGTTGGTATGCGTCGCCCGGTCAACTAGGAATAGGTATTCCAAAAGGAGTGCGAAATTTATTTATGACTTTCGTAAATCGTCGTCTTCAGACACTTCGGTAGATTTTACTTTCGAGCCAAGGGCATCCCGGTCATGCCACTGCCAATGATGCGTGAGACATGATACAGGGGCGCCTGATAAGTCATCAGGTCACCAGACGAAGCCAGAAGATAGATAGGTAGGTGGGACTGTTCCCAAAACCGGTATAACGGTACATAACAACCTCGATAAGTACCGATTTTTCGACAGTAAAAGTCATAAGTCGGTTTTTTAAGTACCGGTAGTTTTTTTTGATACCGTTTCTTTAATACCGTTTTTTTAGTACCGGATTTTTAGAGCACAATTTTCTGAGCCTGGGATGGGAGTGAATAGTTATGGCATGAGCCCCTGATTTTGCGGGTCGGATCGGACCTGATCCGGTACGGCACAGCACATGACCTAAGCCGGCGGACCTACCCGATGATTGTCAAATGGATTAGTCCGATTCACATATATTTACTCTAGAAAAGCATTGCTTTATCTAATGTTTATACGCTTGCATGGGTTTCTATTGAGAGAACTTCATGGGAAGAAGTTGAAAGAACATTATGTATGCATTGCATATGATGTTGCAAAGGGTTATCGGTATCTGGCAACAGCTTTTTCCAGCAAGATTGGCCGTGTTTATTGAAAAATAAAAGTTTGCTGCTCAGGATCTCCTTTTTTTTATTTTTGTCAATTTTGACTTCCGACCCATGACCCCAACCAGTTGCTCCCACGACAGCCGGTTCTACGAACCGGAGCGATCCGTTCATCAGCAACGACCAAGGACTGCCAAACCCCTTCAACGCCCGCAGGCGTTGCTACAAGAACAACCACTACCAGTTTTTTCCACCTACAATAGACTGTGTTTATAAAAAAAAAGTGTTACCATTTTGGATACCCATTTTTTTTTGCAATTTTTACTTCATATTCGTGATCAGCGACCCAAAAAAAAACCTTAGCAGTTTTTCCCAGCAACACGGTCAATGTTCTTGATTAAAAGAGTTGCCGTCTAGGATTCCCTAAGTTTTTTTTTTGCCAATTTCGACTTTACAATCAGCGACCTAAACGACCCCCTACCAGTTTTTTCCAGCAAGATTGGCCGTGTTTATAAAAAAAAGTGTTGCCATTCTGGATCCTCACTAGGTTTTTTTATCAATTTTTATTTCATATTCGTGATCAGCGCCTAAAAAACACCATAGCAGTTTTTTCCAGCAAGATTGGCCGTGTTTTTTTTAAATAAAAAAAAACGCTTCCGTCCGGGATCCCCTTGCCAATTTCGACTTCAGATTCGCAATCACCGACTTAAACGACCCCTTACAAGTTTTTTCCCCCAGCAAGATTGGCCGTGTTTATAAAAGTAGTGTTGCCATTTTTCCGCAATTTTGACTTCATATTCGTGATCAGCGACCCAAAAAAAACCCTAAGCCTTTTTTTTCAGCAAGACCATGTGACTGTGTCTTTGAAAAAAAAAATGGGTTGCCGTCCAGGATCTCCTTTTGTTTTTTTTGCCAATTTTCAATTCAGATTCGCAATCACCGACCTAAACGACCCCCCTACCGTTTTTCTCCAGCAAGATTGGCCGTGTTTGTAAAGAAAAGTGTTGCCATTCTGGCTCCCCCATTTTATTATTTGCAATTTTGACTTCAGATTCGGAGTAGATCTCCGTATCTATCCATCACTGATCTTTTGTTCAAAATATGCGAATTTACCCAGACCTAGAAACCTACCCAAACCTGCCTACATACTCGTACCTACCCATCATTAATTCTCTGTTCTTTCAAAACCTGCGGATCTATCCAGAGATCTATAACTGGCCTGACCTAGAGACCAACCCAGACATGGATACATACCTACCCAGCACTGATCTTCTGTTCTTCCAAAACCTGCGTATCTACCCAGACTTGTATAGTATACCTACTCAGATCTACCCTGACCTAGAATTTTTCAAATTCTACCTATGTACCAGACCTAGATCTGGATGTTGGACCTAGGTCTGGGTGTTGGACCTAGGTCTGGGTGTTGGACCTAGGTCTGGGTGTTGGACCTAGGTCTGGGTGTTGGACCTAGGTCTGGGTGTTGGACCTAGGTCTGGGTGTTGGACCTAGGTCTGGGTGTTAGACCTAAGTCTGGGTGTTGGACCTAGGTCTGAGTGTTGGATCTAGATCGAAAAGAGTAGATCCGATTTTGAGCAACCATGACTAGTAAAGACCGAACAGGCCTTAAGATAGATGCGTGCTAAGAACCATTCATCTGAAATGATCAATAACAATCCAACCGATAAAAAAAACACTCAACAGTGTTGTTGGCCTTGACAGAATTATCAATTTTCCTGGGGTGGGTCGGTCGATAGCTTTTCACATAGCAAACACTATTAAGGGCTAAACAGCAAACACAATCTTCTCCAGTAATTCTATGCGCTGATCTCATCTGCGTCTATAGAAAACTCAGAACAGGAAATGGTCACTACTACACTACAGTAGTAAAGTGTTCCGAGAACTTTGTTACAACTGAAAGTACCGCATAGTGATGCACACCCGCATCTCTTTGAAAAACAACGCAGAACCACCGCGACCCACTAACTGACAACACATACTTGGCTCACCGCCGCCCCCGCGCCTTTCCCCTCCATGGAAAATGCACAAAACCCATTCATAAAAATTCAGAGATTATAACCGGAAAGAGAGGGGGCAACAACAACAGAAAAACCCAAACGGAGAGTTCTGAAGTCATGACGAGGTCAGTTCTTGACACCAAACAAGTTTCGAGGATAACTTGTAAAAGATCTAGAACAATTGATAGGGCAGAAGAGAGGATGATGGTCGACTAACGACAAATACTTCGTTGAGTCATATATGAGAGGTCGTCGATGCGGAAGTAATAAATAAATATCTGAAATCGCGCAAAACGTAATGAATTTCAAATACACCACACAACACGGTGCCCTCTTTTCCCATACAACCAACCCCCATGCTCCGCGTGTGCATCACTTTAGAAAATTGTCCGCGACAATATAATCTCATCTCAAGTCGCGATTATACATATTTATGTTATTATCGCGAGCCTCAATGCGCGCTGCTTTCATTCATACTTTCGCCTGCTTCGTGCGTCAAATTCGCCATTTTTTTTTGTTGTTACATACGAAGTAGTTTGTTGTGTGCGCTGTTATGATGGACTATAGTATGGATGGCCTTCCATTTTATGGACTCGGTTTTCCGTTTGTTTCTTTCATCACAAACAACGTCGCTTGTATCGCTTTCGGCAAATCGGCGACATGACAAGAGAAAGATGTCGGACAGTTTAGTTAAAAAAAAAACAAGAAACAGAAAAAATAGGTTAGTACCCTCAGTTACATACGGATCATCAGAAAAGAACGGGGACACCAGCAAGCGCTGCATATATGAAAACCGTATAGAAGTATTTCTCAGCCTTATACCAAATGATCGTTTTTGTTTTTTATTAACAGGTCATGGAAATTTCTAATACAGTTTGTATTGCTAGAAGTGGTTGAGCGACTGTAGCTTCACGACGATCATACCGCGATTATCGCGGAGCACAATTTGTTCATATTTTCAGGTTTTTGCAATCGACTCGCATTCGCTTATAGCGAAAAACCTCCACATAAAATGCTTGTGAATAGTGAGTACATACTCCATGAGGGTCAGCTTTATGGCCGTGGCCAAATTACAGTCGCTCCCAGCAATAAGCACATTGTAGCTGGGTAGGTAGCTAGATCAGCAAGGTAGGTAGCTAGATCAGCAAGGTAGGTAGCTAGATCAGCTAGGTAGGTAGTAGGTAGCTAGATCAGCTAGGTAGGTAGGTAGGTAGTAGGTAGCTAGATCAGCTAGGTAGGTAGGTAGGTAGTAGGTAGCTAGATCAGCTAGGTAGGTATCTAGGTTAGCTAGGTAGGTAGCTAGGTTAGCTAGATAGGTGGTTAGCTAGCTAGGCAGCTAGGTTAGCTAGGTAGGATAGCTACCCTCTCCTTAACATTTCGTACCACCCATGCGGGGGCTACGATTTTGATGTTTTGGTTAACCAGGTATCTACCCTACTTGGTTAGCCACGCTTTTTGCTGGGATCCTTAACATTTCGTACCACCCATGCGGGGGCTACGATTTTGATGTTTTGGTTAACCAGTTACCTAACCTACTTGGTTAGCCACGCTTTTTGCTGGTTAGGTTAGCTAGGTAGATATCTAGGTTAGCTAGGCAGGTAGCTAGGTAGATATCTAGGTTAGCTAGGCAGGTAGCTAGGTAGATATCTAGGTTAGCTAGGCAGGTAGCTAGGTAGATAGGTCGCTAGGTTAGCTAGGTAGGTAGGTAGGTAGCTAGGTAGGTAGCTAGGTAGGTAGGTAGGTAGCTAGGTAGGTAGGTAGGTAGCTAGGTAGGTAGGTAGCTAGGTAGGTAGGTAGGTAGCTCGGTAGGTAGGTAGCTAGGTAGGTAGGTAGGTAGCTAGGTAGGGTGGTAGCTAGGTAGGTAGGTAGCTAGGTAGGTAGGTAGGTAGCTAGGTAGGTAGGTAGGTAGCTAGGTAGGTAGGTAGGTAGCTAGGTAGCTAGGTAGGTAGGTAGCTAGGTAGGTAGGTAGCTAGGTAGGTAGGTAGCTAGGTAGGTAGGTAGCTAGGTTAGCTGGACGGATAGGTAGCTAGGTTAGCTGGACGGATAGGTAGCTAGGTTAGCTGGACGGATAGGTAGCTAGGTTAGCTGGACGGATAGGTAGCTAGGTTAGCTGGACGGATAGGTAGCTAGGTTAGCTGGACGGATAGGTAGCTAGGTTAGCTGGACGGATAGGTAGCTAGGTTAGCTGGACGGATAGGTAGCTAGGTTAGCTGGACGGATAGGTAGCTAGGTTAGCTGGACGGATAGGTAGCTAGGTAGCTAGGTTAGCTGGACGGATAGGTAGCTAGGTAGCTAGGTTAGCTGGACGGATAGGTAGCTAGGTAGCTAGGTTAGCTGGACGGATAGGTAGCTAGGTTAGCTGGACGGATAGGTAGCTAGGTAGCTAGGTTAGCTGGACGGATAGGTAGCTAGGTAGCTAGGTTAGCTGGACGGATAGGTAGCTAGGTAGCTAGGTTAGCTGGACGGATAGGTAGCTAGGTTGGCTAGGCTGATTAGCTAGGCTAGTTAACTAGGCTCATTAACTAGGCTGGTTGGTTAGCTAAGCTGGTTAACTAGGCTGGTTAACTAGGCTGGTTAACTAGGCTGGTTAACTAGGCTGGTTAACTAGGCTGGTTAGCTAGGTATGTATTACGATCTTAATTTTCTCGCCTGGGGGTTGGACTGGTGCCGGCTTGCCGCGGAGCGGGGCCGTGGGGCGCCACGCGCTTGGGATTTGCCAGCCACAACCACAGAGCCAATAGGTGCCACGATAAGCGCGAACTCGTGGCGTACGACTCCTTACCCGGAAAATTTCTACGTCCGGAGCACTCTTCACACAATTTGCAATCTAAAACTCACTGCTTTCAAATTACACTAGATATCTATATTCAATTTCTTTTTTTTAACTTAATGACTATGCTCTACTCTACTCCTCGTGATCACGGTATCCAAAACAAAACCTTACACTAGGAACTTATCACTAATCTTAATACTAGGCTAACCTTGAGGGGTGGCGCTACTCCCTATCGCAACCCTAAAAATGTCCGCGGTCAAAATCCTCTGCTGCATTCGTCGTCGCCGCGATCTTCTGCTGCCTTCTACCAATCGACCAAATTAAATTTCTTCGCCGTGACTTGTGATCGTGGTTCGTCTCCTTGCTGTCCCACTCGAACGTCTCCAAGACTCTGGGAATTTCCTCGGGTTCGGTTCCTCACTGTCTCAAGCGTCTCCAAGTCACTCTGACAATTTCCTCGGGTTTGTTTCCTCGCTCCTTCTTCGCCGCGGGCCACAACCTTGTCGTTTGGAATTAAATGGACAAAAGAGGCATTACTAAAATGTCTTCGAAGAAATTCCCAATCGGCAATTTCCCATCCACAGCGAACTACCCACCTTGTCGTTTGGAATTAAATGGACAAAAGAGGGTGTGCCGTTAATTTCATCGGCCTTTTATCTTTTCAGTGGATCGGTGAAATGCCGCTAAACTAATTTGCGGTCCATCCATGTCGTCACGGCCAAGTTCGATAACCTGTCCTTGAACTTGAGCCCGTGTTAACTCGTCATTGTGAATGTTGCTATATCATCCATGGTAAACAATCGAAAACAGCTGTTGTTGTTATTTATTTTGACGTCTTTGTATCCTGTACGTGTGTTTTGCGTGGTGTTTTTATCGGTCGGTCGGAATTCGGGTCTTTTAGCGGAGCGTTTTCGATTTTTATTAGGTAGTGAGCGCGAGAAAAACATGCACTTGATCACTGGCTCATTTGTGTCCAGTAATCGCTAAAATTCGTTGTTGGTCACGGGCGCTATGACGGTGACACAGCGTACCGTGTACTGATAAAGTTGTTGGCATTTCGCATACGTTCGATAAGAGTGGCGGCCGGGTACGAGACGTTCATTTCAGACTGGAAGTCCTCACAGTGCTCTTTCTTCGCAGAGTCGTCCTTGGTCCCATTGGTTTTCGTTTGGCATTCGCAACTCGTAGGCGACGCATTTTACACCACCACAAGTCCCACTCCTGACTTCAAAGCGGTCGAGACAAGGACCCACCGCACATCCCACTAAGGTGCCTGCAGGGAGTATTTCGTCCGCGAACCAATTAATGTAGTGCCGTTTTGATGTTGCCGTAAACAATTGCGTGTGGTACTTGAGAGCTGAAACGCCTAAGATAAGCAGAATTGGATACAGGTGAGTCCATCGGCGATCGGTGATCGATGCCCTATTTTGATGCCACCCCTCCTATCCTAATGCCACCCACCCTATCCTAAGGGTTCTCCGGACGGAGGCCATACCGCGCCGTGACATTTCCTCCCCCACTTTAAGTGGGTTTTCCAACCTTAGGAAAAACCACTAACTTGTTCGATAAAATCCTAAAATGCTGCACGCATTCACTTTTACTCTCTCCAATCTGCTTACTACGCAAACCATCACCGGTGATACGTATTATTTATCTCTAATCACATATAAACGACACGATAAACATTTAGCTGGACAACATAATTCATTTCACGGGACGTATGGCTTCAAATCGTCTGAATGCCAAACTCCTGCGTTCTTCCCTTTCTCATCTGCTAGCCGATATGTCCATTTAGACACTTGTTCCTCTACAACAAATGGACCAACATATTCCGGGGCCAACTTAGCACTGAAATATTTGGCCGCGTCTGAAAGGACGTAGTTCTTCCGCCATACTAAATCTCCCACTTGAATCGGAACGATACGTCTGCGCAAATCGTACCGACATTTACTTTGTTGGGCCGCTTTGACCATCCTCTCCGCGATTTCACGTCTCATATCTGCAATCTTTGTCGCTCTAGCCGTTGGGTCTTTGTCCGCGCTGTTATTCTTCGGGCCGGATACCGACTCCCAGTGCGTAACCATCTCCCTTCCGAAATTTATGAAGTAAGGACTTACTCCTGCCACCTCGTGAGAATAGGTTCGGAGGGCACATCCAATTTTGGCTAAGTCCTTGTCCCATAAGCGATGGTTATCGGTGACATACGACCGCAACATGCGTTTAATATTCTGATTAACGCGTTCAGCAGGATTGGCCTGAGGATGGTACAATGCGGTAAATTTTGCCTGACAACCATATTGCTCTAGCAGCGTTTTATATGGTTTGCTACGAAATTGTACGCCATTATCACTGACTATCCATCTCGGTACTCCATACATTAGGAACACATGCTCTTCTAACACACGCGCGATCTCAGATCCCGTAGCTGATCGCAAAGGGTACACTAAAGGGTACTTGGTAAAGTAGTCCAATACCGTCAATATAAATTTATGCCCCCTAGTTGTCCGTGGAAGTGGCCCAATTAGGTCGATGCACAGCATCTCCCATGGCTGAGTCGCTTCCCCTGCTCTAGATACCATTTTTCCGGTGGGAAGTTGACGATCCACTTTTATCGTTTGACAGACCTTGCAGCTTCGTACGTACCGCCGTACATCAGCCTGGCAAATCCCAAGCGCGTGGCGCCCCACGTTGGGCGCCAATTTATTACGATCTTAATTTTCTCGCCTGGGGGTTGGACTGGTGCCGGCTTGCCGCGGAGCGGGGCCGTGGGGCGCCACGCGCTTGGGATTTGCCAGCCACAACCACAGAGCCAATAGGTGCCACGATAAGCGCGAACTCGTGGCGTACGACTCCTTACCCGGAAAATTTCTACGTCCGGAGCACTCTTCACACAATTTGCAATCTAAAACTCACTGCTTTCAAATTACACTAGATATCTATATTCAATTTCTTTTTTTTAACTTAATGACTATGCTCTACTCTACTCCTCGTGATCACGGTATCCAAAACAAAACCTTACACTAGGAACTTATCACTAATCTTAATACTAGGCTAACCTTGAGGGGTGGCGCTACTCCCTATCGCAACCCTAAAAATGTCCGCGGTCAAAATCCTCTGCTGCATTCGTCGTCGCCGCGATCTTCTGCTGCCTTCTACCAATCGACCAAATTAAATTTCTTCGCCGTGACTTGTGATCGTGGTTCGTCTCCTTGCTGTCCCACTCGAACGTCTCCAAGACTCTGGGAATTTCCTCGGGTTCGGTTCCTCACTGTCTCAAGCGTCTCCAAGTCACTCTGACAATTTCCTCGGGTTTGTTTCCTCGCTCCTTCTTCGCCGCGGGCCACAACCTTGTCGTTTGGAATTAAATGGACAAAAGAGGCATTACTAAAATGTCTTCGAAGAAATTCCCAATCGGCAATTTCCCATCCACAGCGAACTACCCACCTTGTCGTTTGGAATTAAATGGACAAAAGAGGGTGTGCCGTTAATTTCATCGGCCTTTTATCTTTTCAGTGGATCGGTGAAATGCCGCTAAACTAATTTGCGGTCCATCCATGTCGTCACGGCCAAGTTCGATAACCTGTCCTTGAACTTGAGCCCGTGTTAACTCGTCATTGTGAATGTTGCTATATCATCCATGGTAAACAATCGAAAACAGCTGTTGTTGTTATTTATTTTGACGTCTTTGTATCCTGTACGTGTGTTTTGCGTGGTGTTTTTATCGGTCGGTCGGAATTCGGGTCTTTTAGCGGAGCGTTTTCGATTTTTATTAGGTAGTGAGCGCGAGAAAAACATGCACTTGATCACTGGCTCATTTGTGTCCAGTAATCGCTAAAATTCGTTGTTGGTCACGGGCGCTATGACGGTGACACAGCGTACCGTGTACTGATAAAGTTGTTGGCATTTCGCATACGTTCGATAAGAGTGGCGGCCGGGTACGAGACGTTCATTTCAGACTGGAAGTCCTCACAGTGCTCTTTCTTCGCAGAGTCGTCCTTGGTCCCATTGGTTTTCGTTTGGCATTCGCAACTCGTAGGCGACGCATTTTACACCACCACAAGTCCCACTCCTGACTTCAAAGCGGTCGAGACAAGGACCCACCGCACATCCCACTAAGGTGCCTGCAGGGAGTATTTCGTCCGCGAACCAATTAATGTAGTGCCGTTTTGATGTTGCCGTAAACAATTGCGTGTGGTACTTGAGAGCTGAAACGCCTAAGATAAGCAGAATTGGATACAGGTGAGTCCATCGGCGATCGGTGATCGATGCCCTATTTTGATGCCACCCCTCCTATCCTAATGCCACCCACCCTATCCTAAGGGTTCTCCGGACGGAGGCCATACCGCGCCGTGACATATGTAGTAGTTACGTTAGCTAGGTAGGTAGCAAGGTTAGCTAAGTTTATTTATTTAACTAACAGCACACGTAGACCACTTATGGGTACGTTGTGGTAAGATACTGTACCTTACCCTATACCCGAGATACCCAACCACCCGGCGCAGGCAATACAGCGACTGATTTTGAAAAAAAAAGAGTCCTGACATCTCCTCCTCCTATTAGCCAAAGCTGGACAATGCAAAGAAGGTGAGAAGGTGATGGAGAAGACGAAGCCAACTCGCAAGCTCGCCGATAGGACAATGCCCTGTAATGACCGACACTACCCTGCTAATGTTTCCTGTTCAATGAGAGCAGTGTGGAGGAAGGATTCGGATCAAGTCTGGGCCATATCATCCTCGTTATTTGGCAAGTACTACCGCACCTTAAAATATTACTAAAACTAAACAGAAATAACAATTCATTCCATCCAGTACCACAATAGAATCGTACAAATTTAAACTACGACTGCCACTGCTTCATAAAGAGAAGATTTGTTTTTATCTTCCATCATCACCGCAAAATTGTGCTAGCTAGCGCGCTTCAGTCAAAGCCTTTTATCTTGACCCCGAATAGTACAGCAGCATTGCTACGAAAATTGGAAGCTCAAGCGATACCTAAAATCTCCAACAGAGGTCGACGCGGCGACGACGGTTGGCAATAGAGATCGGAGCAGAAAAACACCAAACTCGTATAGAAGACGCGGCCAATGTAGTGTGTCTGTATCAGTTATTATTGAATGGATCGTGCATAGTCGTGGCTGGTTCATTGAGCAATTTCAGTAGATGGTAGATGCCCAGTTAATTCATATTCACATTCAAGTCATGCCGCGTCCAAGGCACAGCGAATTCGAATGGGACGCCAACAATGTGTGATAGCAATAACTTTTTATAGACACTAGCGGTTGCGAGTTATCGAATAGCGGACAAAATGAAATTTGAAAGTCGGTTTAGGCGCTCGTTATACTGCTGGAAAGCTATTACTTGATTGCCCTAACCCATTGTGGGGCATAGCGCGCGTCTTGCCAGCATGCACCTCCTGCTCCCCCATTTAGCCGCCTACCTGCGAAAAGTTAGGAAACGCTTATTATTAACGCCCCACATCTGTAATGAACCACCTGTAATGAATCATATTATGGTCTGGTAGTGCTGCTTCCATTGGCAAATCAATGGCAGCGCCTGATGAGTAATGATCTGTCGGTGGTACGAAACCAGAGGACGAGGGTCCCATTACGCCTGGACTTCTATGCGCCATCCGCTAACCATTCCATCCTTATCGCCTCATTTTTTATCACTCCCCATTTTTGCCTACCATGTTTTGTTTTGTCTTGCCCAGGCCTATGAATGTTTGTTAATACGTCAAGGACAGAGGCAACGAGCGGCGAAAACCCCGCCCACGCCCCGAACTGAGCTACAGCAAGCATGAGCCGCAGCTTAGCTCATTGAGGGGCCTTTTTCTTCGCCAGATGGCACGGCCCGACCTTCACGGTCACTATGCTACCTTCGGCTCCGTCTCCACGGGCATCTTCAGATGTCCGTTACACACCACAGGGAGAAGACAACACAAACATCCATGGCCACCAACGTCATTGTGAACGGGATTTGAACAAAAAAAAGGCCGGTAGTCAGACATGAGACTTAATCCTCTACGCACTGAGCTACCGGTCGCCCCCGCTATTGCCAGCCATTGTGTATAAGCACGGGTAGATGATCAGCATAGATCAACACACGCTTCTTACCTAATTATTTGTTTCAACACAATTTGCTGATACAACAACAGCCGAGAATTTGTCAAGCTGACACGAGTTATCTTCGCTGAACGACTCAAGCGTCTTTACAAAACTAGAGCAAAGATGCAAAGAGTACAGAAAACATGCAAACGCGTTCCAATATACGACGAGCCTTAAAGTCACTCTTGATTGATTGCACCCCTCATTGTGCGCCTTTGAATAATTTATATCCGAACAAGCAGCGCAAATCGCCCTCTCTTTTTTTTGTGTTGGTACCAAAGCGTAGGGGAAACCCTTTTGATGCGAGAGCACAGCGTTGGCGGTAAGGGATTAAGGTAGTGGGGAGATGGGTTGAGTTTGTAATAAGATTACGGTGTACATACATTTCGTTTAAATTTTTGCAGGTCATAGTTGTAGGGAAAAACAGAAGATGGTAGATTGTTCCACATTCGTGTTGTCCTGGATACGGACGAGTCATAGAATTTGGCGGTGTGACTGCTGCTGAGTTCTAGAAGATGAGAATGGACACGACTGGCTAAGGAAAAGCACGCTCAGAAATAAGGTTGGATATTTAATCAGAGCAACGAACCATGTTCTTAATTGGGAATACAAACTTCGACAAGTGTAATGGTCGAAAACGGACGCTATACTACTTTCCCAAACCTCTAGTGGGGATAGTTCGTTAAGTAGCCCTACGAGGCTTGGTTGACGTTTCGTTGACACAAACTGGTTTCGGACGATGAATCTTGGCTAGCATACGCCTCCTGACGCATTTAGCCACATTCTACGACAAGTCGGAACCTGCTAACCATGTCATGATGAAGACATCAATGCGCCCATTATGGAAGACTAGATGAAAGTCATAAGCCGCGGGACTAGTGTCACGTATTTTCGAAGTACATACATAATATGATGAAACAATACATGACTACTCACGACCAGCTACATGAGCTTCAATGCGAGTTCTTCCAGCGTAATTGACGGATTCATCAAGTCGTAGCTGATGAAATATTTGATGAGTATCATTGCCCAATTCATCAAGCTGTAGCTAATGAAATGATCAATGGAAGGTCATGAGCAAATTCATCATACCATTTTTTTACCTTTATCATGGTAAAAAAAAATATTTGTTCGTTGCAGAGCTTGAATCCGTGACCGCACGATTATGAGATCTACTCTCTTACCATTCAGATACCACAGCTATCTTCTTCTGGAGATAACTAAGCCAATATCAAAGCCCTCGATGATGAAATGATGATGATGACGGCCTGATGACTTTACCAACGATTCTCATCAAGTGATTCATCAGCCACTGCCTGATGATTTCATGAATGATACTCATATAGCAGGTCGTAAGTGGTCGTATATTTTATCATCGAGAGCGAGTAATTCAACAATGGTACATACGTGAAACAAGTGGGCATGTGTGTATGCCTACACAAATATCTTCACGTAATTTTGCTGTGCTTCCCCCGCTTCTCCTCTGCGAAAAAAAGTGGCCGACTGATGAGCGATAGTTAATCGGACTACTCAGCACCTTACCATATCAAACAATAATTTTTCTTTAAATATCCAACTAATCATGAGCTTCACTCTGTGTTGATACACCACTCTAGTATCGCGCCGTAACCGGTACTTTCAACTCAAAACCCAATTCTCCGAAAATTCTTAGACACATTCCTTCGCAAGCGCATTCCATTGGTATGACACATATATCTTCGGGTCGCCGCCATTGTGAGACATCTCTTTCACATTGTACATACTTCTTTAAGTGATCGTAACAAGTCAGAGGCATTGATAAATAGATCATGAACAGTATGCGCGTATGCATATATCAAAAAAGTGCTAGGTCAAATTGTGACTTTGCTCCCCACAGAAAAAAAGGCAACAGTGTGCATGCATACAGGGTAAAGCTGAGCCTGCGTTGTTCGATGTGCGTAGAGTATGGCAGAGACGGCGATTTAATTCAAAGTGGAATGTTATTTGGTACTCGTCTAGCGCAATCGAATCTGATACATTCCAAAGGATCAGAGAGTCGGAGAGTTTGACAGTTACAAGAAGAATATTCTCCCTATTGATCGCCGTCCTGAAAACGGATCTGAAACAGACTTTTTCGATTCCTCCTCCATAGGCTTTCCCCTCCGGTAAAATAGGTGCCGTCGACTATCAATTTTTGCATCAGAATACTTTTCAGATCCGGAGGGGAATATTTTTTATGCTAAAGCTTAGGGGATACCCTTTGATGCGAGAGCACAGACTTGGCGAGAAGGAAATTAGGATAGTGGGGCTGGGATGGGTTCAGATCCAAAAATTAACAGTTGCTGGTACATATTTTACCGGAGAGGAAAGCATATGGAGGAGAAATCGAAAAAGGGCTCAATATCACCCTGCTCACGAAAAAGCCGACGAGATGGCCAGGAGGGGGGCCATTCTAGAAAGCTCTCATGCGGAATCTGTTTGTATTCCGCCGGGGACTGTTAAGTGCAAGAGTTCCTCTTACTACCTCAATGCTGGGGATTCCAAATGGCAGAATCCCCCTACCTGCGCCGTATAAGAAAAACATCTGAGCTATCCACCCAAGTCCCGTAGAGATGTCGCCAGGTTCATGGCGATCATTACAGGACATTGGCCTATCTGAGAACTTACGCATTGAAGCAGCTGCGAAAATAAGGATGAGAAAGAAACCCTCACTCAATTCTCTTGCGGATGCCCGTCCCTTGCTACGGCCAGACTTCGAACATTGGATAAGGCCTTTCTTGGTAACCTGCGGGATGTGTTGGAAGTGAAGATCGGGTAGCAGCTTCCCTCGCCTTCATGAACTCCTCCGGTTGGATCTAGGCATCCGTCCAACCATCTTCTTATAACCGATTTTGCCGAGATTTGTGGTTACAAAACGGCACATTCGCGCAAATTGGGCTCTGGCAAGTTGTACTTCCGCCACCACCACATATTGGGGCCGCTCTTCAGGTCAAACAAATATCGCTAAATAGGGAAGCAGGAGGTGCATGCCGTCAACTGCATTCTCCGAAAGTAGTTTATGCCAACGAAATGTCAAATGGACCACATGGAACAGTTGACGCGCTATGCCCCACCAGGGGTAAGGGTAATTGAGTATGAAGGCACAATTGAATGATTAAATGTATTATTATTATGAAGATATTTGCAACTACATATACTTAGATAACCTCGTCTTTACACAATAGTGATAACTTGAAAGCTTAGCATTAAGCGTACTCCATTAACACTACATACTCACATTGTGCCTGTTCCCTCTGCCGGGTGAATATACTTCTAGTTTTCTCCAAGCAAAGTATTCGCCAGTCATCGTCTCTTTCCCATTTTCTGATAATTGCACCACTGCAATCTACGAGGAGCCCTAATCCGTTCATTTTTATCGACGACGACGTCTATCCTTCAATCCCCTTCCAAGAACTCACTCTTCGTAGATGGGCTGAAATGCACACCGGACTCCTCTCTCCTATATGCTCCTTTCAGCTCGTAGCCGTCTGAAGACGCAAGTCTACGACGACGCAAAACCATCTTTTACCGGTATTGTTTGTCCCAACTGTCGGGAGTTTTTTCTCAATCGGCAACCCTTAAAAAAAAAGACCTCGATTCCACAACCAACCGAAAGCCCATGACCGCCGACTCTATAAGCAAGTTCAGTGCGGTTGTTGTTGTTGCTTTTTGTTGGTGCATTTATTAATTCCTCAGCACAACCTCGCACTATCTCAAATATCTGAATGAATTGCATATTCGCCTCGTATTGTGTTACCTCGCGGGGTCGACGGGGCCTCACAACTCGCCGCGCGGCGATGTATTAGTGAAGTTTGGGCGAGAGTTGTTGTGTAGCATAGTACGGACACGAGGAGGGTGAAACCCGAGCGTAGACTCTTGGCAATATTATGCGCATTTGTAAAATACACGATGCACACAAAATGCACACGATATCTTGGGACACTAGAGTACGGTAGAGTATAGTACAGTAGAGAATATATGCGATAGAGTACAACGACTCCGAATCAACTTTAACCCCTTCTTTATAATACACGAATGTATCCTACAAACTATATATGTAGTCGCACCGTGCGTCGTCACGGGGAAGGCGCATTGAAAAGGGGTGATGATGAGGGTATAGTAGACTTGAGTCTCGTTTTTTTTTTGCTTTATGCCTACACAGAGGATGCTTTCATTATGGAAATTATAACATCGATGGGGCTAGTGTAGTACTCACTCACGCTCTGATGTCGGTTGATGATAATTCTTTGTTATTGATGCGTAAAATGAACTCCAAGGATTATGAACTATCATTGATGGCGAGCAGATGGGTCAATGAAAATCCTTCAGCATAAATCAACTGTCAAACCAAAAAGAAAAATGCCGTACTTTGTCTTTTCCACTTTTAACTTTATCATTTGTAACGCGTTTCGCTCTTTCGAGCATCATCAGAGTCGTCGATCGAGTTAATAAATCAACTGTGGTGAGATCTCAAACGTCTTTAAGCATATTTTGAGCGTTGCATACGCTTAGGTTTAATTTAGCGTCCCGGATAGCTAACGGACAGTTCATTGAGAAAACGGCCCTGAGTCGCGTTTAGTTAGGCTGTTAAAAGAAAACTTGAACTTTAAAGGTGTGAGTCGCTCAGTCGCGGCCTTGGCGCCTGAGCGACTTGCGGTTGCGACTGTAAAAAAAAACTATCATAACGAAGCACTATTCGTGTGTATTTGATGTGGAAGTACAGTCGTACAAAACTACAAACTGCATTCGATGATCCCCTAAAATTTAAAATACACACAAATAGTTCCCCGTTATGATATTTTTTTCCCAGTCGCAAACGCAAGTCGCTCAGTCGCGGCGGCAGGAACTCACACCTTAAAGGTATATGTTCCTCGGGGTGTTTCATGCTGCGACGACAGCACTGAATACTATTTGTGTGTACTGTCTATGGAGCTGTGTTCCTCCAAACGACTGCGACTACGCTCGACAACGAACATCGCATGGCTTGGTCAGTCCCATCGCAGGAGATAGGATATCGCTGCCATCGTATCGTCGTCCATGTCCGTTGACTAAGGTGGACGTTGTGCATGCCAAGAAAAATTTATGGTTTATTGATTATTTGGGCATGTACGGTGTCGGTTTTTTGGGGGGTACTTGCGTTATACATGGCAGCCAACCAGCTGTCGTATATGTACGGACAACTGTCATGAAAATGTTCCCCTCCGGATCTGAGAAGTATTCTGATCCGGAGGGGAACATTTTCATGACAATTGTCCGTACAAATTTTACCGGAGGGGAAAGCACATGGAGGAGAATTCGAGAAATGCCAAAACCTGAATCGTTCGCAGGAACGCAGCCAATCTAAAATAACAAATTTTATTGGGGCAATCAAAATTATTGTAATTTCATGTTGCTACTCAAAATTATCTTTTTATTCATAGGAAATAAACTGCATTATCTACCAAAACTGCATTACCTACTTAAACTGCATTATCTACTCAAACTGCATTATCTACTCAAACTGCATTATCTATCTAAACTGCATAATCTTTATATACACTGCATAACCTGTCTATACTGTGTATTATCTGCTTAATCTGCCTTGTCTGCCTAAACTGCATTATCTGCCTGAAATGATTCTATCCGAAAATGTATTTTAACCAGAAAAGTAGTCTACAAATAACAAGTTTTCTGCATTACCTGTCCACATTGGGAACTATGTGGAACAGCGTTGCCAGTGTAATGCGTGCTTGGTCTGCTCCGCTACGCACCGAAAAAAAACCTAGTTTTCGAATGATATCGTGCATTACCTACCTAAACTGCATTATCTACCTAAACTGCATTATCTACCTAAACTAACTGATATCGTGCATTACCTACTTAAACTGCATTATCTACCTAAACTACTTTATCTGCCTAAACTGCATCATTTACCTAAGCTGCATTATCTGCCTAAGTGCGCCTCCAGATTGTCGAATTCTTATCGAACACGGTACAAGTGGATCGGTTTTCTTTACATTTATGTGAAAGTGCGCATGTGTGTCTTGAGCTTTTCAGAGGACATTTGAAGTTCGTATTGGACAGTCTGTGGCCGGGCTAATCTACATTTCCGATTATTGCTGTAAACCGTTAACATGTCCTTAGATCGTGTCACATAATATTGATCCCAGCCCAAGCACAACCCACACCTAAGCCACGCGTGAGTCATTTTGTGTCTCACTGTTGCCCATACCACCGCATATTGACCTAGCCCACTCAGTTGTCACTAGCTCGTGGGAATGTTTCGACGACAACGGCCTCTCAGATTCTGGCTCAAGATCAAGGATATGCCAGGATGGAAGCAACTGTGTTGAGTTCAATACGCGATGACAGACCCACACGTGGACGTTGGACCATTCTGAGTTGCCTGTGGGTTGTGTTGGGTTCAATATGCGGTGTGAGACTCGCGTGTGGACGTCGGACCATTCTGAGTTGGTCGTGGGTTGTGCGTGGAAGCAATATGAGGCGGTACCTTCCCTTGAAGCCCTTGCCATTCTTGTTGGCGGCCTGTAGCTCAATGCGTTAAGGCATCAGCCTGGCGTCTAATGCTGCCGGTCAGCTACGGGTTGGAGTCCCGTCCATGTCATGGTCATTGATGTTTCTGTTATCTTCCTCCTGTGGTTTGGGGCGTAACAATAAGCCACAACTTTCCCCAACTTGTGGCAGTTATGCGGTTAAATGGGCAGGAGGTACATGCTAGCAACATGCATAGTCCGAAACCAGTTTATGCCAACGAAACGTTAACTAAGCCACATGAGAATAGTTGACGCACTATGTCCCACTAGGCGTTAGGGCAAAATAGTAGTACAGTAAAGTTTCCAATATTTTAATTTTCAATTGATCCTACACTCACTAACAATTTCTAAGACAGTGAACAATCATGTATATCCAAAGGACAGTCGCGTCTACCATAAGGGCGTGCCAATATTATAGAGGAAAAAGAAAAGAATTCTTCCTGTGCTATCAACGACCTAAAATACCCAGTATATCGGTATAACACACATACCAAACCGAACCTTCTCCCGATGGCGTCGCCCGTCACAAACGAGTAAGAAAAACCACCCGATGGAATGTAAAAAAGAAGGCATCTTCGATTCACATGATGCACACACCACACAATAGATGCTTATCAGCGCAATAGCCGTTCTAGCCGCATCGTAATGCACATTCTTCGATCTTTTCATGGAGTGCAGTGCAGCAGCGGCACACCAAAACACTTGGTATAGTTATTGGTTCTTCTGATATTTTCTCTGTGGTCATCATCATCGCCATCATCATCATCATCACAGCACATAGGATGGATGGAATGGAATGCAGTTCAGCAAGATTTCATCGTCTTCCCATCCATCCGAAAGAGCCATCGCATCGTGAGGCCACATATTCTGGGAAAATAAATGAAAATATGCCGGCGGGGCCAGAAGAAACAACTTGTAGCACACCGTCGCGTCGTTCACATTGATTTTCTGTACCATAAAGGAGCGGCGACACGACAGACTCCACCACTTTCCTCCCCGCTATCGCAAAGGGACAACAACACGACTACAAGGAGATGCGCAGCAACGCAGCGACATCATATTCTGTATCTTACGTTGTCGTCTTCCCGTAGTATCTATACGTACGCGAAAACAGATTTCTGTGTACTTGTCGAGTGCAATCAACTGCATTCGAGTGGTTCTGGTTCTCCACATACGTAAAAACACTATGCACTGTATGTGGGGAGCTTTGCAGAGCCCCCATACCGTCGTCTCATTCATATATGCGCCGCAAACGTAAAGTGTTGTGTTTTCCAGAAGAGAGTTTACAACGACATTGAAGCTAGATGGGCATCGACAGCCCCCCCCATGCCTTGCAAACTCGAAACGGATTGCATTTGGCGTGGTGCAAATGAAAGTTGCACACACTTCGGGGGCACCGTCGTCATCGCCGCCGTCACAAACAAAACAAATTTTGTAAACAGAAAAAACGTAAACAACTCGTCGTAGTTGTCGTATTGATGAGTGTGTAACATGGCATTGATCTTAACAATAAAGTGCACCGACGAACTAGATAACACAATCTAAAGCATAAAAAAGTGTTTCTATCTATGTGAAGAAAATGATACAAAAAGTAGCGATGATCATCGGTACTTTGGGCCCGGCCCCATGCCAATTAGAAAGGCTCTGCTGTCCTGGCCAAAAAACTCAAAATCCTTTCAAGTGTACTCTTAGACATTAGTCTCAACATCCCGAAACAGAAGAAACCCATATTGGATAGGTTTCATACCATGCCCAGGAAGGTCCTCTTTTGCTCTGACCCAAAGGACTCAAAATACCTTCAACGGTACTCCAGGGCTAGGAGGTGCATGATAGCAACTGAACTTCCGAAAAATAGATGCTATCGGAACGTCAACAAGGCATGATAGAGATCTTGACGCGCCCATGCCCCCGGAGGGGTCAAATCAATTAACACACACTCCAGGGCATTGGTCTCATCACTCCGATTTATGAAATACCCATATTTGCTAGATTCGATCACGGTTGCACGCCCCACAAAAAGGTCCTGTTATCGTGACGCCCAGTAGCAGCAAAACGTCATCGGAGAATTAGAATCACGCAAGGAAGCTATGTACCGAATTTGGTTGAAGTCGTACCACGACCAATGCCTGAAGGCGAACAAACTTTAAAAGTACCGTTAGATAGGTCGAACACCCAAAAATTCGTCGCCAGGCTGTGGTAAGGGTCACACAAGGAAGAATCTACATATGTACCTAATTTGGTTGAGATCGAACCACGAAAAGTGCACATACAAATGTACAGCATGCATCACACTGGACGGAAAAATTCGAAAGATTGATTCAACACGCAAACTCCAATATTGGCGCAACTCCACTATCCTATGGGATAATTTTCACTGCAGCTGAAGAAGAAAAAGTATCAAAAAAGGAGAAAAAGTATCAAAAAAAAGGGAGAAAAGTATCAAAAAAAAGGGAGAAAAGTATCAAAAAAGGGAGAAAAGTATCAAAAAAAAAGGGAGAAAAGTATCAAAAAAAAAGGGAGAAAAGTATCAAAAAAAAGGGAGAAAAGTATCAAAAAAAAGGGAGAAAAGTATCAAAAAAAAGGGAGAAAAGTATCAAAAAAAGGGAGAAAAGTATCAAAAAAAGGGAGAAAAGTATCAAAAAAAAAAGGGAGAAAAGTATTAAAAAAAAAGGGAAAAAGTATCAAGAATGAGGAACAAATACCAAGTATCAAAAATGGGGAACAAGTATCAAAATTGGGGAACAAGTATCAAAAATGAAGAACAAGCATCAAAAAATAGGGATCAATTACCAAAATTGAGGAACAAGTATCAAAAGTATCAAAATCGAGGAACAAGTATCAGAAATGGAGAACAAGTATCAAAATTGGGGAACAAATATCGAAAATGGGGAACAAATATCGAAAATGGGGAACCAGTATCAAAAATGGGGAGCAAGTATCAAAAAATAGGAACAAGCTTTAAAAATGGGGTACCAGTATCAAAAATGGAGAACAAGTGTTATCTGGGAAAATAAACACAAATGTGGTGAGTGTAGATACATCCTAGAATTTATCCTACGAAGACCCGTATGCAATGCAATTGTTAGTCTTGAAAGAATCATTGCAGAGTGCGGAACAGTGAGTAGGATTAGAACGTTGTTCGTGAACGTGTTCGTCACAAGTTGTTTTCACTGTAACTTGTTTTTCTTCAGGGAAGGGAAGGTTCGGTGTTTATTCCAGAAACCCAGACTGTGTTTGTCATAGTCTTGTGCCGGCACACGAGTTTGTCTCGGTATTCCTTTGGATCCTCCCAGAAGCTGTGTGTGAATGTCTGAAATCCTTTTTCCTCCGTCCGTAGTTAGTTTTAGCGCTCGTGCCCACAGCAGACTTTTTAGTTCGCAGAGAAACTAAATAGTTCCATGTGGCCCAGTTGACGTTTCGTTGGCATAAACTGGTTTCGGAGAATGCAGTTGCCAGCATGCACCTCCTGCACATCCATGGCCACGAACGTCGTCGTGGACGGGATTCGAACCCGAAACGCCGGTAATCAAACATGAGATTGATGCCACAACACACTGCGCTACCGGTCGCCCCCCAAAGGGTATCCCCTAAGCTTTGGTGTTAACATATAAAAAACGCAAGTGCGAATTTGCCAGAAATCCAGGTGGAAAATGATTTTTGCATCCCGGATACTAAAAGGCTGCCACAAAATTATTCTCTGCTAAAAAATAATTGACAAATTCCCGGTAAAGTATCCCTTTTATATTCCATTAATTCCTTCTATTTTTATAACGCCCCGCGACTAAAATATAACACAGGTCATTACTTTTCTTAATTATCGTCTTTCCCCGCGTGATTCGCGCTCTTTTTATTTTATTTTATTTTATTATATTTTAAGCTGACCACAGCGTCTGAGAATGCGCTGAGACAAAAATTTCTATTTTACTTTTAAAGTTTTCGCTACAACGACACCGACCGAGCGACGACCGCATTTGAATTTTGTCGTCCCATGCGTTGAGGACGTAGCTGTCGTTGTCGTGGCCGATTTTATTATCTGTCTACGTTTCGAAAATAGAGTCATTTGGACATGGTCTATAAATATCCTAGACACATGATTTCTATACAATATTTTTTCTATTTTCATTATTCGAATTTTATCCTGCAGACTAATAAGTGTGTACATATCCGTATGATGGTCACGCAGTTAAACTTGGAGTATTGAGATGTTAAGAGATTTCTAGCGAATTATTTTTAGATTCCGCTTTTTTTTTCTTCGACAATAGTTCAGTCTAGACTGCACTTTTTCCAATGGGTTTATCTTGTGTGTTGCCGGCCGCCAGGAAAAGGCTGATTAAAGACGCATATATGTAGGTTTAGTTGAACATCTCAACCTAGGGATGGGTCAATATTCCGGTAGCAGGGGCTAGGAACTGAGTATTCGCCTGTCGCTGTGACTAACTGTTCGAGAAAGGGGTACAGTCCTTCACAGTCGACAGCTGGTCACAGTCAACAGCTGGTCACAGTCCGTCACAGCCGACAACTACCTGGTCCCGGTCGACAGCTGGTCACAGTCGCCAACTGGTCACAACAAAAGCTTTGCAGATCCAGAGGACAATGCGGGGATTGATACTACACAACTGGTCACAACAAACGCTTTGCAGATCCAGAGGACAATGCGGGAATTGATACTACAAGTCCTGTCTGTATACTGCCTGTAAATCCACAAAGATTTTGTAGTCCTTTTCGGATGTTACCCGGAGATGATCCGCCTAAGTGTAGCCCCGCCCACTCAAGTGGTTTTCTTGGAAACTATAAAGCTGATGAACTAGCTCGGGCGAGTACGACCAACGAGATCAGGGAGTGCCTAGGCACAGCACAGGGATGCAGCTTGTAAAGTGGCTACCCAAGCTGTGGTGTATTATAGGATGGAGTAGTACAGTGCCGTACTACTTGTTATGAGAAATGTGTGCGGGGCTTATAACTTGACACTGTATAATCGGGGAGCATGCTAGGAGACTTTGGCTCCCACACAATGATTACTGTACGAGCTGAAAAGCTACTATCGGTCGGCTTCACCGGTTTATTGTCGGCAATGGCTGCTTTGACGATTGAGATAGGCTCAGGTTCTCAGACAAGGCCACCAAAGCTCCGTGGATACGCATACAAAATATGTAGAGAGGACTTGGGGGACTAGACCCACTATCATCCTCTAGGTATGTCCATCCATGTGATGCCTGCTATAGACAATGGCTCATCGCGATGGTAACTTCACCCAAATGTTAATTCAAATATTGTCCGTCCACACAATGATCTTCGATGGGCCATCAGGAAATTGCGCATAGTGGGCCACTGAAATTGAAAGCTGTCGGTCTGTGCGTCACGGCAGTTATAATCAAACGGATCGCGTACGACTGTCAACTTAAATCAGCTGTTCAAAGTTGGGTTGGATGGACCATCGCGTGGAGGAAAATGGCTCTCGAAACCATTTGTGGCCATCCCATGGCCCATCGCTGTTGACAGTAATGGCGGTTAGGCGCCATTGGCCACTGAATGGCATCCGCCCGTCCACACAATGGAGATGGCTTCAAATGGCCGGGGATGGGCCATTGTCTGTAGCAGGCATTAGAATACGGCGCAGTAGTTTAGTGGAAGAGAGAGCCTTTACCGCAAGTAGGAAAGCAACTCTGGGCTAAAATTCAGAAGCTTGCCTGTCTTATGGGTACACGAGTCGCTTTTGAAAGCGAAGAAGACTGAGATGAGAAACGGTTCAAATGCAGACGATGGAGAACTGAGGCAGATATTAGCTACAATTCCTATGTGCAGGTTCCCTACTGTCTTCCAGACAGAGATACATGTATATAAACATCTGCCCTCACCCCTAGCGGGGCATTATTCGACCGGTAGCGCAGTGGATTGAGGCATCAGTCTCATGTTGGACTACCGGCGTTTCGGTTTCGAATCCCGTCCACGACGACGTTCGTGGCTATGGATGTGCAGGAGATGCATGCTGGCAACTGCATTCTCCGAAACCAGTTTATGCCGATAACTGTCAGCTAGGCCACATGGAACAGTTGACGCGCTATGCCCCACAAGGGGTTATAGGGCAATTGAGAGAGAGATCTTCTCACCGGACATTTGTGTCTACGAGGCCATCTAAAAACCATGGGTTTAGTGGAGAGCAGCAGCTGTAGATTCTGTGAAGATGAGGACGAAACGTCAACTCATATTCTCTGCTCATCTTGGAGCCGTCAGTGTAGAAATGTAGTGATCTCTTTGGCATATTCTCGGCAGTAGTATTCAACCGGCATAATGACAAGAGTTTACGCTCACAGTTCTCGGGAAGCTTGCGCAAAAATTCAAAGAGTCCAAAGAGGCCACCATCCGGCTTCAGTCATGGTTTGGTGGGGCGTTGCGTACGACGCTGTCGGTAAACCGGCGAACTATCAGAGCGATATTTGGGTAAAGGTAGTGAAATCATTGAACGACACTTTGTTTAATGGACAAGACTGGTCGTTTCAGCAAGACTCAGAACCAGCGCACAAAGCTACCCGACTACGTAGCCACTGAGAATTGGCCTTCTGGAAGCCCCGAGATCTCAATCCGCTGGACTGCCGCATGTAGAACTACTTAGAGGAGAGGGACTGCAGCAAACCTCATAGAAATATCGAGTCGCTTGAGGCCGATTTGATAAAAACAGCAGCTTCTATTCCCCAAGAAGTGGTGCGTGTAGCGATTGACGAGTGGCCTGAACGGTTGAAGAAGTGTGTAAAAGCCAAGGCTGGTCATTGCCCATTTGAACAAAGGATAGAACTTATGCTACCACTACATAAACTAACCTAGCCGAAGGCTAGCTTGTTTCCTTTTTATTCGAATTAACAAGCGTTAAGCCGGTGTTAAAAAAAAATGGTGGCATTATTTGACGACCGTCATGCAGCGATGCCATCATTTGGCAACCATCATACAGCGGTGGCGTCATTTGACGATCGTCATGCAGCAGTGGCGCCATTTGACGACCGTCATGCAGCGGTGGCGTCATTTGACGATCGTCATGAAATAACGCCACCGGAATTTGACGTTATTTTCGCAACCAACACTATCACATTCAATTTGCGTAGACAACGTGTTTTTGCTTGAATTTTAGAAGATTAAAAATTCCACGGCGACGTGAAGACCGCTACTTTACTGGCTTACTTCTAATAAAACCAAAAATGTCCCTAATCCAAAAAATGAATCATCATACCACCGAACACTAGCCCAATGGTAATATTCTCACACTTGACGAATTCTCCCCCGACAAACCAAGGATACCAAAAACAACGAAACTAAACAATTTAGCATAAAATATGATGTCATTTCTACTAAGCGAAAAAAAAAACCTCTTCATGGACCAGACACACATGATAACAAAAATAGAATCTAAAATCAAAAAATGTATACATGAAAAAATATTGACCTCCAGACGACTTGACTTGTTTAATTCTTCTAATCTAGAACAACGCCACACATCTACATAAACACAAATGCAACAACAAACAGACGAAAAAAACCTTATGTACATATATGTACTCGTATATAAATAATAATAATAATCTGTAGCGAGTTACAGCTGCTCTGTAGTTGTGTTTTTTATTTTTTATTACTTTTTTTCAGCAAAGCCATAGGATAACTACTTTTAAATTATGTTTGCCTAAACAAAATTTCTCGCCCCAATTGAAACTAAACAACAATGGATGATCGAGCCGGGGACAAAATGATTGTAGCCGGCAGCCTGCTCTAATATCGCCACCTTCATCAGTATCAGTACAGTAGCATCATCATCGTCGGGCACACTATTATCGATCGTTATTATAACTCGGAGAGAAAAAAAAACAAGAAAGAAATGAGGCTCACCACCAAAGGAGCTGCTAGGGACGCCGGTGCCACCAGCAAAATGTCCAAATAATCTAAGGCCGGCCATATACGTTCCGATATACCGAAGAGGAATACCTCTGCGGTTGCCTGTGCAGGTCTGAACGTCTGGTCGCCTGTGGAGATCTGGAGGCCTGTGTGCAGGTCTGGCTGGACGCCCGTGTGCAGGTCTGGCTGGACGCGCCGGTGCCACCAGCAAAATGTCCAAATAATCTAAGGCCGGCCATATACGTTCCGATATACCGAAGAGAAATACCTCTGCGGTTGTGTGTGCAGGTCTGAACGTCTGGTCGCCTGTGGAGATCTGGAGGCCTGTGTGCGGGTCTGGCTGAACGCCGGTGTGCAGGTCTGGCTGGACGCCGGTGTGCAGGTCTGGCTGGACGCCGGTGTGCAGATCTGGATGGACGCCGGTGTGCAGGTCTGGCTGGACGCCGGTGTGCAGGTCTGGCTGGATGCCCTGTGTGCAGGTCTGGCTGGACGCCCGTGTGCAGGTCTGGCTGGATGCCCTGTGTACAGGTCTAGCTGGACGCCGATGTGCAGGTCTGGCTGGATGCCCTGTGTACAGGTCTAGCTGGACGCCGCTGTGCAGGTCTGGCTGGACGCCCGGGTGTACAGTTGATCTGTGTAGGTATAGTATACCTCTCCGCGTATACGACTGTCTATGGCCGGCCTAAAAAAATCATATAGGGCCTACACATACTCTACGCTAGGCCTGTTCGGTACTGAGATTTCAGTACCGGTACTTGATATTTTCAAGTACCGGTACCACAAGCGATATCCCGGTACTCACAGGTATTCGTTCAGTACCGGTATTTTAAACCATGAGCCGGTTTTTTTCAGTACCGGTACTGAGTACCTGTTCTTTTCAGTATCGAGTCTTTTCAGTACCGGGATCCCAAGATCCCGGTACTCAGTACCGAGTCTTTTCAGTACCTGTTCTTTTCAGTACCGAGTCTTTTCAGTACCTGTTCTTTTCAGTACCGGGATCCCGGGATTCGAGTACCTGTTCTTTTCCATAAAAAAGACTCGTTCATTGCTGGACCAATTCTTCAGGTTTTTGGAAATTGTTATTGGAAATGTTGATAGAGTCGTGTCGTGCATTGAAAGATTTTTCAGATACACATCGTAGTATAGTATGTTAGTTAATACGCACATAGATATACGAGTATGTACATTGTTCATACATAATTGATTTTGAGTTTTGTTAGGATTGAGACTGAGATGAGGTACTCAGATCCCGGGATCCCGGTACTGAAAAGAACAGGTACTGAAAAGACTCGGTACTGAAAAGAACAGGTACTGAGTACCGGGATCCCGGTACTCAAAAGACTCGGTACTGAATACCGGGATCCCGAATAAAACCGGCTCATGGTTGAAAAGACTCGGTACTGAAAAGACTCGGTACTCAAAAGACTCGGTACTGAAAAGACTCGGTACTGAAAAGACTCGGTACTGAAAAGACTCGGTACTCAAAAGACTCGGTACTCAAAAGACTCGGTACTCAAAAGACTCGGTACTCAAAAGACTCGGTACTCAAAAGACTCGGTACTCAAAAGACTCGGTACTCAAAAGACTCGGTACTCAAAAGACTCGGTACTCAAAAGACTCGGTACTCAAAAGACTCGGTAGATCCCGGGATCCCGAATAAAACCGGCGCATGGTTGAAAAAACCGGTACTCAAATCCCGGGATCCCGGTACTCAATACCGGTACTAAAAAAACCGGGATACCGGTACTCTTAGTTTTTGGTACCGGTACTGAAAAAAACCGGTACCAAACCGGGATCCCGGTATTAGGAACAGGCCTACTCTACGCATCTGATATGGGCGCAAATATAACTCTACACAATTCGTTTATTATTTTTAGTGCATAGTGTTATGTTTGTAGACAACTTTTTCTTGTATGTCTGGATGTCTCGTCTGTGTCGTTTGCAAAAAAGAAAAATCCCAATCTCATCGCACAACACACTAGAGCAGCAACCGGCGATAACAAAGCAACAACAAGAGCAAAAGATAAAAAGAAATGAAAAAGGCATGATGAAGCCTAACCGAAAAGTAGAATCAAGATCTGGCATCGCTGCCAAACTTATAGAGGAATCCAAAAATATCTTTTTCCTCCGACAAACACAATATTATATACTCGTATACACTTAACTATAACATATCGTCGCACAAAAGATGCTCCGATTTATTCACAGACGTTCAGATGTGTGTACTTTTCTTATTTTCTCTCCTGAGCAGACGTTTAAGTTTAATATGGAGTATTTCAGCATTTGATACACCGATAAAGTATAAAATCAAAAGGATCATAGTTTTACAATAGTTTGGTCCTCAGACAACATCCCCTGCTGCTACTCGTTGTCTTATATCATAACCAAATTTTAGACAATTTCCGTAATTACCTAAAACATCGATCACTTACCTTCATCTTCTGATATCATCAACAAAGACGAAATAATGCCGTGAATATTTTTCAAAATCTCGTCTAATGGTTGGTGACGAAGGATATATAGCAGAATCCTTCCATACTCTTGCCTGTAAAAAAAGGAGAAAATAAAAAGATTAGATTTTGAAGTAAATTATGAGTACATATGTATGTATACAATTTCTGTATTGAGAAATGTGTATAACAATTTCAAATCTTATTTCCCTAAAGAATACTGGACGATGCTAAGTAATCTGAATTTGGGAAAACCTTCGCATCCTATACACCTACACCAGCTATGTACTCCTGCGTGGGAACTGTATAGTTCAACTGAACTGATTATGCACGTGAACTGATTAAGCACGTGAACTGATTACGCACGTGAACTAATCAATGTCGAACTAGAATCACACACATACATAAACGAACTAAAAGTATAGACTCGACAATAGAGATAGTTGAACACAGGGCCGGCCAAAGGCGAAGTAGGCGGTCGCCTGGGGCGTCCAGAAAAAAACCGGGCTTGAGAGTTAATTTTATCAATTTAGAGCTGAATATAATTCCATTTAATTATAAATATCTCCTGATTCATCCGATTGGATGTGATTCTCACAGTTCAAATTGACACGCGCGAACGATTCGATTTCGAATATTTGGCTTCATTCTCCTGTGAGATAGTGACTTCTCGACAGACCCGGCTCTACCCTATGTGCAGACTGTGTATTTGAACAGGATGTCATTATGTAGTGGCGCGATATCTCCTATCTAAACATTAAACGATAAACGTTACATTTTAAAACACAAAAGGTGTCCTTAAGGTAACGCCTACCTGTCCGATTGCCCATTTCAGATTCAATGACTAGAGACAATAACACTGACCCGACATTGGCCGCCCAATATTTTCGAGCTTTTGTGATCATTTTTCGACTATTTGCAATGTTAAATTTGCACTACTTCATGGAATAAAAAACCATAAGGGGTTGCCTTTTATATTTCGGGATTAGAGAACAAAAACAAATATTAATCATTGAAAATCGCTTTATTGTTTTTCAAAATATTCCCCATGAAGATCTATACACTTTTGCATGCGGCGTTTGAACCAATTGTCAAAGCACTTTTGCCACTCTGATTGAGGTGTCTCCAAAACATGCAACCGCTTCTTCAGATGTTGAAAAACGTTGACCTCTCAGTTTGTTTTTTACGTACGGGAATAAAAAGAAGTCATTCGGTGCCAAGTCAGGAGTATACGGCGGATGACCCATCAAATCTATGTTTTGAGAGCTCAAAAATGCAGTTGTTTGAGCTGATGTGTGAGAGCTCGCATTGTCGTGGTGAAGAGTGATCCGTCTTCGGCGGTTGGTTTTCCTGATTTCTTGGAAGACAACTGGCAAACAAATGGTTGTGTACCACTCAGAATTGACTGTTCTGCGTTGTTCTAGTGGTACGGTTGCGACATGTCCAGTTTTTCCGAAAAAGCAGGCGACCATTTGCTTGGAAGTGCTTCGTGCGCGAACAACTTTTGTTGGGTTTGGCTCATCTTGAAACGCCCATACAGTCGACTGCTGTTTACTTTTGGGCTCATACGCGTAAATCCACGATTCATCACCTGTCACGATGTCATAGACGTGTTTCGAAGCACCGCGATCGTATTTTTTGAGCATTTCTTTCGACCAATCGACACGAGCCTTTTTTTGAGCGATTGTGTGGGATCCAACGCGAACAATTTTTTTTGACAGTCAAATGTTCATGCAATATTGAATGTATGCTGGTCCCACTAATGCCTAAGGTTGTCTCAATCTCACGATAGGTCACATGACGATCTTGCAATATCAGTTCGCGCACAGCATCAATGGTTTCCGGACGACCTTCACCTTTTGGACGACCTTCACGAAATTCGTCTTGGAGTGAACTACGACCTCGATTGAATTCACCATACCATCGATAAACACTGTTCCTCGATGGAGCTTCATCGCCAAAAATTGAATTCAGTTCATCCATGCACTGTTGCTGAGTTAATCCACGTCGAAAGTTGTAAAAAATAATCGCACGAAAATGTTCACGATTGAATTCCATTATTTGGCCGAGATTAATCTTTTAAGTTACTGTAAAAAACACAAATAGCGCTCGTATGTCAAAACGTTCTGAGTACGTATAACCTCAAAAATGTCAAACTTTACGATAGAGCTGTCAGTTGCCAGATTGCAACACTAGGGTTGTCCAATCCCGAAATATAAAAGGCAACCTACGTATTCCATATAATTACACAAAACGAACATTTTATCCATGAGAAATGAATTTTTAATGCTTCCCAAACCGTAAATTATCCGAAAACCTCGACACCTGCATTTTCAAAACGTGGAAATACTAACGGAGCAACATTCATGCACTAACTAACAATTTTTTTTTTTTGCTAAGCACTAAGCGATTTTCATTTCATTTTACAAACGTCCGAAACCAGTTTATACTAATGAAACGTCAGCTAAGCAACGTGGGAATAGTTGACACACTATGCTCCACTAGGGATTATGACAAATAGTAGAAAATAGCCATCTACTGATGGACGAAATGACTCTTACTGCACTGTCACAGCTCAAGCTCAACTTGTGTCACTAAGTCGTTCAAAGAGCCGTTTGAGACAGATCGTGGGGAAAATAGTCGTGCAAAGAGTCCTGCTAAAAGTCGTTTGAAACCCACTTCGCCTGAAGCATATCAGTGAAGAACCATAACCTTAAAGTTTAAAGACTCCACCAGCGGGACCCTAGAATGAACTTCCGATGTAAAAATGAAGAAATGAGAGTTTCGCAGGCCCCACATTGGGCGCAACTTACGTACTGATCGTGCCCGTTCCACTGATAGGTACGGCACAATAAATCTACTTTGTGGGTTTCCCACCGAGTACTACTGCTTCAGCGGGCATAAAGCAAATAGGCTTACAGCAGTTAGACCTTAAATAGACAGGCCGAAAACAAACAGACCTAAAGCGGACATTCCTAAAGCAAAAGCAGACAGAAATTCGACCTAAGCGACTTAAATTCTGTCTGATTGAGTCTATTAGTCTTTTAGATCGTATACAAATAACCGATAAGTTCGTATACAAATGTACAGAGCGAATTGCCGATAAACAAGTTGACATTCAAACCAATTTACTCTTTCAACTTTGATCCAGATGTGATCCCATACGACATCTGGATCATCGACGGTCAGTCGTTTTGTATGGGGGATGAACTTTTGATCTAGCGAAAAGAACGCGGCTAATATGTAATATGTCATATCATAATCTGTACCCAGCCGCCACTACGCAAAAAAGCTCCACGTGCTGCATGGGGGGGGGGGGACCGGTAGCGCAGTGTGTTGAGGCATCAGTCTCATGTTTGACTACCGGCGTTTCGGGTTCGAGTCCCGTCCGACGTTCGTGGCCATGGATGTGCAGGAGGTGCATGCTGGCAACTGCATTCTCTGAAACCAATTTATGCCAACGAAACGTCAACTGGGCCACATGGAACAGTTGACGCGCTTTGCCTCACAAGGGGTTAGGGCAATTGAGTAGTATCCTGGAATGGGCAATCTAATTTTTTTTTTTTCTTTTTTTTTAACTTCAGATTCAGAATCAGCTCATAATTACCTTTTGGTTCGAACCAGCCCAATCGGACGAGTATTTCCCATGGAAACATTCTGGGGTGGGCAACATTTGCCTCCCCCGAATAGTCAGGTGACCAGTCCTAGTTTGAAAACGGGAGCTGGGGAGCCCTGGAGATGCACTACCTTGGCAGTAGTAGTTCTTCACCCCAGCTACCAGAGGTTGGCCCCCTTGTGAGAGCGTCGCGTCGTGCAGGTTGTAGTTTAACACCCATATCGCGGGTGGGGAGCTCAGATGAATTTCTGGATGCCCGGTATTATTACTGGTGCCTTACAGACTGGTATAAACTGAAAACTTCTTACTGGAGGGGCGCTGATCAATCCCTTGTTCTTTTGAGGACCGTCTGATAAATCACTCTCGATAGGCACAGACGTTAACGTCAGATGTTTAGATAAGCCTCGCATCCAGCAGTATGATCATCGGCCTCTGCAGCCTTGTATAAACTGCTACCTCTACACTTGTGGAAGGACGCTGATTGTCGTCAGCATATCAATCCGTCGTCCTTTTGAGGACCGTCCGGTAAACTCCCGAAGGTAGACACAGACTCACCTCCGGAAGCTCGGCGTGGAGTTGCGTCTTTACAACCGGGTGCCGGTACCCAAAGAACGGCAGAGGTTTAGATAGGCCTCGCATTCAACAGTGTGATTACTGGTCCCTGCTGACTGCTATAAACTGTTACCTCCATACTCTTGTGGGGGGGACGTTGATTGTCGGTCATCAATCCGTTGTCCTTTAGAGGACCGTGTACTCGGAGGGACTGGGGATTAACCTGCCACTCCGTCTTCCCGACTTCTGTAGTGTTTCACAGGCGGAGGTTTCGGCTATTTCGGAAGCTCTGACCTGGCTTGGAAATCATGTCGTGACCGCAAGAGACGTTACCATTTATACGGATAGCCAGGCTGCAAGTCGATCAATCGAATCTGTCCTGACCACATCGAAAACCATCATGAACTGTCGCTTAGCTCTCAAGGAATTGCGTGGTTTTTTAAATATCACAGTATGCTGGATACCGAGCCATAGTGGCTTCGCGGGTAACTGTGTGCCGGATGAGCTACCTCGAGAGGGGACAACCGGTGTTGTTGACGGGGACCGCGTTAACATCAAAATGCCAATCGCATCGTGTGAACTTGTAATGAAAGCCGATGCAGTTGAGAGGGCGAATACAAGATGGTTAAACGGCGAAGATGATTTGGCTGAAACTCGATCCTGGCCGCTCTGTCGCACTATACACTCGCTGAATAGGAGCTACATTGGCAGGGTTGTGGCACAGGACACACGCGGCTCCGTAGTTCTCACAACGATTATTGCAAAGTTGTGAGGATCTGGACGAAGAAAATGTTCTCCATCTTCTTTGTCAGTGTCCGGCCTTGGCAGCGAGGCAGAAGAAATTTCTGGGTTCCTGGTTCTTTCGGGATCTGGAAGATTTTAGAGATATGAGTGTAATACAGCTGAATCGCAATATCGCCAGCACAGGCTGGTTTGGAAATAGGTTCGATTAGGGGACTTTAGTGGTATCACAACTGACCCAGAGGTGGTCTATGTGTGCTGTGCGATGTCACGGCAGCCCCTTCACCTAACTTAACCTAGAGGACCGTTCAACTAACCTTTGAGGTAGACGCAGACGTGTGTATCTTTTTGATCATCGCCTGCGATCGACGCAGGGTGGTGTCTTGTAATGAATCATATTCTGGTCTGGTTGTGCTGCCTACACCGACAGATCGAAGGCAGCACCTGTTGAGTAGTGATCTGTCGGTGGTACGAAACTAGAGACCAAGGGGTCCATTACACACGGACCCCGATGCAAGCGCGAGGGCATCTACGCCGTACATCAACCAATCCATCCTTATCGACTCATTTTTCTTACTCCCCATTTTTGCCTCCCATTTTTGTGTTGTCCTCCCCAGACCTATGAATTTTTGTTAATACATAAAGGATAGAAGCAACGAGCGGCGAAAACCCTACCCACGTCTCCCGAACTGAGCTAAAGCAAGCATAAGCCGCTGCTTAACTGAGGGACCTTTTTCTTTGCCAGATGGCTTTAACCGACCTTCACGGTCATTATGGTAAACATCGGCTCCGTCCCCATGGGCATCCTCAGACGCCCAACCAACCAACAACCCGTCCATTACAATCTAACAAAACAGATCTTGAGGAACTGGAATGTTTTGATGGCGTTTTTAACCCTATGGTGTTGACATAAGCACATTTTTGGACATGGAAGTGAAATCTAGGGTATACGCCTGTTGTTGTGGTAGCAATGTTTCAAATACTGCAGTTCTTCTTGCATCGAGGGGGTTTGGCAGCTCTTGGCCGTCGAAAAACGGGTCGTTCCGGTACGAAGAACCGGCTGCCGCAGGAACGGGTATACGCCTGTCGTCTAGATTGGGTATTATGAGTCGAATGCCCTGAAAGACTTCTGAAAACATTTTGAATTCTTTGGTCAGAAAAAGGGACCTTCTTGGCAATGAAGTACAATTTAGTCAATATGGGATCACATGAATCGAGGTGAAAAGGCGAGAACCGAGGTGATTAGGCGAGTGCACTGGAGTGATGAGGGTGATGTTAAATAAAAATCGCCAATGTTAGTGTTAAATCTACAGTTTTCGTAGTCGCTGAGATGAGTTTTAGGACTCTTGATGGCGTTTGCGGAGAGGGTGAAAAGCAACATCTTTAAACACACGATTTAATATGCAGCTTTAAAAACATTTACCTAAATGTTACACTTTTATCTCACAGTGCGTTTTGCCAGGCACCACTCTGCGTCGATCGCAAGCGATGATAAAAAAGATATACAAATAATGCTCCGTGTTCTATGCGTTGATCGCTATTCGCAAATAATGTGCGACTATCGTGTGCCTAATAGCCGCCATACATTATCCGATCCGTCGTCCGATCGATCGGCCGATGGATCGCCACAAAATATCTGCCGATCTCCACTGCACACACACTGAGCGATTTTCGTGCGATGCGATAACGAATGACAATTCAAAAAATAGGTTATGATTCACTCCCAATCCAACCTAGATTCATTTTTGTTAACTATTTGGATGTCTGTGGTATTTTCGTATACCACATATTTGATATTTCAATTGCAGTGCTATTTAAATCATTAGAATCCTTGAAATTTCATCATTTAATAATTTGGTAATTTGACATTCACTTGCGATAATCACATACACTACCCAATCGATCGTCACCGATCGATCGTCACCGATCGAACGCACGAAAATCGCACTAAAATATCGGCAGATCAAAATTGATCGCCCGATCGGTGCGATTTCCACATACACACGCCAATCCGTCGGCCGATATTGATTTCGGGCGACGGATCGGCCGATCGATCGGTGTGTGAATGGCACGTTTAACAAAACACACTTTTTTTATCCACATTTTCATCTGCTAAACAGTACATCCCTAATTACAAGTGTCACAGTAATATGTTGGTCCTGATGTAGGTGTACGTCAGCACAAAAGGACCTCTTGACATGAAATGAAACAGAAACTAAACCTGGTAGATATGGGTATCTCCTGGTTCGTGGTGATATGAGACCAATGCAGTGGAGCACTGTTGAAGGTATTTTGAGTCCTTTAGTGAAAAAAAGGACATTCTTGGCATTGGAGTGATATCTAGGAAAGATGGATATCTTATGACTGGGGATGTTGAGGCGAATGCAATAGACTACTGTTGAAGGTATTATGACTCCTTTGGGGTGGAGAAAGGACATTCTTGGAAATGAAGTGATGGCTAGGTAAGATGGGTATGACATGATTGGGGTTGATGGGGCGAACGCACTAGACTACTGGTGGTGTGTTTAGTTCAATCGAAATAGGTTTAGGTTTAAACCAATCCACAGCACTACATAAGGTTTCGTATATTAGTATACTACAAAACCTTCACTAAGGAAGACGAACTTTTGTCTCTACATATCCATATATCAAAAACTCTCTACTACAGTCGGCAAACATTCTTTCGGATACATAGATCTGTCTGTTGGCGGGACAAGTATTCTTCCGCCTTTGTGCGACTTCCTTGTAAATTGTGTCGATGTCTCGTGTTGTGTGTTGTTGTCGCCACAGTTCCAAGTTCATCAAACATGAAAAAACACATGTCGCCGTCGCAGCCGGTACACTTTTCAACTCAGACCAGAGCGAGCTAAGCCCGAACACGAACAAGATAAAATTACAGTCGCCCCCTCGGCTCCCGGCATTCTAACCGAAAAAGGTAGATAGAAAAGAGATACTTCACGGACAAGGAAAAATGCTGGGGAGGAGAGGAAGACAAGCGACCGAGCAAAAACAAATCTTCCATTGCCTTCTTGTTGCTCTGATGCCGTCGGGTATACACTCTGCTCGTAAAAAAGACGCGACCGCGACCCCTCGGTCTTTCTGCTGTGCTGTGTGTAGGATACACATGAGGAAAATATGTGGCGCTGTCGCTGCTTTTGCTATGCTGTTGAACTTCGCATTAATGCTACGCTCTGTGCAGTGCGCTCGGACAAGCGTCCATATTATCGTAAGGGCAATGATCGAATCGAAAACATAGACTATAGTCTTTTTTCGAACGGAAAGCCGCATTCCAATAGTTATATCGGTCGTCGACAGAGGGACGGCGCGCGCGACGAACACAACGCGCCTCGATTCCCGAGCAAACGGTCCTGAGAATTTCATCAGTGGCGGCGCGGAGGGACAATACATGCAATTGTTTCGCTTCCTCCCTATACTACAAAAAAGATCGTAGATACTCTGCAGAGGAAAAAGAGATGGAAGTAGCAAAGCCACGGTTGCAGCCGTATCTACATATCTGCAAAAACAACGAGCGTCTCATAAGATGTCAATACATATGTACGTACAGCACGGCGTTCAAACACACACACTGCTGGACAATGAGCCCTTTCTCCATCGTACTACTCACTCTGAGTGAGTGAGCGACAGAGAGAGAGGCACACTACTCAGTGTTTGCCAGCATGTGCTTTTGAAATAACACTTCCGGTTCACGTTGTAGATGCGGATTGTAGCAACGAGACGGTGGACTTTCGCACACGCATCATTGCGCTGCGCTTGGGTAGCCCCACTTGCGCCACAGACATTTAGAATGAGACAAACATATTTTGCACTACCAATTTTCTCTCGTATCTGAATGTTGAGATACATCACGTATTCCCTTACGCGTGTATATGTGTAGGGTTTCCTGCAGGGATGAACACCCTTCCTTTTCGTCATACCTCATTCGCTCCCTCCCTCGATCCGAGCCTGAGACGCTACTACTCCCGCGCCTTGTTTTTCATTTTTTTCTTCCCAAAAAGATACAAATACCTACGCAATGCGTATACATAGACGCAGACCATTTTTATTTAACACTCACTACTATTAACACACAACCCTACCCGCCGCACTCACCCTGCGCGCATTCCACTTTTAATACATTGAACCTGACAACGACGGGGACGCGCGATAGACAAATCGATAAAATGGTCGCGCGGTCAAACGTTCTGCGTCGCATCCATCGTACGTAGTACGTTTCTTACCTGCTATCAAATTTTAATCGTATCCTCAACCATCCATTTCAGAGATACCTACGAGTATTCTATAGATATGCGCGCAATAGAGTTCCATATCGCGTCATACCCAAAAGAGAGCGCGAAGATAGGAGGAGGGGGGTGTAGTATAAAATGACGGAATATGAAAAAATGCAATCTGCGGGTCGGGGTGAAAGTATGTACGGTACGTACTCTCAAATATGTACGAGTAGAGCGTAGATTTCTGAAAATGAATGAATACATATCGTAAAAAAGATACAGAAAGAGCCCTGCATTTGAGATTACAATATTGCGGCAGCCACAACATACCAACTTCAAAATCTAAATTCTGGCAGAAACCTACTCTTGTACAGTACAGCAAAGAAAAGTTTGCACAGATAGAGGCTAGAGCAACGTGCAACCACCGCCGGATGTAGAAGTGATCCGTTTAATCAGATTGAAAGAAATCCGCAGTCTCAAAACAAACGTGACACTGAATTTCTAATTGCTAGCAACTGAGACTAATTTTCAGAGTCTGTATTAGGACGCCGCGTCATTATCTTTAGGGATTGGACGTAATAGGACAAGCAATGCGTCCGAATATGCAATCCTGATTCGTTTAAACGTGCCACAACACTCTGGCAGGAGAGCGTGATGTTCGTGATTGACGAACTACAGTGAGTCACAGTCAAAATGAACCACCTTATGTTAGGGAAAAAAATTACTTAAAAATGATCGAAAAACCATTCAGAATAAAATTATTTGTATGTCAATTTACTGTCTCGACAGGTGAACCTCTTAAGGCGAGCATACACCATCCGGAATTCCGGACAGGCCGTTTATTTCAATAGACGAATGTTTTAAGTGTACAACTTTGCTTCCGCCGTTTTCTGACAGACGGCTGTGTCGGAAAACGGCGGAAGCAAAGTTGTACACCAAATACATTCGTCTATTGAAATAAACGGCCTGTCCGGAATTCCGGATGGTGTATGTTCGCCTTTATTTCACTGTTTTATAATTGTTTTTTCCTCTTAGTAAACAAAAAATGATATAAGCTTCAAAAGTTTAAAAATACACCTCACAGCCAAAATGAACCACTCAAATAAAAGTAAAAAGCATATACAGGGTGCCCCCTCCAGATGGTACGTACTTTAATGGTAGATAGTACCGTTCATTTGTGGAAAATTGACACCGAAATGGACACTCTGTTTTTAACCGTTACAGAATTACTGCATTTTTTGTAAATTGTGTCAAAAAGCTTGACTTGCCGAACAACATCAAAATTCGCCACTCTCCCAATCATTTAATCCGAGATTTGAAATCAGGTGGGCAATACTGATAGGGGTTATACTACACTTAGGCCTGTTTTCTCAATGTCCGATTAAACTCTTTGTTAACTACGAGACTTGTCGCGGGGCGACCGGTAGCGCAGTGTGGCATCAGTGTGAGGCATCAGTCCCAAGTTTGACTACCGGCATTTCGGGTTCGAATCCCGTCCACGACGATGTTCGTGGCCATGGATAGCGTGCAGGAGGTGCATGCTGGCAACTGCATTCTTTGAAACCAATTTATGCCAACGAAACGTCAACTGGGCCACATGGAACAGTTGACGCGCTATGCCCCACAAGGGGATAGGGCAATTGAGTATATGTATATGGCTGAAACAGTATATAATTTTTAAAGACTTCATCGTTTTTCGAAGTATCTTCCACGAAGGTTAATGCGCTCGAACCAACTCTGGAAGAAGTTATTCCACTGTCCACTGTTGGTACAGTCAAAATTGCGTTTTTGAAGGCGTCAACTGCTTCTTCTGGCGACTGGGACCTTCGACCACGCAGTCTGTTCTTAATTTTCGGGAAGGTAAAGAAATCGTTGGGGCCTTAGGTCGGGACTGTACGGAGAATGGTCTAACAATTCCGACGTTTTGTTGCTTTAAAAATGCAATTGTCTTGCGAGCTGCGTGCGAAGAACTTGCATTGTCTTGGTAGAGGACGATTCGTCGTTCGGGGCTAGTTTTTCGAAGCTCAGTGATGACTTCTGGCAAACAAGTGGTTGTATACCAATCGGTAGTTACTGTTCTTTGATCTTGCAGAGGAATTGTTGCTTCATGACCTGCTTTTCAGACAAATGTCGATATCACTACCCTAATTTCCTTCCCGTCAAGGCTGTGCTCTCGCATCAAAGTGTATCCCCTAAGCCTTAGCATAAACATAAAAAAAAAACATCTTTTTGGAGACACATCGAGAATGAATGACTTGTCGGTTTTTCTTCATTTTGGAACACCCAAACAGACGTCCGGCGTTTATTTTTTGGATTTCTACGAGTAAATCCACGATTCATCACCACTGATGATGCTGTACACGGAGAGTTTCCTGTGTTGAAGCGGTCTAGAGTTTTTTGACACCAACTGACGCGAGCTGCTTTCTGTTCTTCGGTCAATAGATGCAGTATCCAACGGGAAACTATTTTTTTTTACATACAATTTTTCATGCAAAATTTGTTGAATGGGGTCTTTGGAATCCCCAATGATGCCTCAATCTCGCGATATGTCACATGTCGATGTTCCGCAATGAGCTTGCGCATAGTATTGACGTTTTCTTGGGTGACTGAAGTTTTTGGTGCACCTGCTCTTGAGTTCTGCATAGCAACGAGAAATAGTTGACTGGTGTGGTGCTTCATTGCCGAAAACAGAAACCAACTCAGCGAGTCATTCTTTTTGAGATAATTGTTTTCGAAAGTTGTAAAAAAAATAACTGCGCGAAAATTTTCTCGGTTCAGTTGCATTATTCGGATAACTCGACGACTTTGACACTTCGCTGTACCGCATTAACACTTTGGATTTAAGTTAACTAGGAATGCAGGTTAATGTTTAGTATTGCCATTTGATTCATGGCAACCTCGCTGTTTCCATGTATGCAAAACTTAAAATACAGCCCTCGTAACAGGGACACAAATTAATCGAAGCTATAAACAGCCCGATAAGCATTTTCGTTTCCTCATACGTCTCATACAAATTACCAAGCCATAAACTGTGGAACTTATCTCGGACTACAAATTATGGAAAATCAGCTGATTTTCTTGGCGGAATTCTACCGTCCACAAATCTCTTTTGTATCAGTACGGTCTAATCAGCATATTAATTTGCAGCTGAGTTTTTTGCAAATTCTCTTCTATCGAATGAATTTCCGGGGTCTCTGCTCTTTATGGCCACTTTCATTGTTTTCATTTGAATTTGCACAAAGTTCTAGCTGTCAAAATTTTAGCATCCGGTATCAGGTGTTGGGTTTTGGTTTAGGATAAATTTTTAACCGGAAACCAGGAGTTGGGTTTTGTTTTGGATAAGTGATTAATTGAAGGCTAGGGGATGGTTAGAGTTTATCCGAATAATAACGCTAAACAGGAGAAAATCAAATTGTGCTAAATGGCATTTTATTCTTAAGATAAATTTTAATCGGACATTGAGCGACCGGCGCTTAGTTTGAGGAATAATGGCGCGCATATCTTTAGCCGTTGTAGTCCGGATGGCGCAACGGTTAGCACGTTCGCCTTCAACGCACTGAGCCCCGGTTCGATTCCGGGGATTTACGTGTCGGACTATGAACCCACTGTAAAATGAGTACCCATTATGGGGTAAATAACTCGGTTGAGCGTGTTGCTGATCACATACCTCTGAACAAAAACCGTCACGATCTAGAAAATGAGATGATGCTAACTCATCTCGAGGCCGTGGTTCAAAATTGGACTGTTGCGCCAGTTATTTATTTATTTATTTATATCTTTAGCCGTTACCAAGATATAACAGTATTTGTGATTGTCGTCAAAAACTGTGACCTGCCACTCAAAATTTGTCACTTCCCCAATAATGACACCAATTAAATTCGCATCTTTAACCGTTACCAAGATATAACTGTTTTTGTGATTGTACTCAAAAACCGTAAACTGTCAAACTGGCGTGGGGACACAAAAAAGTCTTAAGGTAATCTTAACGAAACTTAAGATTGTCTTATGGTTTGTTAAAATTACAATGATGCCACATTGGGCGCCCAATGCGATCTGTACCGGTTATTATGTTGATTGATTGCTCGTTTTTGTGGTGCTTTCTCACAAATAAGAAGGACAATAAACTTAGTATCGCGCTCAGTGGCCGTGATCGTTCGGTCACCGCTCTACGATACTAATCTAGAGTTCAGAGATCAAATCTCGGCGCGATCAAAAACTGCCTTTGAGTACTAATAGAACTCTCACAGTGCTCCGAGCTTGTCAGTATAAAGACGGCGCGGATAGGAGGTGCATGCTAGCAACTGCACTTCCGAAAATTAGATATGCTATTGAAACGTCAACAAGACATAGAAATGCTAGAGATGTTGACGCGCCCATGCCCCTGGAGGGGTCAAGGCAATTAGAGAGAGAGAGAGAAACTTAGGGTAAAATTTTGCGAAGTGCAGACATTTTGGAGCTTGCTGTATTATGTCGAAAATGCACTTTGAATGTTAGGTTAGAATGTTATGAGCCATTTTCTATTAAAAAGAGTTAGTTATTTTAGTTAGTCGTTCAGAATCTTTAAAGTCATGAAAATGCGAAGAAAAACAATTGCGAATCCATCGAGTTATTAGACGTTTAGGCTGAAAAATAACTGAAAAATGCGTGTCCGACCATAGAAGCGTCCGGTTGAGGGAGCCTAATTTACTTGAAAACATGCAAAATATGTTGGGGACTTACAAATTTGTCCGCTTATAAGAAGTGTCCGGTTATGGAACGTGTCCCCGTACAGAGAGCGTACACTATACATCTATCCGTCCCAAATATTCCTCGCCCTTCCTCCGAATGTGAAAGTTCTTCTACAGCTTGCAAAATTTTAACGCATCAGAGTTTATTGAAGAAGAGCCGATCGAATTGTCATTTTATCCTTTTTCCCTCCCGACAAATTCGTGGAAGGAACACACCATACGTACACACGCACACACCGTACACACACACGCGAGAGGAAGAAAATCGTAGCGCAGCAATGCAAACGGTTGGAAAAATGCGCACACATTTCCGGGGAAAACACAACAAACAGTGATCCGATGAAGTTTTTAGACGACTGAAAAATTGATAGAAACGGAGATGATTTGGCGGGAAAATAGGTGTGTGTATCAATAGCATTCGGAGGTTTCGGCGATCTCTGAAGCCCTGTCTTGGCTGAGCATTCAAGCCATTACTGTGAGGAACATCATTATTTACACCGACAGTCAAGCGGCGATTCGCTCACTGGAATCCGTCTTGACGACATCTAAAACCATTGAGAACTGCGGCTCAGCCCTCGCAGAGATGGGTGGCTTCTTTAATATCACCCCCTCTGTTTGATCCCGAGACATAGTGGTTTTATTGGTAACTGCAAAGCGGATGAGCTGACTCGAGCGGGTACAACTGGGCTGGTCGACGAAAGACGCAAGCACATCAAAATGCCATTGACATGTGCAAAGTGGCAATAAAGACTGCTGCTGTGAACAGGACTAATATAAGCCTGGCATTACACATTGCGTTTTTCTGCGGGAATAGCAATCCCGTAAAAAAGAAACGCATTACCGCAGAAAAAGAGGAACGCGTACATTTAAATGGAACGCTTTAGACTTATGCGTTACGAAAACGCTGCAGTTCCCTGCCGCAATCGGGAATCGTTTTACTGCAGCAAGTTCAACGACAGCGCGGGAAGACTTATCCCGTCAAAAACGCAGTGAAAACACACGGTGGTATATGAAACGCATTACACCTTCCGTTTTTTGGTTCAACGATATACTAAAAACGCATGCATGCACCCACAGTGACGGAATTCATGCAGTTGCATTCATCCATTGAGGATTGCCTGAAATTGTATCGGCCTCCAGACTTCTAACCTACTATACTGTAACAAAAATAAAACCATCGGTATCCTCACTGGAATATATTGTGAACGTTTTCTTTCACAAGCTTTTCCCGCAGAAAAACGCAATGTGTAAATATAGGGTCCTCTTCTTGTGCAACAATGCGTTTATTTACGGGATTGCTCTTCCCACAGAAAAATGCAAAGTGTAATTTCAGACTAAGACCCTAACCAGATTGAACGCAGCAGCAGCAGCGATGGCAGCAACAACAACGGGTAGATCTGTCGCGATGTCACAGCGACCTGTCATCGCGACAGATCTACCTGTTGTTGTTATTGCTGCCATCGCTGCTGCTGCTGCGTTCAATCTAGTTAGGGCCTAAGATGGCTCAGCGGCAACACATGCCAAACAACAAGGATGATGTGGCCGATTTTCGACCCTGGTCGTTTGGCCACGCTGTTGCCGCTAAACAGAAAACACATCGGCGGGGTAGTAGGGGTTATCACGGGGCATTGCTTAGAGGGGCTCGTATGGAAGCTCCGTATTCCTCATCATCACGTCTTCTGTAGGATCTGTGGAGATGAGGACGAGATCGTTCTCCACATTCTCTGCCATTGTTCGGCCTTAGCTGACAGGAGAAAAAAATTTCTGGCCTCTCGGGTCTTCTATGATCTGGTTTACCTTAGAAATATGACTGAATCGTTACATCGCCAGTACAAGCTTGATACGTAGGTTTGAACCAAAGTGACTTTTTGGTGGTACCACAATGGACCCAATGGTGGTCAAGTGTGCTGTGATGCATCATGGCAGTCCCTACACTTAACCTAACCATCAATAACTACGTTCGTTTCGGAGTTTCGTTTATGAGACCACGCACACAGCAAACTAAACTATTTAGTGATCGCTGTGTGCGTGGTCTCATAAAACACTTTCTGACTAAACTGTTTAGTTTTTCTGCGAACTAAAAAGTGTGCCGTGTGCACGAGCTCTAAAGTAAATTTGCCAGATGGTATACTATATGTACTATTTGGGGCGACCGGTAGCGCAATGTATTGAGGGGCATCAGTCTCATGTTCGACTACCGGCGTTTCAGGTTCGAATCCCGTCCACGACGATGTTCGTGGCCATGGATGTGCAGGAGGTGCATGCTGGCAACTGCATTCTCCGAAACCAATTTATGCCAACGAAACGTCAACTGGGCCACATGGAACAGTTGACGCGCTATCCCCACAAGGGATTAGGGCAATTGAGGAGTATACGTACGGATACTAAGGATTTAAGTTCTCTCTCGAAATTTGAGTTGACATTTGAATTCTATTGTAACTAAACCAAGACACACTTCCAGCAAAGCCATGCTCCGTTTTCGTGTTCGCTACCCTAATTTGCTCTCGATCGTATTGTTTTTTTGCCGCCTAACCGACTCTTCTCTGTACAAAAAAAAACATACTGCCCGCGATACCAGTGATAATAAGCTGTAGTTCCAGGGATAGCAACTACTCGTATAAACGAATTTTTACAAACAATTTTTTGTTACCACAACTTTTCAGGTCAGGTAATCTGGATTCCATGGCGGGTTACCTCGCATCAAATGGGGAACAATTGATTTTTGGATATGTCATTTATGGTTGTCGTCTTATTATAATCTTATTATAATTCTAAGTTTTCGGCCTCCCCGGTTGACCGGAAGTTCTTAAGAGAGGGAGTTAAAAGGGAGTTTTTTTTCTCTAATTTTTTTTCCCTCATATCTTCATAACTATATTGTACATCGTACTAATTTGAGAGCCAAACTAAAGACCACAAAAAAAATAGTTAAAAAGACACCCTTAACCAGGGATTCGGAGCGATGCGATTTTTCCGCTCCGCTCCGCTCCCGTTCCACAATACAGGGAACCGCTCCGCTCCGGGTAAATAGTTTCGCTCCGCTCCGCTCCGGACAAATGAAAATTTCGAGTGTAGCATTTGTTCGCATATACCATACAATAAGGTATCTATAGTTTTAGAACTAGAGTAGGGTGCGTTCCATTCATATAAAAAAAAATCAGTATTATCTCAGTCTCAGCAAACCAAAAAACGAATGTTGGCCAGAAACGAATGTTCCGCGAAAGTGGTTCCCTTCTAGACATATCAGCTGCGTTTTTTTTCGTACAGAGCAGAGTAGAGCAGGTTAAGCGGTGAAAAAAAAAAACGATCGAGAGCAAGTTTGGGTAGCGGAGACAAAAACGGGGCATGTCTTTGTTTGAGAGTGTGTCTTGGTTTAGTTGAAATTCAAATGTCAACTCAAATTTCAAGAGGAAACTTAAATCCTTGGTGCAGATACAACCTGACAAATTTCCTTTAGGCAGCAAAATTATTTTATATGTTTACTATTCCAAATAATTACACAAAACGAACATTTTATTGACTTAAAATGAACTATAAGTGCTTCCCAAACTAACTCGTCGAAAACTTCCAGCTCCTGCGCCGTCAAATGTGGAACTATTTAACAGAGTGGAAGTCCTGGACTAACTTTCTATCGAGAGCAGCTCAGATCAAATTGTTAGTGTAATTGTGTGGTCTTAACCTACTCTGCTCTATATAAATCTTGAAAGAACGCGTCTATCAATTGCATGTGTTTATCCCAAATAAACACCCTAGAGCTAGAACTATAGTGCTTTCAAGAATCGAAAATCGAAGATCTCTCTAATGATTTCCCCCATAAACCAAGTGGTCATTAATTTCTTGAAACTAAGAAGACCGACACGTCGACGACCCTTTGTTGTTTTTGCTCATGTGCACAAATAAGAAAAAATCTACAAGATAAACAATCGCTGCATCACATATCAAGTCGCCACGTGATCATGATGTGCCTACAATATTGGCACATAAGAAATTTAAAGATACAAGATACATTCTGGATTACATCGAATCAATTTTCGGAGATTTAGTCCCCTCGTATAAAATTTTGCACCCAATCTTCAATTTAATCTCCGATTTACTATACGTTACTTGATAAGACGAACGAAGTGTGATCAAAACCGCGCTATATGGAAACGGTCCTCTACTACCCACCAGTTTTCAATTTTCAATTTCTTCTAATGTAATGCACATTAAATTTCTTGATATAATGTCGTATAAACAAAATTTAGAGTGCTTAAATTCTAGGGCTCTGCCATACAAACGAAAATGAAAAAAAAAATCGGAGCGGAGCGATTTCACCAAAAAAAATCGCTCCACTCCGCTCCGCTCCTCTTTGTTAAAACCGCTCCACGCTCGCTCCTTCGCTCCGGCTTTTCATGCCCGCTCCACTCCGCTCCGAATCCCTGCCCTTAACCACTTTTCTTGTATTGAAAATATAGAAGAAGAAAAACAGCGCTTGTCAATTGATCGTTTGTTCCCCACGAAGTAAAAAAAAAAAAAAACATCGATTTTTATCCAATTTTATCAAATACCGGATTAAATACTGGTCCCACGAGGAAAGTGATAAGAATCGATTTTGTTTATAAGTAAATAAGCTTTAATTTGAGATAAGTCAGATGGCCGTAGGTATGACAGTTACGTAGCAAAAAGGGAAAACCCCCATTTTTAACAAAGTATGTAGATGGTTTTCACCTTATTTCAAAGCAACTATCATACGTTAGAGAGAGAGAGAGAGAGAGAGAGAGGGGGGGGGGGGGGGCATTTGATTTATCTCAAATTAAGGCTTATTTAGTAATAACAAAAATCGATTTTTATCATTTTCTTTGTAGGGCTAGTATTTCCCTCTTTTTTTAAATTCGTAAAAAACACAATTTTTCATTTCCTGTGTAAGTAACAAAAAGTATTTTTAAAATTAGATTGGGTGCATTCGGGAGTCACGTTTGCTAGCTAGCTTTAAGTGCTGCCTCGTGATTTGTATTCCGAATGTTGCGCTAAACCACTGCTAACCTAAGCGCAAATAGCTAGGCGCTAACACTTTTAGGCAGCACAAAATTTGTTCGCTGTCTTGGCTTAGCGGAGATTTGACAGTTCGAACGAACTGCCTGCATTCACAAATCATACCGCTACCCGAGTGCTCCCATTTTTGTTGTTGTAATTCAGTGCAAAATTAGGACAAAAATAGGAGCGCTCAAGTAGCGCCACCGATTTGTGAATGCAGGCATGAAAATTTACAACAGGTGAGCCACCATACCATTCGGGCGTCACAAGAAAAATTGTTATGTGCTGCTTAGGAATTCGCTATTTCTATGCAGCGCATTACGCTTTTTTTCCGTGACGCCCGAATACACACATTGTCTCAAAAACTATTTGAGATAGGGAAAAAATGGCTAGAACATTTTTTTTTTATGTATTTTCTGTGGTCTTTAATTTTGTCTCAGAAGGTTACAAATTTTAAAGGAAAAAAAAACGCGTTTATACCGCTACAATCAAAGGATGAAATGAATGCAGAGTTTCAGGAAAGGATGAGGTATTTATATTACATATTTTCACAAACACCACCATCTAGTCCCAATTTTTCAGTCCAGTTCTGCATGGCAAGTGGAGCCAAAATTAGTACTAAAACTAGCTAATACGACATATTTACATCGTCGTGAGTTAGCTCGAGTTAGTTAATACTCAAAGATAGTTCCGCGGCATAAACGAGCCGATAGAACCAGTGAAGAAAAACAAACGAACAAAGTGTTTCATTCATGTTTACGTTTTCCGCAGAGTATCGCACGTTATGTTATTGGAGAGTTTTTCTGCTATTGTACATATACCTATACAGGGTGTTACTAGTACTGAGGCTCAAATGAAAATGGGAGATAGAGGAACTTGTCTTGAGTGGAAAATTGTTCCACACATACTTCCGTTTTTGCACCGTTAAGGAGATAGCGCGATTTTAAGGACGAAGGATTTTCATCGTACCTGCGATCACTGTTTGATCTCTAACTTCTGCTGTACTTAGCGTAACGTAATAATTCTGGACTCGTTGGAAAGGACACAAATTGTTCTTTCTAATTGCTATCAACTGGGCCAGTCAGTGTTATACTTTTTGAGAAAAATTAAAAATTAATTTAAATGACACAAAAATAATAAAAAAAAAAATACAAAAAAGTCCTGTTTTCTCCAAAAAGGATCTGATTAACCACCAAATTTTATTACATTTTCGGAAAGCCCATAAAATTTCACTATAAGTTTGCAAACAGAATTTCTTCATAGGTTGAATTGTAAAGGAGCGGGGCTAACAGTTATCAAGCACGTTCCCTTCAAGCAAATCTGGTTTGACACCCGTCATTCGCCGAAAGAGTATGATTAATAATAGTGAGGACGAAATAAAAGAGTTGAAGTATGTTTATTACGTTTATTTAGTTTATTACGTTTACAAATAATCTCAACATGTCCGCCGTTGTGGAGCAAGCACAAGTGGTATCGCCGATGAATGGCATTGGTGGGGTTCACACGCAGTAGTTGGGCTCGTAACTGATCGCATGCTTCGATGATACGGGAAATGAGCTGTTCTCGTGTATGAATTTCCTCTGCGTAGACGATGCTTTTCAAATACCCCCAGACATAAAAGTCCATGGAAGTTAAGTCGGGAGATCGTGGGGGCCATGCAATGGGACCGCCACGACCAATCCATCAATCCCGAAAATTCGCGTCGAGCCACCGACGGACATTAGCAGCATAATGCGCTGGCGCTCCATCGTGCTGGTACCAAAATCTGACCAGTACACAGAGTGGTATATCCTCTATGAGGTCTGGAAAAAGTTTTCTCCAAAAATTCGGCATAATTGGTGGAATTGAGAAATGGGGAAAGAAATGCCGGACCGATTAAAATTATTTGTAAACGTAATAAGCTAAATAAACGTAATAAACATACTTCAACTCTTTATTTCGTCCTCACTATTATTAATCATACTCTTTCGGCGAATGACGGGTGTCAAACCAGATTTACTTGAAGGGAACGTGCTTGATAACTGTTAGCCCCGCTCCTTTACAATTCAACCTATGAAGAAATTCTGTTTGCAAACTTATAGTGAAATTTTATGGGCTTTCCAAAAATGTAATAAAATTTGGTGGTTAATCAGGTCCTTTTTGGAGAAAACAGGACTTTTTTGTATTTTTTTTCTATTTTTTTAATATTTTTGTGTCATTTAAATTAATTTTTCTCAAAAAGTATAACACTGATTGACACAGTTGATAGCAATTAGAAAGAACAATTTGTGTCCTTTCCAACGAGCCCAGAATTATTACGTTACGCTAAGTACAGCAGAAGTTAGAGATCAAACAGTGATCACCGGTACGATGAAAATCCTTCGTCCTTAAAATCGCGCTATCTCCTTAACGGTGCAAAAACGGAAGTATGTGTGGAACGATTTTCCACTCAAGACAAGTTCCTCTATCTCCCATTTTCGTTTGAGCCTCAGTACTAGTAACACCCTGTATATTTAAATAAAATAAATAACTAGCGCAACAATCCAATCTGGACCATGGCCTCGAGATGAGTTAGCATCACCTCATTTTCCGGATTGTGACGGTGTGTTTTGTGCAGAGGTGTGTAATCAACAACTTATTTACCCCATAAATGGGCACTCATTTAACCGCTGTGTAGGAGGCTCATAGTCGGACGTGTAAATCCCCTTTTTTTACCGAAAACTACTGCATTCAGTAGGAATCGAACTGGAGCCCGGCGCATAGAAGGCGAACGTGCTAACCGTTGCACCATCCGAACTATTTAAACATATTAACCTTACGTACGAATATTTTGCGCATAGAGTGTATTGTCGTCTTTTATTTAACCAGAGAGAATCCAACCAAAATTTTCCGTTGAAATTCGGACAACGAAACGAGGAAATACACAAAGTTTTCAACTCTGCCTTGTCACGGGACATTCGGATGTTTGAAAAGTGTGGACTCACCGTTTCACCCCCCCGGGGGACATTGAAAAGGACCAAACGTGCCTAAGAAACAGGACGAAAACTTTAGGAATCGTTATGGATCAATTTTCATTTCATATTTCAATTTTTTTCACCCGAACAAGTTGCCCATGCCATCATAGGTGATTTGTTTTCTCCTCCGCGCGCTATTGTACACATTTATTTATCTCTTCATAGAAAAACGAATGAAATATATGGATGTACGTACATGTGTGTACAACGTGCATAAAATGGCGGCCGTGTAAACAACCAACCTTGCTTCACACCCAAATAGAAGTCGATTACCCCGGAGGGGTAAAGTGTACGGCAAATACGAGGAAAAGAGGGAAAAAGAAAGGAAAAAATAAAAAACTTTGAAAACAGAAAAACGAAAAATTATCGTGAATAACCTCGTCGTTGACGGTGGTCGGCCGGCGGTGGCGTCGTTGACGAAGATGGTGGTTATGGCGTTGTGTGTAAAACGGCAACGATAATAATTACACGATTTTTTTCCTCATGCTTTCGGGGGCCACACTCTCCATGGTATGAATAAACACCGGGAACGGGGGGAGTGCACATTTTAGGGGTAATGTTATTGGGGGGAAAAGAGTTGAATAGTGTAAGGAGTCATCGGCACCGCCGACAGAATGAGAAAATGTTATAAATGTCGAAAGAAATGAAATTTTAAAACTGAAACACAAAAAACTGGTATGTGATATGAAAGCCGCTGACAATCAACTCGGGACGCGCGCCATTTTGCTATGGATTGATTCATGAATGCGCAATAATTGGCCTTCCAAACATAGGCAACCTGTTTATAACTGTCATGAGATATTAAGCCTATAAAGACCCTGCCCCCTTAGTGTCATTTATTTTATGAGGGAATCTTCAATGAAAAAAAAAAGAAATCAAGCGTCAGTCATATTTTCGGGGACAGGGTTACCAACCGAAGACACACGAAAAGTGCTGATGAGAGTTCGAGGTAAAAGAAATAAATATGAAAGATACGCACCCGAAGAAAAAACGTGGGATCATCATGGGAACAATGTGTGGTCAGTGGTGTATAACACCGCACGGGTGATTCGGCGTCCATCACGCCGGCGTGCTGCACAAATAGGTTAGTTACATACTGTCCGGTTACGGACCGTGTAACGGGTAAGCCTGACGATGGGTGCGTACGAGAGATTACGGTTGTTTTTGGTTGATGATCGGGAGGCTAGGGAATCCGCAAGCCACTCGACCGCCCAGCGGCGCATTCCACGGTCGATCACCCAATTGATGATATATCCAACGCAGCAAATAACGGAACGTACGAACTCAAACACGCCGCCGTACCGTCGTCGTCACACATTGGGACGATTGGACGAGAACAATCTGCGTAAGTTTGGTTGGGCGATGATCATCGGGTCGGGGTTGGGCGGCTGTCCTGCAGGCGACCGCCCTCTGCCCAACACACGACACCACCATCATCCGTAGCAATAATTCCTTTTCGGCGAATATATTTCGGTGGGGCGAATTCACTTTTTCGTCTAGCCTCGTCCAACGCGTTTCGCAAATTTTCGTATTTTCAATCGTTTCGAATTATATATATATTTCACGCACACTGGCACACACAATTATTGTTCGAAACACCGAGCATAACCGACGGCCAAAGCGGCGTATTTTCGATCACGACCGAGAGTGGAAAAATCATTGGCGTTTGCGGATCCGCACGAGCGAACGGAACCGGTGACGATATCCGAGGGGGGGGGGGCTCACACGACGGCTCCAAATTCAAATCGCACACTGTCGCCGCCGACATTTTTGCTTTTTTTTTTCATTTTCGCTCTTAATGGCCGAGCAACTCCGAATCGGGATTTAATAATTCCACTGGACGACGATGGTGATGATGTCGCCGCCGTCGTCGTTATCGTCGTAGGTCCTGTTTTTGTCGGCATATTATATTACCACCAATTATCGCACAATGGAGGAAAAAAAAAGTCGATGTTCCAATATATCCACACAAGAGATTCAACAGTCGAAACAAATTCTAACAATTCCACAATTTCCTCACAATCACGTGTTCGGCTGTATGTGTCTCCATAAGAATCCGATAAAAAAAAAAAATTTCTTCACCGGCCAAAAATTGTACGTAGTTATATAGTTTAACAGCAGCACTGTAGTGCGGAGCAGAGTTCCGTCATCCCGCGATCGCGGTTGATCGTCCGTCACACAATCTATCGCACCACCACAAAATTCGTACGAAAAACACCATACACTGTTGTACTGGGCGCGCGGAATTTGAATCTCCCGATTTTTGGTGAAAACGCACCCCGGGGGCGCGAAAAAAAAACGGACAATAATTTTCGCACAACCGAAAATTCACACGTCGTCGTTTTTCCGGGTAGGAAAATCGGATACAGTGGCTGATTGACGCCGTTTAATAGAGTGGAAATGAGGTAGGAAAAGGCAAAAGGAACTACACAGCGAAAAAACCGTTTCCACCGTCAAGAACGCACTAAGTCAAACTGATTTCCCGTTTACACTTGGTGCACACACATAGTTGTTGCTAGAAAGTCGCCGCATTTCGCCGCTCCCGAATGTGTATATGGGAGACGGGCGTGTACGTACACATTCTCTGCTCTTGCTCTACCCAGCCCCACTCCTTTTGCTCTCTCGCTGCACATACACACATGCACACATTCGGTGACGCGCTGCTGCCGCTGCTGGCTCGCACACACGCCCATAATTGCGGTGCCTTAACCCTCTCGTATATACACACGCAACTATGCCAGATATAACGATCGAGTTCCCCTAGCTTTGTGTGCGTGTGCGGATGTGTATGCATGCTGGGAAATTTTGGAATGGCTGAAGGAAACGGTACAAAAATTTTTCATCTAATTGAATGAAATTCCACATATTATATTGGGAGAGGAAACACAACACACAAATACACAACGACCCGCTTAAGATAGAAGATACGAAGATACAACTTGAAACGAGACATTGTCGGCATGTCTCGTTGATTGCTCGGTCATCCGGCAATGTTCGGACAATGTGTCGGGTATTTAGGCCATATTTAGGCGGCCGGAAGAGGATGCCTGCCATACTCACGCTTGGTCAACTGATGGCTGGGAAAAAGAAATTGTAAAAAAAAAATAAGACAACAATCTTGTTCGTTTGGAAATATGTCTGTACACCAACTCCCAACAAACTGTTCGACAAGGTTAACACCACCCTGTTTTCCGTATCCTGGATGTACACGAGGAGTCATGGACGATTATAAGCGCCATCTAGAATTAAAACATCATCAGCATGTGGAGCTTGGAGCACATGGGGGCGTCCAAGCGTAACCAGTCTCAGGATGAGACGGATCACGTTGCCGAACGTACTAAAGCGACAAGGAAAACCGACAAGTGAGTCCTTCGCTTACCATTGTGCAACGACTACCAGATCTTACAGCGAAGTGGTGAAGGACCACGTATCCACCTCACCAAAGATGGTAATAATAATAAATAAGACAGGCTAGTTTTCGGGGCTGTTTGCGATCGAGATGGATGGCGCATCCGGTACAACCATGAGTTGTATGAAATGTACGATGAGCTGCAAGTCTCGAAAATCGTCAAACTACAACGACTTCAATGGGCAGGGCATGTACAAAGAATGGACGACGATCGCATGCCTAAGAGAGTAATGAATGCAGAACGAGTCGACGGAGCGAGACTGCGAGGACGACCGAGATCTCGTTGGGAGAGCTCAGTAGGTGTGGACGCCGCGCAGCTGCTGGGCTCCCAAAATTGGAGGACGCGGTCACGTGACCGAGATAATTGGAGGACAATGATCCAGGCGGCCAAGGCCCGACGTCGGGCTGTCGCGCCACGATGATGATGATGAGAGTTACCCACATGGTATTCACTGCCACCGTGCGATCTATTGCGACATAACCTTTCTCTTTGGATCCTGTCAACCCCTTGTGGAGCATAGGGCATTAACAACGCCGACTTTCCACCTCGTCCTGTTCGCCGCCATCGCCTTCAACTGTCCCCTATTTACCTACCCTCGACCTCAACTGATCTTCTCCATGTGTTTCTAGGTCGTCCAACGCGGCGGCTTGCATCGGCTCCCTGTGGGTGCCAATCGAGGGCCTGTTTAGCAATGTTTTCCGGCCCTTTCCGAAGTGTGTGACCACTTTCGCCTTTTTATGAAGGTCCTGTCCAGGAGGTCGTCGTTAGAAATGACCTCCGGCCAGCGTATGTGTAGGATGCGCCGTAGACACTGGTTTACGAAAGTTTGCAATCTAGTTGTTATCGCCCTGGTCACCTTCCAAGTTGATTGAACAGCCATAAAGAAGAACAGATTTTATATTGGTTTCGAAGATCCTGAGTTTGGTACGTCTGGAGATGTTGTTTTGCCAGAAAGGAGTCAAACTGAAAAAGCTGCCCGAGCCTTATTGATGCGAGACAGTACATCAGCAACCGCTCCACCATCTGCTGTAACTACGCTTCCGAGGTGGCAGAAATTGTTCACCGTATGCCCCGAAACACAAATTTCACTCTGCCTTCCTGAATCCAAGCTCAAGTACTTAGTTTTGGCAGCATTGATTTTAAGCCCCGCATTGCCACTTTCGCGGTGCAGGGCATTTGAACTAGATAAATAAATAACTGGCGCAACAGTCCAATTTGAACCAGGGCCTCGAGATGAGTTAGCACCATCTCATTTTCTAGATCGTGACGGTTTTTGTGCAGAGGTATGTGATCAGCAACACGCTCAACCGAGTTATTTACCCCATAATGGGTACTCATTTAACAGCTGAGTGGGCTCATAGTCCGACACGTAAATCCCCGGAATCGAACCGGGGCCCAGTGCGTTGAAGGCGAACGTGCTAACTGTTGCGCCATCCGGACTAGATGATCCGATATATTTGAAAGAAGGTAAATATCGTCAGCGTAATCTAGGTGTTGAAGGTATTCACAAACAGGTTCCATCTGATACCTTTGCTCTGGTGTTCATGAAGCGCCCTGCAGAGTACGTCGTTAATGGCAATCAAAAACAATATAGGTGACAAAATGCAGCCTTGTCTCACTTCGCTATGTACCTCAAAAGGGGTCTGAAAGCTTACCCTTGTGTAAGACGAGACATTGGGCTCCGCTATAGGACTCATTGATGATGGATATGATTTTATCTGGTATACCTCTCCTATAACCTTTAGTTAGTCCAAAAGACCCTCAACCAGTCTGATAAAGACTAGTAGGTCCTTTGTGGGAGCACTTCTAATGACAGCGGAGCTCACAATGCTCACAAGCCATACGAATTCTCCATCTCGAATTAGCCCTATCAACGGCATCAGATTTTACTATCCTTTCGAATGAAGCAATGGGGATTTTGATTACGCGAGAATCCTCTATGATCTCCCTAGTCTCTGCACGAGCAAGCTCGTCAGCCATACAGTTTCCATCGAAACCACTGTGACCAGGGATCCAACACAATGTTGAAGAATTTTCCTAGCTCAATGAGGGACGACCAACATTCTTCTAAAAGCATGGATAAGGTGGATACGGAGTCAATAGATCTTATTGCAGCCTGACTATCCTTTAAGATAATATCTTTTGAAGTTACAATGTGACGTCCCAGACATGCCAGAACTTCTAATATTGCCGAGACCTCCGCTTGAAAGACACTGCAGTGATACGGTAATCGAAAGGAGATGTTTACTGTTAGACTTCCGGGGTAAACTCCCGCACCCACTCCCTCGCTATTACTAGAGCCATCTGTAAAGAATGTGATAGAGTCCATTATCCGCCCAATGACTACGCGGAGAGATGAGGCTTGTAAAATTCTTTTCGAATACAAGCTTTGGAGATGTGTAGTCGGTTGATATAAGAATATCCATATTGTTGAGAATAGCTGCGTGACCGGCAGTTGACGCATTCAACTGACATGTTTCTCGAAGTCGAATGGCCACGTTTGCAGCCACTTGTTTAGCAAAAATTTCCAGTGGTATTATATTAAGAAGCATTTCCAGAGCCGCGGTTAGTGTCGTTTTAAGCGATGGTTCCTGTATGTTGAACTTCCAAGTCAGCCTTCTATCCAGGATTAATCCCAGAAACCTTGCTCTATCAGAGAATAGCAACCTCGTCCCTTCCAACAGTGGAGGAGTAAGATCAGGAAGTCTTTTCCGCGTAGTAAAGAGAATAAGTTCTGTTTTGTTCGGATTTACCGTTACTCCAACATAACTCGCCCAGAGTGCAAGAATCGACAGTGAATTCTGCATCATTTTACATAAAATGTAAGGGAATTTACCTGAGATGGCTATGGCAGTATCGTCCGCATACGCAATCACCTTACACCCCACCGCTTCTTTATTCACTGTCAGATTGGGGAGTGCCCCTACTTATGTACAAGCCTTTGTTCCGACGACTCACCTAGACTCGTGTGTATAACCCTGTTAAAAACAGGTTAATGAGACAGCTGAGAGAAGCATCAATACTCAGGCTAACGAGTGCGTCTGCACGTTGTTAAAAGCCCCTCCGATATCCAAAAAGGCCACAATAGTGTATTCTTTGCAAGCAAGGGATTTCTCAATGTGACTTACCAGAGAGTGCAGGCTATATATGCACCGACATCCCTTTACAGTAGGCGTGCTGAGAAGTGGATAAGAGGTTGGGTTGAATGCTGCTGCGTAAGTGCATATCAATTAACCTCTCAAAAACCTTTAGAAGAGTCAATGAAAGGCTGATAGGTCGAAGATCTTTTGGGTGCGCATGCAAGCATTTCCCTGCTTTCGGAATAAATCTTCTTTGGTGTTTTTTGTAGGTACTTCAATCCGATTCACTTCCCGATCTCTTAGCTTTGTTAAAAGCTTTCCTGCAAGTAGCTCTGTATTCATCTATCAGCGCAATCCACCACTCTGGCTTCTTATTCCCATTTGGCCTACGGGCGGGGCACGCTTTAGTAAGGAACGTAAGGACCACCACCATCGCAGCAGCATTCAACTCTTGTTCATTGCTTGGTTACCTTGGAAGAGTTAGTAATACCTCCAGAAAGGTTTCCCGGTACGTAGCCCAGTTGGTTCTCCTCCTATTTAGAATTACTGGACAATTTATTGGATGTTCCGTTGGGTGCAACAGTTCGCTTTTTATCGTTATCTTTGGCGATTCTTCATCGGATCTGCTTTTATTTGAGATGTATTCAGACCATTCTGGAAATTCACTAGAAAATGGCAATAGCGTATTTTGCATTGACCATTTTATATTTGTGGATGGACTGGCTCCGACGCTCTTCATCCTGACATTTGAACACGCCATCCGGGTAATGAATGCGGACCACAGCAACGCACTGCTCTTCAAGTCGACGCAGTTGATCGCGTACGCTGATGACAGCTACATCATGTCCCGAAACCTGCCCGCCGCAGAACTTCTAAACAATCTTGACATGGCTGCAAGAGAAGTTGGACTACGCATTAACCAGGACAAAACAAAAGTAATGATACAATCAGGAACAAGGACTGCAGAACAACTGAACATCAACGTCGGGGACCTCAGTATCGAATTCGTAGATGACTTCATATATCTGGGTAGTAACCTGTCAGGGGACGCCCATTTCCAAAAGAGACGAACGACAATCCATAACTGCCGTTGAAGTTGTAAGTACGGATTCAAGGGATCTAATAGCAGCTTGGCTATCCGCAAAAATAATAATGTCTCTCGTGGCTATGACATGGCGTCCCAACCAGGTCAAAACTTCCCGAATCGCTACAACTGGAGAACACTACAATCAGAAGGAAGTCGAGCCGATAGGTGGCATGAAAGCCGGCTGCTACTCTATAACCAGTCTTGGAACCATCCGTGTAGAAGTGCATCGTGTTCGGGAATAGGTTAGGTTAGGTTAAGTACAGGGGCTGCCGTGATGTGTCACAGCACACTTAGACCAACATTGGGTCCATTGTGGTACCACCGCTATCACCTTCACTCGAACCTACGTATCAAACCAGCCTGTGCTGGCGATGTAACGATTGAGCCGTGTGGCGGCCATATCCTTAAGGTCATCCAGATCGTAGAAAACCCATGAGCCCAGAAACAATCTTCTCCTACCAGCCAAGGCCGGGCAATGACAGAGAATATGTAGAACGGTCTCTTCTCTTCGGGGATGAAGGAAGATCATCTCCCCATTGGGCTCGTGATGGTATCAAGCTTTTAAAGTTCTTACCAAACAAATATTTAGGCGTAGTACAATCCGTCGTTAAAGGGTTATCTCGACTGTTTAGAACCGTCGTGTGTCCAGTGTTTAATGACTTCCACTGACCTGTCTCACCAAGGCGGACAGCCGTACATGCAGTCATCTGTTCATCGAGAATGTCTATGGGAAGAAGGTGGAGTATAATAGCTAAGGCATCGGATGGGGTCTTTCTAAAAGCTTAATTGCCACACTAGCAGATCTATGCACTTTCCCCGCCAAATTGCGGTCAGTCCCGATGCTAAGTGCATTCCACCAAAAGATCACGCCGTGCAAGAGTATAGGGCGAATAATCGCCACATAGAGCCAGCGTAGTACTTTCGGTTGCAGTCCCCAGGTTTTTTCGATGGCTTTCCTGCAAGAATAGAGTACAATCATAGCCTTATTTACACGCTCTTGAATATTCGGCCTCCAGCTGAGCTTCCTGCCCAATATAGCTCCAATCCCGCGAAAGCTGCCATAGTGCCATTCGCTAGAAAAAGGAAACTTAGGTCACTCAAGTGTCCCCTCATATACAACTCCCCTATAAGGCCGGTCGCATCTTGGACGTAGAGAGGGCACAGCTCGTACAGCGCGCACATGGTTGTTGTAAAATCAAATTTTGACAATTGTTACAGCTGCGCGAGCTGCCCTGCCTACATCCAAGATGCGGCCGGCCTAAAACTGGTGTCAAATATCAAGTATTTGGGAGTTGTCCTTGACGAGAAGTTGTTTTGGACAGAACACCTTAGAACGACTTCTGACAAAGCAATAGGTTCTATGGATCTGCAGACAATATGTCGGCAAGACATAGGGGATCGAAAAACCCCACTTAATTCTGTGGCTCTACAAAGCGATCGTCAGACCTATAGTAGAATATGGTGCGGTTGTATGCTGGAAAAAAGCCACTTCTTTATGCCGGGGACACACCTATCCGATCATACAGTCGGACGAGTATATGAGAGGGAAATTATATGGGATTCCGGACGCGTTGTGGCCCGGGCTTTAGTTCACACTTTTCTGATACGCGTCCAATCATACTCCGTTCGAAACCCAATACCATTTCCTTCTCATACACTAGTTCGACTGCATGATCGGAGTATAATCGGATAGGTGTGGCCCGGGCTTTAGCCGGTAAAACCGATCTGACGAAAATCTAGAGACTTGCGTGCATGACCATCACTGGAGCCATGCACTCTTGCCCCACTGCTGGAGGTTTTACTCGACCTCCCACTGACACATACACATATTGAAGCGGAGGCACAAATGGCAATGGTCAAACTCAGGCCCTGCAATATAGAGATCAAGCTGAATTTAAATCAATTAGGCTGGTTGCAAAGTGACAAGGTACTGACTACCTTGTTAAAACCATTCGAATCCACCACTCGTTTCAATCAGTCATATGGGGCAAAAAAAAAGGTGGGCGGATGGCTACAACTCTCTCCGACCCAACACAATCAAATGGTTCACAGACGGCTCCAAAACAGAAGAAGGTTCCGGTGCAGGCATTGTTGGTCCTGAACACCGAGTAAAACGCCGTCCGTGTTTCAAGCAGAAATACATGCCATCGAAGTCTGCGCGCTAGGCTGTGCCAAAACGCTGGCTATTTAAACAGGGACATAGCAATATTTTGTAGTCCGGATGGCGCAACGGTTAGCACGTTCGCCTTCAACGCACTGGGCCCCGGTTCGATTCCGGGGATTTACGTGTCGGACTATGAGCCCACTCAGCTGTTAAATGAGTACCCATTATGGGGTAAATAACTCGGTTGAGCGTCTTGCTGATCACATACCTCTGCACAAAAACCGTCACGATCTAGAAAATGAGATGATGCTAACTCATCTCGAGGCCGTGGTTCAAATTGGACTGTTGCGCCAGTTATTTATTTATAGCAATATTTACCGACAGTCAGGCTGCTATCAAAGCACTCACCAGCTTCACTGTAAATTCTAAGTTGGTGCTATCCTGTCAGGATGTTCTCCATACTGTTCAACTAGCAAACTCCATTTTTACTGGGTCCCTGGTCACTCGGGAGTCGAAGGCAATGAGCTAGCAGATAGGCTAGCAAACCGAGCCTCCAAAGCCCCCTTCCACGGTCCAGAACCCGTTTGTGGAGTTCCACTCTGCTACTGCAGAAACCAAAGCAAAGACTGGGAAAGTGCTTTTGCCACATCCCAATGGGAGGCCCTTTCAGGTCTGAGACAGGCCAGGCTGTTCATCTGGGGCTACTTGCGTACTCGTCTCTTGGAATTGCTGCGGCTGAGCAAAAACAGAGTCAGAATGATTTGTAGAATTTTGACGGGGCACTCGCGTCTGAGGGATCACGGATCACCTTAAAGCCATGCGAATTGTGGCCTTCTGCGAGGCTGATTATGAGACTTCAGAGCACATCCTTTGCGAGTGCGAAGGACTTGTGGAACGACGCACGGACTACTTCGGCATAACATTTCCTTTGGCCGAGGACATCTCCTCTATTAAACCTGGCCAGATCAGTCAATTTATCGAGAAAAGGCAACTGAATCATGTGATCTAGTCTTCTCGATAGAATGGGCTTCAGCACAGACCCATAGTCGCAGTGCTTGTGGTTTCCACGGCCCTGCCTGCCGTTTTTTTGGAATGAAGACCTCTTTGACCTCTCTTCGAGGAATGTAGACCAACCAAGTCCCGACAGGCCTTAAAAATGATTTAAATCCAGTAATGTAAAATGTCCGACACGTGCTGTATATCTGCAGGAATAATACCGTCTGGCGCAGCCAATTAAAACGGCTCAAAGCTGGAAAAGGTCCAGAGAATCTTCTCCATTGATAGAATAGATGATGAGGAGTCACATGGGAATTAAACTTTTGTTGTTTCTGATTCACCGCCGTTTCACAAAACGTCATGAGCAAATTTTACTGCAATTATCAATGGAAAACACACCAACTGCACAGCTAATTGTAATGCAACGATGACATGACGATATGCGGATCACTTTAAGTTTGAAACGGAAAATGCTTTTAAGGTTATGTTGTCATCAACGAACACGTGGTTGTACGCTCCAATAATGTCATACGTATAGTAGTAGGAATTGTGAGCCCCGCGATTTTAATAATTAAAAATGGCACAATATCACAATCGATTAACTTGTTTCTCAAATAATTTCATAACCACAATTATATTATATAAAAAAAATAGACCACCATGTCACACCTCTCGACGTCACTTGCAGTGGCGTCCTACATCTCTGGACACAGTGAATACGATTAGTCGGTTGTTTCGAACTGTTGCATTCACAGGCCTAGTTTCATTGATGCAATAGTCAACAAGAGCCAGTCAATGGAGGAAATTACTACGCATCAAATGCACTCGGGGGAAAAAAATGCTCCTCTTCATTCAGGCGGGAAACTATTGCACAAGCGGAAACAGTCCGTTTATTTAGAACGTGCAAGCAAGCCGTCGCACAAGCGCCCATCACCGGCAACGTCCCAGATTCCAACACCGAGTCGGGCAACCCCTAGCCCGTTGTCAAGTTAGAAAACCTGAAGTGTTTATTAACACAGACTGTAGAGTTTGGGAGAATTGCTTATTGAACAAGACGCATGTGTGCGTCTGAACGTAACAGTGTGCACGAAGGGGAACGTGTTTCAGCAAACTATCGCGCTTGCGACTGGTTGCCGAGAGAATGCTAAGGCTACGTTTGTGTTGGTAATGGGGCACAGAGCAGCGCAGTGGCGCACGCCATTCTTTGCCATGCGCAAGCACTTGTAGTGTACGTTAAGCGTAAAAACGTACGTTAGCATGTTGGTGGTCGGTCACCGTCGTCATCCCAGGCCTTGTCGACGAAGCCATCATCTCATTTCCCATTCAATAATGAATTCCATTCCGAAAAGTGAAGCAGGCCACCTCGGCCGCCGGCACCGGTCGAACAGCTTCGTACTATCCACGCGACGCCATCAGCAACATTCGCGGCAACGACCGTCAGTGTGCATAGGGGTGTTTGTGTGTGTGCGTGCGTGTGCGAACGCATAGGCGCGTCATCAATTATTCGAAATGGGCGCGAACGAGATAATCGCATTAGGCCCCAATGAATGAGCCCCAGACATCGGACAAGGGAGATAGAAGATAAGGGAACCATATAATGTTATATTTTATGAATGAAACCATCTTATAATCTAAAATTTCAAACATTCCGGCTTGTCCGACAGTAAATACCGTGTCTTTTCGGTTAATTTTTTAATCCACTCTCTATACGCCCGTCGTATCTGTCCCGCAACAGCGAGTCGGATTCACCGCCACGCCAAGAATAATGATGATGTTGAGTGAAAGAGAAAGCATTTTTCTTTCGTTTTCGTCTTTTCGGGTGATAATGAAACTTTAAAATATAATGAACTCTGAAAACGAGAATTATACGATCGGCTCGGAATCGTAGGAGCGACATATGGCGACAACGATACAAACTAAAATCGACTCAGTCAATTGCCTCGACTCTGACTCTACTAGCCACGCCATTCGCCATAGAGACGAGAATATTATGGCCAAACAGACGATGATCCCAAGACGCCGGCCAACGATTCTCTTTAGCAACAACTGAAAAAGTGCGGCGACAATATTTTCGATGACATGACAACTACAGCGGCAGGTACAACTTTAAAAATAGTCCAATGACTTCATAATTTTTCTACAAATATAAAACGCGCCACGAGCTTCCCATACTCTCGGACCATGTTCGTCGAATCACGCGGGGTTATGTCGCCGCGTCGCTCCTACACCGAACCATCAAAAGTTCTTTTCCAATCCAGAGCGGGTCTTTATAGCGCGCACGGTTTGGCTCTCTTTCAGACAACGTTTGTTTTTGCCGGGGGATGATTTTTGTGTTCGTTTGGGGCGAATTTTGTACCCCTTTTTGTCGTTGAGTTGATAACCAACACAATCCCTGTAAAAGCTGCCCCCCATATGAGAAAGCCCTGGAAATTATATATTTCATAGCTGGATATCCTTGCTGTTGCTTGAGGCCAAAATACACCTAAGAATCCATTAACATTTTATATAGACGACGTCATATTGTCCTCATCAACACAAACTGTCAAGTTTTAAAGCTACTTTGTCTATTAGTGCAAAAGAAAAACAATTTATACGCAAAATGGCAGCATAAGTGCTGTTTTCCATGGGTGGCCTTTACAGCTACAGTGGCTCACAGCTTATTTCGACCAGAACGTAAAAAAATCTTTAACTGCCTATAAAAACTAAAGTAGAGAAGATATCAACATTATTTAAAGGCCAGTTATTAGTCTAATGTTTAAACTAATCAAATATGACTTCATCTATTTTTTTTTTTAATAATTTAAAAGAATTAAAAACGAAAAACGCAACCAAAAACAATGCCACAGCTTACTTCAACCGGATAACAGATTCAATGTTTAAATTAAGTTTAAAGGCACAAAACGAAAATTCAATGTTTAGTATGACCACCCTTCTGGTCAACAACCATTTTTAGCCTCTTAGGCATTGAATCGACCAGTTTTTGTGTCACTTCTGGGGTAATTTTTTCCCATTCCACAACCAATGCAGTTTAGAGATCGCTTTTGTTGGATATTTTCCGTTTTCGGATGTTTGTATTCAAAATGGCCCACAAATTTTCGGTAATGTTCATGTCGGGCGACTGTGCCCGGTGGTTGCATAACATGCGGACAGTTCCAAATCAGCCATGTCTGTACAATACCCGACTTATGCTTCGGGTCATTGTCTTGATAAAATCTGAAGTCATCGCGAATGCCCCATTTCGTCGAACTTTCAAGCAAATTGGACTTAAAAATTTCGAGATAATGAGACTTATCCATTGTAGTCACAATAAATTGCAAACTTTTAACTCACGCTGCGGACATACAGGCCCACACCATAACGCTGCCACCTCCGTGTTTCACTGTAGCTTTCATATACTTGGTTTGCAATTCTGTATTTGGCTTATGCCAAACATATGTAATGAACCACCTGTAACGAACCATATTATGGTCTGGTAGTGCTTGTCCCACCAGCAGGTCGAAGCAGCACCTGATGAGTAGTGATCTGTTGGTGGTACGAAACCAGAGGTCGAGGGTCCCATTACACCCGGACCCAGGTGCGACCGCGTGGGCGTCTGATCCGTCCGCCAACCATTCCATCCTTATCGACTATTTTTTTGTATTCCCCATTTTTACCTCCCCTGTTTGTGTTGTCTTCCCCAGGCCTATGAATTTTTGTTAATACGTAAAGGACAGGGGCAACGAGCAGCGAAAACCCCGCCCACATCTCCCGAACTGAGCTACAGCAAGCATAGGCCGTTGCTTAGCTCGTTCAGGGGCCTATTTCTTCGCCAGATGGCACGGCCCGACCTTCACGGTAATATGCTACCTTAGGCTCCGTCCCCACGGTCATCTTCGGATGCCCACCAAACCGTCCGTTACACATATGAGACCCCATCAGAGCCAAAAATATTAAATTTCGACTCATCAGCGAATATAACGGTATTCCAAAATCGAAAATTCTTATTCAAACGTACCTTGGCAAATTTTAAACGGCTCTTCTGATTTTTGGCGCTTATAAACGCCTTCTTGCGCGCTATTCCGTCATTAAACTCATGCTCCCGCAGCGAATAGTTTCTGGGTGGCATGACCTGCCCAACTCAGCTTCCACTTCACTGGCAATTTTTGGAGCGGATAGTTTTGGGTTTTCTAGGATTTTTCGAACAATATATCACTCGTCCGTTGGGGTGAAAATTTTGTTGGGGGCATTTTTCCCCGTTTATCGTTTGTTCTATTTTCGCAGACAAATCGGTATATGATACTCTGCACTGTAGAGTCACTTAGGCCAACCATTTGACCAATTTTCCTGTGCGAATGGCAATTTTTAAAATGACTGAGAACAAGTTCTCGCTGATCAGTTGTCGTGCGTGGTCCCATTTCGCACAAAACTAATTTTTCTGCACGATATTCTCAAAAAATTTAGTAAGACTGAACTTGAACACATTACGAATATGTATAATGACTAAAATAACCGCTGCATTGCAAGATAACGGATCATTGCACAGCTGCAAAGTATTTATTTAGTTCAAATAAGCTGTGGCGTTGTTTTTGGTTGCGTTTTTCGTTTTTAATTGTTTTAAAATATTAAAAAAATATAAACAAAATAGATGAAGTCATATTTGATTAGTTTAAACATTAGACTTTTAACCTGCCTTTAAATAACGTTGATATCTTCTCTACTTTAGTTTTTATAGGCAGTTAAAGATTTTTGTACGTACTGGTCGAAATAAGCTGTGAGCCACTGTAGCTACTGTTGGGGGCTTTTCTATGTATTTCGCTTTTGTACAACAACAGAATACATTGGAAAAAACGCCGATGGAAAACAGCGCTAAAAATTCTACACAATTAACCAATGTAATCGAGTTGCTCCCGAATTTATCAAATACGAAAAACGCTACTGGCATGACATAGTAGGCATCGAAAAGGACGAAAAGCAGCGCCTCCGATCTCAGAGCAGAGATTCGCAGCTTCGCTACTCACACGCTTACATTTTTCACTAGTTTTTCGGTTGTGTCATTTTTGTCGTGTCAGTTGGTCACAAAACGAACCAAAACAAAAAAAAAATATATATTGGGCTTCCATTTTTCACTTACCCCAATCACAATATCCGAACACAAGTGTAACTGCACATAAGTATGTACGTGAGCGCGATAGATTTCTGATTCCATTGCACTCTTCTATCCTCTCTCTTTCCGACAGTATTTTCGACCCTTTCGCGCCACGCCACTGAATTTTACCCGAATGGCCGTTTGGCTTTGCGTCCCCGAGATCAACATCATGGTGTTTGTGAAAATACAGCCAAAACGAAATTCCCACGAAACACGACTACACGAAATAGTAGAAACCAAAAAAAAAACATTTTTCCTCTCTTATCTCAAATACAGCATATAGCAAAAAGCAATATGGCTACCCAATGGGTAAGAGCGGGACAAGTATGGCGCCTTGCCACTTGATTGGTTTTTTGGGAGCTCCGATACCGTTGCACCCCGCCTACAAAAGCTTGTTTGCAATAAACATTTTTAAAATGGCAACAACAATCAAGGCATTCCGATTACATTTTTCTCCGTCTTTTTTCTTCTTTACTGGCGCAAAAAAATTTAAAGATGGAAACGAAACGGCGAATTCGTATTTTTGGCGGCGAAATTTGAGGCAATAACGTGTGGCCACATGCATGTACGCACACCATGCGTAAAATATGTGCGAGCGTGTGTGCGTATAGATAATGCGTGTGTTCCTTGAAGGCAGAATAGTGTAAGTGACACAATGTGGCACACAACAATCGTTCAAATAATAGAGAGATCGGAATACGCAACTTCCTGTTTGGGATATCCTTATTCCCGTGTCATTCTTCCCTCGGGGGGATAAATATTCCCGGGGAAATGTTGTCCCTTAGTACTCGTATCTACAAGTTTTCCCCAAATTTTTAGATTTTCAGGTCGTCTGGTAGACGAAGGAAAGTATAAAATGGAAGTTATCTAAAACGTGTTCGGATAGTATCTTACAGAAAATTCAAGAAATCAGAACGGGAATAGAAAAAATAAAGTCACTGTCAGTCAACCTTTTACGTACTGTGTTTTTTTTTACGCCAATTCTTCAACCTGGGCGTTGTGCTGCGTCTATGGAAATTAGCGCGTACGAGCGAGACAGAGGGGGGCGGCTATTTTTATTAGCGCCATGTCGAGCACGGCGGACCACCATTTTGAATTCAGTAAATTCGAATTGAATTTATTTTGTGGAGCAGATAATTTGAAAATAGCACGAACTTTTGAATATTCCTTTTGCTGTCTAAGGATAATTCGCTTTTGGCCGAAACTAGCAAAGGTAGCGTTCAGGAAACCGCAATAGAAGAAGTCCTAAACAGGGTGTCCCGCGATGGATGGGCAATACTTATAGACTGGATAATACAGTTTGTTTGTGGAGAAATGGTACTAAAAGAATTGGCACTGGGGGGTCCTCTTCCTGGGCTCCAGTGGTCGTTGACCATTACTAGCCAAGTCACTTCGCCATTAATGACAGTGCGATGATTTGGTTGAGGTAAACATTCCCCCTGTGGTGTGGGGCGTGAGAATAATACATACCATAGCCTTAGTCAAGAATCAGCCCTCCCAAAATCTTTGCGGTTGATAAGCTCTTGAGTGATGGTACAGCGGTGGCGTATACTACCGCCCTGAGGAAAAACTATCACCTATGCTACACAACATCAGCAACACAGGCGTCCATGGGTTCTGGGAAGAACTCAAGGGTACCATCAAGGATGTCGCAGAGAAGGTCGTGGGATATAAAGCCCGGCGAGCGCGAAATGACTGGTTCGACGAAGAATGCAAAAACTCACTTGACGCGAAAAACGAGGCCTACAGACAATGGATTCAACGAGGAACCAGAGCCAGAAGAGAAAAATATGACGAGCTACGGCGAATATCGACTAGAATAATTAGACGTAAGAAACGTAAATACTTTGACGAGCAGTTGCTGAACATAAACGAAAACTTAGCTAATAGGAACACCAGACAAGCGTACAAACTAGTAAATACAATCAAGAACGGCTACCAACCCAGGACTAGCCTTTGTAAGGACAAGGATGGAAACATCATCAGCGACACCGATGGTATTAACAAGCGATGGGCCTCTTATTTTGAAGAGCTTCTAAACCGACCATCTAACATCCCCACACAGGAAGCTCTCGACGATATTGTTGATCTAGGCCCACCCATTCAACCCCCGACAGTAGAGGAAGTTGATCTCGCGTTGCGGTCACTAAAACGAAATAAAGCGCCGGGCGCTGACGAGATTCCAGCTGAACTGCTAAGATTCGGTGGAACAAGTCTAGTTGATGCCATACATCAATTACTCCTGCGAGTATGGGAGAACGAGGAGATCCCAGACGATTGGCGCAGAAGCATCATCTGTCCAATCCATAAAAAGGGAGATAAATTGCGGTGTGAGAATTACAGGGGCATCTCACTAGTTTGTACGTCCTATAAAATTTTGACGAAAATTCTGGAAAATAGAATAAAACCGTACGCAGAACGAGTCATTGGCGAATATCAAAGCGGTTTCAGACCTGGTCGCTCCACAACCGATCAGCTCTTCTCAGTCAAACTGATACTCCAGAGGTGCTGGGAATACAACGTAAACGTATACCAAATCTTTGTCGACTTCAAGCAGGCATACGACAGTATCGTTCGTGGAGTACTGTACAACATCATGCTGTGCAATTTGGTATACCAGCAAAATTAGTGCGACTGACAAAGATGACGATGACCAACTCCGTCTCACAAGTCAGGATTCAGAATAGACTTACTGATCTATTTGAAACACGCACTGGTTTGAAACAGGGCGATGGACTGGCACCGACGCTCTTCAACCTAGCACTGGAATACGTTATTCGGGCCATGAATATGGACAACAGCAAGACGCTACTCATCAAGTCGACACAATTAGCAGCGTACGCCGACGACATCAACATCATGTCCCGAAGATTGGCTGACGCAGAAGAACTTCTGCATACGCTCGATACCGCTGCAAAGGAAGTTGGATTACGTATTAACGAGGGTAAAACTAAAATAATGATGCAATCGGTGACAAGGACACCTGCACAACCGAGCATCAACGTGGGGGACCTCAACATCGAGTTCATGAACAACTTCATCTACCTGAGGTGCAACTTGTCAAGGGACGCCAACGAAACTGACGAAATCAAGCGACGGATACAGTTAGCTAATAAGACTTTTTTCTCGGTTCTCCCCATAATGAAATCGAAGCATGTGCACAGAAACACGAAGCTCCGCGTGTACAAAACCATTATACAACCAGTGCGATGCTATGGCTGCGAAGCATGGACCCTAACTCAAGCCTCCGAAAACATGCTAGACACTTTCGAAAGTAAGGTTCTACGGCGAATTTTCGGGGCTGTTTGCGATCGAGATGGATGGCGCATCCGGTACAACCATGAGTTGTATGAAATGTACGATGAGCTGCAAGTCTCGAAAATCGTCAAACTACAACGACTTCAATGGGCAGGGCATGTACAAAGAATGGACGATGATCGCATGCCTAAGAGAGTAATGAATGCAGAACGAGTCGACGGAGCGAGACTGCGAGGACGACCGAGATCTCGTTGGGAGAGCTCAGTAGGTGTGAACGCCGCGCAGCTGCTGGGCTCCCGAAATTGGAGGACGCGGTCACGTGACCGAGATAATTGGAGGACAATGATCCAGGCGGCCAAGGCCCGACGTCGGGCTGTCGCGCCACGATGATGATGATGATAGCCTTTTCTTTTGCCGGCCTATCGTAGAAACTGACAAAGGACAGGATGTGTATGCCAGGAACTTGCACTATCCGAAATTTTCTATATGCTAACGAAATGTCAACTACGCCTCGGATAAGGACTGACTCTATACGGTTATGACTTTTGGCTATCGTATAATAACAAAAGACCTCTTCCATAGTCCTCCCCGTGGGCGCCCTCTGAAACGGCTAACCGAGCCAACCGAGTTTTGCACTGCAAAACATTTGGTAGAGGCACATAACGATGATCATCCTGAATGGCCAATAACACCAGTGCGTCTCAGGAAATAGGCGAACGGTGGTGTTGCAACATAGTTGTGAGAACACCAACACGTCACACCCAGCTGAAAGATCATCAAAAGAACGCGCAATTAAAATCACCATTGGAGAGCTACCTCTTCGCTATATAAAAAAAATCGCTCCCGGCGACTTTTAGGACACCTAAGGAAGCAACCCTTCCCCCGAGATTGGGTATGTGGGCTTGTAACCTGCGTACCTGAAATCAATTTACACTCGAAACATTAAACAAGCCTCGGATATCACGGACTGATTCACCGGCAACGACTTTTGCTTACAAACAGCGGACCACGATCGGTTTATGGAACGTTCGAACGATGTGGGCCGAGTGCAGTAGTGCAAGGATCACTGAAGTCGAACGGGAAATGACTGCATATGACATCTCTACAGGATGTCCCACTTTAATATCGCCATATACGACTAGGGCATATTCCACACTTTGTTTGTGGAAAAATGCCGCTCAAATGAACTCTCTATCTTTTACCGTTACAGAGCTATTACATTTTTCCCCGATTCTTGTCAAAAAGTCTGACCTTCTAGAGAAAACTCCGATTTACCGGCCTATGGCTAATTGAATCCATAAAAACAATAGGATAATTCCGGGTGAAATGGCATACATTTTTACTTTCGCTTATAAATCAAAAAGTAAAACAGTTATGTAATCGAAACAGAAACATAAACATTCTTTATTTATTGTTCAACAAAAATATATAAAAAAAAGTAACATTATTCCATAATTAAACAAGAATATATTAAAAAAGAAAAAAATGTTTCAAAATCCCATATCACCTAATATGTAGGGTGTTATGGTACTGTCGATAGGGTGAAATGGCACATCATATGCTTTTTAGATTTTTGTTGCCGCAGTCATGACACGTGTTAACAAAAGACGTACAAGTGTCATGCGACCACCTTTTGCAAATAAGACACTTAATCCATTCGTCTTTTTTCGTTGTATGGTAGTAGTTTTCGCCACAGCCCACGCAAAGATCCTCCTCAAAATCTTGAGGATCGTCGGACTCATCAACCAAATCAAGAATCCCATCATCTTCAGAGGAAGAGGCGGCCGAAATAACCTTCCTTTTTCTATTTTTTTTTTAATTTCACTCATCGCTTTAACTTTATTTACACGTTCTTTCTATTTCGACTTTAATTTCTGGCCCTCTATATTTTTATCAGATGTCAAAACTCGAGCTTTCTGTCTCCTTATAGGGTTAATTTGTCTTCGAGCCGAAGAAGAGGGCACTGGCGATATAATATTGAGCATTTTCCCTGGACTTACTCGTATATCAATGATTGGCGGAGTAACAGCTGCACTTGTTGTTGGCCGGTCTCTTAACTCATCTTCTCTATTTGGTGGTAGGGGTGGAGTGCTTGGAAGATCCCTTGAAAACTCTGCCACTGAAGATTCATTGGGGGCAGTGGAGCTATTAGAGCTTATAAATGCATAATCGGGAATAGCATTAGGATTGAACGGGAAAATTCCAGTCGCAGAAAATGCAACAACCCCATTATTGACTGTTGCTGCTTTGCTCCATGCAACAGATAATATGCTTCCGAATTTTAAGCGGTTAATTTTTCGCGTAGGATTGGTTTTCATGAACAAATTGCATGCTTCCTAAAAGTAATTTTTAAACGCTTTAAAAAACACCCTGTCTAGTGGCTGTAGGAACTGCGTAGTGTGAGGTGGTAGGCATAACAATATGATATCATTTGCAGTAGCATATTCCAACATTTCCACGCTAGTGCAGTGAGATGAGTGGCCATCTAAAATAAGCAGTACTTTCCCTTGTGGCTTTCTCGGTACAAAATGTTCTTTGAGCCACGCCAAAAACAAATTTGCGTTTACATAAGCAGATTTAAGGCCCATGAAAACGACTGATCCAGGAGGCATTTCATCTTCGAATTCTGATCGCTTATTTTTGCCTTTAAAAACACATGCTGGCGGAATAAAGTTACCTTTTGCATTACAGCAGGCTATTACGGTTATCGTTTCACCTTTTTCAGCAGAAGTTACAGCAACTACATTTTTTGAACCCCTTTCATTAATGACGTGTCCAGGACGGTTATTAAGTTGGCACCCAGTCTCATCCATGTTATATATATGACCGGGCTTATCCATCAAATCGTTTTCGCTGAGTGTTTTTTCCAAAAGCTGGAAATAGTTTGAAACTGCTTCCTTGCTTAAACCTTCGACTCTTGCTTGAGAAACACCTTCAGACTTTCGAATTGATAATTCGGGATGCCGCTTCACAAAAAGGCTAAGCCAACCGTATCCAGCTTTCATTTCATCGTGATTAAACGTGTGTTTTATTTTATATTTTTCCGCCAATTCGTACGCCATGCGGCATACCTCTTGCCTTGATGGAGTGAATCCATGAGCCTGCAGTTTCTTTATATGGGCAACTAGTTTGATTTCGTTTCGTTCTCCTAGACAGCAAGGCCCACCTAACACCGGCTTTTTGTCATTGTGCGCTTTCAGATGTCTTCTTAAAGTAGTTCCAGGAATTTTGTATAAAGCCGAAACTTTATTAATACTTAATTCCTTACTTTGGACATCGGCTATTGCCGCCCTTAAATCTGCTTCCGTCCATTTAGCTCGGTTCGAATTTTCCTTTCGTTTGTATATTAAAGGCATTTCTGAAACCGAATTACGAAAACAAGTAATTTATGCTAGAATTATAGTAGGTAGTTTAAACGAATAAAAGAACAACAAGTCAATTGGGGGGATATGGTACCCCATGCCATATCTCTCCACATTGTAGTTCACCATTTCTCCCATATTGGTATAGTTTTTCTTTTTGGCAAACACAAAATAGCCCAATGTACACCAAGTGTCTCTAACACTTACAAAACAAAATATACATCGCTGCTCATATAATGCTACATTTCCCTTATATTTCTGATAAATACTTACTAAGAAACAGGCGAAAGAAACAGGAAGGAAAAAAATTGCGTCGCAGTTTATTCGTCGTCGCAACAAAACTCTTCACTAACGGCTGAATTTCAAAGCGAGGTCAACACCAAACACACTCCACGACTATTGATGTTCGACTGAACAAATAGGATGTTTTATGGGCTTGCACGTGCAATGCGTATGCAAGAACTTTAAAGTGTGCCATATCACCTAATGTACCATATCACCCGGAATTACCCTACTGATTCTACTCAAAATACCCGTTAGAATGATGCCACAATGGTTTAGAAATTCATTCCACCGCCCGAGATACAACCGTTCAAATCTTAAAAAAAACTCGGTATCAAATTTTGATGGCAAAATTGAACTCACATTTTTTAACGGGGCTTTGCCCTAAGAGCTCTACAAAATCTCCAAAAGATGGCCCAATTTCTTCTTCTTTCAAATGACATAAATATCTACGACTTAAATTTGAACATAGCTCTGTAACTGTAAAAGATAGAGGGTTCATTTGGGCGGCCTTTTTCCACAAACAGAGTGTGGAATATGCCCTAGTCCTATGGCGATCTTAAAGTGGGACACCCTGTATACAAGGGCTAAGCGAAACAAGATGCGAACAAAAATAGCGATATGTTCGTGGAGTTTTGCAACTGGGTTTTTCCGAATGGCAGGACAGAGAACCAGATTGACCATATAGCCATTTCCAAGACATGGAGTAACTGTCTCTTAGACGTCAGGTCGAAGCAGGGTGCTGATATTGGCAGCGATCACCAATTTGTTGTCGCAAAAGTGTGCTTACGAGCGGTAGCGATCCATCGCTTTTAAATTGCAAGAATCTTGCCACGTTTTAATGGGCAAAAGCTTAAAGATCCCTCTATAAGACGTGCTTATCCCACCGCCTTGCACGAAAGAGCTAATGCAATGCACCACCGCCTTATGAGACTCCTATACAGTTGATGATAGATGGAACGTCGCTAAGGACTCATTTATTTCGTGCGGTGAAACTTTTGCGGACAGATTGGAGCGCGGTACAAGACTATTCATTAGTGACTCTACATGGTCTCTAATCTCGGCACGCATGAGAATTGAAGAACAAATTAACTCAGCTACTGACGACGCAGTCAAAGATCAACTTAGAGCTGAATACCGTCTTCAGAAAGGCGTGCAAAGAAGCGTAAGACGGGACAAACGCAACAACATCAATGCATTAGCTGAGAAGGCGGAGGAAGCGGCTTACCGTATGGTGACAGTGGAACCCTTTACAAACTTATCGAACCATTAACTGGCAAATCTTTTGCAACTGAACATCCCGTGGAAGATAAAGACGGGTTCCTACTAGTCACTGATGAAGACGGTGGGAAGGCCACCCTTGGATCCTACTACTTCACCGATTGGGATGACCTGAAGGCGATGGGTGTAGGTCAGCTACATCGTTGCATTGTCAGCAGGTAAGTCCATGATGGTATCATAACGTACCTTATGGTGGTCTAAGTGTACTCTAATGACAGAGTAGCCCCTTCAACCTAACCTAGCACCTACTGACTGGACTCTTGAATGAAGCGTTTTGATCGGTAGTAGATAAATTCATTTTTCAGGTATGTATATGATACCCGGATGGCGCAACGGTTAGCACGTTCGCCTTCAACGCACTGGGCCCCGGTTCGATTCCGGGGATTTACGTGTCGTACTATGAGCCCACTCAGATGTTAAATGAGTACCCATTAAGGGGTAAATAACTCGGTTGAGCGTGTTGCTGATCACATACCTCTGCACAAAAACCGTCACGATCTAGAAAATGAGATGATGCTAACTCATCTCGAGGCCGTGGTTCAAATTGGACTGTTGCGCCAGTTATTTTTTTTTTTTTATATGATACTCACCATTGGGGTTTCTTCTCAATATGGTACTTGGGCATATATTTGACATCAGAGACTTACCTGAAAAGATAGGAAAAAAAAATAAATATAATAAATTCACATAAGAGTATGTACATTTAAAAATTTCAAGTTATAGTTGTCCTAGAAAGACAAGTTAGAAATTTTTTCAGGAATTAGTAGGTTCCAAAGCTAATAAACTACTAAATTCCAACAGCACAACTGGTGAGTTGGAATTAGCTGCGTAACAGCTAAATGTCCTATTAACCTCCTACCAAGACAGTAGTATAACACGTGGCTTTAGTACTGCACGTAAGGTTCCGTGGTGGAATGATGGAATAATGAATGAAGCGAATATAGAAATTTGCTCAGCGAATATAACCTCCTTATAAGGACGCTCCAAACGGGAGAGTTGGAGAAGACACGGTGAGAGCATCGAGTCGCTACCTGAAGCGGCACGCATCCACAAACCTGTATCTTAGGAGCATTCTAACCGCATCGGTCAGTTTAAGATGCAGGATGGATCCTTCACTGAGGGTCCAGAGGAAACTTTGGAGCTTCTCCCACACACATACACTTTCGTTCAGTTCAAGCTGAACCCTACGAGTATGTGTTTATTTCATCGGCTAAACATCGGGTTTCGTTTAACCGGTTAAGCAGCCTCTCTGGGATCATTTTCGATAGGAAAAAATTCAATGGGCCGTGGCGTCCTTCGAACCCTTTAAAGCACCTGGTGCCGATGGTATTATTATTATTATATATTCTGGGGGATAGCCGAAGCAGACCACTAACGTTTGGGTCCATTTTCGCCCCCTCCCGGTCATCAGTGGCTTCCAGATGTCGACTGATAATTGTCGACCTCTTTCTTCATCACTGAGTCCCGTGTTATTGCTAGCATTTGTTTAAAGCTGAGTTCACTCATGGCTTCCACACTTATCGTGTGCCTGCCTGTGATCCTCAACCTCGTGCTAGCCAGTGCTGGACATTCGCACACAATGTGTGCTGCCGTCTCGGCCTCCTCCAGGCATAGCCTGCAAACGTCATCTTTCCCGATTTTCATCTTGGCCAGATGAGCCTTGGTACCTTTCTTGCTCTATTGCAATACAGCCTTGATTTCATTATAGCCCCCTGAATTGTTCTGTTTAGAGCCAGCTACTCATTGAGCTTCACAACAAGTTTATGGAGGGCGGTGAACGTGGTATTCATTCCTAAAAACGGGAACAAACGGGAGGAGCTAACGAAATCTTACAGACCGATCAGCATCTCATCGTCTACTCTACGCTGGGTGGCATCTCAATTTGTGTTAACGCTGTTAAGGGCCGCTCTCAGGGTGAGGTTCTTTCCCCACTTCTTTGGTCACTTGCCGTAGATGAATTACTCGCTAGGCTCTGCGATTGTGGTTATTGTGCTATCGGATACGCCGATCATATAACCATAAAATAATAATAAGGGGCAAGTTTGAAACGACTGTCACGGAGGTGATGGGTGCGGCACTCGACCTAGTCTTTCGCTGGTGCACTGAAGTTGGCCTGAGCGTTAATCCTCAAACTGTCTTAGTTCCATTCACTCGGAGGAAAAATCTTAGTTTAAGCTCGGTAAGCTTCGGCAGGACGGTACTTGAATTCTCCACCGAAGCCAACGCCTCACGTTGAACTCGAGGCTCAACTTGAGGAAACACGTCAGACAATTGTTAGAAAGGTCACTTGGATCATGTGGGCTTGAAGGTCTCTCTTTGGAAAAACCTGCGGGATCTCGCCCCTAAAATAGGTTGTATTTGGAGCTGGTACGACCAGTTGTGACATATGCTGCGCTAGTATGGTGGCCCAAAACGCAGCAGCGTTGCACCATACAGTTGTCTACCAAATTACAACGTTATGCATGCCTCGGTATGGCAGGATCTTTCCGTTCACGTCCGACATCGACCATAGAGGCGGTTATTGGACTTACTCCGCCGTATATTTTTATTCGGGAATCTGCAGCCCTAAGCGCTCTTCGCGCGCGCGCGCATCTAACTTATAATACTCATGTGGATAATCAGGGCATCAGCATTCTGGAGCGGATTCCTGGCATGGCGATCTGCTCGAGATCAGATTACATGACTAGGGAACTGTGCTTCGGTAGGAAATTTTCGGTCTCCACCCCAAGCCGCTCGGAATGGGATATTGGCAATTTTTGTTCTGATCCCAGGTGTATTATGTGCTTTATCGATGGGTCAAGAACGGGACAGGAAGTTGCTGATGGGATCTTTGAACCGAACACCAGGATATTAATCGCTATGGGTATTCAGCTCAGCGTTTTCCAGGCCGATATCCATGCCATTGAGGCCTGCGCCAGAGTAATTCTCACTGGCGCTAACATCGCTATCTGCTCTGACAGTTAGGCAGCTACTAAGGCTCTTTCTTCATATAGGTTCTCATCGAAACTAGTGAGAGAGTGCTTTGATATCCTAAACTGTCTTGCAAACACAAACCGGGCCACTCTATGTTGGGTACCCGGCCATTCATGGCAACGAAACTACAGATGAACTTGCTAGACAAGGTTCATCAGAGAAATTTTTCGGTCCCTACTGCGATCTGAGCTGGGCCACAGCCAGGGAATTGTCTGCCGACGAAACGTTGTGGTACTGGGATAATCTCCCAGGACTCGCAGCAATCCAAAGATCTCATTGATCCCCACAATCGCAAAGAAGCTGGCCGCCTGGGAAGAGCGGACCTGAGGTTAACCGTGAGTTACCTCACGGGAAACCACTGGGTGAGATATCACCTAAACAAAATGAATCTGTCCACTGAGACGGAATGCCGGCTTTGCCTATAGGGTAGGGCATTGAGTCTAACAAACTCCTTCTCCGCGAATGCCCGGCGATCACTCGCTCCAGGTTTAAGTTTCTTGGGGATTCAATAGATTCAAACAAAGGACCTATTGGCATTCATCTAACTTAGGGTCTATTGGATTAGTGAAGGCTATGGCACAATAGAGCTCATGGTCGCAGTGCCTACTAGATGGGTGTCTTAGCCTGCCGTTAGTTATTCATTTACATACGAAGGTGTCTATGGGGACGGATTGATACCCTCTTAACTCTGTGCTTTGCAAGTTCCTTCACCTGATGCTTGCGTCTCGGGTGGTATCTACTAGTTTTGGCAAATCACCTCTACGTAGGAGCGTAAGCAGGGGTACCCCACAAGGTCCCTCCCCCCTTCTCTGGAATCTGGTGGTCAACAGACTTGTTCTAAGACTGGAAGGGTTGGGTTGCAAAGTTATCGCTTATGCGGACGATATTGCTATTGCAATCTCAGGGAAATTTCCCTGTGTCCTGAGCGATATAATGCAGAATGCTCTCTCTATCCTTGCGAACCGCGCTGGCGAGGTTGGTGTTGGAATAAAACCGCAAAAAAATGGAGCTTGTTCTCTTTACCAGGGGACACACTATACCCTCTTTTGAACTATACCACTGATGGGGGCCACAAGGTTTGTGCTTGCTGATAAAGCCAAATTCCTTGGTCTCATACTGGATAGGAAGCTTTGCTGGAAGTTGAACATTCACGAACGTGTTAAAAAGGCTACTGTTGCACTATACTCGTGCAAGAAGGCCATAGGTAAGAAATGGGGCTTACAACCGAGGGTAGTATACTGGCTTTATTTATCGGTTTTGCGCCCCATTCTATTGCATAGAATTGTCGTCTGGTGGACGGCACTTAAGATTGTATCCTACAGAGCCCTGCTGGAGAAGGTCCAAAGATTGGCATGCATTGCCATCACGAGGGCTCTAAGGACTTCACCGACCGCTGCCCTTGGCGCTCTGTTGAATCTGCTTCCCTTGGACATTTTTGCAGAGCACATGGCGGTGATTACGGCTGTTCGCCTCCGTGAAACCGGTCTTTGGGCGGCGTCAACCATAGGTCACTCGGCTATATTGATCAACCTTGATATTCCCGAGGAAACGGACTATACTTCCTCGAAATACTTGTTCGAAATGGGTTTTACAGGCCTGATTCCCTCTAGGAATGATTGGCCGGTAAACGATTTTCAGGAATCAGATGCTATTACCATTTTAACTAATGGTTCTAAGACTGACGAAGTAGTAGGGGCTGACGCATACTCGGAAAAGTTGGATAAGTATTAGCTTGTCGTTCCGACTCCCGAACTTTATAGTAGTGTGTTCAGGCGGAAGTTACAGCAATATCTGCAGCTCTAGCTCTGGTTGTCGCAAAACGATATAACTGGAAGGGACATTATAATCTACACAGATAGCCAACCGGCGATTAAATCGCTTAGCTCTGTCTTGGTAAATTCGAAGACAATACTTGATTGTCGCAACTGGCAACTCCCTAAAAGAGATGGGAAGGCTCTTCAACATTTCCCTGTGCCGGGTGCCAGGGCATAGTGGCTATGTTGATAACTGCAAGGCCCATGAACTGGCTCGAGCGGGTACGATCAATGAGATTAGCGGGCCGTTACGTAGCACCAGGATGCCGTTAGCTGCTTGTAAACTGGCTATCAAAGATGCGACCTGCATCAGATGGAGCAATGGTAGTACATATGTCATGTGGCTAGACAGATGTGGCCCAAACTGGATCCCAAATGTTCTTCTACCCGTATGGGAACTGTCGTAGGAGTGCTAACTGGACATTGCCTAATTGGGGAGCATGCCAGGAGACTTCGTCTTCCATATAATGATTTTTGCAGGAGCTGTGGGGACGAGCAAGAGAAGGAGAAGTACGGCTCCTCTTCTGTGTACCTGTCCAGCCCTGGCGAGTTTTAGGAAAGACCTCCTTGGTTCCTACTTCTTCACCGATCTGGATAACCTGAAAAAGGTAAATGTTGGTCGGCTACATCGCTTCATTGTGAGCTCAGGCTGGTTTAATGGGTGAGTTGGTCCCGGTTGCTGACTCCAGGGGTAACACAACGGTGGTCTAAGTGTGCTCCTCCAGGCATTTCCCGTGGTTCGATTTCAAGCAAATTCGGTACGTATGTACCTTCCTGGGGTTATTATAAGCACCATGCGGTGATATTTTGGTCCTGCTGTGCAAGTGTGCGTCAGGACAATAGGACTCTTTTGATCCAGAAATGAAACAGAAAACCAAACCTGATGAGACCAATGCACAAGAAGGCATTTTGAGTTCTTTGGTGAAGAAAAAAGGACAATGGGTATCATATGGCTGGGGGTGAAGACATGAGGTGAATGCACTGTACTACTGTTGATGGCAGTTTGAGTCCTTTGGTGCGGAAAAAGGTCAATCTTGGTAGAGAAGTGATCTCTAGGCAAAATAGGGGTCATGCGGCGAATGCACTGGACTGCTGTTGATGGCATTTTGAGTCCTTTGGTGAACAGAAAAGTATATACCTATTCTTGGCAGTGATGTAATATCTAGTCAAGATGCTTAGCATATAACTGGGGGTGATGAGGCGAATGCAGCAGACAACTAATGATCCAAAGTCCTTTCGTCAGAAAAAGAGCAACTTTTGGGTCACGAATTGAAACGGAAACCAAACTTAGCATCGACATTTTCTGGATCGGGGTGGTGATACCAATCATCTCGACCTAAGGGACATATAGGATATAAAGGACATAAAGGACCAAAAGAAAGAATGTCCTCGAAGACAACTGAAACTTATACCAAGGGCAAATTTACTTAAGGATGTGCACCTAAAGAATTAGGTCCTTGGGGACAACATTTCTCAAAGCAAATCATAGACAACTTGAAAGCCAATGGATCAAAATGGAGATGTTTTTGCTTCGGACGGGCCCAAAGTGCCGATGAGCATTGTTGTTTTTGTGTCATTTTTAAAACAGTTTTTCATATAAACCAAAATGATTTATCGCTTCAAATATTGTTTGCAAGTATTTTTCATCTATTTGGACTCAAATCCTCTCAAATTAGAAAAGATTAGAAAAAATTCAACCACATTCGAACAAATTATGTTCTGACACTTATTTTTATATTTTTCCCAAAACAATTAACTTTTTAAGCTTGTGATGATTAGGATTGGGCCAGAATCATGAGCCTGTGTAGAGTATACAAAAACTTAAGCGTCCAATCGTACATTAACGAATAAGGACAATAATGTACGAGAATGCGATTTAATAAAAGAAAAAAAAAAAAAAATTAACGTTTTCGCAAATAAATTGAATTTTTCTTGCTTTCTTTGTAGGAAAATCTTTAAAAAAAAATTTAACGTATCAAGTGACTCCAGAATTTGTTTTTCAATTGCAAGTGCTGAAAAAGTTCGAACTTGGGCTACTTCTTTTCTGGTGAGGGTGACTTTTCAAGCGCCACTTTGGCCAGGCCGGTTTTGCTTGTTCAATAACTATAATTATCGTCGATAAGTCACTCACACTAGAAAATGAAGCCGAATCGAATAAACCGCGAAATATTTATATTTATAATATTTATTTAAAAAATATTTTAAATTCAGCCCTTAATTGAAAAAAATCACTCTCAAACTCGATTTTCCTCTTGACGCCCTTTTTGATGCCGTCTTTGGCGCCCTTTCAGAGTCGGCGCCCCAGGCGACCGCCTGTTTCGCCTTAATCTTTGACCGGCCCTGTTCAGGGAAGATCATACCGAAAGTGCTCGTGAATACAAAGTGAACTTTCGGCAGAATTTTGGAAAAACTACTGACTACTACTAACTCGGTAGTTAAGGGCGGCAATGCAGGTGCCTATACCTATACTATTGCATCTTTGAATTTAGCAGGATAATCGATTAGACGACATGTATTTATGAAAAAATGCAAAGACCTTTTCCATAGTCCTCCGCGTGGGCGCCCTCTGGTAACGGCAGTGTATCAATTCGCTGACGGCCAATGTCTTAGCGATAAGACAGTTTGGAAAAGGCAGATAGCCGTAGCCTGAATGGCTGACGAACACCTAAGCGTCTCAGGTTTAGTAGGATGGAATGACTTGCGTAGTTGGACCTGTTACATAGTTGTGTGGGCTCCAGCACGTTTATTAAACCATCTGAAGCAGCTATCTCCGAGGCCATCCCCTGAATGGGGTTAAGCGACGTGCTGACAACTCGTCCTTGTAAAAACCACTCCATGTCAAGAAACCTGGAACAAAAGCCTCGGATTGGACGGATCAACAATGACGACCACGCAAACGAATAAAGGATTATTCTTTCGGATCCTGGAATGTACGCTCCCTGAACAAACCGGGGGCCGAGAAGGCCCTCCTTCAACAGGTCGACAAGTACAAACTGAGCATTACTGCAGTCCAGGAAACAAATTGGCTTGGCAGCGAGATTAATGACAAGAAATCGCACACAATTTTTACAAGTGGCAAACCATCGGGCCGCAAGGAGTTTGGAGTAGCATTTATAGTGAACAATCGCCTCAAACCGCATATTACTGACTTCAAACCCATAAATGAACGGCTGTGTGCGATTCGCATCAAGACTCGATTCTGCAATCTCTGGCTCATCAATGTGCACGCCTCCACTGAAGTTAAAGAAGACGCAGTAAAAGAAGAGTTCTACGCCCGCCTTGAAACTCTCTTCGACTCACTTCCAACAAACGACGTCAAATTGCTGCTGGGAGACTTTAACGCGAAAGTCGGAAATGAAAGTTGGCACCGGGGGACCACTGGAGGCCACAGCCTCCATGAAGAATGTAACGATAACGGCCAGCGACTTATCGACTTTGCCTGCAGCAGGAATCTAGTCGTAAGCTCTACGTGCTTCCCGCATCGACGCATTCACAAGTCGCCAGACGCACATACCGTCAACCAAATTGACCACGTCCTCATTTGCAGGAGATGGGCGTCTAGTGTCATGGATGTCCGCTCCTATCGAGGAGCAAACTGCGACTCAGATCATCACTTGGTGAAGACGACCTACAGATGTAGAATTTCCTCAGTGCACCAATCAAGAATCAGCCCTCCCAAAATCTGTGCGGTTGATAAGCTTTTGAGTGATGCTACAGCGGTGGCGTATACTACCGCCCTTGAGGAAAAACTATCACCTATGCTACACAACATCAGCAACACAGGCGTCCATGGGTTCTGGGAAGAACTCAAGGGTACCATCAAGGATGTCGCAGAGAAGGTCGTGGGATATAAAGCCCGGCGAGTGCGAAATGACTGGTTCGACGAAGAATGCAAAAATTCACTTGACGCGAAAAACGAGGCCTACAGACAATGGATTCAACGAGGAACCAGAGCCAGAAGAGAAAAATATGACGAGCTACGGCGAATATCGAATAGAATAATTAGACATAAGAAACGTAAATACTTTGACGAGCAGTTGCTGAACATAAATGAAAACTTAGCTAATAGGAACACCAGACAAGCGTACAAACTAGTAAATACAATTAAGAACGGCTACCAACCCAGGACTAGCCTTTGTAAGGACAAGGATGGAAACATCATCAGCGACACCGATGGTATTAACAAACGATGGGCCTCTTATTTTGAAGAGCTTCTAAACCGACCATCTAACATCCCCACACAGGAAGCTCTCGACGATATTGTTGATCTAGGCCCACCCATTCAACCCCCGACAGTAGAGGAAGTTGATCTCGCCTTGCGGTCACTAAAACGAAATAAAGCGCCGGGCGCTGACGAGATTCCAGCTGAACTGCTAAAATTCGGTGGAACGAGTCTAGTTGATGCCATACATCAATTACTCCTGCGAGTATGGGAGAACGAGGAGATTCCAGACGATTGGCGCAGAAGCATCATCTGTCCAATTCATAAAAAGGGAGATAAACTGCGGTGTGAGAATTACAGGGGCATCTCACTAGTTTGTACGTCCTATAAAATTTTTACGAAAATTCTGGAAAATAGAATAAAACCGTACGCAGAACGAGTCATTGGCGAATATCAAAGCGGTTTCAGACCTGGTCGCTCCACAACCGATCAGCTCTTCTCAGTCAAACTGATACTCCAGAGGTGCTGGGAATACAACGTAAACGTATACCAAATCTTTGTCGACTTCAAGCAGGCATACGACAGTATCGATCGTGGAGTACTGTACAACATCATGCTGCAATTTGGTATACCGGCCAAATTAGTGCGACTGACAAAGATGACGATGACCAACTCCGTCTCACAAGTCAGGATCCAGAATAGACTTACTGATCTATTTGAAACACGCACTGGTTTGAAACAGGGCGATGGACTGGCACCGACGCTCTTCAACCTAGCACTGGAATACGTTATTCGGGCCATGAATATGGACAACAGCAAGACGCTACTCATCAAGTCGACACAATTAGCAGCGTACGCCGACGACATCAACATCATGTCCCGAAGATTGGCTGACGCAGAAGAACTTCTGCATACGCTCGATACCGCTGCAAAGGAAGTTGGATTACGTATTAACGAGGGTAAAACTAAAATAATGATGCAATCGGTGACAAGGACACCTGCACAACCGAGCATCAATGTGGGGGACCTCAACATCGAGTTCGTGAACAACTTCATTTACCTGGGTTGCAACCTGTCAAGGGACGCCAACGAAACTGACGAAATCAAGCGACGGATACAGTTAGCTAATAAGACTTTTTTCTCGGTTCTCCCCATAATGAAATCGAAGCATGTGCACAGAAACACGAAGCTCCGCGTGTACAAAACCATTATACGACCAGTGCTAAGCTATGGCTGCGAAGCATGGACCCTAACTCAAGCCTCCGAAAACATGCTAGACACTTTTGAACGTAAGGTTCTGCGGCGAATTTTCGGGGCTGTTTGCAATCGAGATGGATGGCGCATCCGGTACAACCATGAGTTGTATGAACTGTACGATGAGCTGCAAGTCTCGAAAATCGTCAAACTACAACGACTTCAATGGGCAGGGCATGTACAAAGAATGGACGATGATCGCATGCCTAAGAGAGTAATGAATGCAGAACGAGTCGACGGAGCGAGACTGCGAGGACGACCGAGATCTCGTTGGGAGAGCTCAGTAGCTGTGGACGCCGCGCAGCTTCTGGGCTCCCAAAATTGGAGGACGCGGTCACGTGACCGAGATAATTGGAGGACAATGATCCAGGCGGCCAAGGCCCGACGTCGGGCTGTCGCGCCACGATGATGATGATGAAAAAATGCCAATAAAGACACTATTAAATCTACCCCATGAAAGTGATATCCGGATATGAAAACTATTTCCGTAATGGCCACATGCGGCGACTTTGTGCACTTTCGCCATCCAATAAAAACATGAATAATGAGCGTGTGTACTATAATGATCTTTTGAAAAATAAACTCTCACATTTATTTGAATAAATTGTTGCTTTTATGTTTTGAAACTCTTCCTTTGATATTCAAATTATAAATCCTTTCCAAACATTTTAGTTCTAACGGCATATACCTAGTATCGCCATAGTTGTTTTTAAGTGATTTAATTTAAACTATTCGAATGCATGATTGCTTCCATTAATTGATACTTAAGTCAACACTTGCTCTTCGGCACCGTGTATACGTTAGATGGCTAAATTTGTTGTTTGTATATTTTCTTTTTTGTCTTAGAAAAATTACATTTTTAATCCACGCACAATAATTACTGCACTTTTCTTATCAAACGGTGCGATAAGAAGAAGCACACAGCTCGCACGCTGTATATGGCCTTAAGCATCTTCTCGACATGGAGTCCAACTGTGATTTTTCGAGCCGATGCAATAGTTAGTAGTCCCTTTTATCTCGTCGGGGAGTCTCATTCACATGCCGAGTTCAAAGAAATATCTTTAAAGATTTCTGAGAGATACGAAGTCATACTGTGTGCGTGTGTGCGTGCAAGTGTGTTTTTGCTATGATTGGACCGAAAAAAAAAGCAATATGTTTCGATCGTGTTAAGAAAACACTCTAAATTCCGGGAGTGAGAGACACACGGCGATAAAGGGCCTATGATGCCGCGTTTCGAATGTCAGCTCTCTACAGTAGATTTTACTTTCATTCTTACTATTTTTTTTTTTTTGGCTTCACATGCACTGTGCATTTACCACCCACATTCAATCAATTCATGAATTTTCACGTTTTTCCCCAAATATTTATGGAGAATTTTCATTTCCGTCTTTCGCTTTGAAATTGTATTTCAGGCGCTTAAAAAGGTATATATCAAAACATTGAAAAGAAAAACGTATTTGTTGATTAAATTATCGCAATGGGGGTGAAAAAAAGAAAAACACTGGAATTACATTATTCGGTATTTATAAATATGCATGGCATACACTATATCAAAATTTCAAATGGTTCCCTTTGAAGACTGTTGTCCAAACATGCATATGAGTACCTATAGGTAATCTCTCCTCTAATCGTTCAATAAATTTTAAACATAGTGAGACACCCATTTCTTTCATTGCACATTACTTAAAACAATCATCGTAGACTCAACAATGTGCACCAAAATAGTATTTAATTAATAAAATTTATTTTTATTATGTGCACTTAAGTAAAAAACCGTTCTAGTCCTTTTTTTTCGGAGAGTACCTACTAAGCGAAAGATTAAATACTCGTATCTAATAAATCCATATTTATTCGTAACTGATTTTGTAATTTTTTTTAATTGGTTTGGTCTGTTTTCCATCTTGATTTGATGGAATCTTTTATCTCTACAGGGTCTCACAACTTCCATTCATGTACAACGGGATAAACATTCCCCCTCCCGATGAGATCAGAGTCCCACTGAGCTGACAGCGTATCGTATGAATGAAAAAGAAGTCTAGTGATTTTGAAATATAATTGTGCGTATTTATTAAAGACTACACCTGAAGGTGTTGGGCAATATGCGTATAGTAGTTCAACTCATTCAGAGATAGTGGCAATTGGATTCGCTGTATTGAAATGGCGCTACCAACTAGAATTGTGAGAATAAGGGCTTTTTGCTGACGCGATATAATATTTCAGGATATTTTCAAGTCACGGATTCTTCATTCAAAATATAAGAAGGAGAATGAATGAATCCTTATCAATCCGATATATGTTGCGACTTGTCGATGATACTTCTAGGCAGTGTAACGAACACTAGCCTTGGTAAGGTCCATTGGCAGATCTAGAAATTGAGTTCGGAGGGGGAGCCGATTTTTTTTGCTACCTGGAGAGCTCAGGGTATGTCCGCACTTACTCAATTTTCGGTCCTCCAAAGGCGTCCAGGCTACGAATGAAAAATAGGAAAAAAAAAATCGTGAAGTTTTACAATTTTGCACAATTGTTGGGGACAGTCCCCTTAATCCAGTCATTAGGAGCTCAGAAAGGCTTCGGGGAAACAAATTGTGGTGGAATTTTTTTTTCATGCATTTTTTATGTTTTTTGGGGTGCTGAACACGAACCCGGAGCTTCCCACCAAAATTTTTTTGCGGAACATGATCAAAATCTCAAAAAACCTCGAAATTTCGGTACTTTTTTTTTGGTTTTTCGATTATAACTTGAAAACTGTGGATCCTAGCTAGAAACAAGCTAGCCTTCACGCGAAGCGTTGTGTTTTGTGGTACATATGGACCTCCAGGAACACGACATTAGCTCTGTACATAGACAGATTCGTAGGTCAGTGACACCTCAGCAAACGAGTTCGAACAACCTACAACCGAGTTCGATCATTTGTAAATTTACCCGAAAAATTACTCGGGATACATTTTTAGCGAATTACAAGCAATGTGTGCGTTCGGCCAGCAACGGTGCGGGGATTCCAAATGGCAATGGTAATGATAGAATTTACATAAACGAATATCTACCTAGTTCGACGGCCCAGTTATTGAACGAAGTCAAAGCTAAACTGAAACCATTAGGGTACAGATACATCTGGACCAAGGACGCAAAAATTTTTATAAAGAAAACTGAGGGCATGAGAGCATCGATTGTTAAATCAAGAGAAGATTTATTAAGTTTATTGTAATCCGCTTTTTTCAATTTATTTTTTTATTAGCACTTCTTTTGTTTGTATTTTTATCTTCTTAAATGGCAGGAACTATGAGTTTTTTAAATAATTATAAGAACACGGAAACGAATTTTTTGTGCAGTATTAGAGATTGCAAACATTTCTTAATTGATTGCAATACTTTTAATGTTTTCCACATGAATATTAGAAGTTTATCGAGACATTACGACGAGCTTTGTCTATTGCTTAATGATTTGAAAATTAAATTCGAAGTAATAGTACTATCTGAAACTTGGTTAACGGATACTAACTGCTTCAACATCGATGGGTATCAAATGTTTAATGCGTGTGCTAAACACAATAAATGTGATGGTGTAGTTGTTTACGTAAACGAAAAATACGCTGTCAAATGGCTTAACCATCAAATAGCTGATGCAAATATTGTCGATTTATTAATATCGGTTAAAGACATCGAAATATGCGTAACTGGAGTATATAGATCCCCAAGCCTAAACCCAAACATATTTGTTTCTTCACTTGATAGTTTTTTATCCACGAAACAACGTTGTAATAATCATTTGATAGTAGGTGACCTAAATATCGACATAACAAAGAACAGACTAACCCCCACTGGAAATGATTATCTAGACACTCTATCTACCTTTGGCTTCATAGAATATCTAGAAGGAAAAACAAGGGCAGGTAGCGTCAAGTCGACGTGTATTGATCATCTCTTCTGGAAATCTGATGAAAATATCCAATTTTCTCCGGCTATTTTTGAAACTTATATAACTGATCATTACAGCACCTTGGCGAAATTTTTAAAGAAGCAGAACGTTTTGATCTCACAAAAACCAATGCAAAAACAAATGCAGTCGATTACACAAAAATTGTCCACAACATAAATATGGTTGATTGGTCTCCACTAATGTGCACAAGTGATGGGGAAAGAGGCACAGATTTATTTTTTAATATACTCGACGAGGTTATCGAAAATTCCTTGAAATCTACATCTAGAGAAAATGTTAACTCTAAATTTCGACCAGTCAAATCATGGGTATCAAAAGGTATAGTTGTCTCTATTAGAAAAAGAGATAAACTTGCAAAACTGGTAAAAAAGTACCCAAATGATGGAAACCTAATAGCTCACTATAAAGCGTACCGAAATAGACTAACTTCCTTGATTCGCACTGCAAAAAATATATACTACTCCATTGAAGTTAGTAAAGTTCTAGGCAGTAGTAAAAAACTATGGGATAAAATCAACGAAGCCACCTCACGTAAGACTCGAACAAATTCATGTAAAATAAGACATATTTCTAATGAAAATGGGTCCCTAGTGACGGGTGAAAAAGACATAGCAAACGTTATGAACGACTATTTCACTACGGTGGGGGAACAATTGTCACGAAACTTAGGTGAAATGGTCGGAAATTTTAATCATACAACATGTCAAGTTGAGCCTGGACATAAGCTTGCTTCGCTTCATCTTTTTCCAATCTCGGTTGGAGAGCTACATCAACACATCAAAAACCTAGATTGTAATAAATCGCCTGGCATTGATGGATATAGTTGTAGACTTTTAAAACTGATAATGGATCATATTGCAATACCACTTACCCATTTATTCAACTGTTGCCTGAGACAAGGTATTTTTCCAACTAAGTTGAAGCGTGCGATCATTATTCCACTCTATAAAGATGGCGACGTTACCCAACCTAATAATTATCGTCCGATTTCCCTAATATCAAATGTGTCCAAGATATTTGAGAAATGTATTAAAACGAGACTCGAAAAATTTCTTCATGAGAATAATATTTTAGCACCTAACCAGTATGGGTTTAGAAATGGCTTAAGCACACATGATGCACTGTATGACGTCACAGATTTTATTTCTGCTGCAATGGACCAAAACGATAAATCCCTCGCTATCTTCCTGGACCTTAAAAAAGCCTTCGATACGGTCAATCATTTTAAGCTTTTAAATAAACTTAAAAATTTGGGGACCAATAACACTGCTTTGTCACTATTTAGATCTTACCTTTCGAATAGATCTCAAGTGGTTAGAATCAATGACAAATTAAGTTCTCCCAGTATCGTCAAATGTGGAGTACCTCAAGGGACTGTGTTAGGGCCTATTCTATTTCTGATCTACATAAATGACCTTTGCAAACTGACGACTGGCATAAATGGGCATATAGTGTCCTTTGCAGATGATACTGTGTTATTATTTAGAAGCTCGAGCTGGAACACAACAGTCGAAATAGCTAACGAAGGTCTCTCACTGGTATACAACTGGTTAGTAGGACACAAACTCTCATTAAATTTGCAAAAAACCAAATATATGAAGTTTGCTAAAACAAGTGCTGAGACATCTAACAGCTCGATTACAGTTAATAACACAACAATTGAACATGCAACAAACATTAAATATCTGGGTGTTATTTTATTATTGACAATCTCTTAAAATGGGAGAGTCATATCAACTATCTTTGTAAAAAGTTGAGAAAAACTATACATATGTTTTATATCCTGCGAAAAATTGTCAGCCGAAAAGTCCTTAGAGATGTATATTATGCAGTTTTTCAAAGTACTGCTCAGTACGGTATAATTGCTTGGGGATCTACATACACCTCTACGCTCTCCCCTTTGAATAATCTACAGAAAATTGTGATTAAAATATGTTTACAAAAATCGAAATATTCATCTACCACTCAAGCATTTGATACCTTTAACGTTATGAATATCCGACAGTTGTATACGTTCATACTGTATAAATATATGTATTTAAACTATGGAAAATTCTCAATTCGCTGCACAAACTATTCTACACGAAGTCAAGCCCGTGAAAACCTAGAAATAACCAAGTGTAATAAGTTCGTTAGGCAGATGCACGCTTCCTCTCTGGGACCAAAAGCATTTAATTTATTACCTGTCCAAATCAAAACTCAGCTAACACATCGAAATTTTAAATATATATTGCGGAAATATGTCCAGGAGCGGTCAACGTTATATAACGAAATAACAAATATTTTAGCATAATACATTTTGCACAAGAAAAATAATGGATAAAAATTACAAATAAGATTATTGAAATATATAATTAGATAAATATCTTTCCTCTCTTTGGAAAACTGAATCCTATGAAGTAATCGTCTAATTTCAGCGCTCACTCCCAAGCCCTTCTGACTTATGTGAGTTGCAAGTATTGGAAAAAAAATGTATTGAATTTGTAACTTGAACTATTATTATTGCAATAAAGATTATTATTATTATTATTATTACATTTGCCAATTTGAAATTAGTAGCATGTTCCGATTTCACTGTTCCTATAAGAGGTATATGAAATAGTGGGCTGATTTCAGCCAAATTTAGGAACCTGGCTTAGCAGTCAATATGATTGAGTAATATGCAATTTCATAAAGATATCTTCAGAAATAAAAAAGTTTTTCTGATTAAAACTTGCTTTTGGAACGGTCGTTCCTATGACAGCTATATGACGTAGTGGACCGATTCCGTTGGTTCCGACATATATACCTAGTCTAGCCATACTGTTACAAGGTTTGGCAACCCTGCAGAAAGGAACCGTTATATTGCATTTCTTAAAAATTGAGCTAATCGCTATAGTACGCTTGTGCTTGATGCATTTGTCATCATTTGAGTTTAATTTTTAGTGTAGTGAACATGGATTGGGGTGACAAAGAAAATAGAATTGCTGTGATTGCACTTCATAAAGTAGGAATGCAACCAAGTGATATTTTTAAGACTCTGCATACCCTTGGTATAAGCCGAATGTTTGTATATCGGGCTATTGAAAGATTTAATGATACGTCTGGAGTAAGTGACCGTGAAAGAAGTGGCCGTCCGCGAACTACTCGAACACCTCAAGCGGTTAAAGCCGTGCGCGAGAGAATTCGCCGTAATCCTCTTCGGAAACAAAAAATTTTATCGCGTGAGATGAAAATACCCCAAAGAACAATTTCACGTATCATCAAAAGTGACTTGGGGTTGGGTGCTTATCGTAGATCTACCGGGCATTTACTAACAGATTCGTTAAAAAAAAATAGAGTGGAAAAATCAAAACGATTACTTTGCCGGTACGCAAACCAAGAACACCGTAAAATTTTGTTTACGGACGAAAAATTTTTTACTGTCGAAGAAACATTTAATAAACAAAACGATAGGGTTTATGCTCGCAGTGCCAGAGAAGCTTCTCAAGTTGCCCAAACGGTTCAAAGAGGTCATCATCCAGCCTCAGTAATGGTTTGGTGGGGTGTTAGCTACAACGGGGTGACAAAGTTGCATTTTTGTGAGAAGGGCGTCAAAGCGTCTGCCAAAATTTATCAAGAAAGTGTCCTTGAAAGTGTAGTGAAACCTCTCAACACGTCATTATTCAAAAATCAGCCTTGGAGTTTCCAGCAAGATTCTGCACCAGGCCATAAGGCGAAGTCAACCCAAAAATGGCTTGAAGAAAATGTTCCAGATTTTATTAAAGCTGAAGATTGGCCTTCCTCTAGCCCAGACCTGAATCCGCTGGATTACGAATTATGGTCTGTCTTAGAGCAAATGACGTGCTCTAAAAGACATTCTAATATCAAATCCTTAAAGAAGTCTCTTACACATGCAGTCGCCAACTTTCCGATTGAAGTCGTGCGTGCTTCCATAGATAAGTGGCCAGCTCGATTAAAGGCTTGTGTAAAGGCAAAAGGCAATCACTTCGAATAACTTGTTGCAATTTCCGTTGTTGACAATGCATTTAATAAATAAACAATGATTTCTTAACATATAACACCTCTTTTATTGAACAGTGCTTCAAACAGTTTGTAACAGTATTTATGGCTAGACTAGGTATAGTTTATATGGTCGGAGATGCTTCCTTCTGTGCGTTGCAAACTTCATGACAAAGTTAATATACCCTATCACATCCGTGAAGGGTATAAAAATTTCAGGATAAAATAAAGAGCATAAAACTCTGCGTCGAATGAGCTACCTAAACATCAAATTTGGTTCATTGGTGTAGCCGCAATCGACATTCGAAAAACTTAGATTTTTCTCAACTTTGCGAACTCTGTAACTTGAAAACGGCTACTAATACGTAAAAATGCAAGAAGTTTAAGTTGTAGAGCATGAAATATTGTTCAGAAAGTACCCAATCTTTTTAATTCGGTCAAAAGAAAATTCAGAAACTCGAAATAGCTAAAATCAGTGTTCCAATACAACACATTTTCGGGCATTTTTTTAATAGGTCACCGTTCTAACCACCACAAACACTGCGTTTCCAGTTACCGTAGTTACAGTTCTATTCAGAAGTTCCCTGGAATGTTCTCGGTAGCGGTTTCACGAGTAACAACTCGGAAAAAAGTGTTTTAAGTGCAATTTGTGGTCAGATGCTTCTATAGTTTGGGGCGACCGGTAGCGCAGTGTGTTGAGACATCAGTCTCATGTTTGACTACCGGCGTTTCGGGTTCGAATCCCGTGGCAACTGCATTCTCCGAAACCAGTTTATGCCGTAGAAACGTCAACTGGGCCACATGGAACAGTTGACGCGCTATGCCCCACAAGGGGTTAGGGCAATTGAGAGAGAGAGATAGTTTCCCCAGATTTGTACCCATTTATTGTTTTGTTCAGGCCCCCTCCCTTTCATCTCCATCCTTCTAACGCAGAACTCAGCCATCTGCTCCCTACCTGCTGAAGGTCAGATCACCGACAGTTCGGTTGTAAATTCTGGCACGTGAACAACTTTTATTTCTGAGACTCAAGCGAGACAATCAAGGAAAGCTTATGGAGTGGCTTCATGAACATCGCCTTCCCCAGAAACATCAGACCTCACACTAATAAGTACTGGCATTTTCGGAGATGAAAGGATAGACTGCCACTGCACTAAAGAGTTGAGCGTACAAGGAATAAACCGCAGTTGGAGATGATTTTCTGGCAGTTAAATTCAAAAGAGCTTATCGAGTGAAGCCTCTTGCATTGGCCACTTTTACCGTGGAAGTATGTTTCAGTATTAACTAATCCCAGCAAACTCACCACGATGTAAACATATCGGATTAGTTGATTGGACTAGCTCTTAGCTCCACTTACAATGCGGTGCTGAACCAAAAAAAAATTGGATTAGGTTTGTGTTTACGTTGTTGACGGTTGTTGTTGCGAGCATGCCAGGGAAGACGCAGACACGCTCATAATCACGACAGCTCTCTCCTTGGCCCCAACAAATGAATCCGTCACAGTGGTGGGGAAAGACGTTGATCTTTTGGTCATTCTGATTGGTCTTTGTGCGCAAACAAACGTTTTATTCCCCAAACCATCAAAACGGAATGTGCCGCAAACCCTGTACGCTCCTCATCTCGCAATTGAGAAAATAATATCTCGAAACATACTATTTTTACATGCGTCTTAACGTCCTCCGGAGAAATTCACATTTGCCAGCCGTCATAAAAGTTTTTCAAGATCTCCATGAAGCTCGTTCTAGTATAGCTACGGCAGGAGTGGCCTTCTTGAAGGCGCTGTACGGCCAAAAAGACGCCACCTCATTTATTCTGCTGAGAAACAAAAGCTATATGACGTCTTCCTTCAAGGCGCGATTTAGCATCGCCTCACTTCCATCAACTGAGGATGCAGCTCAGCAGCATTCAATGAGGGTATACCACCAAGTGCAGAAGTGGCTTTGCTTTGACAAAAGGCCCAAAGAATGGGGGTGTAAAATCACCAAAAGTGGACTAATGTCTGTAACAATCACGAGGAATGCCGCACCAGGTGCCCTACTGTGCATCATTTCTTGAAAACGCAAGAAGGCATGTGTAGAACACTATGGCTGCAAAAAGGCAGGTATACATTGCTCCCGCTTTGTGCCAACTGTGAAGGCTAGTGTGAGTATGTGGACCTCTTTGCAGCATTCGACGACGAGGACCTCGAAGAGATGTTGATGAAAAGATTAGGTACTTTCTGAACAAGATTTCATGCTCTCAAACTCTTACTTGAAGCATTTTTACGTATTAGTAGCCGTTTTCAAGTTACAGCCGTTCAAATGTAACCATAACAGGGTTTTTCGCAAAGTTGAGAAAAATTGACGTTTTTCAACTGTCGATTGCGGCTACACCACTGGGCCAAATTTGACGTTTAGGTATCTCATTCGACGCAAAATTTTATGCTCTTTGATTTATCAGAAGACCTTTTCTAGCTAAGATCCACGGTTTTCAAGTTATAATCGAAAACCCAAAAAAAAAGTGCTGAAATTTCGAGGTTTTTTGAGATTTTGACCATGTTCCGCAAAAAAAAATTGGTGGGAAGCTCCGGATTCGTGTTCAGCGCCCGAAAACATAAAAACTGAAAGAAAAAAATTCTCTACCAGAATTTGTATCCCCAAATCACGCAATGACTGGACTACCTGAATATGTGCTCCAAAGTCGTCGATCATAGAGGGTCCGAAGAGGAGGTCAGCGGTCCCTTTTTTCAGTTTTCTTTGATTATTTTGAAAACTAGGGATTCTATTAGGTGTACAACTTTGCTTCCGCCGTTTTCGGACAGACGGCTGCATCGGTGAGGGCTGGTCAAAATATGTAGTTCAAAAGTGTCACAAAGTGAGTTTGGACGTCTGTGAACGTATCGACATCCCCGCATTAGTAAAAGTTGTTCGCATTTTTAATAAGATTCGCAATTCAAAATGTCTGTTTTTGAGCCAAGTTCTCGTCATTTGCGGGAAGTTTTGATCTTCTGCTTTTGAAAAAAAAAAACTACAACTGAGGCTCATCGAATGCTCTCAGATATTTACGGTGAGGTTGCTCTGAGTGACAGAACATGTCGTGAGTGGTTTGAACGTTTTAAAAGTGGCGCGATTTCAATGTCGAGGACAAGCATGGTGGTGGGAGAGAAAAAATTTTCAAAGATGACGAATTGGAAGCACTGCTCGATGAAGATTCGTGCCAAGCGCAAGAAGAATTAGCTGAATCACTATGGGAGTGACTCAGCGAGCCATCTGGAAACGCCTCAAGGGCATGGGGATGATTCAGAAACTAGGAAATTGGATTCCGTACTAATTAAAACCGAGAGATATTGAACGGCGGTTATTTGCATGCGAACAACCGCTTCAAAGGCAGAATCGGAAGGGATTTCTACACCGCATCGTAACCGGCGACAGAAATTGGGTCCGTTACGATAATCCCAAGCGCAGAAAGTCATGGGGAATGCCCGGACATGCCTCAACGTCGACGGCAAAACCGAATTATTCATGGCGCCAAGGTTATGCTTTGCATTTGGTGGGACCAGCTCGGTGTGATATACTACGAGCTACTGACACCGAATGAAACTATCAAAGGAGATCGGTACCGAACGCAATTGATGCGTTTAAGTCGAGCATTGAAGGAAAAACGACCATAGTACCAAGAGAGACACGACAAAGTCATCCTCCAGCATGACAATGCTCGGCCACACGTCGCAAAAGTGGTCAAGATTTACTTGGAAACCCTGAAATGGGAAATCTTGCCCGCCGTACTCCCCATATATCGCTCCTTCTGACTACCATCTGTTTCGTTCCATGGCGCACGGCCTGGCTGATCAAATTTTCGTTCGTACGAGGAAGTCGAAAAATGGATCCAATCATGGATCGCGTCGAAAGACGCCTCCTTTTTTCGAGATGGGATTCGAAAATTGCCGGAGAGATGGACGAAAGTTGTCGCTAGCGATGGACAGTACTTTGAATAATACATCTGTAAGTACTTTTTGACAATTAAGCTTTAAATTGCGGGAAAAAACGGCGGAAGCAAAGTTGTAAGCCCAATATCTTTGGGTCGTAGGTTTCATTTTCTTATTGGGATATTTTTGTCGGGGTTTTCTATGTGAATATGGATTAATTGAATTAAATGTAATGAATTTTTAAATCCAGGCTTTTCCTTCACGGAACCTTCCCCAAACACCTTTCAGGTTGATGATGACATGAGGTAAAGGCCTCGTGTTATGTTCCGCTATGGGAGGTTCCAGTATATGCTTGCCACGGAACCTGATTGGTTGGGTTTTGTGTTTGTGTTAAGAGGCCACGGGTCCTCAACATTTGCGCTCGGAGCGTGTGGCATGAGCCGGTCGATGGCCATTGTCCGCATTTTTTACTAGCTTTCTGGGTCTGTGGGATCCAGCTTTAATCTTTGTCGTATTGTCTACCCCCAAGGCAGATGATAAATGTTTTGTCGTATTGTCTACCCCTCAAGGCAGATGATAAATGTTATCTATGTGATGGCTGGGGCAACGAGCGGGCAAAAACCCCGCCCACATCTCCCGAACTCGGTTCGTTGAGGAGCATTCGCTTCTAGCGCCGCCGGATTTTCACGGTCAATTTCGACAAAAACTTTTGGCTCCGTCCCCAAAACACCATCAGGTGCATAATTTGGGGCGACCGGTAGCGCAGTGTGTTGGGGCATCAGTCTTATGTTTGACTACCGGCGTTTCGGGTTCGAATCCCGTCCACGACATTCGTGGCTATGGATGTGCAGGAGGTGCATGCATTCTCCGAAACCAGTTTATGCCAATCGAAACGTCAACTGGGCCACATGGAACAGTTGACGCGCTATGCCCCACAAGGGGTTATAGCAATTGAGTAATTATTGTATTACAACTCCTATTTATCCCGCATTGACCAGAACGTCTCAAACATGTGTCCTGCTTGCAATGCAGCACCTCCAGATGTGGAACACATCTTCCATGGCTCAGCTGCACCCACACACCTGACTTCCAGATCGCTGTGGGAGAATCCTATAGAAGCAGCTATTTTTCGACGACGATGACGACGAACCGTAAGCATCTATTTGGTCTACAACTTAATAATGAGACTTTTTTTGGAATTTTGGGCATTTATTCATAGATTTATTCATATAACTAAATTATTCAAAATATTGGCCATCAGCAGCGATAACTTTCTCCCATCTTTCGGGAAGTCTACGAATTCCGTCGCGAAAAAAATCTTGGGGTTTCGAGGCTATCCATGAATCGAGCCAGTTCTTAGTATCCTCATATGAAGTGAAGTGCTGATCAGCCAACGCATGAGTCATCGAAGCGAACAAATAGTGATCGGATGGAGCAATGTCAGGGCTATACGGCGGGTGGGGTAGCACTTCCCATTTGGTTGTTTCCAGGTACGTTTTCACGACTTGCGCAACATGAGGGCGAGCATTGTCATGCTGAAGAATTATTTTGTCGTGCCTTTCAGCAAATTGTTGCCGTTTTTCACGCAATGCTCGACTCAAACGCATCAATTGCAGTCGATAGCGCTGCCCGTCAATGGTTTCATTCGGTTTTAGCAGCTCATAATAAAGAACACCGATCTGGTCCCACCAAATGCAGAGCATAAGCTTGGAACCATGAATATTTGGCTTCGCGGTCGATGTTGATTGGTGCCCGGGCGGTCCCCATGATTTCTTTCGCTTTGGGTTATCATAATGAATCCACTTTTCATCGCCGGTCACAATACGATGCAAAAAACCCTTCCGTCTTTGCCTTTGAAGCAGTTGTTCGCACATGCAAAAGCGCCTCTCAACATCTCTTGGCTTCAACTCGTACGGAACCCAGTGGCCTTGCTTTTGGATCATTCCCAGTGATTTTAACCGCTTCGATATGGCTTGCTGAGTCACTTCCAACGAAATTGCCAACTCTTTTTGAGTTTGGCACGAATCTTCTTCGAGTAATTTCGTCAATTCTTCGTCTTCAAACTTTTTTGGCTGGCCAGGTCGCTCTTCGTCGGTAATGTCGAAATTATCATTTTTGAACCGATGAAACCACCGAAAACACTGTGCACGCGAAAAAGCATCGTCACCGTAAACTTCCACGAGCAATTTATGACTCTGAGCTGCAGTCTTCTTAGCAAAATAATGTCCAAGTAAAACTTCCCGCAAATGTTGTTTTTTTCGTGAATTTTCGAAACTTTCCATGGTCCGGTAAAATACGTTGTCAACAATCAACACGAAATGTTTATACTGACATTGACAGCTTATGAATACAAACTTCAAATGGTATGTATGTCAAAGATGGACTACCATTGGTTTATCGGTGTTGCCATCTCTAAAAAAAGTCTCATTATTAAGTTGTAGACCAAATAATACACCGAAATTTCACCCATTGCTACAACACAACAACGTGGACGGGAGTCGAACCCGTGATTAACCGGTGTGGTGAGACATCAGACTGACGCCTCCCTTAACACACTGAGTCTTTTTTTTAATAGATATGTAATTTCTTATTTTTTATTTTATAACAAATCTTTAACTTCCACAACCTATCATAGTGCCTTAACGGTAAAACTGTCGCCATTTAAAAAACAAAATCACTATCCACTCAAAATGGCCGCCAACAACTGACGCATTTGTATGCATCTTACGTCACACCTTATAGTACATTACTAATCATCACAGAAGAAATTCGGCGCGGCACGCTCATTCTCTCGACATTTTTATCGCGCCCACTATCTCTCTATCATAGATACCCGCCCAGACATAGTCCATTGGCCGGCGCGTCCTCGAAATTCATCCATAGCTGCTGAAAATTCGGGAAAAATTATTAAGTATCCACAAATCGATGAGCCGGATCATGGGAAATCTGTGCGAAAAGCGTGAAATAGATACATTGTATGTATCTATAGCAGAGAATCAATCAAGATAAAATGGCCAAGCACAAGCGCATTCGTTTTTCTCTATAGAGTGTACCGCCGCGCAGCATTGCATGCGGGCTGATTGCGATAATACTTTTACACTAAGCGCGACTACGCGATGACGGCCAATTGTGCGAGAGCCCCGTAAAAATGGCGGCTGCAAAAATTTTTGCGCGCCTTTCACGATGTCATCATAAAGAAGAGAAAAGTGTGGTACGCGCGAGCTCACCGCAGCAGCAGCAGCCGGTCCCCGAAGAAATTATTTATGTGTGGGATAATTTTTTTTCGCCATTCAGATGCGCGCAACGAGTTTTCTTGTGCTGTTTGTTGGGATTTTTAGTCACAATGCGCCGACGTGCAACAGCAGCAGCAGCAACATTGCCACTATATAACAATATCACGCGAACGCAACAAATGACGAATGGGGCGTGACGCGATGTCGATTGCACAAATTTATGTTTGGCGAATATTTTGTTTTATTAGTTTGTACTTGTATCTGTATCTTTTCTAGATCGATATGTTTTATATACATAAAATAAAAAAAATGAAATGTTCAAGTGCAGAAAGTTTTTCTACGGACGAATAAATATGCATATTTGTACATGTACTTAAATTCAGAAGAAAAGATTAAGAATGGAGAGTCGGTGGGTTGGCAAATTACGAGGGACAGTTTCAATACTCGGTATATTCCTATTTAATTGGACGGCCATTGTGGTTCGCACCTTGGCTAATAGTGGTTTTACTGCTATAGCATATATGTAGAGCGAGCGTTCTAGGACGGCATTCTAATATGGTTGCAATTTCTTATACATATTCCTATTTCACCGAGCGGCACAGCGCGGTTCGCGTCTTCGCTAACAGTGGCTTTACAGCAGTAGCATATCCAGCGAGCTCGATGGCCGTGGTGGTTCGGTCAACGCTCTACGATACTAATCTAGAGCTGAGCTCGGAGTTCAAATCTCGACGCGATCAAAAACTGCCTATGAGTACTAATAGAACTCCCACAGTGCTCCGAGCTTGTCAGTATAAAGACGGCGCTTATAGGAGGTGCATGCTAGCAACTGCACTTCCGAAAAGTAGATATGCTATCGAAACGTCAACAGGGCATAGAAATGCTAGAGATGATGACGCGCCCATGCCCCTGGAGGGGCCAAGACAATTAACAAGTGAGCATTCTAGCTTGGTGAACTGTAGGTATTAGGTGCTCGCGTAGCGAATGGAGCCGACGCAAGGGGAGTGCGCGCAATCATTTTAATTTAAAACCCACTAGTTGTCAAAGACACGACCCACTATGTGTCATTCGGCCAACTATAGGAACGCGCCGGGATCTCTTCGGATCAAGGAGGTTGGTGTCTTTGCTAAATGTATACTAGCACTTACCTTCAAGTTACTCAAGTTTCAGATATATATACCCAATATTCCTAATTTCACCGGGCGACGCATCGTGGTTCGCGCCTTGGCTAATAATGAGCTTACCCCTATTGGGAATATATTGGGTTCTTGGGCGTAATACTGAGTGTTGCCACCCCTCAATTCCACGCAAGGGGAGTGAGAAATCCACTCGAATTAAAACCAATGACGCGAACGACTATACTTCGCCCGGTCAAATAGGTATGTTCCTCAAATTTGGCCTTGGGCCACGCGTGTGAAAGGCATAAAAGCGCCGCACATCATTGGTTATCGGCTCAAAGCGACCCCCAAACATCGTCAAAGCCAAACGCAAGGCGCTTGGCTGCTATAATAGTGTAGGTGTTGTTGCGGGATTGGCTAATGCCCTGTTGTATGTATCTCTTCACCTCTCTGCGCCTAAAACAGTAACTGTCGCTGATGCTGCGTTGTTTTTTTCGGCATCTTGTGGCTAGTGTCATTGGTGGAAGTGCTTCGCTTTTGTGGGAGCAATAAGAGGACGGAGCACCTCAGAGGCTCTATGGGTAATCCTGGACCGTCTATGCCGGGGGGCACAGATTTTTGTCATGTTAAACCTGACTCTACTCAGAAAATCTAGCGCCTCGAAAGGTGGGTCAAATAATCGAACAAACCTGGCCCTAGTTGTGCAGGGTTGAGACACACCGGAGAGGAACGCACGCATACGGCCATGGAAAAACGTGGCCCCAATAGAAGACCGTCGGCCTCACTTGGGGGGGATAAGACAAGACACCTGCCTCCTTCGAAAGTCCGCTTTAGGCAGAAGTGTGACGCATGCTTAATTTCGTGGGAAAAATCCCAAATGATGAAAGAACTGAGAAGCAGAAAGCATCGCTTTTGTGGGCGGAATTTATTATAAATTATGGTCAGGATCCATCAGTCCGGATGGCGCAACGGTTAGCACGTTCGCCTTCTACGCACTGGGCCCCGATTCGATTCCTACTGAATGCGGTAGTTTTCGATAAAAAAGGGATTTACGTGTCGGACTATGAGCCCACTCAGCTGTTAAATGAGTACCCATTTATGGGGTAAATAACTCGGTTGAGCGTGTTGCTAATCACACACCTCTGCACAAGACATACCGTCACGATCTAGAAAATGAGATGATGCTAACTCATCTCGAGGTCGTGGTTCAAATTGGACTGTTGCGCCAGTTATTTATTTATTTATTTATGGTCAGTATCAGGAAGCCGCCGTCTCAAACAGAAATAGGTCAGAGGATGATTCGCCGTCTGTTCTTAAACGACAAAAGACTCTGTCGCAGCATCGGGCGGGGTAGCTCTTTCATATGCCGACACTAAAGCTATGGATAGAACTGGCGGTCACCGATAGGAGTGATGCTGATGGCAGCAACACTTTTGAAAATTTTTAGAAAGTTGAGTGCAAATTGGCTCTGAGCTTCTGTAAAATCATGGAAGAGCATCCTGCACCTCCTCCTAATTGCACTGACGGCGGCTGGTATCAAGGCCGCGTTAAATTAATAAAAAAAAAAATCGCCATCCAGAAGGCGGGAGAACCTTGGTTAGGTGCTTTGGTGGAAAACTGTCTCGAACGACCAAATTCCAGCCAGGCCAATAGCTCGTACCTGGCTTTCGGCTGACCCCGCTGATGGGAAATAATGAAAACCAGTAATCTCGACCCTCCACCTTCCCACTCACAGTAAAGGTTGAAAAGCCCGCAGAAGACTCTAGATGGGTGGTTATCGTGATCGATAAGGAGTCTCTGGCTTTTCTACCTAAAACTAATGTCGTTATCAAATACAACAGCTTAATGACGGTGACACTACGGGTCTATAAGGGCAAAAAAAAGACGCTGACGGAGAAAATAAGCTACCTGCTCCTAGGGCAGAGGTTATGGTACAGGACACAACAAACGTAACAGAAACTGTGGCTAACCCATCACTTGCGCACTCGAATCGGGATACTGATGAGGATGATATATCAATATCATCCGACCCAACTAACTTAGAGGATGTTACGTGTTGGGGCAGATCGAAGCAGCACTTGGTGAGTAGTGATCTGTTGGTGGTACACCCGGACCCAGATTCGACCGCTTGGGCGTCTGATCCATCCGCCAACCATTCCATCCTTATCGACTATTTTTTTCATTCCCCATTTTTACCTCCCCTGTTTGTGTTGTCTTCCCCAGGCTTATGAATTTTTGTTAATACGTAAAGGACAGGGGCTACGAGCGGCGAAAGCCCCGCCCACGTCTCCCGAACTGAGCTACAGCAAGCATAGGCCGCTGCTTAGCTCGTTGAGGGGCCTTTTTCTTCGCCAGATGGCACGGCCCGACCTTCACGGTCACTATGCTACCTTAGGCTCCGTCCCCATGGGATTCTTCGGATGTCCACCAAACCGTCCTTTACAAACAGGCTGACTGATCTCTTTGAAACACTTACTCGACTGAAGCAAGACGATGGATTGGTCCGACGCCCTTCAACCTGGCACTTGAGCACACCTTCCGGGTAATGAATGACCACAGCGGCACACTGTTCTTCAAGTCGACGCAGTTGATAGCGTACGCTGACGACATCGACATCATGTCCCGAAACCTGCCCGACGTAGAAGAACTTCTAAATAATCTTGACACGGCTGCAAAAGAAGTGGGACTACGCACTAACCAGGACAAAGCAAAAGTAATGATGCAATCAAGAGCAAGGACGCCAGAACAACCGAACATCAATGCCAGGGACCTCGGCATCGAATTCATACACGACTTTATATACCTGGGTAGTAACCTGTAAAGGGGACTACAGACCTTCAGTTTAACTGCGCAGATATCTGTGCTAAATATCTGTGAAAAAATCTGTGCAGTTATCTGAACTGAAGGTGTGTAGGCTACATTCGATTTTCGCTAAATTAGTTCCGATATTTTGTTCAGTTCTATCAGTTTTGACGAAGTGTGAACATCGTACGTGGCTGTTTAATAATGGACGATACAAAAAATAGAGCCGCAGTTTGTTGTATAATTACAAGTTTGTTGCTATAGAAGAAGAAGAAAAAAAGAGAAAACGCCGTGGGAAGTGGTGCAAAGATTGGTATCCAGCCCGATTGGACGAGTATTTCCCCACGAAAACACAGTGGCCATTCAGGGGTGGGCTACCCCAAATTGTTTTTTTCTTTTTTGACTTCGGATTCGGAATCAGCGACCCAAAATTACCTTGTAGTTCGAATCAGCCCGATCGGACGAGTATTTCCCCATGAAAACAGCCAGGTCGGACGAGTGCTTCCCATCAAAATTATCTTCACTTGAAACATACTCGCGCAACGTTCACATTATAGTGCGATCATGATCGCGAGTGCCACTCGCGTAGTCTGCTACAGACAATGGCCCATCGCCATGGTTCGAACTACAATGTAATTTTGGGTCGCTGATTCCAAATCCGAAGTAAAAAAAAAAAAAAATTGGGGTTGCCCACCCCAGAATGGACACCCTGTTTTCATGGGGAAATACTCGTCCGATCGGGCTAGTTCGAACCATAAGGTAATTTTGGGTCGCTGATTCCGAATATGAAGTCAAAAAAGAAAATTTGGGGTTGCCCACCTCAGAATGGCCACCCTGTTCTCTAGTACATTCCCCTCTTTCAGTCGCGTTGCATCAGTGGACGAGGGCCCTAACTGTGCCCTGTGCGGTACTGCTTCATGGTCATTGTGAAATTTGGTAGAAAACTGATAAAACTGAACGATAAACTGTGTAATCTGCGCAGATTATCGTTGCAAAACAGGGTCCGAATGCACAGATCTCAGATCTGCGTAAAAATCTGCCAAAACTGTGTGTTTCACACGGATTATCGTTCAGGCATGATGTCACACGTGATAAACTGAGCGATAAACTGAAGGTGTGTAGTCTCTCTTACAGGACGCCAATGAAACTGACGAAATCAAGCGACGGATACAGCTAGCAAATAAGGCTTTCTTCTCAGTCCTCCCAATAATAAAATCGAAGCATGTGCACAGAAATACTAAGCTCCGCATACGCAAAACCATCACACGACCTGTTCTATGCCATGGCTGCGAAACCTAATCCAAGCCTCCGAAAATATGATATGTAAACACATTTGAACGTAAGGTCCTTCGGTGAATTTCCGGAGCAGTTTGCGACCGAAATGAATTGCGCATCCGGTACAACCATGAGCTGTACGAACTGTACGATGAGCTGGAAGTTTCGAGAATCGCCGTAAAACTACAACGTCTAAAATGGCAGGGCATATACAACGAAGGGAAGATGAACATATGCCTAAGAAAATTTTCAATGGACGACACGTTACCGTAGCAAGACTGCAAGGAACACCGAGAGCTCGTTGGAAAGACCCAGCAGATGAGGACGCCGAACAACTGCTGGGCGTCCAAAATTGAAGGACGCGGTCACTTCACTGAGAAAATTGGAGGACGATGATCCAGGCGGCCAGGGCCCGACGTTGAGTTGTCGCGCCACGATGATAATGATGACTTTTAAAATTATTCTGGAAGACGGAAGGCTAGGTGCGCTTAGGAAATTTAATGAATGGCTTTGATAATTACGAGTAAAACGACTTAAACTTTCAAGTCCGCATATTTTTCGATCGATAGAACCAATTTCAATTAAATAAAAACTAAATGTTACTGCAAATTAAGCATTATTATTTCCTGAAAACTGTGCTTCAACGGGATTAGCGGTTTTCGTGTGAAGCGGGCACAGACAAACAGACAAAAATTCTAAAAACAATCTTAAGCGACAGTTATACACCAGTTAAGTTAGATAAACAAAATTGACAGATTTATTAAATGTATAGATTTTTCCCGGATTTCCCTTTTTTCTCCTTAAAATTTCATTACGCCCTACATATCTATGTGAAAAACATGGTAATTTTTTATTTAAGAAATGGGACACATAACCTGAAACATATTTTCTTAAGACGCTTGTTTTTGTTGTTCTTTTTTTTTATTTTTGCTCCATCGCAAACTGACGATAATGAATGAACGACGTAAGACATTAGCGAGAAAGTGGCATGACACAGATACACTCGTTTTTGATATCTGCCGCCGCAGTGTGCCTCATTGATTTAAACAAATTTCATGAGAAAAGTGACACATACCTCTACCTACTCTATACCTACTCTCAAGTTATTTATTTTCAATGTAAAAGAAAAAAGAAAAGTCATTCAGATTCCGGGTTTGGAAGACCTTCCATTCCATTCAATATACGAGTACTCCGTGCGATCGCATTCCGAAATGTTGTTTTCATTTTGAGACAAAATAACACCAGCCAGAGATCTTCAGTGTATAACAGACGTTATTACCCGGAAATGCTTCACTTTATTAGTTTTGTTCGCATTTATATGGGCCCTAAGTATCTGTACATTTTTCAGGCATATTTTGGATTCATAGATACTCATGCACAGGAGTATAGTGTGTGTATGTGTGCGGTAAAACGGGCAGTCGCACGAAATGGACAAACTGGAAAGCGCGGTGTGTCTTCGAAGACGAAAAGGGGGGATACGGGATAGCGGTCGGGACCAGACAGGGGAGGAGACGCGCGAGGAGTGGGAGCAACATATGAAGAATAGTTTTGTTGCCTTTACCTAAAGATAGTATTGTGGAATTTTAACGACATTCCAAACTATTGGAGGAATTTACGTGGGCAACTTACGAAATTTCTAAGCTTCTTGATCATGCATGCCACACACACACACACCGCCGCCGCCGCCACTATTGCCAGCCATCACATCTATGTAGTACGAGTATCTCCATCCTCACCGGGCATCATACCTACCTTCATCATCAACAATAAATACAACATCATCATCGTCTTGGTGGTATCAATCAAAGGAGTTGAGTACACATCCAAGTACATGTTTGTTTGTTTACAGTCGCAAACAAGTCAAGAATGCAGTCAGTGCCGTTAAACTTGTTCACATATGCGGTACGAATAATATGGGGAGTTGGAGTTTGACACACATAAGCGCACATGCTCGTACATGCTTTTTATCTATGGAATGTGTGTAGAGTTCATTGAGAAGGTTAGATGCCATGCATTTCTCAACATTTCTATCTCTTTTGTTGTTTTATTTGAATCGTTTGTTGATAAAATGCATTCCGGAATTTCGTTGGTCAATAGTAGTAAAGTGGAGCACATAATGGAGCACTCTGGCATTGTCAGTATGATCCAGAAAACTCTTAGTTCGAATTGCTTCATGGACTCTCTGGATTTTGTTTCCTAAGATTATGGAAGCAAATTCGCTTCTGGCTTAAAATATATTTTATTGGAAGCTAAAGGTTCTAATGTACGTGACGCGTAAACCCGTCGAGCGCGCCAATACTACGATACCCGTCCCGTGTAAACAGCAAACGGGTTTACGACAACGCGTAACTTGTTAGCTGACGACGGGTCACGACGGGTACTCATCCGCCGTTGATGACTCGATGAATCCAACAACAAACACATGGAAAAAAAAAATGATTTCAGTACTCGCACATATGCTGTCGAATCGTAAACGCACCTCATGTAAACACAATGACGTGTGCATTATTTCCGCGTCAGTAAAATAAGTTTCGATACCCGTTTCTGACGTTTCGTTTGCGTAAACCCGACTTACGTGTAAACACTAGTCGCGTTTACACGACTCGGGTAAAAATCACGCGATTGCGTATACGCGTCCCGTGTACTAGAGCCCCAATGCACTAAATTGCCTTATTTCAATCGCATGACCGTTATCGATGTTCTGACCCGCCAGAAACCAAGCCCCAAAATTCACACATTCACACCGAAATCCAGCTGATGGCCCAACCACATGATGGATGCAGATTTATTTTGTTAGACGCGACTGAGCGACTATCGTTAGCGACTGTGAAAAAAATGACACAAAAAGAACGAAGATGTTCATCGGCACTTCAGGCCCTTCCCATGTAAGTTGTCTATGATTTGCTTTGAAAAAACGTTGTCCTTATCGCCCCGATTCAGGAGATACCCGTATCCACCAGTCGAAAACAAGAATGTCCTTATTTTCTAGCCCAAGGACTCAGAATACCATCCACCAAAGTAGTCGAGTACATTCGCCTCAACATCACCAGTCATAGGTATGACACACATCTTGCCAAGATATCACTTCATTGCAAAGAATGTCCTTTTCTCCACCCCAAAGGATTCAAAATGCCTTCAATAGTAGCCTAATGCATTCGCCTCAACACGCCCAGTCATATGATACACATTTTGCCCAGTCATCGCTTCATTGCTAATAATGTCCTTTTTTTACCAAGAATGTCCTTTTTCCCACACCAAAGGTCTCGGATCGATATCAGCCCTGACCAACTCAAAATGCCATCAACAGTACTCGAGTTCATTGGTCTCATCAGCCCGAATCAGGAGACACCCATATCTACAAGGTTTAGTTTCCGTTTCATTTCATGATAAAGAGAGTCCTTTCCTTCTAATGCATACATGAAGGTGGACTAAAATTGTACTTATAATAACCCAAGGAAGCTACGTACAAAAACTGATTGAAATCTGACTACGGGAATTGCCTGCGGGAGCAATCTTTACAAAGACTTAAACGAGCAACTCTGGTTCCAACAAAATAATATATCGTGAGTCCTGTGGATGACCAAAATTGCAGTTGCCGATTTGTGGTCAGGGCAACACAAACACACAAACAACACTTACCAAATTTGGTTAAGATCAGAAAATGAGAAGTGCCCGGACAAACACACGAACGGGCCAACGAACAAACGTACAGCATGCATCGGACTTGTCCGTCCATTATATTTTTACTAGCTAAAAGAGCTCGCTTTCATCTCATTGACACTAACTGCGGCCATTTTGGAAATTTTTTTACGGTCGGTCACTCACCACTAGAGAAGAAGGGCTTTGAGAGCGCCACCATTGATCCCAGCCACCCCGAAAGCCATTGGTTTGACACTAAATGACCGAGTCATTTTCGACATTTGTTGCCCTCTCTAATGATAGCGAACGCCAGTTTTATTTGGTATCGTATCGGCCCTTATTCGAATCTGCATATCCTCCGTTCCCACTCGATCTAATGCGGTTCGGAATATACGTACCAATGCATAAATGTATTGAAGTAACGTCAAGTATCTAGGAGTCACACGTGACAGCAAGTTACTCTGCGCGGAACATCTTGGGTAGCATCAGAAAAGGCTAGAAAAGCCTTGTGGATCTGCAAGCAGTTATACAGGCAGGATTTGGGGCATCAGGCCCCGCCTACTCCTCTGGATTTACAAAGCGATTGTGCGATTGGCCAATTATTATGGAGCAGTTGTTTGGTGGAAAAGAGATACCACTTCCACCAAAATACAAAGGCTTGCATGCCCCATTATAACGGAAGCCATACGCTCCTGTCTTACTGTGGCTCTTGAGGCTATGCTTGACCTTCCACCACTGTACATTCATACTGGGGCGGAGAAGAAAATCTGAATAGCAAGGCTTAAAGCCAAGTTAGCCTGAATCCGATACAAAACAGCTGTCTGCTAAGTCCCAATACGTTTAGTATGGCTGATCAGATGGCATGATGATCAGGAAGCTATGCCTCGACTATTACTTCCGGCCAACTGTATGGGATAGAGAGTAGACAATTAAATGGTTTTCGGCCTCTAAAACGTATGTGGGATCAAGTGCGGGCATTGTGAGCCTAGGCCACCAAATTCTCATCCTCATGGGAAACTTCCCCACTGTCTTCCAAGCGGAAGTGCATGCCATTGAAGTCTGTACTAGTTTAGTTACTACATGAGGTACATGCTAGCAATATGTATCGGCCGAAACCAGTTGCTAAGGCAACATCAATTGAGTCACATGGAACAATTGATGCGCTATGCCCCAATAGGGGTTAGGGCAAATAGTATATCATGGCGCTGATTAGTAAATCGGTACACTCAAGACTAGTGAAGTCTTGTCAAGATATCCTTAACATCGGTGAAGCCTCAAATAACCTCACAATCTACTGGGTCCCTGTGCACTCCAACATTGTAGGTAATGAACTCTTGCTCGCCGTCGAGCAGAATGTTTCCGCATTGTGTAATGAACCACCTGTAACGAACCATATTCTGGTCTGGTAGTGCTGCTCCCACCGGCAGATCGAAGCAGCACCTGATGAGTAGTGATCTGTTGGTGGTACGAAACCAGAGGCCGAGGGTCGCATTACACCCGGACCCAGATTCGACCGCTTGGGCGCGTCTGATCCGTCCGCCAACCATTCCATCCTTATCGACTATTTTTTTTTCATTCCCCATTTTTAGCTCCCCTGTTTGTGTTGTCTTCCCCAGGCCTATGAATTTTTGTTAATACGTAAAGGACAGGGGCAACGAGCGGCGAAAACCCCGCCCACGTCTCCTGAACTGAGCTACAGCAAGCATAGGCCGCTGCTTAGCTCGTTGAGGAGCCTTTTTCTTCGCCAGATGGCACAGCCCGACCTTCACGGTCAATTCAGCTACCTTAGGCTCCGTCCCCACGGGCTTCTTCAGATGCCCACCAAACCGTCCGCTACAATTGCTTACCCTATGGTCGAGGACGACTTAGCATCGATCAAGCTCGGCCATCTCCGTCGATTTATCGTGATGCGCAGATTGGATCAACAGATCTAGTCTTGCTCTCTAGAATGAGGGCATAACACAACAGCCTGATTGTCGCAGTGCTTGTGGCTCTTTTGCGGGCAACGGCCCATTAACTATTTATCTAGTGACATTCAATAACCAAATGAGACGGTGTAATAAAAGAATATTGCTCTTTCTGATATCGCTGGTTCGCATCCAAAAAAAATTTGGAACTTTCCAACGTCACCATTATGTTTTTGTCCCCAAATACCAGTGAGTGCCAACCCTTGGATCAGGGTGAGATTAAATAATTTAAATTTCACTACCGCTCCAGTTTTAGCTATTTGATTCTTCAACAAAATTGTAAGATTGCCTTAAGGAAAATATTGACTTTCTCTTAAGCAGACACTCCCCCATAACCGGACAAAATTGTTGGTCCCGATGGTGTCCGGTTATGAGAGCGTACACTGTATTGTGTTTTTAGGTTCACTACACTAAAAAGAAAATATCAGCATCAAAAAAATTTAAGATCGGAATTTTTGCAGGTGGAGGAGGAGGCAGGGAATTTTGAACAGGGCTAATAAACCAAATCATCTTTGACATGTACAATTCGCCAAATTAAAATCATACGGTGGGAAAAAAAGATAATTTTTCGCAAAATTTATATTATGGAGATACATACATATTAATTCTTGACGTTATGCAAATACAATTTTACCACTTTTCCCCATATTTCACGGAGAAATTGCACATTTAGCCGCAATAAATTTCAAAGTTATTTTTGAATTTGGAATGGCATCGTATGCAAAAATAAATTTAGGAACAATATTTTGGAAAAGTGCGAAATAAAATGATAAAAAAATAATCTTTTCTTTGATAGATTATCAAAGAGTATAGTTTGTCTGGTGAAGAACGAAATTAAGACGCCTTCTCACAAAATTGTACAAACAAAAGTGTCATCGACTCTACCGTAAATTATTAAATACAAAGAGACGGGCGATGATGATGAACCTACCTTCAACCTGGCATGCTTGATGTGTTAAAAACATCAACGATCAACGCATTCTCTTCTACATTTATGCCAACATTGGTTTCTGCTTGTTTTTTGTATCTTTTTATATATGAAATCTGTTTGGATCCACTAATTTGTCTTCTCACAGTGTTATTCCTGCTTCATTTCATTTTTTTTTGTGCTGACTTTAATTTTTAACATTTTTTGAGCCAACTCGTTTTTTATTACCTTATCGGCAATAGCCACAAAAAGACAATTCCACGAATTCCACAGATTCAAATAGAACCACGACACGAAAAAAGGCGAAAAACAAGTCGCGCTTCTGTTATGCCCGACAACGAAAAAAAAACCTATTGCGAGTTTTATGAATGAGAGAATGGTCCATATCATAGTACGAAGAAAGAGGCTTGAATGGTGTGCTTTTAGAGCTGGTTTCAGGGTTGATATTGTAGCTGGAGACGTTCTTATTAGGTTCGACATAGAATCGGAAATTCAATAGATACAAAAATTTCAGATAAAATTCGCCTTCAGTAGTCTATTGAATAAGATACTAGCAATGGTGTGAGAGAAGGTCAACATCAACATTCAAAGCCGAAAGCATTAGTTATGATTTTTATACCCTAGACTTTTAGTATAGGGTATATTGTTTTTGTCACGACGGAAATATGTAACACCTTAAAGGAGGCTCCGGAGGTATAGCAATGTATATATATAAATGATCAGGGTCACCTCCTGATTCGATTTAGCCATGTCTGTCTGTCTGTCCGTCTGTCTGTCCGTTCGCACGATAACTTTCGATAGAATGAAGCTAGAGCCTTAAAATTTTGGTCAGATGTTGGAAGTATGATCTAGTTGGTTGGTATTGAAAATGGGCATGATCAGGCCAAGAGAACGCCTACCTCCCCTACATATGTAAAATAATTCAATGTATTTATAACTCCCGATTAAATAAACATGAAACGCTCTAGCTTTGGTAGATTGCTCGTGGGGGTAATCCTATACTCCCCTGGAAAAATAAAATCGATCAGTTGAAAACTAACGGTAATTTTCTTACGAAGAACCCCGTACTACCCTACTTTTCAGGTGTTTTGTCCATAACTCTTGAACAAATTGACGTAGACATCTGATTTTTGGTATGTAACCCTGAAGTGAGAAGCTGCTTGGGTTTTAGTAAGTTGGACATAATCAGATCAAAGGAACGCCTACCTCCCCTACAAAATTTAAAAAATTAAATATTAATTTAATTACGATAACTTTCGATAGAATAGCACTAGCGAGTTGAAAATTTGGCAAAACGTTAGTAGTAACATTTTGTTAGTTGGCATTGAAAATGGGCAAGATCCGACTTAAGGAACTCCTACCTCCCCTACGAATGAAACTTCAAATAAGCGATAACTTTTGATAGAATGAAGCCAGCAACTTGAATTTTGGTCGAATGATTGAAGTGAGATTGAGTTAGTTGGTATTAAGGATAGGTTAGATCAGACCTAAGGAGCCCCTACCTCCCCTAGAAATGAAATTTTAAATAAGCGATATTTTACGACTAAATAAAGCTAGCGACTTGAAATTTTGGTCAAATATTTGTAGTAGGATCCAGTTGGCTAATACTGAAAATACGTAAAATCCGACCAATGAAACCCCTGCTTCTCCTTCAAATGAAACTTCAAATAAGCGATAACTTTCGACAGAGTGAAGCTAGACAACTGACATCTTTTTTTTTAATGTTTGTATTGTGATCTAATTGGTTGGTGGCTATGATGGGCAAGATCCGATCCAAGGAACTTCTACCACCCCTACAAGTGAGACTTCAAATAAGCAATAACTTTCGATAGAATGAAGCTAGCAACTTGAAAAATTCGACAAATTTTTGAAGAATTGGTTAGTTAATTGATTTTTAGAATGGCCAAGATCCTCATGAATGTGTGCCAACCTCCCCTATAAACTGGCCATATAGGAAAATGATTAAGCCACTCAATTCACCAACGCTCCACGTGCACAGTAAACGAATTTCCAGCTCAAAGTTTTTCAAACAACCATTGCCGCGGCAGGTTTCGAACCCAGGAATGGGCGGAAGAATACATGGGACTGCAGTCGAAACTGCGTTGCCATGGTTGCTCGTGTTGTCTTCGCTCTGTAGTAAGAATGAGAAACAGCCTTTCTCACCCAGGTGCGGTCACTAGCTGAGTTTGCGATATCTACAGCAAGTGCTGCCTCTAAGATACCACAACAACCTCCTAGCGAAACAGTTCATTGTGGGATGTTACCGACGTCATTATCCGAACACAAATCTGATGAACAGAATTCCACCTCCTCGTCACATCCGTCGCAACCTAAGAGACCTCGAAAGGGAGATTCAACCCTTCAAGCGTGAACCTTTCGACGAAAACACCTATAAAACTTCACTACATAGAGAGAAGGTACAACCGCGTCGATTGAGGGACTTAAACTAAATCCAGTACTCTCGGCACAACCACCAACCATATCACCAGATGAAGAAAGATTGCCAAGAGCAACAAGGACGACGATACTTGCTCAACTCTAATATAATTGGTGCTCACGAATAAACTCGTACCTGTTCCGAATCGACCCTGCAGTTCGTAGCAACTGCCCAACGTGCGACGGTGCCCCCTCACAATGTGGATCATATTTTTAATTGTTCAGCAGCACCCACGCAACTGACACTTATTGCGAACTGGCAATGATGGCCATTATCCTTGACACCGAGAGCACTGGAAATTAAATTTGAATTAAATTACCCACACACTCAAAGGAATTTTTAAATTGCTACAACAACAACGGAGATTGGGTCTTACTTGATTATATCATGTGTGGACACATGTGGGCGACCGGTAGCTTAGTACGTAGAGGCGTCAGTCTCATATCTGGCTACGGTCATCACGGGTTCAAGTCCCGCCCACGGCGATCGTGGCAATGGATGTGTGTGTTGTCTTCCCTGTGGTACTTAATTGCCCTTACACCTTGTAGGGCATAGCGCGTCAACTGTTCCACGGCATCACGCATGATTGGATGCTCAATTAGAGCAAACACGTCGAGAATCTTATTAGCAAGGCCGCGCGGATTATATGTGGGCTACAGTTATGTAGCAAACTGCAACGCAACGCCTCGTTAGTTTTGGTGTAGCAGGATCCATGCGTTCTTGCCCGGCAGCGGTACTAGAGGCGATTAGATAGGAGGTGGGCCGTGGGTCGTATTGGAACCACAAGCACTGCGACCATGAGGTATACGAGTATTGTGCTATTGCCCTCTCTACCGAGAAGCTAGGCCAAATCAAACGATTTAGCCGACTCCTCTCGATAAATTGACTGACCTGGCAAGGTTTTATAGAAGAAATATCCTCGGCCAAAGGAAATGTTACACCGACGCATTCGATACGTCTTTGAGCAAGAGTTTTAAGGTGACCCCTCAGACGCGAGTGGCCAGTTAAAATTCCACAAATTATTCTGACCCTGTTCTTGCTCAACCGCAGCACTTCTAAGATAGAAACGTGTGACTGGCCCGAAAAAAAAACAGTTTGGCCTGCCTCAGGTCTAGGAGGGCTTCCCATTGGGATGAAGCACGTGTGCTTTCATAGTCTCTTATGTAGTTACTGCAGTAGCAGAGTGGTATCCCGAAAAATAGTTCTGCGCCGTAAATGGGGACGGTGGAGGCTCTGTTTGCTAGCCTGTCTGCAAGCTCATTACCCTTGATGCCCGAATGACCAGCGACCCAGTAAAGTGGGAGTTTGTTCGTTGAACCCACATTATGGAGGACTTCTTGACAAGCCAGTACTAGCTTAGAATTGATAGTGAAATTAGTTAGCGAGTGCCCCTGTTTATATAGTCGGCGGTTCGGCACAAACTTCGATGGCGTATATTTCCGCTTGGAACACGGACGACGTTTTATCCATTCGAATGGAGGGTCTGTGCTTAGGACCGAACAATGCCTGCGCCGGAACCCTCTTCCGTTTTGGAGCCGTATGTGAACCATTTGATTGTGCTGGATCGGAAAGTGTTCTAGCCTTCCGCCCACCTTTCTCTGTTCCAAATGACTGATTTATGTCGCAGTCCTTGGGTCTGACGGTTGCTATTCTAGCTTCCGCTTCAATGTGTATATCCATCGGCGGGAGGTCGAGTAGAACCATGCATGGCCCTAGTGATGGCATTGCAGACAACTCTCTAAATTTTATTCAGAGCCGTTCTGCCGGCTGAGGTTTCCACCAGACAATCTCACCGTATTCTACTAAAGGTCTGAATATCGCTTTGTAGATAAAACTATGTGGGGCTTAGTCCCCCTTGCCCTGCCGACATATTGTCTGCAGATCCTTAAAGCTTTAATTGCCTTATCAGAAGTCACTTTGTGTTCTGCCCAGGATGACTTAGTGTCAAGGATAACACCCAAATATTTGAAGTTTGACATCAGTTTTATAGGAGAGTTGTATATGAGCGGACACTTGAGTGTCCCTTTCCTAGCGAATGGCACTATGGCAGCTTTCGAAGGCTTTACACGTATGCCGCTATTGTCGCATCATTCTTGAACTACTCGTAGCGCACCTTGAATGATATCGGGTAGAGCTACCTCAAAGTTGCCCCTGATCATTATCACCAAGTCGTTCGCGTAACCTTGTGTAGAAAACTTCAGTGAGGATAGTTTCCGCATCAGGCTGTCGACTACGATGCACCATACAAGGGGAGATAGTACTCCGACCTGCGGGCATCCATGCCTGGCATTCGCTGAGAGGGTACAGTTTTCTACCATAGTGATGACCTTTCGAGAGGACAGCATACATACATTTCACACAGACTGCGGTGGTGAGCTCCTTTCGGCAATTTCCATGGATTCGAAGGAGGTATTGTCAAATGCTCCTTCCGCACACAATGCCGTTTCGTTGGCTGACATAGCCGCTTCAATTTCGACAACGAGGTTGTGGAGAGCCGTTTCAGTTGATTTGCCGGGTTGATAGGCAAAATGTCTGGAGTGAAGTGGGTCTCTCACAAGGAGCGATGTCCTGATGTGAGCGTCGAGGATCTTCTCCATGACCTTCAGCATGAAAGATGTCAGGCTGATAGGTCGATAGGATTTAGGATCATCCAAAGGTCTGCTACCCAATTGGGGGAATGAAAAACTTCCTCACTGATCTCCAGGCATTGGGAATGTGACCCAGTGCGAAGCTGCTCCTTATGTGGAATAAGTTCTTCCTGTCCTATTTGTAAGAGGGCTGGAAAAATGCCACCTGCGCTGGGTGATTTGTAGGGGTTAAAACATTCCAATCGCCCATTTCAATTTGCCGTAGGTGAATATTTTCGCAGCTGCTACCCAGTCCGAACGACTTGCATTGTAGGATATTGTAATAAACCACCTGTAATGAACTATATTATGGTCTGGTAGTGCTGCTCCCACCAGCAGATCGAGGCAGCACCTGATGAGTAGTGATCTGTTGGTGGTACGAAACCAGCGGCCGAGGGTCCCATTACACCCGGACCCAGGTGCGACCGTGTGGCGTCTGATCCGTCCGTCAACCATTCCATCCTTATCGACTATTTTTTTTTTATTCCCCATTTTTACCTCCCCTGTTTGTGTTGTCTTCCCCAGGCCTATGAATTTTTGTTAATACGTAAAGGACAGGGGCAACGAGCGGCGAAAACCCCGCCCACATCTCCCGAACTGAACTACAGCAAGCATAGGCCGCTGCTTAGCTCGTTGAGGAGCCTTTTTCTTCGCCAGATGGCAGCCCAGGTCATATTCATCACATACGATAACTCTACACCCAGGGAAGTGAGTGTCTAAAAAGAGCTTTCCCCTACTCTGGGTTTCTTGAGTGTGCTAACTAAGCTAGGGCTTTTCTTTGCCAGGTCCCGGTGTAGTCTAACAGCTTTGCTGGTGTTTGTGACATTCTCGCAGAAAGTCATTCAGCTGCGGCGTTTGGCATCCCTAACCTTCTTACTGTACTCTGTAAGAGTGGAACGGTAGGTATAGACCCCACTCTCCAGTGCGCTTGGCCCTGTTGAACAACTTTCTAGTCCTTTTTCGAAGGCGGAAGAGTTCTGTGTTCTACCACGGAACTCCCGTGTTATGCTCTGATGATGTTCGTGGTGAGTATGGACTCGGCCGCTCAGAATCTGTGTTCTCTGAGAGAGAACTTATCCCGCAGCTAGTCGGAGTATCCGAGCCAGTTCGAGCATTGTGGGGTTCGTCTGTCACCTGGGGGCGAGGCCACCGGTGCAATATCGAAACGAATATGCAAGTGATCGGAGAGGGAAGGCTCGTCCGAGACATGCCAGTTATATATTCTTTCAGATAAGAGAGAAACTGCATAAAGTAAGGTCCAAGACTTCTTGCCTTGACCTGCTGACAAAGGTGGAACTGAATCCCCTATTAAGTATAGTAAGATCTAGGCTAGAGATAGTCTCGAGAACTCACCTGTGCTATTACTATCGGTACTTCCCCATACCGTGTGATGTGCACCAGCATCACAGCTGATGAAAAGGCTTTTGTCGTTGATACCGCAGAAGTCGATTAGTCGCTGTAGTCCTTCAGTCGGGACTGAATAGTCCCCAGGGAAGTATGCGGACGCGACAACTAGTTGGTGTAACCAACCTTTAAGGCTGAAGCTGACGGCTATTGCCACCATATCGCCGGTGGTGGACTAACTTCGCTGTACATTTTTATTCAGCAACATGAAGCTCTAAGCTGTCTTATGACGCTCATGTGCACAATCAGGGCCACATAAAAATCTACTAAAACCCGCCCCGAAAAAATGTCTATGACAATTTCTTCCCAAGAGAAGAGTATCCATTCCTAGCAAACCAATATTATGAAAAATTAGATCTTCTATCTCATATTACACTTGCGTACACATCATGTTAATCCAACTCAAATCTCAGAACGCAGGTAGGTTCGTATGCCAAAATATATACATAATCTATTGACTCCTCATCGCAATGGAATTTCAGTCAAATTTATGATATAAAGGCGCCGTCTGTGCTACCTTCACAAAGGCCTAGCCACGTTACTAAATGTACTTTAGAATTCTTGAAGCAATTGGAGGCCCGACCCGATGTCTGAATATGGGGTTTTCCGCAAAATATCAGTTGTTATTGCGACTACATTCTGAGCCCAACCTGGCAGCATTTATAATGTAACAAAAATGAACATTAAAGGTGAGCGCTAAAGTTGAAGGCCCAAAAGTTTAAGAAGTATCGTTTTTTTTTCCGCAGGTTTTTTCTTCAGATTTGAATATGCGTGACGGTTTGAATATTGAATAGGACGAATGCCCGTATAATGTTGTATGTAAAAAAGAATTGTTATTTTGCCTGTTGGGGTGTTTTACTCAACACTCTCTGTACCTGTTAACATATTTGACTCCAGACCGATTTTGGCAGTAAACGAAAAATTAATTCATGAATTAAAACTCATAAAAGATTGCTACCTTGTTAGCTGATTATATTAAATAGGAATATAATAATATCCGTTGGCGGGAACGTGAAACATGTAAGAGAGCCGTAAAAAATGTTTATGAGTTATTTATTTTGTGATTGATGGATTTTCGTAAAGGGTGCACACAATATCAAATGACGTTAAACGTCTTTAACTATTTGCCTTAGCCCCTAGTGGGGCATAGCGCGTCAACTATTGCCATGTGGCTCAGTTGACGTTTCATTAGCATAAACTGGTTTCGGACGATGCATGTTGCTATAGCATGGACGTCCTGCCCATTTAGCCGAATACTGGCGACACAAGTCGGGAAAGGTTGTGGTTTATTGAATCCCCCCCCCCCCCTCCCCCACAAAAAAATCAGGGGCAGACAACAAGTTAAACGCGTCTTGAAAAATTGAAAAAAGCATGAAATCCACGAAGGAATGATTGAATATTGTAAATGTATGTATAAATGAAACCGGAATATAGAGGGCTACGCCCGCAATCCGAGGGTTTTGTAGCAAGCGCTTATTTTGGTATATAAATATCGGCTCCTTGCTCTTCTTCATACCACTCAGATTGATAAAAAAAAAAACACAATTAAAATGTCTTACCCACTTACATTTTTACGAACTAATATTTTCTCCTCCCCCACTATTCCTCTTTCTACAAATTTCAGGAAAATGCGAAAAAATGGAATGTACTCAACATTACCTTTCTCACGACACCTCACTTGCCTATACCAGTCGATTAAAAAAAAATTTACCTTAATTTCGCCTCTATGTGGACCCCTCCCCCCTTCCACCCGGTAAAGTTTGCCAATTACGACGCATCTAATCTTTACCCTTTCAAAAATGATCAATTAAATAACTGCAATTCGCACTACGAAAAACAACATGAAAGTAGTACTCACAACTATGAAGCCGATAGGTGTATTTTTTGTGTGGATAGTGTCGAAATGCCTAACTTTGAATCAATGTACTATTATTAAATATTATGTGATTGTAATGAAACCTAGGGATATTATTGCCTATGATGTTGGTTATCATTGGCCATCAATATTTTTGACCTCGGGTATGTTTAAGGGGTGCAGGGGTGTGCTAACTGCAACTATAGAAATGTACTATTATTAACCTTTTCTGATGAAATTTCAAAATTCTATTAATCTAGATTTTCTACGCTAGTAAAATGCCGCTTTTTTGCAAATTTTCATATTTCTAAGTATAACGGTCTAGAAATGCAAGGGGGGGGGGGACAAACTCGGATCACATATTTTCCCCTCTATCTCTTTTCCCCTTTTTTCAAATTTGATGAAAATACCGGAAATGAAATGTACTCGGTGTTACCTTTCTCATGATACCCCACTTGCCTATACCAGATGAACATTTTTTTTTGACCTTCATTTCCCCTCTATGGGGACATCCCCTTAAAGTCAGCGTATTACAACGAATCGCTTTCTCCGGCGAATTATAATAATTCTACATACTCCCACAAATTTTCATGTATGTAGCTTCAGCCGTTCGTGAGATATTTCATGGACAGACGGACAGACATTTGACCGATTTCATAAGGGTTTTGTTTTTTATACAAAACCCTAAAAAATGATATAAAGTATCTACACTGCATGCAGATACATCGAAACATGGATATGTCTTATGCCTACCGAAAGCGTGGGATGTGTTTTGTCGAATGATTTCATCTAGTATAACTATACTGGGATCTTTATAAAACTTACGTCGATATCTTCAACACAACAGGTTACACGCAGTCGGTAGTCAAAGACATATCCATGTTTCGATGTATCTGCATGCAGTGTAGATACTTTGTATCATTTCCCACCAAAAGCCAATAACCTGTCTTCCAAGAACCGATTCCCGATAAACCCGCCCCAAATCAAACTTAACACCCCCTTTAAGAGACAGAGAGACATACCCCATTGAAAGCTAACGTCCCCATATGAACCGGATACACCCGTTGTAATGAGATGGAACACCCAACCACATGAGACAGATAGACACGCCCTATTAAAAGTCAACATTTATGCTGCTAATACATCGTACCGTATGTGGAGCTTTTGTTCTATGTTTATAGCACGTAGTATAAATCCGCCATTTTGTTTTATATGTTTATTGCACGTGTGGTGGGGGCCCACATTGTGAACCAGTCAGACCTCAAATCGCCGCCATTGCAAATGCACAACCACAGTCGCTGTATCACCCGATTTAGCTCGAATTAACTTCATCCGCTCTCGCTCATTTTCGGGGGGCGGGAACTATGTACACTCTCTCAAATTGCGTCTGCGCATGTCCAAGTGTTAGTCGAACTGACTACTTGCTACTTTTTCTGGGATCCTAGTGATTCAGATAGTACAATGGGTGCTATTTTAAATCGGCCACTACATTCATTCTTGCCGTCCACAACGTCAACCTTTATCGCTATCAAATCAACATCTCAACATGTACACACAAGATCCCCGCAAGCGCGCCGCCCGCGCGGATCCACAAGAAACAGCCATGCATAATGACCACTTCACTCAAACGACATGCACAACCAGAATAGAAACATTTTCAATGGGCTTGTTTCCTCTTCTGACCCCCGAGTAGAAAAACAGACATTTCGTGTGACGGACAGATTTTTAGGATGACCCCCAGCTATAAGACATATCCATGTCCAAAAATGAGGGCAGAAAACCTCTTCCATAGTCCTCCTCGTGGGCCCCCCTCTGAAATGGCTAACCAAGCCAAGCAACTTTTGCAGTGAAAAACATTTGTTAGAGGTACATGATCCTGAATGACAAAAAAAAAAAACCAGTGCATTTCAAGAAAATGGCGAACACAACATAGTTGTGAGAAACCAACACGTCACACTCAGCTGAAAGATCATCAAAAACATCATTAGAGAGCTACCCCTGCGCAATAAAAAAAAAAGCTCCCGGCGACTCTTAGGACACCGAAGGAAGCAACCCTTTCCCTAAGATTGGGTATATGTAGGCTTGTAACCTGCGTACCTGAATTGAATTTACACTCGAAACATTAAACGAGCCTCGGATACCACGGACTGATTCGCCGGCAACGACTTTTGGCTACAACGGTACGTTCGAACGATGTGGGGCGAGTGCAAGGCTCACTGAATTCGAACGGGAAAAGACCACATATAACATCTCTATATTAGGACTTGAGCGAAACAGATGGGTTAGATCGGGATCGACTTGATCGCCAAGCTCCCAAACGGCACTTCTCTACTCTGGAAGTGAAAATATTTCCTCTGCTAGGATGGCAGGCGTCGAAATTCTGTTGACCAAGGATACACATAATCGATTGAAAGTCCATATCCGGCCGTATCATTACAGCCAGATTCAAATCCAGGGTAAGAAACATCACAATCATCGCTAAGGACGCTTTCTATCACCGACTCGGCGACACCTTCGACAAGGCTCCCAAATGTAACATAAAAATTATTATGGGGGATCTGGTCCAGACAACTGTACCTGTACCACCTGTAATGAATAGCTCGACGGCAGCTCCTGATGAGTAATGATCTTTCGGTGGTACGAAACCAGAGGCCGGGTCCCATTACACCTGCGGACCCCGATGCAAGGCGAGGATATCTAGGCCGCCCGCCAACAATTCCATCCTTATTATTTCTTTTTTTTTATTATTCCCCATTTTTTCCTCCCCTGTTTGCGTTGTTTTCACAGGCCTATGAATTTTTGTTAACACGTAAAGGACAGGGGTAATGAGTGGCCGCCCACGTCTCCCGAACTGAGCTACAGCAAGCATAGCCCGCTGCTTAGCTCGTTGGGGGACCTTATTTCTTCGCCAGATGGCACAGCCCCCTCACGGTCATTACTACCTTAGACGACTCCGTCCCCACGGGCATCTTCGGATGCCCACCAATCAGTCCGTTATATAGCAGGAACAAAAATGGCGAGATGTTTGTGAATTTTTGCAACTCTCGTCAACCCGGCAGTACCCTGTTCAGGCACAAACGATCTCTCCGATTGGCAGAAAGGAAAACCAGATTGACCATACTACAGCCGTTTTACAGATATGGAGGAATTGTCTCTTGGAAGTCAGATCGAAGCAGGGTGCTGATATTGGCAGTGATCACCAACTTGTTGGCGCAAAAATGCGCTTACGAACGGCGGCGATCTATCGCCCTCAGAATACAAGAATCTTGCCACGTTTTAGGCGAAATTCACACACACGACACCGCGCTGCACGACTGCTTGAAATTTCAGTCGAGATACTCAGCATCAAATGGGCGGATTCACACTCATCGCTCAGCATGCGATACGATCGACTATGCTTGACTATTGTGTGTGGCTGCGTCGGAGCTGAAAATGTAGTATCTGAATATCGCCTTAATGTGCAAAAGCTTAAAGAGCCATCTATAAGACGTGCATATTTCGTTTGGCGAAACTTTTTCAAGCGTGAGGTAATTCTGTATCGGAAAACTTTTCTTTCTTGCGTTTGAGCTCCAATAAAGCACCCCCTAAAGGGGGTGGAGGGCCATCTCTTGAGCGCTGTAACCGCGGATGAGGGTGATGCCCGATCCGGCAAAGGAGACCACCCGTACCCGGACGGTGGATTCGCCGGGTCCGGTGATACGTGCGATGGGTAATCCTACACCGTGAACTAGCCGTGGCCTGGAGACGGTTGTTGCAACAGGTGTTAATGCTACGACGAGAAATTGTTGATTGAAAAGATTCTTCGAGTTTCCAGCAAAGTGTTCTTTATTCTATCCCAACGTTTCGCCTATTGGCATCTTCAGGGGAAATTATTTTAATTTGAAGTTCCGAGACTTACAAGCAAATTTGTTTGTTTTCTATTTGTTATCGTCCGGAGAAATTGTTGTATCAGAGATGCGCTTAGTCCACAGGGCGCCTCGTCAAGAGGTTCCTCTCGCGACGCTGGGGTTGCGGTTATAGCGGGCCCCAGCAAGGGTGTGCCCACTACATCTGACACTAGCCGCTTCCAAGGAGTCTCGTAGAGAGATTCCTCTTCCAACATCATCTATTTGGGAGGGAGCCGAAAATAACTGACCCCATCCAAGGCCGGTCTCGTGAGAAGCGCAATGCGCTTCGAGTCCGTGACTTCATCCTGCAAGTGAAAGAAGAGTTGAGGAGCAACAAGAAACGAGCATTCCTCAAGTGGGCATTTCAAGTCATCGCCGATAGACGCCGATAGGTTGGTTAAGAGGCAGAGATCCGTCGACGAAATGCCGGAGGGCTCCAGACGCCAGAAAACGGCTGCCAACGGTGTTTTAGTCTCTTCCTACGCGGACGCGGTTAAAGTTGGGATCGATCTTACGGTTGTCGACGCCGACGGATGCATTTGCATTGTAAACATAATCGTATCCTAATTTTGGGCAGTTACTGGCCTACCTTTCAAGTGGTCTGTACAAGCAATTATTTTTAAATTGAGTTGATTGTAGGAAACCATTGAATATTTTATAGTTCGTTTTTAAGTGCTTTGGGAACACTATTCGATCCACAGTGTTTAATTTCGTAATTCAATGTCCACACGTTGTAGTCCGGATGGCGCAACGATTAGCACGTTCGCATTCAACGCACTGGGCCCCGGTTCGATTCCGGGGATTTACGTGTCGGACTATGAGCCCACTCAGCTGTTAAATGAGTACACATTTATGGGGTAAATAGCTCGGTTGAGCGTGTTGCTGATCACATACCTCTGCACAAAAACCGTCACGATCTAGAAAATGAGGTGATGCTAACTCATCTCGAGGCCGTGGTTCAAATTGGACTGTTGCGCCAGTTATTTATTTATTTAATGTCCAGACGCAAATAGTTGTTTAATAATTCTAGGATATTTTTTTCTTTTGTGAAAAGTTTTGATCAATAAAGCCCACACACACTCATACTCATATTTGGAGTGAAAGGGCTTATGAAGAAGAAGAAAAAAAAGTCACAATGAGAAATCATACTTTTGCATGTAGGTAGGTGGTTGATTGGGCGAAATACATCACCGCCTGAAGAATGAACCGTCTGCACACAATGCACCATGCTGCTACACAGTGCTGCTGATGATGATGATGGCGTCCGCTTCTTGCTCCCGAGATACCAAATCGAAATCACGGATGACGAATTGGGCCAACAACATGTCATGTGTCACAACGAAACGAATTGCATGCCATTCTTCGTTGCCTGAACTTTTGCACAACTGTTTTCCCAGTGTACGTAGGTCGTTGTTGGACTACGGCCGACAGCAGCATGTTGACGCAACATCTGGCGCAGATATAAACAAAAACATTAGAGCGCGCACAGTGTGAGAGATTACGATGTGTACCGTACCGTAGCGTCATCCGAGCGTATTCTCGTGTACTGTATGTACCGTTATGAATTAACTCTTGCCACCATTCATAAAAATATGAAAACTTTGTTTTTTTTTTTCTGTTTCGTTCGCTGCTCGTTCGGTCGTGTGTTTTGCGCGTTTCGCCGCGAGCCCGTTTGTACGGCGGCAGTTGTCTGGATGTCATCCGGCAGGAAAATGAGTCTGGTGGTGGTGATTGGTGAAACAACCAATTCGGCGGGGTCGAAGTCCGCAGGACGGCACAACACTTGTCGTGGACGTTGCCATTTACATGGTCGCCAGAGTCTGAATGGCTCATAGTATTTATTTTCATTGCACTTTTCATAGTACGCACTTTAAATACGCGCGCCACGGATATAATTCATTGATTTATTTCGAGCCACAAGCCACCCCAGCGCAGTCACTACGTGATCACGAAAAGTCAATGAACAGACCACATACTCGTACGGGCTACACACTATGCCGAGTATAACGAGACACCGCAACTATGCAACAAAATCAGAAACAAATTCAACAACAACAGCGCGCAGACTTGGATTTTTCCGAGGAATCCGACAGTCTCGGTTTTTTTTTTATGAATTAAGTGCACTTGGCTGCAAAACAAACGTAATGTTGGATGGAGCGGTTGCCGCGCGTGATCCCGACGTTTGCAAATCGCATATACGAGTATGCACCCAATGTGGGGTGCAGACGAACTGTACCCTCACTCACTCACAGTACACTTTGGTTGCAAATGTTTTCATCCGGCCTCCAGTTTATCGCACAATCACCCTTCCCTCCCGGTATAGTCCATCCCGATATTCCATGCACATGCATCATCGCCATCCACACCAGCCTTTGGAATGTGCATCGTGGTCGTGCACACAAACAAACATTGGGGAGCATGCAATGTGCATATGGCGCGGTAAACAACCTCTAGAACGCCACAACAAAACATCGCGCTGTTGTTAACTTGATGACGATGCGGTCGACACGAAACTGCCGCTGTTCGCATGGAAGTGTGGAATGCACTTTAAAGTCGGTGTTCCCATCCGAAAAGGTCAATGTCGAGTTAGGTTCGATAGTAGGGTAAGTAGAGGGGGGTTGTAAGATTTATTCTACTGTATAGTAAATGTCTATGACTTATTTTCTAGTGCACTAAGGCTCGTTTTCTCAATGTCCGATTAAGACTTAAACTTCAGTTAAAGAGACATTGAACGTACCCATCTGTCAAATTTTACAGGGAAAACAACAACAACAACAAATTTTATCTCGAGTTTAAATTTTAACCGGACATTGAGAAAACGGGCCTAAATAACTAAAAGAATGAAATCAGAAAGGTGGACCCATCTTAAAAAGAAGTGATACAAAAAGAAGTGATGGTCATCGGTGCCATTCAGAAATTACCAAGGTTTCACTATACCCCAAAAAGGTCCTTTTGCCCTGCCCAGGGAGCTCAAAATGACTTCAACAGTTCTCCAGTGAATTGGTCTCACTACTCCATTTCAAACGATACCCGTCTAACTACTAGATTTCCTTTCCTTCGCCATTCAAAAGCAGCCTCTGCAGCTATTCTTCTTCATTTGGCGCGCGGTAAGGAATATAATGTACCGATACAGGAACCCTGGGTCTCTCGTGATATTGTGAGAGGCGTGGGGTCTCCTGATTACACTGTTTTTTATGCGAAAGGCCAAAGGAGGCCCCGGTCATGCATTCTTTTCAGGAATACCATCAAGGCTTTCCTGTTGCCAAATTATAATGACAAGGACACTGTACTAGTCTGCATTGACCTTAGAGGTAGGGTTTACTGGATTGTGTCGGCATATATGCCGCATGACAATGAGGGCGCTTTCACTTCGGTCATTCTGAGGGAGGCCATTGCAGCGGCAAGAGCTGTAAATAAGTAATGAGGCTTTAAATTGGCCTCATCAAGAGGATGTCATGTGGAGGAAGCAACGTAAGCATATTGACCTGGAAGGCGGCGGTACGTGCTTGTCGTAGTCCTGATCGGGATATGTGTGTGGGGGGGTTCTTTGCCTTCCTGTCACCTCTTTTCTCATTACCATTAAAAAAAACCTGTAAAGAACCAAAGAAATTAGTAGCGAGAACCAAAAAACACCAGACAAAGGTTTCTTTGTAATGTCTAATCTTTGGCCAGGCTTCAATATGTTCTGGCAAAAATAAAAGGCACCAACCAAGTCAACACTGTTAGAAGACAAGTTAAGGTAACGAGACAGCCGACGAGTTCGTCAGGAGGGCCGGAGTTTTTCGACTCCTTTTTTAGATACTACTTTTTCTTAACCCCTAGTGAGGCATAGCGCGTCAACCACTCCTGTGCGCCATCGCACTCTATTCTAGGCAATGGAGCGCATCTCCCCAAATGACTTACCCAGCGCCTTACACTCTTTTGCCACATATCGACGCCATGTGATTCGAGGACCCCCTCTTGGTCGGCCTTGGTTGGAAATGGGGTTCCATTTCATGGCATGTAAAGTAATGCAGCTGTCATACTTCCACAATGTGTGACCTGACCCATCCACTTCCATTTTCGTCTGCATATCAATTCGTCGATTGACATCTGACCCAGAAAATTCTGTTTTAGATGATGATAGACGATTTATTAATATTCTGTGTATGAATAAATTCGCCAAGTTATGGGATGCCTACAAAGATTTCAATCAAAATGGCAACACTGATTCTAGCGAACTGTTTATTGGGGACACATATTTGTTCCCCTTTTCATTTAATATCCGTAGTAGGCTCCAGCTAGCGACGTTGTACCGCACCGGGAAAATCGGAGAAGAAAGCAAGTCGCCGGGGGGTATGTCAAGTTGAGGAGAGAAAAAGTCCGGAAATTTCTCATGAAATGTTTTTCGAGACATTCCACACACACATACAATATGTGATATTTGTTTGTGAAATATCCGCAGGAATGTCGAATAAAGGGGCGACAGTGGCGCGATGGTGGCCTACATAATAACCGGATTTGTTCTTTGTTGTGAGAAAGACATCAAAATGATGGCGGATTGAAACGGACGAGAGTCAAATTGAAGTGGACAACGACGGAATAATTTTGAGGGCACTCATTGCTCCCATGTGTGTGTGCTTATTTTCGAGATAATAGTATTCCAATTTCTAGAATTCCAGACAAGAATAGCTACAAGTGGGATACAATGCGTGGATGTGCCTCTACCATTTCCAGAATGTCATCGTTAGAAGTTTGAATACTCATTTGCCCTAAACCCTAGTGGGGCATAGCGGGGCATAGCGCGCCAACTATTCCATGTGGCTTAGCTGACGTTCAGTTGGCATAAACCAGTTTCAGACGATGCACGTTGTCAGCATGCAGGTCCTACTCCCATTTAGCCGCCTACAAATCACGAGATGTTGGCGGCCCCGCACCACAGGGGGAAGACAACACAAACATCTATGGCCACGAACGCCGTGGACGGGACTTGAACCCGTAACGACCGTACTCAGTACAGTACTGAGACTGACACCTCTACCAAAGAGGATTGATAATTCTACAAGAGTTATCACTCCATATAACTTTCCCCTCTGCCAGGAGATTTGTATGTATTGACAAATTGTATAGACTTCACAAGAAAGCTGACTCCGCCTCCGGCGGTAGATTTGTATGTATTGATTCTCTTGTGTATCTATACTGTGTAGTTTATACCATGTTTACACAATTTGTCAATACATACAAATCTCCTGGCAGAGGCGAAACTTCTATGGAGTGATAACTCTTGTGGAATCTATACTATTTGCCTCTACGCACTGAGCTACCGGTCGCCTCATCTTTAAGAATACAATAAGCGAGGCACCGCCTCAATCATGGCAGAGTTTAACACGCGCTAGATAGCTAGCTCGGCTATCGGTAGTGTGGGCGGGGTTTGTTGTTGACACACCCGCCTCGCTCGACGTTAAGAAAAAAAATTTTCCGTGCCGGCCCGAGTGCGGAAACCAAACGGGTAAGTCCCTAACCAGATCGATATAAAGAAGAAAGTGGCTGACGTAGAACCAATCCTCGTCGCTGCAACTACCCCTGATGGCGTGGGGTATCGCGCACTCCCACAAGCCTAACCCCCGTGGTCAAAGTATGTACATATCGACCGGTAGCTCAGTGCGTAGAGGCATCAGTGTCATGTCTGACTAACAGCGTTTCGGGTTAGAATAGATGTTTCTGTTGTCTTCCTCCTGTAGTGTCGGGTGTAATAATAAGCCACAGCATCCCCCGACTTGTCGCAGGTAGGCGGCTAAATCGGGAAGCAGGAGGTGCATGCTGTGCAACTGTATTCTTCGAAACTATGTAGTTTATGCCAACGAAACGTCAACACTGTACTGCTGCAAAAAGGCTGTGGGGAAGAGATGGGGCTAACAGCCTAAAATGCTGCACTGGCTGTACGTTACTGTGATAAGACCTATACTGATGTACGGAGTGATCGTTTGGTGGAAAGCCCTTAGTATCGGGACAAATCAAACTCTGCTGGGGAAGGTTCAGAGAGCGGCTGCTGTGCCTATCAGCGATGCCCTACGGACAACTCCTTTCGCTGCCTTGGACGTGTTACTCAACTTGCTACCTGTGGATATTCGAGGAGAGCAAATAGCTACTAACACGGACATACGTTTGCGGGAGGTTGGTCAATGGACTGCATCAAGGACGGGGGGCACTCATCTGTCTTCTACAATAGGGTGACCCCAGCTTCAACGGAATTACGCGGTGGCGTCGTATACCTTTGGTAAAAACTTCAAAGGCAATATCCCTTCACGCAGTCTTTGGATGAATGAAGGGCTTGTACTGACACTGACACGGTTTGTTTCTACACAGACGGGGGCAAAAATTATAGTGGGGTTGGCATAGGTGTGTACTCTATCGGGCCGAACGTTCGTTTATCAGGACGTCTCCCAGATCACTGCAATGTTTTGCAGGCGGAGGTTTCCGCAATTATGGAAGTCGTGGCGTGGCTGGGTCGCAACATTGTGGGGTGTCACTGGACACTGCCTGTTGGGGGAACATGCTAGGAGCTCCTCACTATGACTACTGTAGAAGCTGCGCTGATGTGGAGGAGGAGGAAAGCGTTTTCCATCTGCTCTGTACCTGTCCGGCACTCTCATGGAGAAGGAGGTCAATCTTGAGATCTAGCTTCTTTACGCTCCTTGAGGACTTGGCTGGGGTAGACATTCACCTGCTGAGCCGATTCATGGTCAGCTCTGGCTGGCTCAAATGATTCGCGGAGGTCTAGTGTTACAAATCAAGGGTATCGCAACGGACCTAGTTATGGTCTAAGTGTGCCGTGGTATTCATGGCAGCCCCAGTAAGCTAACCTAACGTCAACTGGGCCACTTGAAACAGTTGACGCGCTATGTACATTTATTGTGCGAGTTTCTACGATGGATGAATTTTCTGATTTTCTTAGAAACGCTGTCCGGTACAATGGAACATGTACCAGGTAGCGTCATTTTTCGGATCATAATTTTTTTCCCGTCCATTTTACCCAAACTTCTGACAGCCAACAGCTGATATTACATGATATGCGGACGTGTTTTTCAATTGTTGCGGAATTCTTAAGTGATGCGGTCGCTAGTTTTCTGTTCTACGTCGTCCGTAAATGAAACGAAAAAGTTAGTACACAGTCGCATTTCAATTCGAATGCCGTCAGCTGTTCAGTTTGGCAAACATAAAAAACATAAAAACTGACAGCTGATGGATCATAGCCGCTTCTGACACAATTTATGATCCACGAATCCGGGTCTGGACTGGAACTGGACCACGTTCCTGATCTTGGTGTTTTGAGACCGCGACCATTATGACGATTTCAGCTATACTTACTAGAACGTATTTTCTTCCTGAACATACCAAGATTTGAGTTTACTGCCGTTTTTTGTACTGATTCGTGACATATTGCTGAACAGCTGATTCCAAGGTAAACGCTTTTGACACTTCCTGTTCTGAAACTGTTCTGTATCGTTTCTTTGCTGCTGTTATTCTGTTCTAATTTGTTCTGTTGCAAAGCAATCTGACTAATAAACGAGTGAAAAGACGACAAGACAAACCATAACCGTGTGACCGCCACACACGTATCATGTGCAGACATTCCAAAGAGTAAGAATAAGATGCATCCGAAGCTCGTGGAGGAAGAAGCTATGCATATATTGGAAGCATGAAAAAGACCTCTCAATGCATTCTCTGTCGATGATGGCTTCAATTTATATATGCAATCGAATGCATAAGTTGCATTGCGAGTCGTTGCGGCTGCCCTGGTCGTTGCACCCCGCGCTTGGTTAAGCTGCATCCGTAGCTATACGGGATCGATGGCGACATCTTGCATCGGAATGCGGTTTCATGACGCACCGCGTACGTGAACGTATGCAACCCTGGCGCTCGCCCTCCCCCTTTGCAGAACCCACGGGCTCCCGGACCACCAGCTAATAAATGTGCGAGTCTAAAGTGCGCGCTCTTGATACACGGAACGATACGGATAGGAGAAGGAGAAAGATGTGTTTATGTGCACATATCAGTAGCAATGACCTCTGTAACGTACACGCTAAACAGCTAAATGCTAAATTACATCGGCTCATGACACATTTACAGGAATGTGTCACTCTAGATTTGACACAAATACGTCACGTGTGGGGACGTGGTGGTGTCGTCCACCATATCGAACGGACAGACATTACACTGCTGCAACCAATCGTTTGGTGGTGGTGTACATTGTGCGCCCCAAAAGCCAATTGAGACATTTCACAAAAGTGGGACACCCAACAAGAGAATAGTAGAATAGTGGTCAGCGTCAAAAAGGATGAACGTTTTCATTATTTTTTTTCTGTTCGTTCTGGAGGCACAGTGACATAGGCTGGGTACGCGCGGGAAATTCAAATTTTACGTGAATGTTAGCAGGAAATTGAGCAGGAAATGCTGATGCAACAGGAAGTGTGTTGATGTACTCAATGAGAATTGAGTATGTGCATACATATTTTGCGTATTCGAAATAAAAAATGCAAAAGAGGGTCTTGTTACTGCATATTTGCAAAGAAATGGTTAATTTTATGACGGCGAGAATCTTAAAGAAACGGAAGTGTAGACCGGGCATGGTACAAAATTTTTGGCTCTGTGAACGACCCCCCCAATGAACTCGCCCCACAAAATGGTGAGCTCCATTTTTGGCGTGATTGTTCATTATTAATTATTCCCCCAATTTAAAATGAACAAAACACCTCAAGAAAGATGAAAATTGCCTCGAAAAAAAAAAGAAAGAGAAAAATGCTCCCAAATTTGAAGCGATAATTCCCATGAAAGACCCAAAAATCGATTATAAATAATGCCCACGAAATTACGATATCAAGGGTTGTGACCCCAGTCGTGGGCTCCGCGTTTAAGGGATCACAACCCTCAGTGTCACACAAAAATAAAAGCTCGCTTCGCTCGCTCTGGGTGTAGCAGTCTTTTGTGTGGGTTACGCTCGCTCCGCGCTTAAAGGATCACGACCCTTAGTATGCTCAAATATAAACGCTCGCTCTGAATACAAATAGCTAGAAATTTTCAAAAGTGAAATGATGCCATTGGCGTTATTCTCCTTTAAAACCAGATCGTACGCGCAGATTGGTCCAGGCAAACCTGCACTACGCCAAAACAGCCTCGGATGTTATGGTAGCCAGGTTTAAATTTAAATTTGGTATAGCTCTAATACAGGAGCCCTGGCAAGTTAAAAGAATTATCAAAGGACTGAAGGTAAGCAATGCTTCACTCATATATGACACCAACACGTCCAGACCTCGCGCTTGTGTCATCGTGAAGAAAAGCATTAATCACATTCACCTTTCAGAATTCATCAGCAACGATCTAGTGGCTATTAGCATCAGCGACCGGTAGCGCAGTGTGTTGAGGCATCAGTCTCATGTTTGACTACCGGCGTTTCGGGCTCGAATCCCATCCACGACGACGTTCGTGGCCATAGATGTGCAGGAGGTGCATGCTGACAACTGCATTCTTCAAAACCAGTTTATGCCGTCGAAACGTCAACTGGGCCGCATGGAACAGTTGTGCCAGGAGGAGCATTTTCTCTGATCTCAACCAAACTTACGCGAGAATTTTCTGATTTTAAAACTCAAAAAGTACCGTTAGTTAGTCGAAAAATCAAGAAGCCGTCATCGAGCTATGCTGCGATTCACCACCTGTAACGAACGGTTTGGTGGGCCTCAGAAGATGTCCATGGGCACGAAGCCGAAGGTTGCATAGTGATTGTGAAGGTCGGGCAGTGCCATCTGGCGAAGAAATAGGCCCCTCAACGAGCTAGGCAGCGGCCTATGTCTGCTGTAGCTCAGTTCGGGAGACGTGGGTGGGGTTTTCGCCGCTCGTTGTCCCTGACGTTTACGTATTACTAAAAATTCATAGACCTGGGGAAGACAACACAAACATGGGAGGCAAAAATGGGGAATAATTAAAAAAATTAAGCGATAAGGATGGAATGGTTGGCGGACGGATCAGATACCCATGCGCTCGTGTCTGGGTCCGGGTGTAATGGGATCCTCGACCTCTGGTTTCGTACCACCAACAGATCACTACTCATCAGGTGCTACAGAGAAGAAAGCACAGCTGCGTGAGGAGGGAATACGTTAAGTAAAATTGGCTAAGTCCTAAGATTTAGAGCAAGTAGGCTTAATGTGCTTGTGGAGATGTGCATCGGTGGAAGGACTGAAACGAACCCGATGAGGTCCATTTTAGTCCGTTTTTTTACCAGAAATGGGCCCCACGTTGGGCGCCGTGTTGAATCGACCGTGCCACGAATTGAATGGACCGCGAAGGGTTGCTCGCGTTAGTGACATTAAGTGTACGGAAGGCTTTCGGAGAATTTACCGGTGTGAGTGCGGAACGGAAATAATTTGAATTTAAATTGTGAGGCATTTGACCGCGGAAAGAAACAAATAAAAACGCGTTTGCGAGTTCGAGGTGAGGTGACGGGGTGCTTTCGGCTCAACGGGCGGCGTCGCCGACAGGTGATCAACTCACGACCAGCGGGTGAGTTCAATTTTTGTTTTGTGTCGTTTGTGTCTGTTCTTTTCGTTTTCTGCTTTTATTACGGGCTGCAATGGCTAAGCAAATAGTTGCCATCGTGTTCCCAAAGCTCCTAATGTAGAGCTTCTCCCCTCTCTCTCTCTTATTTTAGTTAGTTTCAGTTTGCGGTCTAGGAATCCCAGGCGCGCCCTAGACATGGTTGGGTGGGATTCGAGCGCTAGAGCCTCAACATCTTGGCTCCCCGCATTTCGCGGAAGTTCCAGAGGTGATGATTGACATCCCTCTTGGTGTAGTCGTTTTTGCGTTTTTCTGCTGTGATACTTCGTCCAGCAAGTTATTTTCTTTTGTTTGATTTTTCTTGGTCCAAGTGCGGTGTTGTATCGGGCAGAAGTGTGACATTTAAAGTGTCAACGGGTAGGCCCTGAGTTGGTCGTTTACCCACCCTATCACTCCCGTCACTGGCAAGCCAGCCAACACGCGTCGTTTGACTAACTTAGATAGGAAGTTTTGACTTTTTGATGTCTGACAGGCCTTCACGGCAACGTCAACTACTTCCGCTCCTGTAACCGTTACACACCCCCAGAAATCGGCGGAAATGCTCGGAGGAGAAGAACAAACTTTCTTGGAAAAAAGTTTGTTCCTCTCGTCCGGATGATTCTAAGCATCACCTAATTATCTTTTGATGCTACTGTTGGTGGGTGTCAGGACAACCGGACCTTCTTTGGCATGAAGTTATAGATGAATAGCAGACTTCGAAAATAGGGGTATTTCCTGAATCTACGATGATGAGAGCAATGCCTTGGAGTACGGTTGAAAGCATGTTGTGTCCTTTAGTCAGGACAAAAGCACCCTTTTGGGTGTGAAGCGAAACCTAACCAGTGTGGGTATTTCCTGATTTCAGGTTGTGAGACCAATGTACTGGAGTACTGTTGAAAGCATTTTGAGTCCTTTGGTCAGGACAAAAGGACCTTCTTGGGCATGGAGCCCTTCGGCATGGGAGTACCGATAATCATCATCGGAAGGCCGACCAGGTAGTGGTGGTAACATAGCCTGAAACAACAGGAGTTCAGCAATGCTGAATTGTAGGTAACGCGATGACCGAAGAACGAATCCTGCGATGACGCCAGTCCAACCCAAGCCTTATTATATCGACAATGTGCTCTGAAACAATAGAGATATCAAAGACCTTTTGCCTCCCGAACACTATTTGATATTGTCTAGCAGCTGGACAGTGATTATCTTGAATTCATTGAACCCCTTACTGTTGAAATTTTGAAACCAGCGATATTTCAATTCAACTCCCCAGTCACTTTAAAATGTTATAAAAATAACCACAAGACCCTAATATTTCCGGAACATACAAAAAAACTATAAGTTTCCCCTTTTAACTTAAGTCAAGCACCCCTAAATATCAAAAATAGAACAATTTCCTAGATGGATCGTATTCTTTTTCGTGATAAATGAATCAACAGATACACGATCCCCCGTGAAATCTAAATACGAGAAACACAACTATATTTAGACAAAATCATTTTCTTTGTTCGTCTATGGCTCAGGCTCAAAGAAGGTGGTCGGACATACCCTCGATATCTTGTACTAAATTTAAAAACTCATCAAAAGCATTTTCCAAATACCAATCAAGTCAAAGACCCTCGAAATGTGTTAGAGCCTTCGTAGGGGAGATTCTAAAATGCTGTACAAATAAAATTTGATTACTATCACCTCTATTCGACACTTTATTTCTTCCTTCCTGTCTTTCCTAATTTTCTTTCCGATTTGTCTTGTACCTAATTTTAAACTATTTTCCTCCCAAATGGAGATGCCCATTATATTCAGGGCATCGCGGTGGTTGTCGCACGTCTTTCTGCTCTTCGCTTTAAGGGCTATGTGACGATTATGCATTGAAAAAAATTGTTAGTTAGGGAAGAACATAATCGCGACCCCTAAAAAAAAGTAGAACATGCGAACCGTTGAGCAAATGCCCTGTACCCAAAAATCCCATTGAAATCAAATATCAATCCGATTTCCATCTGCGTCACCTTAAGTTCCCCCTAAATGCATACTTTATGTGTGACATGATGCGTCCGTTTCAGTTGTCAGCTATGCCCGTTCTTTCAACACACTTTCATTCCAGGAGGATCACCCCATAATCGCAGACTATGTATAGTGTCATGTAGACTACAGTATGTGTCCCAAAAATGTAGTAAGCTCGCTTAGGATTTGATTGTAGGGCGGACATGGTAAAGTAGCCCCCTCCCTCCCTGGCAATTAAGCCGACATACTCAATTGCCCTAACCCCTTGTGGGGCATAGCGCGTCAACTGTTCCATGTGGCCCAGTTGACGTTTCGTTGGCATAAATTGGTTTCAGAGAATGCAGTTGCCAGCATGCACCTCCTGCACATCCATGGCCGCGAACGTCGTCGTGGACGGGATTCGAACCCGAGACGCTGGTAGTCAAACATGAGACTGATGTCTCAGCACACTGCGCTACCGGTCGCCCCAAGTACAGTAACCTGGATCAAGATAAACCATGAACTTCTATTTTAGCCAAAAAATGCATAAACGCCTTCCTCTGCTCTAATTTCAGCACGTTAGAATAGAGGTTCCAGAGAAGGGCGAGCTATATATCTCCTCCGCCTACATGGCCTATATGGAAGACCGGCACCGCCAGAGGAGCTGGAGCAACTTGTGGCATTTACCATATCCAGGAAGGCTGGTGGAGTGTGATGCCAACGGAGCATCGAAATCCATCTATAGACGCCCCTGCTTAACTTCATTCTAAATACTAATCGTAGTGTGTAATAAGGGGAACTCCCCAACCTTAGTTTTTCCGAGCTCTGTAAATAACGCAGGGTGGGAAAAGGTCCTAGATAAGGTTGAAAAATGGAGAGTATCTGAGTTGAGATCCTTTTCGAACCACAACTGAATACTTTTCAATATAAATGCTTCCAGGGAGACTCCAACGCCTCACAGAAACCCCAAGAGGATCGACAGGAAGAGTTTCAGACAGATTTTCAAAGCGAAACTCTCTGATATACCTAATCCCTCAATAGACTCCGTGGAGGAGTCGGACAAGGAGGTTGAATCTTTTGAGAAAGCTATGGAAGTAGCTTTCCAAGTCTCATGTCCAGCGAATAGAAGTGAGAAAACTATTCCGCCTTGGTGGAACGAGCGCCTCTCCATGCACTGACTAGGGAGATCTTCAATATTTGCAACAAGCACAGGGTCTGGCGGGATATAAGGACTGCCTACAAATATACAAAAAAAAAGCCATTAGAGCGACTAAAGCCCAAGCGTGGGAGGACTTCTGTCAATCTATGGATAATATCAAGGATACAGCAAGGATCCCATCTCCCCCACTACCCTAATCCCTTACCGCCAACGCTGTGCTCTCGCATCAAAGGGTTTCCCCTAAGCTTTGGTATCAACATAAACCAAAACCAGCAAAATCCTGTCCAAGGAGCACTCCAATCCGTCCTTAGTGAAAAGAACCACTTCTGAATCCCTTGAGCTCCTTCTAAACATACACTTTCCCGGTTGAAAAGAAAGCCCAGAACCGCGTGATGCGGAGTGCGCGAGCAAAGTGAATTTGTGCAATTCGTCATCACAGGCGAAAGAATATCCTGGGAAATCAACAGCTTCTCCCCTTTCAAGTCACCCGAGCCAGACGGCATACTGCCCATTATACTGCAAGAGCTATAAGATTAGTAGTTCCCAGGCTGTTGGTGTTCTTCAGAAGCTGCCTCAACCACGCTCCCCAGTCGTGGCGACGGGTTCGAGTCGTATTCATACAAAGTAGACAAAATGTTGCGCGAACTGTCAATTTTTGAATTTTGAAAATGTTCCCTTCCGGATCAGAACACTTCAGATCCTGAGGGGAACATTTTCAGAAAAAAAATTTAAATTTCACGGTTCATATTTTACCGGAGGGGAAAGCATATGGAGGAGAAATGGAGAAATGTCATGTCAGATCCATGAAATGTAACCAGAGCCAAAACGCCAGAAGTTTTCAATTAACCTGTTTTTTTATTCAAATTTCAAAATAGGCAGTCTTAATGGAGCACCCTATGTATGCAGGTTTGAGGGCAACGAAATAACGTTTCCTTAAAGAAGATGACAATTTCAAATCCTCATTAGGATTGGGAATATTGTCGTCATATGGATCTGATTAACGTCTGATCGTCTCATATGCCATTCTCTTGATACACATCGTATAAATACGCCCACCCCATCAGCATATCGTAGGATATGTGTGTCCTAAATTAGTGCACGCGGCTGCGGTCGCGGTATGCCCCATTTAAGTTCCAATATAGGACTCACGTTGATCACACATTCGAATTCGTCTCCGTCACTAGAACGATTATTTTCAAAAGAAGTAAGAAAAATGTCGGCCTGTCAACGGCGGAAGCGATTCCTAAAAATAAAAACTCGAGGGGGATCTTCAGTTGAGCCGTTTTCTGTATTAACGAAAAAAAAAACAAGAAGAAGAAGAAAATAAGACGCTCGCTCATGCTACCTTGCTTTCATGTTTGTTGTGTTTCGTCCTCTTCCCTTTTGCCATGATTTTTTGTTGTCTTTGGGCTTAAGCCGAATTAGGTTTTGTTGTTGCTCTTCTTAGTTCTTGTTGCAGTTTGGATAAGAAGTGGTGGTGGCGACGTCACACATGAAAATAGAAAGTTCACTGCCTTCGGAAATGCAACGGCCCTGGCCGACCGGAAGCGCACTACACTATTGCACCATCTTAGTAGTTGTCTTGGGGTTTACATCAAAAAATTTACCACAAACATCGCAGGAGTCTCTATGCACATTTTGGAATTGGAAAGAAGAAGAATTTATCAAATGAAATGATCATTGAGCCTATTGTGAGCCATAAAGCCTAGCAGAGATTTATAGTGGATGTTAAGGATGACGCGTCGTTTAGGGATGAGAATTTATAAGCACACTATAGGCATTAGATACGAATAAGGCTCATCTGGAATCTATTAAAAATTCCATTTTATTTTAGCTCATGTGAATTTATTGCATTTGCACCGAGGACAGGACACTTATTAGACGTCATTTGTGGCGCCCAAATTCTGGGGCAGTTCCAACACTAATGAGTGGGAAGCATCGCTGCTCGAGTACTTATTGGGAACTAACCTTCTGCTTTGTAATGTGGGCAAGGAGCCCACTTTCATCACTAGGCAAGAAGTCCTTGATATTACCCGTGCTTCGGAGAAAATTCTGCACCTGATAAGGAATTGCAGAGTGTCGTCGGAGCTCTCTTTCTCCGACCATCGGTATCTCGAATTTAGCCTCGTCGAACGTCCTGCAGCCAAACCGCATTCTTTAAATCGTAGAAGAACCAACTGGCCTGGGTATCGCGATACTCTTTCGGCAGTGCTGCCCCTTCCACCAGGCCAACCCGGCAACACATTCGAGTTGGACTTTATGTTAACCACCACTTTCACTGATGCAATTAAAACGGCGGCATCTGCATCGTGTCCTGTTTCCACTCACACAGGCAAAAAGAAACAAGCTTGGTGGAATGATCGACTTTCCGTGGTCAGATCTGTTTGCAGGAAAGGCTTCAATAAGGCAAAGGCGTCTAAACAAGCATCGGGTTGGCGCTCCTACAAAAGACAATTGAGTTCTTACACAAAAAGGAGCTGAGCACAGCTAAACGGAACTCATGGAGGAGCTTCTGCGAAGGTGTGGAACAGTCAAGTGACGCCTCCAGGCTTCGCAAAATTTTGTCTTCAGATCCATCCATGCCTAGCCACTATCGAGCTTCTGCTGGACACGCATTTCCCTGGCGGCGAAGGGGACAATTCTTTGAGGGACTCATCCAACCCCAGTACAGCGCCCTGCGATTACGAATCTATTCTATCAAGGGAAAATATTTTGTGGGCGATTAATAGCTTCGAGACCTTTAAATCTTCATCGCTGCGGACCTTCAGAACTCCGTTGATATTGTGTACCCATGGACAGAAGCCATCCTAACTGCATACCTAGCATTAAGTTACGTTCCGAGAAGCTGGACGGAGGTGCTAGTCATTTTTATTCTTAAGGCGGGCAGAAGCTCGCATGTCCGTCCAAATGACCCCAGACCAATCAGCCTCAATCTTGCTTAAACTACTGGAGAGACTGATTGACCTCCATCTTCGTAACACGGAAGGTCAGTTGATATGGCTCTGCACTCTTGGGTTGGCTGTATTGAAAAGTCCCTGGAAGGCAGGGAATATACGTTGGCTGTGCTCTTGGATATCGAGGGCGTCTTCAACAATATTAAGCCTAGTGCGATAATAGGGGCGCTAAAGAACCTGGACTCGATAAATCGCTCTGTAAATTCATTGGCCTGCTGCTCACATCCAGGACCATTCGCACTACTTTGGGAACGTCGTCTGTCAGTAGAAGCATCTGTAATGGCACCCTCTCAAGGTGGAATACTGTCGCCTGTTCTTTGGAACTTAGCGGTCAATGCGTTGCTTCTGAAACTGGAAGAAATTGGGTGGCATGTGATATTGTCATTGCTAGTTCCGGTAAGTTTCCAGGAGTCATAAGTGAGGTACTCCAGATTGCCTTATGTATTCTAACTGAATGGGCAGGCACCTGCGGCGCCGGCGTAAACGCCGATAAAAACGAACTTGTGCACTTCAGCAGAAAAAAAATTCCCCCTTTTGGATGCCAAGAGACTGGTCTTTGCTGGCAAAGCAAAGTTCCTCGGACTTATCTTCGATAAGAAGTTAATATGGAAACTAAATATTTTAGAATGGGTGAAAAAGGCAACTGTTGCGCTTTACTGGTGTAGAAGGGCTATAGGTAAAAACTGGGGCCTCCAGCCGAAAGTGGTGTACTGGTTATACACTGCAGTGGTACGGCCTATCTTATTATACGGCAAATGCGTATGGTGGACGGCACTCAGAGTTGCGTCCTCTTATAACCTACTGGGGAAAGTGCAAAGACTTGCTGCAATTGCCGCTACTGGGGCTTTGAGAACTATTTCGTCGGCTGGCTTGGACATCCTGCTCAACTTGCTTCCGGTGGATATTTTTGGCGAACAACTGGCGGCCAAAACAGCCCTGCGTCTTCGAGATACTGGACAGTGGTGCGCGCTAAAGAGCGGACACTCCGCTATTCTGGGTAGTCTGAATCTTCCAGCAGTAACCGACTATACCGTTCCAGAAATGACCTTTGGCAGCAACCACATCAGCCTGATTCCCTCTAGAGATCAATGGGCGGGCAGCACCTCTATTCCACCTGACTCCTTGGCCATCTACACACATGGCTCCAAGACCGATGACGGAGTGGGTGCGGGCATTTATTCGGAGCGACTAAATATTAAGGTATCGGTCCATCATCCCGTATCTTAACCCCGTTAGGGCACCCATAACAGTGTGCAAAATGACAATCGAGTCCGGTGCAATCGGCAGGACCAATGCTAGATGGCACGACGGTAGTACTTGCCAAACAACGAGGATGATATGGCCTAGGATAGATCCTAATCGCTCTGCCTCACTCCTCTCATTAAACAGGAAACATATTGGCAGGGTGGTGGGGATCATCACAGGGCACTTTCCTATCGGCGAGCATGCGAGGAGGCTTCGACTTCCTCATCACGACTACTGCAGAAGTTGTCATGATGTGGATGAGGAGGAGAGTGTTGCTCACCTTCTTTGTTACTGCCTAGCCTTGGCTAATAGGAGGAGAAGCTTTTTGGGACTCTCCTTTATCCAGGACCTAGAGGGTCTCGTAAGAGTTAATGCAATTGAAATTAATCGGTTTATTGCCAGCGTCGGCTGGCTGGATACTTCGGGTTAAGAGTTTTAGGTAACAGAATTTTGGTGGTATCACAACGGACCATGAGTGGTCTATGTGCGCTGTGGTTTACTCACGGCAACCCCTGAACCTACCTCTCTCTCAATTGCCCTAACCCCTTGTGGGGCATAGCGCGTCAACCGTTCCATGTGGCCCAGTTGACGTTTCTCGGCATAAACTGGTTTCGGAAAATGCAGTTGCCAGCATGCATCTCCTGCACATCCATGGCCACGTCGTGGACGGGATTCGAACCCGAAACGCCGGTAGTCAAACATGAGACTGATGCCTCAACACACTGCGCTACCAGTCGCCCCCGGAATCTACCTACCTAACATAAATTTACAATAGGCAGGCAACTTAGTATCAGAATACCACTTAACGTTTTTGCACAGAAATTGATTAGTATCTGCATAATGCAAACTTAGTCGGCTTTCACACGGAACACACGATAAAAAAGATTCTAGCAGAAAGCACCAGTTGCGAATGAGCTTTTTATGTGAGACGATTAATTTAAAATTGCACTCGTATAGAAAGCTCGCTCACCACTGGTGCTTTCTGCTAGAATCTCGTGTATCGTGCGTTCCATGTGAGTGGCCTGGGGTCTCCGGATTATACACTTCCTTACGTTAAAGACCAGGGTGAGCCCCGGTCGTGTATTCTTGTAAGGAAGACGCTTAACGCTTTTCTGATATCGACATTTGGCGACAAGGATTCCGTTGTGGTATGCCTGGAATTTGGCGATAGGCGATACTGGATTATCTCAGCATACCTACCACATGACTTTACAGACATCCTACCGTCGAATAACTGGAAAGATGCTATAGCATTCGCCAATATATGAAAAAAATGGTCTTGTACTTGGATGCGACTCCAATGCACACCATACAATATGGGGTAATTACGATACAAATGAGTGCAAGTTTGGACCCTCTAGCTGCTCTAGTTTAGAAGAAAAACGCACTTTTAAGTTTGGCGGTCGAGGGGTCACTTTGCTTTGAAATTTTCGGGGTTTTTCGAAGTTTTTCGTCCGGAATGGTATTTTCTGGTTTATGGGGAAGGTTCAAGCTTCATTTTAAGGCAAAATTCAACTCTCTAGCTGCCGTAGTTTTTGAGTTATAGCCATTTGAAAAAGTGCAAATTTGGACCCTCTAGCTGTTCTAGTTTAAAAGAAAAACGCACTTTTAAGTTTGGCGGTCGAGGGGTCACTCTGCTTTGAAATTTTCGGGGTTTTTCGAAGTTTTTCGAAGTTTTTCGTCCGGAATGGTATTTTCCAGTTTTAGGGGAAGGTTCAAGCTTCATTTTAAGGCAAAATTGAACTCTCTAGCTGCGAATAGCTTGAGAGTTGCTATAGCATTCGCCAAAACACAAAAAAATGGTCTTATACTTGGATGCGACTCCAATGCACACCATACAATATGGGGTAGTTCCAATACAAATGAGCGAGGAGAATTGCTGTTCGAATTTCTAATAAGCTCAAATCTCCTGATTTGTAACGTAGGCTGCGAGCCTACCTTTGTTACCAAGAGTAGGCAAGAAGTCTTGGACTTATAACTTGGGTCCGGGGATATTCAGCCTATGGTACGAGAATGGAGAGTTTCGTCGGATCACTCCTTTTCCGATCACCGTCACCGGTATCTTCAATTTTCACTGGACGAACGAGTAGAATCGAAATCAGTTATCTTAAATCGAAAAAGAAACGGACTGGCATGTACCTAGTCTAGCCATAAATATTGTTACAAGGTTTGGCAACCCTGCAGAAAGGAACCGTTATATTGCATTTCTTAAAACTTTAGCTAATCGCTATAGTACGCTTGTGCTTGATGCATTTGTCATCATTTGAGTTTAATTTTTAGTGTAGTGAACATGGATTGGGGTGACAAAGAAAATAGAATTGCTGTGATTGCACTTCATAAAGTAGGAATGCAACCAAGTGATATTTTTAAGACTCTGCATACCCTTGGTATAAGCCGAATGTTTGTATATCGGGCTATTGAAAGATTTAATGATACGTCTGGAGTAAGTGACCGTGAAAGAAGTGGCCGTCCGCGAACTACTCGAACACCTCAAGCGGTTAAAGCCGTGCGCGAGAGAATTCGCCGTAATCCTCTTCGTAAACAAAAAATTTTATCGCGTGAGATGAAAATACCCCAAAGAACAATTTCACGTATCATCAAAAGTGACTTGGGGTTGGGTGCTTATCGTAGATCTACCGGGCATTTACCAACAGATTCGTTAAAAAAAATAGAGTGGAAAAATCAAAACGATTACTTTGCCGGCACGCAAACCAAGAACACCGTAAAATTTTGTTTACGGACGAAAAATTTTTTACTGTCGAAGAAACATTTAATAAACAAAACGATAGGGTTTATGCTCACAGTGCCAGAGAAGCTTCTCAAGTTGCCCAAAAGGTTCAAAGAGGTCATCATCCAGCCTCAGTAATGGTTTGGTGGGGTGTTAGCTACAACGGGGTGGCAAAGTTGCATTTTTGTGAGAAGGGCGTCAAAACGTCTGCCAAAATTTATCAAGAAAGTGTCCTTGAAAGTGTAGTGAAACCTCTCAACACGTCATTATTCAAAAATCAGCCTTGGAGTTTCCAGCAAGATTCTGCACCAGGTCATAAGGCGAAGTCAACCCAAAAATGGCTTGAAGAAAATGCTCCAGATTTTATTAAAGCTGAAGATTGGCCTTCCTCTAGCCCAGACCTGAATCCGCTGGATTACGAATTATGGTCTGTCTTAGAGCAAATGACGTGCTCTAAAAGACATTCTAATATCGAATCCTTAAAGAAGTCTCTTACATATGCAGTCGCCAACTTTCCGATTGAAGTCGTGCGTGCTTCCATAGATAAGTGGCCAGCTCGATTAAAGGCTTGTGTGAAGGCAAAAGGCAATCACTTCGAATAACTTGTTGCAATTTCCGTTGTTGACAATGCATTTAATAAATAAACAATGATTTCTTAACATATAACACCTCTTTTATTGAACAGTGCTTCAAAAAGTTTGTAACAGTATTTATGGCTAGACTAGGTATATAGAGAAACCGTTTCAATGGTGCTGCCGGCATTACCGTCCCAGCCACGCAACAAGGAAGAATTCGATGATATGATTTACACTCTAACTGGTGCTCTAAATGAAGTCGTCCTGCCCTGTCAGTAGACAATCGGGCAATAAGAACCTGGTGGAGCCCCCAGATCTCAAATCTACGCGTGACTTGCAGGAGAAGCTTTAACAAGGCGAAATTTTCCAGACTAAATTCTTGTCTTTTACTCAATTGCCCTGTGGGGCATAGCGCGTCAACTGTTCCATGTGGCCCAGTTGACGTTTCGTTGACATAAACTGGTTTCGGAGAATGCAGTTGCCAGCGTGCCCCTCCTGCACATCCATGGCCACGAACGTCGTCGTGGACGGGATTCGAACCCGAAACGCCGGTAGTCAAACATGAGACTGATGCCTCAACATACTGCGCTACCGGTCGCCCCGCGAGTATCACAACGGACTCATCTGTGGTCTAAGTGAGCTGTGACACTTCATGTTGTTAATTGCCTTGACCCTTCCAGGGGCATGGGCGCGTCCACATCTCTAGCATTTCTCTGCCTTGTTGGCGTTTCGACAGCATATCTATACTTTTCGGAAGTGCAGTTGCTAGCATGCACCTCCTATCCGCGCCGTCTTTATACTGACATGCTCGGAGCACTGTGAGAGTTCTATTAGTACCCACAGGCAGTTTTTGATCGCGCCGAGATTTGAACTCCTAGCTCTAGATTAGTATCGGCCACCGAGCGCGACACTTCATGGCAGCCACTCTAAGCTAACCTACTTGTTCACTTGCATATCTAATTGACATTTATAATGTGTATCTAATTATCTGCATACATTAACTATTCACGCGACATGTGAATGAATCAGTGTCATTGCCTTTTCGTATTCACTTGTCATGAATCGTACTTAACCGTAGGAAATCATTATTATTATTATTATTATTTTCTCAACGACTTCTTGAATAAAACAAGAATTGTATTCTTGTTTATCGCATCATTAATATTATATGTTGTATAGCGCCAACTTGATACGATGCTCAATTGAATGAGCATCCGCAAAATATTTATATGAGAATACTCGTACGCCATGTGCTTATGGAAAGTATCTGCGAATATAGCAGATACACGTAGTATAAAAGTAACATTCTTGGCATTTTATTCATTAATCTCAACCTTGAGGAGAGAATGTCTAATGAGAGGAATGTCGTTGTCGAGTGTATGAATGATGTAATCTTCTCCAGATATTGTAACACTGTTCAATTAGCATCAAAAACAAACCACGTTTTGTCGTTAAAGTGGAGTCATAAAAAGATTTATGATGATTCGTGTGCGTCGTCTTACAATTGTTTCCTTTTTCGAATTGTTTTCTTGTAATTTCATATCTTCCATTTTAAATTGTATCTAAATATGTATTACGAGTACAAAGATCTCACATATTCGATCAGCTCGGAACTTGACTCCCGAAACCCGATTGTTTAGACACAATTTCTAATTCCAAAGAAAATGCCTCAATGTCCACCACAGAATGACTTGGTTCAAACACAGCGCGGCTGCTTTCACGTTGCAGTTGTGCATTCCTGCACTGCACGGATGTAGTACTCGTACGTAGCGAAATTAGCTAGAATGCAAAGGAATGTGACTCTACCAACACTGTATATATCATATGATCCAGAAGACGAAACGTGCAGCAGCCTTTATTGACTGGTAACTAGTAGACATTCCTAAAGGTGTTCTTTAGCCACTGACCACAAAGTGTGCAGCATCCATCGGCGAACAAGAAAACTTTCCAAAAACCCGCCAAGATATAAGACTGTCCTCTACTACTCGAAAGAATTCGAGGAATAAAAAGACGACCATGAATATAAATGGTATACAATACACAAACGGTGCAGACAAAACAAGAAGAAGAATGAAAATGAAATGGGCTGCACTGAATACTGGACTGTTTCGTAAGACGCACCAAGGGCTAGGGTAAGCTGAGAAGATTGTTGTGCTGAAAGTGACATAGTGAGTCGCGATAGTTCGATGGTTGGGTTAGGTTAGGTTAAGGGGCTGCCACGATGCAACACAGCACACTTAGACCACTTATGGGTCCATTGTGATACCACCAATAACGTTTCACCTCACTAAAAAGAAACCTAGGGCCCGAACCACCCGTAACTGGCAACGTATCGATTGAGCTGTATCACGCCCATATCCTTAAGGTCCTCCAAGTCACGGTAAAACCAGGAGCTCAGTATGTTCTTTATACTATTTATATAATGGCCAATGCTGGATAGTGACATAGAAGGTGCGATGCTTTATCTAGAGAATATGGGTTCGATCCCCGCCCGGCGCGTCAATAAAAACTGCCTGTGGGTACTATTAGAACTCCCACAGCGTTCCAAGCTCGTCACTAAAAGACGGCTTGAGCAGGAGAAGCATGCTAGCCACTGCACCATCCGAAATTTACATGCTATTGAAACGTCAACAAGACATAACTTACGAGGGTTGCCTTTTATATTTCGGGATTAGAGAACAAAAACAAATATTAATCATTGAAAATCGCTTTATTGTTTTTCAAAATATTCCCCATGAAGATCTATACACTTTTGCATGCGTTTGAACCAATTGTCAAAGTACTTTTGCCACTCTGATTGAGGTGTCTCCAAAACATGCATTCTGAACGCAGCAACCGCTTCTTCAGGTGTTGAAAAACGTTGACCTCTCAGTTTGTTTTTTACGTACGGGAATAAAAAGAAGTCATTCGGTGCCAAGTCAGGACTATACGGCGGATGACCCATCAAATCTATGTTTTGAGTGCTCAAAAATGCAGTTGTTTGAGCTGATGTGTGAGAGCTCGCATTGTCGTGGTGAAGAGTGATCCGTCTTCGGCGGTTGGTTTTCCTGATTTCTTGGAAGACAACTGGCAAACAAATGGTTGTGTACCACTCAGAATTGACTGTTCTGCGTTGTTCTAGTGGTACGGTTGCGACATGTCCAGTTTTTCCGAAAAAGCAGGCGACCATTTGCTTGGAAGTGCTTCGTGCGCGAACAACTTTTGTTGGGTTTGGCTCATCTTGAAACGCCCATACAGTCGACTGCTGTTTACTTTTGGGCTCATACGCGTAAATCCACGATTCATCACCTGTCACGATGTCCTAGACGTGTTTCGAAGCACCGCGATCGTATTTTTTGAGCATTTCTTTCGACCAATCGACACGAGCCTTTTTTTGAGCGATTGAGAAATTGTGTGGGATCCAACGCGAATGTATGCTGGTCCCACTAATGCCTAAGGTTGTCTCAATCTCACGATAGGTCACATGACGATCTTGCAATATCAGTTCGCGCACAGCATCAATGGTTTCCGGACGACCTTCACCTTTTGGACGACCTTCACGAAATTCGTCTTGGAGTGAACTACGACCTCGATTGAATTCACCATACCATCGATAAACACTGTTCCTCGATGGAGCTTCATCGCCAAAAATTGAATTCAGTTCATCCATGCACTGTTGCTGAGTTAATCCACGTCGAAAGTTGTAAAAAATAATCGCACGAAAATGTTCACGATTGAATTCCATTATTTGGCCGAGATTAATCTTTTAAGTTACTGTAAAAAACACAAATAGCGCTCGTATGTCAAAACGTTCTGAGTACGTATAACCTCAAAAATGTCAAACTTTACGATAGAGCTGTCAGTTGCCAGATTGCAACACTAGGGTTGCCCAATCCCGAAATATAAAAGGCAACCTACGTAGTAATGCAAGAGATGTTGACGCGGCCATGTCCCTCGAGGGATCAAGGCAATTAACAACAAAACGCTTTACTCCTCATGCGCATTCTCACATTTCCTGCATTATGAGGAAGACGGAGCCTCCATGCGAGCACGCCGATGGGGCAGTGCCCCGTGATAGCCTCCACCACAATGCCAATGTGCTTCCTACGTATAGATAGTAATGTCTCTCGCAGTTACGACATGACTCCTTAACCAGACCTGAGATCGCCAAAGTCTCTGCCTGCAGGACACTACAAAAGTTGGAAAGACGGTAGAATAAGTTGATTCCCTGTCCCTGCGAGTATATGCCCGCCCCAACTCCGACATCGGTCTTACAGCCATCCGTGTAGATGACCAAAGAGCTGGTGGTAAAGGGTACGTTATCAGCCCATAGGCTCCTCGACGGAATTAGGCTGGCGTAATTCTTGTCAAAAACGTGTTCTACAGAAGTGTAATCAGTTTCCAAAGGAAAATCCAGGTTGCCCAGAATAGTTGAGTGGCCAGTACTCGACGCACGCCATTGGCCTGTTTCGCGGAGATGCAGGGCAGAGTTCCCTGCCAGTTGTTCGCCAAATAAGTATGTCAAGCGGGAGCAAGTTTAGCAGCGTATCTAAGCAGGCTGACGGAGTTGTTCTTAAAGCAGCTGTAATGAACCATATTCTGGTCTGGTCGTGCTGCTTACACCGGTAACTCCAAGGCAGCACCTGATGAGTAGTGATCTGTCGGTGGTACGAAACCAAAGGCCGAGGGTCCCATTACACCTGGACCCCGATGCGACCGCGGGGGTAAGTGTAACCGTAACCGTCTGCCAACCATTCCATCCACATCGCCTCAATTTTTTGACTCCTCATTTTTACCACCCCTGTTTTTGCGATCGAGATGGATGGCGCATCCGGTACAACCATGAGTTGTATGAGCTGTACGATGAGCTGGAAGTTTAGAAAATCGTCAAACTTCAACGAATTCAATGGACAGGGCATTTACAACAAACGGACGATGATCCCATGCCAAAGATAGTAATGAACGCAGAACGAGTCGACCGAGCGAGATTGCGAAGACGTCCGAGAGCTCGTTGGGGGAGCTCAGTATATGCAGACGCCGAGCAGCTACTGGGCTTCCAAAATTGGAGGACGCGGTCACGTGACCGAGATAATTGGAGGACAACGATCCAGCCCGCCAAGGCCCGACGTCGGGCTGTCGCGCCACGATGATGATGTTTGTGTTGTCTTCCGCAGGCCTGTTTTTTTGTTAATATGTAAAGAACAGGGGCAACGAGCGGCGAAAACCCCGCCCACGTCTCCCGAACTAAGCTACAGCAAGGATAGGCCGCTGCTTAGCTCGTTGAGGGGTCTTTTTCTTCGCTAGATAGCGCGGCCCGACTTTCACGGTCATTATACTACCTTAGACTTCGCCCCCACGGTTCAGCCAATCGTCTACCTGCCTGAGTAGAGCGCTTGTGTGGCTTGTTCACCCGCTCAAGGATGTTGGAGTTCCACGTCAACTTCTTGCCAAAGATTAAAACCAGGACCTTAGCTCTATCAGTGAAATCCAGTTTCTTGGCATTCAATGATGCAGGCTCAACAGGATGAAGCCCGTGTCTTCTGGTGAAGAGCACAAGTTCGGTCTTGTGAAAGTTGACACCAAGGCTGGAATGGTCTGCCGATTCGGTGAGATTGCATAGAGCATTCTGCGACAACTCACTAAGGACTCCTGGGAATCTGCCGGAAACAGCAATAGCAACATCGTGTGCATATGCCGCCACATTGAATCCAGACTCTTTCCCAGTGTTAGAAACAGTCCATTGACCGACAGGTTCCAAAGAAGAGGGGACAGTATGCCGTCGGCAAAATAGGGGAGCAAGAGGTGTATACTGGCAACTGCATTCTCCAAAACTAGTTTATGCCAACGAATCGCCAACTGGGCCACATGGAACAGTAACGCGCTATGCCCCACAAAGGATTAGGACAATTGAGTATCAGGGATAGGAGGAGGATCACGTTATCAAACCTGGCTTCTGGCCGTCTCTGAAAGAAGGGGTAAAATTTGCCTCTACAGTCATGAGGCATGTGGTCAGCTGTTTAGATTGAGCTTCTTTTCAAAATACAGTAAAACATGCATAATCCCATCTGCATTGTCAGCACACACATACATATGTGAATACCCTCAAATTGAACTGAATACATGCCACCAGCAGACTATGTTGCAGCAACATCACCATTCCATTCATTATACTCGTATATTACGAAATCTTCAAAACAACACATTGCCAACATAACTGCCAATATAAGAATCGGAAGGAATTCAACGGAATCGGCTAGAAAGGGCGGAATGTATGCTTAACCAGAGATCCAGGCAGGATTTTTTCATATATAGTATTCTGGAGGGGAGAAACGTCGGAGATTTCGTTTTTGCTCATTTATCATATGTATATGTGAATACTCCCGACTCGGGACGACGACGAGCACAACAGAGAGCACACTAAGATACTACACACGTACAGTCTTAGTAGAGTGCAACAACAATTCCAAGTTCAACGTTCTTCGGAGGAATTTGTACGCGCGATCTGCGATCGCATCGCAATGTCGTCGTCGCGACAAGAGATCCAAATCGAAGTTGTCGCGGGATCTTCAGAAGAATTTCACTGGTTGTTGGGTGATATATGACATCAGTGAGGAAGAAATTCTATATATCAGCCGCCGTTTCTTTGCGCCAGAACAGAACACAACATTACACGTATCTAACATACAATACATTATCCCCTATAAGAAGAAGCTCTCGACGATATTGTTGATTTAGGCCCACCCATACAACCGCCGACAGTAGAGGAAGTTGATCTCGCGTTGCGGTCACTAAAACGAAATAAAGTGCCGGGCGCTGACGAGATTCCAGCTGAACTGCTAAAATTCGGGGGAACGAGTCTAGTTGATGCCATACATCAATTACTCCTGCAAATATGGGAGGATGAGGTTATCCCAGACGAGCGAGAGCTCGTTGGGAGAGCTCAGTATATGCGAACGCCGAGCAGCCGCTGGGCTTTCAAAATTGGAGGACGCGGTCACGTGACCGAGATAATTGGAGGACAATGATCCAGGCGGCCAAGGTCCGATGTCGGGCTGTTGCGCCACGATGACGATGATTACAGTGGGGCATGAGCGCTCTACTAGATAGGATCCGGAACATATTCGTGGCCTGTCTTTTAACAGGCTACATCCCGAAGGTATGAAGGGAGGCTGAAGTGGTTTTCCTGCATAAACTGGGAAAAAAGGACTATACAGAGGCAAAGTCCTTCAGGCCAGTTAGCCTTACATCATTCCTGTTGAAAACAATGGAAAGGGTGTTGGTGGACTACCTGGAGAATACCACGCTAATGTATAGTCTTCTGAGTAGGTGCCAACATGCTTATAGAGCAGGCAGATCTACGTAAACCGCTCTACGCGAACTCGTTAGAGTTGCAGAGAGAGATTAATAACGGCGGGATCGCTATGTCCACATTTATGGACATAAAGGGTGCTTTTGATAAATCTCCTTTACCAAACTAAGAAACGCCCTAACTGAGCGGGGGGTTGATTCTATTATAATTAAGTGGATCGACTCTAGTATGCTTAAGCAGAAGGCGATAAATCTTAGCAGTGGATGTGTCAGAATACGGGGTAAAGTAGTCCGAAGATGCCCACAAGGAGGTGTTCTTTCGCCTCTACTGTGGAACATCACCGTAGACAGTCTTCTCTGGAAGCTGGACTCGATGGGCGTACACACTGTAGGATACGCCGATGACTTGGCTCTTACGGTAAGTGGAAAGTTCATGGACACAATTCTAGGTTGCATGAACAGACAATGATGATGATAAACGTTAGTAAATCAACCAGGTCCGAAGCATACATACCCTAGACTTGTACAGACCTAGTGGAGTCCGAAGCGTACATACCCTAGACTTGTACAGACCTAATGGTGATACCAAAAGTTATAATTGGCAACGACCATATGCATTAAAAGTGGGCCTCCTATATGGCCAGTTCATAGGGGAGGTTGGCACTCATTCAGTGGGATCTTGACCATTCTCAAAATCAATTAACTAACTAACCCATTCTACAAATATTTGTCGAATTTTTCATTCTATCGAAAGTTATTGCTTATTTGAAGTTTCATTTGTAGGGGAAGTAGGGGTTTCGTTGGTCGGACTTTACGTATTTTCAATATTAGCCAACTGGCTCCTACTACAAACATTTGATCAAAATTTCAAGTCACTAGCTTTATTTGGTCGTAAGTTATCGCTTATTTTAAGTTTCATTTCTAGGGGAGGTAGAGGTTCCTTAGGTCGGATCTTACCGATCTTTAATGCCAACTAACCCAATCTAACTTCAAACATTTTACCCAAAATTTCAAGTCGCTGGCTTCATTCCATCAAAAGTTATCGCTTATTTGAAGTTTCATTTGTAGGGGAGGTGGGGGTTCCTTGGGTCGGATCTTGCCCATTTTCAATACCAACCAAGTAGATCTTACTAGCAACATTCCACCAAATTTTCAACTTCTAGTATCATTCTATCGAAAGTTATCGTAATTAAACGAATATTTAATTTTTTGAAATTTGTAGGGGAGGTAGGCGTTCCTTTGATCTGATTATGTCCAACTTACAGAACCTTGAACAGCTTCTCATCTTAGGGTTACATGTCAAAAATCAGGGTTCTACGTCAATTGATTCAAGAGTTATACACAAAAAAACGTGAAAAGTAGGGTAGTACGGTGTTCTTTCTAAGAAAATTACCGTTAGTTTTCCACTGATCGATTTTATTTTCCCAAGAGAGTATAAGATTACTCTCACGAGTAATCTGCCAAAGCTAGAGTTTTTCATGTTTATTTAATCGGGAGTTGCAGATACATTTATGTATTTTACATATGTAGGGGAGGTAGGCGTTCTCTTGGCCTGATCACATGATGCCCATTTTCAATACCAACCAACTAGATCACACTGCCAACATTTGACCAAAATTTCAAGGCTCTAGCTTCATTCTATCGAAAGTTATCGTGCGAACGAACGGACGGACAGACAGACAGACAAACAGACAGACAGACAGATAGACAGACAGATAGACAGACAGATAGACAGACAGATAGACAGACAGATAGACAGACAGATAGACAGACAGATAGACAGACAGATAGACAGACAGATAGACAGACAGATAGACAGACAGACAGACGGACAGACAGACGGACAGACAGACATGGCTAAATCGAATCAGGAGGTGACCCTGATCATTTATATACATATATACATTGCTATACCTCCGAAGCCTCCTTTAAAGTGTTACATATTTTCGTCGTGACAAAAACAATATACCCTATACTACAATATAAGTTTAGGGTATAAACACTATGATTTTTACTCGTAAAAGGAAAGACATAGCGATAACTCTCTTGCGGCTTTTTGGTTCGGAAATTAGGGTGTCCAAGGAAGTGAAGCATCTAGGGGTTACCTTAGAGGCGAAACTAACTTGGAATGTTCACGTTGATGAGAAGATACAAAAAGCGAAAAGGATTTTGCATCAATGTAAGAGAGTGTGCGCTCGTAGCTGGGGAATTTCACCTAAAGCGGCACACTGGATTTACACAATGATGGTAAGACCTATTCTAGCCTTTGCGTCAGTGGTATGGTGGCCAAAAGCCATGCAGAAAACTACAAAGCAGAAGCTAGATGGAGTACAAAGGATAGCAGACGAACATAAACTCCAAATTGGTACTAGAGTGTCCAAAAGCTCAACACGTGTGCCTCAGAAAATGAGGTTACACTGATGTGGGTAAAAGGACACATAGGTACATACAACAGGAAATGAGGCGGCGGATGCCTTAGCAAAACAGGGATCAGGGATTACAGGGCATGGTAATTTTAAGGCTCATCTGGCCAAAATTCAAATCGAAGAAGATGACGTTTGCCGACATCTGGAAATCACTGATGACCGGGAGGGGCGAAAAGGGACTCAACCATTAGTGGTTTGCTTAGGCTATCCCCCGGAATACAATTATTATTAACAGGATATTGAGAAAACGGGCCTTAATATTTTATTTTTTTTCTATTTTACTTTTAGACAACTTTATTGGATTTTTGGCCACCGTGCGTCGCCTCATCATATAACCTTTTTAAATTCTCATCAATTAGCGCCTTTTAATACATTGTGTGCATGTCGGCTGTTTTAAAAAAAAAGTCATAGGTACCTACATTAACCTATCGACCATTCGATTATAGGATAATCTCCATAAAATTCCCATTAAAATACAAATGAGTACCCTTTCAGATTAGATTGTCAATGATTACAGAAAAAAAAAACATTCCACCTCTGCTACGAATTTATCAATAAATTGATCGAAATCAAAAATCTAAATCTGAAAATATTCCCACACATCCTGTTTCGTTGTGTACTTCTTCAGCAACATTGTATCGAACAGTCATGGATACTCCCAATAAGTATCGTCCGTATCAGGACAAGTCTGGCTCACACTATCATTCCTACATCTCATTACAAGCATAAGATAGGACCAATAACTGTGTGTGTTCGATTCATATGTCTTTCTCTGGTTTTAGGGCGGCAATCTTTAGATACATATATTTTATTCATCTGTGTTTTTTTTTCGTCGGCCTGAAAAGTCCTTTTCCTTCGTGTAAAGTCGGCTGTAGAGTAATAATATAATATATTATGTCCGGAATGCATCGAGATCTTTTTTTTTCTCCCACGCCAAACAACCTTCAAGGCTACAGATACAGAGTATCTATATTGCATTAAATTACCTGATATACAAAAGAAAAAAGACACCAGCCGCGCCGCTGCTGCTCAGCATGCATCGCAGAATGACCCAAACACGTTAAAATGTCTGAACATATTTTAAAATGGGACGGATGGATCATGTATTAGGACGATGTGTTGTTTCGGTTTGGGTGTTTTGTCCACGATTAGTAGTGGCTGAAGAAAAAGAAAAATTCCCCGAAGGACTCAACTCGGAGCACAAAATTAAGAACGACTGCACTTGAAAGAAAAGTGATGGACGAAATAAAAGGCCATTGTTCGATTGGTGTCTGGCTTAAAACTTATATTATTACAAAAAAAAAAAAAAACAATGCAATAAATATTAAAGGTAACACATTCTGTGAGGCAGGGGAAATTTTGCCAGGATTGTTCAGCATGAAGGACGAGAGATAGAAGAATAGGAAGAATGCCCCTTTCCGCTTTGTTCGAGCTGAAGAGTTTCAATTAGTATAATTTTCTGAAATTCAGTGTTAACTGGGTTACGACTACCTGACAATTTTATTATGAATTCTACGGATTAATAATTGAGTTTCACTGTTACTTTTCTGTTATTTAAAGTGACAGTACAACAAGCGGTTCTACGTTGATATCGCTTTTGATATCACTTGTGATATCAACTAATTACAAAACCAGCAAATTATCCTTCGACCCTGTAAAATGGAAAACGCTTCCCAGATGTTCGCATTTAAAATCTCTCGAATCGCAATGCTTGAAATGGTGGTAATTGAAGAGTCGCAGAGTGGTGGTTACACCCAACAAGGTTCGCATGTGCACCTGGACACATGTAAGGTCAATGCAGCGGATGCTTATCCTTTGCCGCTCATCCATGGGATTTTGAGCCGCCTCTCAGTTCATCACGAGCTTAGACTTGAAGAATGCGTTTAGGCAAATTCACCTCGATGAAGCGTCCAAGGATAAGACAGCCACCACTGTTCCTGGCAGAACGTTGTACCAGTTTGTGACCATGCCTTTTGGCCTTTATAATGCACCAACGATGAAACGCCTAGTGGACCGCGTGATTCCAGCGCACTTGTGGAGCCAGATGTTTGTCTACCTAGATGATTTGTTGCTGATCTGGACAACTTGCGACGATCATTTATTGCTGCTTCAGGAAGTTGCCCTGTGTCTTCGTAAATGTTGAGAAGAGCAAATTCGTCAGGACTCACGTTCGATACTTCGGACATATAATCGGCAACGGCACCATTATGACCGACTCCAGCAAAGTTGAAGCAATAGCCAACTTCCCACGACCCTCGACCGCGAAACAACTACGCTGCTTCTTGGTTCTGTGCGGCTGACACCATAGGTTTGTACCGAATTACGCGTCAGTCAACATGGCATCGGCGAAGTGCTAACACAGACAACCGAAGACGGTTCCGAAGTGCCCATCGCTTACACGTCCAGAAAGATTAACTCAGCCCAGCGAAATTATACAGTCACCGAACAACACTATCTGGCAACGGTGACAGCGGTCAAAAAGTCTAGGGCCTATGTGAAAGGACAAGAGTTCTCAATAATAACTGACCATGCGTCGCTTAACTGGCTGATGAGTCAGTCAGATCTGCAAGGCAAGCTGGCTCGTTGAACATTGAAGCGGAAAAGAAGTACAGGAGCAACAGGCTTGGAAACTATGGGTTCCAAATGAGCTTTCAGCTGACTTAATCAGGCGCGTACACGAGTACGAGTGGCTGCAACGTCACAGGGTTTTATTCTTTTAGCCCAAAGACGTCAGTGAATTTGTCTCCTCCTCCACGCAGTTTGTGCAAGCAGTCGAAAGCTCCCAAAGTCTCCGGCCGCCCATCGAAAACCACTTCGTTTCCGATCGCGTCTTTCAACGGTTATGGATCTTGGATCTATTGGGACCGTTCCCCCGATCCAAATCAGGCAACATAGGAGCCATCGTGCTAGTCGACCATCTGTCAAAGTTCACTTTCGTTGAGCCAATTCGGAAGTTTACCGCGGAAATTCTGACCGGTTGGCTCGAGACCAGAGCGTTTCACGTCTTCGGAGTCCCGGAGACTATCGTGACTGACAATGGTCAGTTGGAACGATGTTGGAACGATACGGAGTTCAGCTTTATACACCCCAGGGCAACACCTGCAACGAGTCCACCGATCCATCGTAGCCGACATACTACTTTGACTTAACCCCTAGCGGGGCATAGCGCGTCAACTACTCCTGCGCGCCATCGTACTCTGTTCTGGGCAATGGGGCGCAACTCCCCAAAAGACTTACCCAGTACCTGACACTCCTTTGCCACAGATCGACGCCATGTGATTCGAGGACCCCCTCTTGGTCGGCCTTGGTTAGAAATGGGGTTCCATTTCATGGCATGCAAAGCAATGCAGTTATCACTCTTCCGCAATGTGTGACCTATCCACTGCCATTTTCGCCTGCGTATCAATTCGTCGATTGGCATCTGACCCGTATGCCGACTTAGCTCTTCATTTGATATTGTTTCGGGCCAGACAGCCGACATACGACCGTATGTTCATCCATCCCAGCAGGACTGGGATAGACGCATATCGCAAATAAACTGTGCGCTCCGGGCACGCATCACGCATCAATTAAAGCGTCGCCTTTCTTTGTCGTTCTTTTCGTTGGACAGCCCAAAGTCACTCACGGTAGCACATACCGCCTCCCCCGGAACCTTCATCTTCACGGGGAAAACAACACCGCCCTTAAGCCCGAGCGATAAACTAGCCATTCTCAGGCAGCAGATGCAACGAAATTTGCAAGCAAGTAATCAAGCCACTACAACCTGCGTTCTGGACCAATTGAACTCCAACCTGGAGACAAAGTGTTCAGGCGGAACTCTGCAAAAGCAATGCTACTCCAAGTTGGATTTCAAATTTGCTAAGAGCCAGATTGTTAAGAAAGTGGGCAATAGTCGGTACTTGGCGTTTGACCCAAAGGGCAATACTATCGGTATTTATCATACGAAGGAACTACGACGTTAAATTGTCGTTCTTTCCTACGATCATCTCTCATCGCCAGCGATAGCCCACCCTACAACCATAACGATGTTGGTGCTCCAGATCTCTTTTCGCCCCAGGCAGCAAAAATTAACCGGTACTGTAACGGCTGCGATTGGAAGGTTACCGGCCGATCCAGATCGAGAGGATGTGACGGCATGACGGCCGCCAACGTCTCAGCGCATCTGATGCATCATCTGGCAACTCCACCTTGCATGGAACTGCCTGCATAGGAAACAGTCCAATTTCAGATGTCACATTTTTGAAGTTCCAATGTGGAACTAACGAATATAAATTAATCTTAAGACTACACTGAACGCCAGATGAATAGAACCAAGGTCCTTAACTAAGATACTTGTAGTCCTAACATAACAAATACGTCAGAAATAAAACAACGAACGCGCGCTAAATTAATTCTTTTGCTACTTGAATCTCCAAGGGCCCTCCACTCCTCCGCTCTCGTCTCGGTTAGCTTTTTTTCGTCGCCTTCGCAAAGGGGGCTAGGCAAAATGCGCAGCACAGATTGGGGCGACCGGTAGCGTAGTGTGTTGAGGCATCAGTCTCATGTTTGACTACGGGCGTTTCGGGTTCGAATCCCGTCTACGACGACGTTCGTGGCCATGGATGTGCAGGAGGTGCATGTGGGCAACTGCATTCTCCGAAACCAGTTTATACCAACGAAACGTCAACTGGGCCAGATGGAACAGTTGACGCGCTATACCCCACAAGGGGTTAGGAAAATTGAGTAAAATGCGCAGCCTAGCCCAAGGACCTCGGAGCCTTCAGGGGACTCCCGAGTGTGGTGCAGGAACATGGATCGGGTTCTGCGGTCAATTTTTGTTAGATGTACATATATCCGGTAAAGGACATACCCGTTTTGTTTCGACACTCGGACCGACTCGCGAGTTTTTTTTTTGTAACATCTCGAGGCAGACCACGCACTACTCCGGCCACACTACCGGTAGTCGAGCTAGCTATCAAGCGCGAGTCACCTTCGATCGCAACTGAGGAGGTTTTAAAACTTAGGTTTCACAGATGCTCCGTACGACTATGCCCTCGGCCTCCGTCCTCATTGTGAGCCCAGCTCACGTAACACAACCGTTACAGAGGTCCGAAACGTCTGAACGTTCATGACAGCATAGGTTTATACTGTGTCTGTCCTTCCTGGTAGTGTTTTTTGCGAAATAATAAAATTCAATTCCCAAACATTTTCATCTCGTTGTGGGTATCACCGATAGTACATGACGTCCTTCTATTTTAGGCAAATTCTATTAAAAGTAACAATCCTGATCTACCCCACAGAAAAAAAATATAAATTTCCCACCTTAATTGACCGCACCGTGCACACTCTGAACTGGACATCTTAGACCAGACCAACTAAGCAGCCTGCCCAGTATACCGACGACTGTACTTGTACACAATAATCCGTCCACCACGATTCCTGGAAAAACTTCTTGTGCGAGATAACCAGAAAAAAGACCATTTATAAGGTCCCGTAAAGGAGCCTTCTCGCATGAAAACAAAAACAGAGCCGACGACGACGAACCCATCATACCAAAGGCATGAGGAGAAAAAAACCCCGAGGAGACAGTAAACTCATATATGAGGAATCTGGACGCAAGGAATCACACACGATGGACAGAAAACACAACGAATGGAATGTGAAGGAAAACGCACAGATAAAAGTTTAAAAGATATGCGGATATATACCTATACAAATTGCGAAAATAAACGTGGATGCTCGGTTTGATTTCTATTCGGAAGAATGCGGTTAGACATTTGTGCAGAATTAATAAATGTCATAAAATTTTCAAAGAGATTGTATCCTTAAATTTTTATTACAATCTATATCTATAATTGAAAAAAATAAAAAAAAAAGTGTGAAAATTGTACTCACTGCGTTTGAAGGGCACACATTTGCCAATCTTACCTGGAAAAATTAAAAACAATTGAAATGAATGGATAAATACGAGCAAAATGTGTGTTAACAATATTGTGTGCCTTTTTTTTGCAACCGGGCAAATAGCACAGTTACTAATGATGACATAGTGCCATCCCTTATACAAACGACCAGCACTAGGAGGTACTGTAGAAACATGCAATTACGACCCGCAACACAGAGGGAAGACAACATGAACGCCGTGGACGGGACTTGAACCTGTAAAGACCGTAGTCAGACATGAGACTGACGCCCTAACGCAATGGGGTACCGGTCGCCCCCAAAGAATTTTTTTGCGGCGTATAAAGTAGTCAAAGTTCACAGAACGACTTGCTTGGTGGTTGGCACGGGATATTTTTAGTTCCCGAGGCCCGGGGTGAAAAAATCACTTTTCACTCGGATTTTTTGTCATTTAACGCTCGCGTCACCCTAAGTGCACTTTCACACGAAGAGCCGCAAGGCTCTCGCTCGCGAGTCAGATATTTTCCCGCTCCCACCTTCCATTCATTCACACGAAGAGCCGTACGGCTCCCGCTCGTGAATGGGAGCGAGGCGCGTAAGACTGAAATGCAAAGAATACACTTCTGCTTTAACACGGGGAGCACGAGCTTTTACGACGCGCGAGTGAGAGCCGTGCATCTCGAGCCGTCGCGTCGCGCCACTTGGTCTAAATGCACAGCGAGAAGTGTCGGTTCACACGGGAAGAGCGACAAAGGCTCTCGCTCCTCAGTCCCCGCTACCCGCTAGGATGGACCCAATATGCTTTGGAACGTTGACGTTTTTGTCTTCGAAGACGGCGTCGACGGTAAAGAAGATACGTAGTCACAACACGTCTGCAACGCGTATTTTGCGACTCAACAGAGCTCGAGAGCCTTTGTCGCTCTTCCCATGTGAATGCCGGCACTCCTCGCTTTGCATTTATATCAAGAGCCGCGACGCACGGCTCGAGATGCACGAGCCGTACCGGCTCTCACTCGCGCGACGTAAGGGCTCGCGCTCCCCGTGTGAAAGCTGCAGTGTAGTCTTTGCATTTGTCTTACGCGCCTCGCTCTCACTCGCGAGCGAGAGCCGTGTGAGAGTGCACTAAGACTCTCAAATTTGCAAAAAAAAAATATTTTTTTTAATTTTTTCATTTTCTTTTTAATTTTTTTAATGTTTAATTTTTTCTCCTTATTTTTTTGTTTTAATGATTTATACTGAATGTTTAGTATGTTTAAAACTGATCCAAACGCCGTTGCACGCAGAGCGAGCGAAGCGAGCGTTCATGTTTGTGCGATACGGAGGGTTGCGATCCCTTAAGCACGGAGCGAGCGTAGCGAGGGTATTTGCAAATATTTCAATTTTCCATGCCTCCAATATACCAAACATTCAGTATAAATCACGAAAAAAATAAAAAAAAATAAAAAACTTTTTTTTTTGCAAATTCTAGACTTATAGAGTGACGTGAGTGAAAAGTGACAAAAATCCGAGTGAAAAGTTTCTTCAGCCGGGACCCCGAAAACTAAAAGGTTGCCGAATTTTCGTTAATACGTAAAGGACAGGGGCAACGAGCGGCGAAAACCCCGCCCACATCTCCCGAGCTGAGCTCCAGCAAGCATACGCCGCTGCTTAGCCTGTTGAGGGGGCTTTTTCTTCGCCAGATGGCACGGCCCGACCTTCACGGTCATTATGCTACCTAAGGCTCCGTAGTGCCTCCATAAAAAATTGTCCCCACTAGTAAATTATATTATAATTATATAGCAATTCCTTGTACGAGTAGTAACAACTTTTTCAATAAAATTAATACGTGATACGATCCTTCGTTCTTTAGTATAAAGACATTTTTAAAATTATGTACAGTAAAACTAAACCTCTCCTTACGTATTTTATAATTTTGAAATGTTCCGGCTGCTACAAGCTTTTGAATTTGTGAAAGACCTTGAAAGATGCTGACCTCACTTTACTAAAGATGTAATAGCTCAGAAACTACGCAGATACTGAATTTTAGCTACTACTTTACCCTAAATACGAAAATTTACAATAATTTACAAGAAACTGCTCTATAAAGTTAAAATTTTGCAAAAAAAAAAAAATATTTTATTTCCAGCTAATTTTTACCCAAAAATGTGAATTCTCAATTTTTTAATTTTTTACAGCTAGAGTCCTTTAAATCCAAAAAAAATCACATATAATATATTAAAAACATCAAATCCGCCTACCAATCAAACCAAATTGTAAAATCCTTAAGCTGGTCGACCTAAGAAATTATTTTTAACTTAAGTTGAATGTAAGCAACTATTGCACATATTTTAAATGGTTTTTAAGTACTTTGGGAGCACTTTATTTGATTTCTAGTGTCCAATTTCGTCAACGTCCAACTTGAAGGAACGACGATGAAAAGGATGAAACTTACGTCTCTTTTGATAAAATATCCCAGATGGGTTTCGGCTGCTACATATTAGGATATCTGCTAGTTTATTTTTAGCAGCTAATAAGTTTGCCGTTAACAACAAGAGATAACAGATTAGCACTTGAGACTGAGATCATATTGTACTTTTCAGCTTCTGCTAGATGTTATCTAAATTAGCTATTAACCAAATGAGCTGTCCCGTTAACGACCAACGCAACGTAGCAAAAACTTAAGTGTTTAGTCTTCACAACGTTGGTCGTTAATAAGACAGTTAGTTTGATTAACATCAATGGTACTGGCAAGACAACTTTTAAAGCTTTTAAACTGTTTTCTGATTACAGTATTTTTACCATGATTAGAAAAGTTGTAAACTTAAATTAAACACAGTAAATATTTGAATTTCGATGGAATTTTTATTTCATAATAAAGTTTGGATTATGCCATTACACGTGGAATGCAATATCCGTCAAATGTCCCCCATGGGACCGCTTGCAGGACTCGATCCTTTTGAGGTAATTTTCGATTACCTTTTCACACATTTCGGGCAATAACTCGGCTATAACTCGACGAATTTCGTCCTTCAATTGACCAATCGTCGTGAAATTGTTCGCATAAACACGGCCCTTCGCATAGCCCCACAAAAAGAAATCTAACGGCGTTAAATCGCAAGACCTTGCTGGCCAAGCCACATCGCCAAATCTCGAAATTACGCGTCCTGGGAATTTCTCGCGCAATAAAGCCAAATTTTGTCGCGTGGTGTGGCATGTGGCCCCGTCTTGTTGAAACCACATATTGTCGAGATCCATATCTTCAATTTTCGACCAAAAAAAGTCATGAATCATGGCGCCATAGCGCTGGCCATTGACTGTAACGGAGGCTCCTTCATCGTTTTCGAAGAGAAACGGCCCAATGACGCCGCCGGCCCACAATGCACACCAAGCAGTCACTTTTTGCGGGTACAACGGTTTCTCAGCGGTCACTTGCGATTGCTCACTGCCCCAGATGCGACAATTTTCTTTGTTTACATAGCCGCCGAGCGCAAAATGGGCCTCATCGCTAAAGAAGATTTTCTTCGAAAAATCGGCATCGGTGGCCTGCTGTTCGAGGACCCAATCTGAGTACTCACGACGCAATCTGTGATCAGTCGGCTTTAATTCTTGCGTGAGCTGCACTTTATAAGGATGGAGATGAAGGTCCAAAGGCCAAATGCGCCACAATGTGCCGTAAGATAGGCCTAAATGCAGGGATCGGCGCGGAATCGACAAATTCGGGTCTTCGGCCACACTTTCACTCACAGCGGCGATGTTTTCGGTCGAACGAGCAAAACGATGATGCACAGGTGTAGAAATGTCTATCACCGATCCAGTTTCTTCAAATTTTTTCACTGTGTAGGCAATTGTGCGCTCATTGGGACGATTATGTCGACCATAATCTGCGCGTAATGCACGAAACGTGGCCACCGTAGATTCACCATTTTGGTAGAAAAAAATGGCAAACCTTCAACTAAACCAATACCAGTTTGGAATACACTGACATTTGACAGATGTCGAATGGCAGGGCTTTACTTTCCGAAACACGAAATGGATAACCCTTTACTTACAGAAAGGATATTTGTACCGATTGTATCCCTATAGTGGACCTAATAGGGAATATATTTAAACAATTCTACACATTTCAGACTTCAAAATTGACCCCCCCCCCCCACCACCCTCCGACGACCCTGTTCTTTTCTTTATATCTTTAGTGGATTTAATAGTAACTGCGCCCTAACAATATGCAGACCCAAGGGTCTGGCTTAACTAAAACCTGCAAACAAACGCACCCTTCGTCTATCCTGTTTTTATAAGCGATATTCAATACAAAAACCGCTTAAGAAAAGGACATACATATTTACGTTAAAATTGAATTGCGTTGAACTCTATCCAGACGAATGATTGCATTGTTATATTCAAACGGCAGCACTGATCGCTCAAAAAAAAAAGAAAAGAATCTTTTAAACTAGACACGAACGTTAATCGTTTGGTGGCCCATTTGATCTGACCGCTGAACTATGGTGAGATGAAGAAAAATATACCGAGAGGACCAAAACAAGTCTGACGCGACTTGAATCGTCTTCGTCGTCGTCTCAGAATGGATTTCTTGGAAAATCTGTCTCACAGATTCAAAATCATTCCTCTACCGCGAGCGTTGGCTGACCAACACAATATGAACACACTAACAACAACAACAACAATAACGGCAATAAACAAACAACATCCAAGAGCGCTACCATGGCGAGCAAATAAGAAGAAGGTTGAGGTAAAAGACCAAAAGGCATATAAAGAAAAGATGAAAAAATGAATACAACAACAACAACAAATGTCGGAATAAAAACGGCAACGTTCTAAATGCCTACGTCCATCTGTCTTCCTCGTACCTATCGACTTTACCCTCGATTTGTCTTTGTCCTGAAAGGAATTTCTCTTACACTGATTCCTTTCTTTTATTCTCTTTCTCAGCCGCAGACGACCGACCATTCATGGTTGTTGTTTACCGCTTTTAGGTGTTTCGGAGGACCTCTTAGATTTCCTTCTGTAGGCTCTTCGAGTTGGAGTTGCAACGCTCGATCGTTCTTGGTGTGATTTGGTTTTTCCAATTTATTTTGGATCCCTGTTCTGTTGAAACCTACTCCGTATATGTGGTCAACGGTTGGAACATTATCATATAATATATTGGACGGATCGGCGGGGGTTTTTGGGGAATTTCAGGTGAGCGCATCAAACAAAAACAACGACAACTTAGCGCCGCTTCATGTGCTATAAAAGTCACTGCACCAGACACCGTATTCCATCATTCGGGGTGATGGCCCTACTAGACGACTTCCATTCAATGGAGAGGAGGTAAAGATCGCACACTGTTCGCTTGTATAGGTAAGGTATGGTATTCAGAACGTAACGAGACTATGCTAATTGGCGCCATTAGCCAAAGGAATCTCCATTAACAAGAATCGTTAAGGGTCTCCAAAATTTGTATTTAAGATACGTTCGCCACGCCGACTATCCGTTTGTTGTCATGCCATCAGTTTAGCCTAAAAAAAAGTAACACTTTTCCACGGGGACATGGTTAATTAAACCAAATCATAATAGCCCCAAGTTTTATGACTCGAAATAGTGATCGGATCACATTACATTTGAAATTTACATAAATTCCATTCTGATTAGGGGGATGCGGCTCCACTTGAAGTCTCTTTCATTTCTCTCCAATATTCGCTGCTTCTTGTCGTGTTTGAGATACATACATATGTATGTACACACGCACATGCATATACACATGATGATCAGAAACTTATCAATGAAATCAATCTTAATCGGCGCTAGATTTATCTAATCCGTGTTATTTGAGAAAGCTAACAATCTCATATCTTCTTGAAATACATAAAGGGATAATAAGCTTTGACGAACTGATTTAAATTAAATAATCACTTTTAGATTTTTGTTGTCTGGCCGTTGGCTTGACAAAAGAATCTTAAATTTCGTATAATTTACGATACATAGGGACGTCGTTCAAAGCGCCGAAATAACGTTGATTTATCATTTATTGTGACTTGTATAACAATATGAATAAATGAAGAAGTCTAAACTGTGGCTATTCTAGTGCTTTCTTTTATATCGATAACCAGCAGGCTGGGAGGTACTCGTACTGTAGAAATACGAGGGTGGTCCGATAAGTACTTAACCTACAAAAGAAAAAAAAAACGAAAATTTTGGAAAAGTGGCGATTTACTTCTCAACATAGTCTCCTTTCAGCTCGATACACTTGACCCAGCGATGCTCCAACTTCTTTAATCCGTCTGAAAAATACGTTTTCTCGAGGTGCAAAGTACAATATACTCGTAGGCCTCCGTGGCGGCGATGACCTCCTCATTCGACTCAAATTTCTGCCCGGCGAGTGACTTTTTCAAGTTTGGAAACAAAAAGAAGTCACCAGGGGTCAAATCTGGAGAATACGGTGGATGGGGCAGCAGTTCGTAGCCGAATTCGACCAATTTGACCGTGGCGACGGCGGAGGTGTGAGCCGGTGCGTTGTCATGGTGGAAGAGCACTTTTTTCTTCGCCAAAGGGGGCCGTTTTTTCTGCAATTCGGCCCAATAATTCGGCATAGGAGAGCCCTGTGACCGTTTTGCTCTTCTCTAGGTAGTCGATGTAGATCACACCTTGTGAATCCCAGAAAACGGTGGCCATCACCTTTCCGGCCGATAGGACAGTCTTCGCCTTCTTCGGAGCACGTTCGCTGGGTCAAGTCCACTGTTTCGACTGTTCCTTGGTCTCTGGTGTGTGCCAGTGGATCCATGTTTCGTCGACGGTCACGAAATGACGCAGAAACTCTTTGGGTTGCGCTTAAACAGCGCCAAACACTGCTCTGAAGTTGTCTCACGATTGCGCTTGTTGTCCGGAGTGAGCAAACGCGGCACCCATCGCGCCGACAGCTTTTTCATACCCAAAATTTCATGCATGATATGACCCACGCGGTCTTTTGAGATGCCTACTGTCTCAGCTATCTCGCGCACCTTCAATCGGCGGTCTGCCAATACGAGATCGTGGATTTTTGTCACGTTATCCTCCGTGGTAGCGGTTTTTGGGGCACCTGGGCGTGGCTCATCAAAAACCGACGTGCGACCACGTTGAAACTCGTTAAACCAATTTGTGACGGTCGCCATCGAAGAGTCACCGTACACAGCATCCAACCGCTCTTTGATTTCGCTGCGCGATTTCCCTTTCAAAAACAAAAATCGAATCACCGACCGATATTGCTCTTTTCCCATTTTTCTAAAATCCGCGGACACGCCCGCTTCCACACGCGGTCAAAACAAACCTACGAGTCCGATTCGTCTGACTCAGTAGCTGTCTACGAGAATATACTACACGATAGTAAATTTCTCTTGCGATAATGGCGCCATCGGGCGATGAGGCTAAGTACTTATCGGACCGCCCTCGTATGCCGAAGTTGGTCGACCAAATCAAATCAGGAGGAAGGGCGTTCGGAACCGACAGCAGAGCGATCGGAAGAAGAGCTCCATGCTTCAGAGGTCTCCCCGACAACGACTTGTGCTCCTGGTAACAATGGCGTCTTCTAAGGTCATGCAAGCGAACAGGTAGAAACGTAACAATGAAATGGAGGAGCCAACTGTACTGCAAACCCCAAAGAGAAAAAAAGTGAAACTGCACTCGCCAAAAAAAAAGCAGCCAACTCCACTAAGAACAAGTCCCCAAATAGAGACTCTACAACGGAAGAGGATCCAAACGCCTGGACAGAACGTCGAGAATAAAAAAAAAACGGGCCAAAAAAAAAAGCGGAAACCAAAGCGAAGTCCGTGAAAAGAGAGAAGAAAAAGAGCAGACCTGATGCATCATCTCACAGAAGGGACCGACATTCTCCGAAGAGTGAAGTCTAAACCAGCCTTAAAAAAGCTGGGAAATAACGTCAGTAAAAAAAGGGGGTCCAAAGGGCGATCTCCTCTTCAAGATGAGGGGCAACTGCGATATGTCGGCAGAAACGTACCAGAGCGTGGCTGAAGTCCTGAGAAATGTAGCAGAAGTGAAAATGCTGCGCCAGGAAACACAAACTGAGTGTCACAACGAAAGAGGAAATTTGCGCACCAGCGTTCCTCGAACGACTAGAAGTGGATTTACAACCAGAAGCTGTAAAATCAATTAGAAAGGCATATGGCGGTTGCCAAATAGCTACCATTAGCTTAGTCAGTCAAGTCGTGCCCACTATCTTGGGCTCAATTCACACTGCCGCATGAACCGGATGATCCGAAGGAGCCACGTGGGCAAACCATATTGGCGACCAACAACAAAGTAGATGGTTGTGGCGCAAGAGCATGCAGTTCACCCGGTTCAGGCGGCCAATGTAAATTAAGCCTTACCATCGAAACTAGTGTCAGTCGAACCGCAAAATTTTAGGACTCTTCCGTATGCAGAACAGCTCGAATGTGGAACGCTTTACCATCGTCTGGTTTCCTCTGCAGTTACGACGTGTACAAATTTAAACAAAACATTCACCGTCATTTAATTTCGTCTAATCCAGCTCAACCCATCCCTCCCCTCTTACCTTAATTTTCCTCAACTACTAAAGCTATGCTATTGCACTAAAGGGTATTCCCTAAGCTTTGGTGTTAACATTAACAAAAAACAATATATCCTATACTTTATAAAGTCTAGGATATAGAAAAAAGGAACGGATGTAGCAAATAAAGTACTCGAAAGAGGAAAAGTTAAGTTGGATGGGCAAATTGTCGAGTAAGGGAACAAATATCCAAATATCCATTGAAAGGTGCTTCAGGTGTTTTGCTTTTGGCCACTTCACGAAAGAGTGTTCAAACCGGAGAAGTCCACCAACAACCACATCTCTTAGTTCACCCAGATGGTCGTAGAAAGGTTTCTCAATGGTTGACCTCCTTCTATATGCCAGTGCCAGACAGCTACAGAACAGAACAGATGATGGGTGCTCTCCTTTTCATCCACATCACCGCAACTTCTGCAGAAATCGTTGTATGGACGTCCAAGCCTTCTAGTGTGCTCACCGATAACGTAATGACCTGTAACAATACCAACCACCACCCTGATCTGGAGTCTTGTCGTGATAGCAATTTAGCAGAACGACTGACATTCAGCTCTGGCCAAATCAGCTTTGCTTTCGGACATGTTACCCCATGCCCATTCGTCCATGTCCAGTTGGCTTTCCTGAGAGTAGCTAACGTCAATTAAGATTTACAGGTGGAGTGGGGCTTAGCAATGTAGCCACCGATCTGTCGAGCTCCGCCGGTTGCACCCCTGCGAGCCAGCTCGTTAGCTCTGCAATTCCCGGCAAAGCCATACTGTGGCCCAGTTACCCAGCACAATCTAATATTGAAATAGCTAATGGTGCGACCGGTAGCTCAGTGCGTAGAGGCGTCAGTCTTATGTCTGACTACAGTCGTTACGAGTTCAAGTCCCGTCCACGGCGTTCGTGGCCGTAGATGTTTGTGTTGTGTTCCCCCTGTGGTGCGGGGTGCGATAATAAGCCACAACATTCTTAAACGTGGCGCAGGTAGGCGGCTAAATGGGAGCATCGTCCGCAACTGGTGTATGCCAACGAAACGTCAGCAAAGCCCCACCCCACTAGGGGTTAGGACAAATGAGTAGTAGAACAAATGAGTAGTAGAGCAAATGACAGTGAGCAAGAGAGATGTAAAGTATTTTATATCCGTAAGTGAAAGAGACAGTTTCGCTGTATCTGACAGGATCTTTCGAGGGGAAATTGACTGCTCTCGATGCGTAGATGTGTGGGCTAGCACATCATTTTCTATTGTGCAATTCGTTCACCGTGTGACAGTCGTGATACGGCTCCATCTCGATGCGGTAATGTGTGTTGCGACCTGAAAGCGTCGATCGTAGGTCATTGACCAATTGATTTATATATTTTTAATTTTGATTGAACACTACTGCCGTTTGTTCTTTTTTTGTACGATATCGTGGCCAAATCCTGAAGGCCGCCATATACGTATGCATATAGTTTGGAGGAAAAGCTGATAGCTGATAACGCCAACATGTGTCCCCATATTATCAATGGGACTATAGTTTTCGTCCCAATACATCCAAACGTTGCTATCACTCGAAAATATCAACAACAAGATGACGAATGTTGTCATACCTCCAGCAATATTGTGACCAATATTTTAACCATGTATTCTAGGGATTTTTTTCTTTATGATTAAATATTTTTCATTTCTTGTCAGCCCTATTTCTTCAAATGCCCAAAAATTCCAAGTTTATTTAGAGGTTTGTCTGGCTCGTTATTATTATGTTTTCAATGTATGTAGTAGAATTGGTTGCCCGTGGAGTGCGCTTATAGTAAGGTTTGGTTAAGACGCATTTATAAGCTGATAACACAACAGAACAGTCAACAATTTTTTTCAAAATATAAAACGATGAGCGTTCCGTAGAGCGGAGTCCCACCATTTCCTCCAATACAGGCTGCTACACACCATCATTACGACAGTCCATATCATCTGTATGTCTTTTTAAGAATGAAATAGTGGAGGCTTAGTGCAAATATAATAAAAAGAACATAAATGCCATTGATGTATACAACGGAAGTTTATAAATACACAAATTTCTTGTAGGGCAGAGATAATCCAAATTCATTCATAAAACCGTGTTTTTTCTTTCTTTCTGTTATTTGTTCACTGCGGTTTGTAGTATTTATGAGTGTATTACGTGTTTGTCATTTTGTGAGAATGTGTCCCGGCGACTATAATGTCAACTTGATGGTGGATTTTTATGGTGGGGGTCGTCTTCAAGCTTTTTTTGACACAATCCACGGATATTTGTGATCCATTATTTGTTTTTATTACACTGTCATGTAAGATTTACATTTCCATGCGCTGATAGGGAGTTGACGGTTTTCTTAGGGACTATAGCACCAGCGGATATATTGGGTTCTGCTCAACACTATACATAGCTTAATTGGGAAGCTCTGCTAAAAATTTTGCAATACCTTAGACGTTTTGTCCTTACCGCTAAGAGCACATATCGCGCTGACGGATTTCTAGCTCATTCCGTCAATTATACAGGGTGTTACTAGTACTGAGGCTCAAACGAAAATGGGAGATAGAGGAACTTGTCTTGAGTGGAAAATCGTTCCACACATACTTCCGTTTTTGCACCGTTAAGGAGATAGCGCGATTTTAAAGACGAAGGATTTTCATCGTACCTGTGATCACTGTTTGATCTCTAACTTCTGCTGTACTTAGCGTAACGTAATAATTCTGGGCTCGTTGGAAAGGACACAAATTGTTCTTTCTAATTGCTATCAACTGTGTCAATCAGTGTTATACTTTTTGAGAAAAATTAATTTAAATGACACAAAAATATTAAAAAAATAGAAAAAAAATACAAAAAAGTCCTGTTTTCTCCAAAAAGGACCTGATTAACCACCAAATTTTATTACATTTTTGGAAAGCCCATAAAATTTCACTATAAGTTTGCAAACAGAATTTCTTCATAGGTTGAATTGTAAAGGAGCGGGGCTAACAGTTATCAAGCACGTTCCCTTCAAGTAAATCTGGTTTGACACCCGTCATTCGCCGAGTATGATTAATAATAGTGAGGACGAAATAAAAGAGTTGAAGTATGTTTATTACGTTTATTTAGCTTATTACGTTTACAAATAATTTTAATCGGTCCGGTATTTCTTTCCCCATTTCTCAATTCCACCAATTATGCCGAATTTTTGGAGAAAACTTTTTCCAGACCTCATGGAGGATATACCACTCTGTGTACTGGTCAGATTTTGGTACCAGCACGATGGAGCGCCAGCGCATTATGCTGCTAATGTCCGTCGGTGGCTCGACGCGAATTTTCGGGATCGATGTATTGGTCGTGGCGGTCCCATTGCATGGCATCCACGATCTCCCGACTTAACTTCCATGGACTTTTATGTCTGGGGGTATTTGAAAAGCATCGTCTACGCAGAGGAAATTCATACACGAGAACAGCTCATTTCCCGTATCACCGAAGCATGCGATCAGTTACGAGCCCAACTACTGCGTGTGAACCCCACCAATGCCATTCATCGGCGATACCACTTGTGCTTGCTCCACAACGGCGGACATGTTGAGATAATTTGTAAACGTAATAAACTAAATAAATGTAATAAACATACTTCAACTCTTTTATTTCGTCCTCACTATTATTAATCATACTCTTTCGGCGAATGACGGGTGTCAAACCAGATTTGCTTGAAGGGAACGTGCTTGATAACTGTTAGCCCCGCTCCTTTACAATTCAACCTATGAAGAAATTCTGTTTGCAAACTTATAGTGAAATTTTATGGGCTTTCCGAAAATGTAATAAAATTTGGTGGTTAATCAGGTCCTTTTTGGAGAAAACAGGACTTTTTTGTATTTTTTTTCTATTTTTTTAATATTTTTGTGTCATTTAAATTAATTTTTCTCAAAAAGTATAACACTGATTGACACAGTTGATAGCAATTAGAAAGAACAATTTGTGTCCTTTCCAACGAGCCCAGAATTATTACGTTACGCTAAGTACAGCAGAAGTTAGAGATCAAACAGTGATCACAGGTACGATGAAAATCCTTCGTCCTTAAAATCGCGCTATCTCCTTAACGGTGCAAAAACGGAAGTATGTGTGGAACGATTTTCCACTCAAGACAAGTTCCTCTATCTCCCATTTTCATTTGAGCCTCAGTACTAGTAACACCCTGTATACTCATTCCCAATCAACGACGTATATTTACATAGATATTTTATTCTCTGCTAATCCCGGCCCTAACAAGAATTTTTAAAATTTGCTAACACTAAATTTTCCTATATTTCATTATCATGCGAATTTTGTTAAAAAAAAAATCCGTCTGATTGGCCAATTGCATGCGACAGAATACGCAACGCATCCAACTCTTTTCTGCATCGTATTACACTGTAAAAACTATTTGACTCCTTTTAACACCAGTTGCAGGACAATACACTTTTTCCATTCATTCGGTGAATTAGTACTCCTGAAATACACCACACGATGGGTGTTTAAAATTCAATACCTTTACTTTACGGTGGTGTGGTGGTTGTTGTCCGAATAAAAATTACATATTCATAATATAATTTGTTTTCACTGTTTTGGTGGATAATATTTAATCCATTCGGGATATTTTAACATTCACCTTTTAGGTGTAAATTTATTATCCATACCAAAGGTATTTTATTTACACCGAAAAAAAAACCGTCATAATGGCACACCGAATCGATGAATTTTCCTTGGATAATTTTTAACAGTGTACGGTTATTGTGACATGACTTAATGTCGTATTACATTAGGACGAAATGTCCACTTAAAATGCGCTGTATGTGTGTCCCATGTTATGCCACGTCTGTGAAACATGGACTCTCACCCAGTCATCGGAGAAGATGATAAACACCTTCGAAAGGAGAGTCCTACGAAGAATCAGTCGAGCGATTTGAGATGTTGACCAATCACGAAAAAAGTACAACACTGAGCTGCACGAAATATATGACGAACCAAATTCGTCAAGCTACAAAAACTACAGTGAACTGGACATGTGAAACGAATGGAGGAACATTGGATAACTTTTTGGGCGGCAAGCAGACTCTCTTGCGACCTCCCGAAAGCTCCGTAGACTTTCACGCTATGCTGAACATGCTACCCTTGATGCAATAAAGGTTTCTCTCCCTTATCTAACAGGTAGCTGTAGCTGTGTACACCGCGGTTCATTAGATTCAAGAAAAGCGCAAATTGAAGTTTTGGATCCGGAACCCCGCCTCACCTCAATTGCCGGATGCAGCCTATCACCTAGTCCACTTGTCTTCTCTGCCCGATATGGACGAGGAAACTGCTTATGCGACTCATACAACTGGTGATTGTACAGGAGTGTGCCAGTAACCCTAATCCGCTCCGTTAGTGATGACCATTTGTGTCCCTGGTCACCTTCCCTCGATGAACACGGGTCGCATAACACCCCGGGGATTTAGGACGTATCTGACACTCTATTCAAACCACATTGCCAAAACCATAGAAGATACTGGAGTTGGCGACCGGTAGCTCAGTGCGTTGAGGCATCAATCTCATATCTGACTACCGGCGTTTCGGGTTCGAATGCCGTCCACGATGACGTTCGTGGCCATGGATGTTTGTGTTGTCTTCCCCCCGTGGTGCGGGGCGTAATCATAAGCCACAGTATCTCCCGACCTGTCGCAGGTAGACGCCTAAATGGGGGAGCAGGTGAATGCATGCGGGCAACTACTACTACTTTGCCTTAACCCCTAGCGGGGCATAGCGCGTCAACTACTCCTGCGCGCCATCGTACTCTGTTCTGGGCAATGGGGCGCAACTCCCCAAAAGACTTACCCAGTACCTGACACTCCTTTGCCACAGATCGACGCCATGTGATTCGAGGACCCCCTCTTGGTCGGCCTTGGTTGGAAATGGGGTTCCATTTCATGGCATGCAAAGCAATGCAGTTATCACTCTTCCGCAATGTGTGACCTATCCACTGCCATTTTCGCCTGCGTATCAATTCGTCGATTGGCGTCTGACCCGTACGCCGACTTAGCTCTTCATTTGATATTGTTTCGGGCCAGGAAATTCTTAAAATTCGACGAAGACATGAGTTGACGAAAACTTGCAGCTTTCTGGTAACTCCTACGGAAACTTTCCATGTACTGCTCCCATACAAAAGCACTGATAGTACCAGAGAGCGAAACAGGCCCAGCTTGGTCTTGATGCTGAGATAACTGCTCTGCCAGATTTTGGACAGCATGCCGTATGCGCGTTTAGCTGATACGACGAGCGATGTCCTGCTCCGTACCACCATTTTCGGCAACAATGCTACCCAGGTAGACGAAGTTGTCCACGTTCTCCACAGGCTGCCCATTAATATTAATGGCAGTAGGTGTCGGATTTCTTTTTCGCAACGGCGGGCTAAGAACCTTGGTCTTGTTGGTATTAATCTTTAGCCCAACCTTGCTTGCCTCCCTCTCGAGATCTAACGCCATTGCGGACAGATCCATGATTTTGTGGGAGAGTAGGCATATGTCGTCAGCGTAGTCAAGATGTTGTAGATAAGATGTCAAAGTCCATTGAATTCCTCTGTCGAGTCCGGATAGGGCTGCATGCAACACATCGCCGATCACTGTGAGGAATAGGATCGGTGAGAGGATGCACCCCTGCCGAACTCCACTGCGAATCTCAAAGTCCCTCGACACCTTACCTTTATGCAGAACGCGACATTTCGCGCCGTCATAGGTTGCCTTAATAATAGCCACAAGCTTCTCAGGGATGCCTCTCCTGCGCAAGGCCGCCCATATAGAATCCCGGTTCACACTATCGAAAGCCTTTTCGAAATCGATGAAAAGCAAGTGAAGCGGAGAATCATATTCAGCGCATTGCTCGATGATGATTCGCAAGGTGTTAATGTGATCGACACAGGAGAATCCGGATCGAAAGCCAGCCTGCTCTTCATCAATTGTGCTTTCTAAGTGGGCCTTTAGTCTTTCCAGGACGATTTTAGCTATTATCTTGGCAACGGCAGGAAGCACACAAATGCCACTCCAATTATTACAGTCTGTGAGGCTACCCTTCTTTGGAAGTTTGATGATCAAACCTTCCTTCCACTCAGTGGGAAAGGTCTCTGTATTCCACGCTTTATCAACAAGTGGGTGCAGCAAATCGGCAGTTACGCTTGGCGCTGCTTGATAAAGTTCGGCAGGGATGCCGTCAATTCCGGCGGCCTTTCCTCGTTTTAGTGCAATAATTGCAGTGACTATTTCCTCTTTAGTCGGGGCAGTGGACCGTATACGCACATTTTGATGGTTAGCTAAATTATCTATATGAGGGGGAACTTCACCAGAGGTTACACGGTTCAAGACCGCGGCGAAGTGTTCTTTCCACCGCCTCATTTGATCTTCTTCCAAGATAAGTAGCTTTCCATCACTATCTTTCACCGGATGTTGGCAGGAGTTACGACAACCTGTAAACTCCTTGATGACACCGTATACGGCGTTTAAGTTGTTATTTTACTTCTAGCGGCTTCTTCTGCTGACGCTAAAAGAGAATTGGCATAAACTCTTTTATCGCGTCGCACACTACGCTGAACTTCTCGAGCTTTCTGACGGTAAAGGAGTTCGATGCTGCTTCGATTGTCGTCTGATGCTGCAGCCAAACGAACTTTCAGCTCCTTTCTTTCAACAATCCGCTGCCATGAAGCGTCGGACATCCAGGGCTTATTCCGGCAATCCGGGTTTGGGCCAAGGATGGTATTTGCGCTATCAATGTACGCATTTTTTATGGCATCCCAGTTTTCGTTTATGTCACTATCTGGGTGACTAGTTTTCTCAGCCGCTTTTTGCGCAAGATGGTCATTATATTGTTGTAAGACAGCTGGATTTTTTAGTCGAGCGGTGTTGAATTTGCGGGGCCTGGATCTTTCGTCGCTGGGGCGGCGCACGGCTGCAATACGCAATCGAACATTAGCGATCATAAGATAATGGTCTCTTCCCATCCCAATATCGGCACCCTTCTTGTTTCGCACGTCCAGGAGGCAACTCTTGAATCTTTTACTAATGGCAAAATGGTCGATCAGATTTTGTGTTCTGCGCCGATCAACAGAGGACTAACTGATTTTGTGGTGGTCCTTATGCTCAAACATAGTACCACCGATGAAGAGACTGTGAAAGTTGCAGATCTTTCACCGTTGTCATTACGATCACCAAGACCGTGTCTCCCCATCACATGTCTGAGCCCATAGTTATCAGCGCCAACTTTCGCATTCAAATCACCCATGACCATTATAATGTCACCTTTAGGTGTTCTGCTCTGAACGGCGTTTAGTTCTTCGTAGAAGGAGTCTTTTGCCAAGACATTGTCGGGTTCAGTAGGGGCATAACATTGTATTATTGAGATGTTCCTCATTTTGGTTCGGAACCTGGCGGTCAAGACCCTGTCAGAGACCGGTTCCCAGGATAAGAGACAGTTTCGCGCGGCTCTGGTTAAAAGGAGCCCCACACCTGATTCACGGCGACTACCGGTAGCTTTACCGGAGTACAACATTACAGTGCTGCCCGTTGGAGAGATGAATTCTCCGCTGTTCCACCATCTTATCTCACTAACTCCTAAGATATTTAATTTGTACCTCAGAAATTCACTCTCTAATTGAAGAAATCGTGCGTTCTGGGGACCTTCTGATCCATTGTCCAGGAGAGTACGCACATTCCAGAATCCAATCTTTGTCATTGTACGATAGCTAAAAGTCGTAACCGTTGAGTCAGTCCTTATCCGAGGCATAGTTGACGTTTCGTTAACATATAAAGATTTCGGATAGTGCAAGTTGCTGGCATACACATCCTGTCCTTTGATTGTCGGTTTTAACGACAGGCCTTCAAAGGGAAAGGCCGTGGTATTTTTCACACCCCACACCGAAACTAGTTTATGCCAACGAAAGGTTACCTGAGCTAGATGGAACACTTGACGCGCTATGCCCCACAAGGGGTTAGGGGAATGGAATAGGGCGTGTCGGAACACGATTGCTTTCGTACCGCAGAACGCCGGTATTCCGGTAATGTGATAGTACACGTAACCGGCCAGCGGCCCCATAGCTCGGCCTTCGCAGTTTGCGAAGTTTCAAGCGGTCACCCCGTGGAAGTGCTATGTGGACTTGTCTGCGAGCTTGGCAGTTAATCTGCTTCCCCCACTGGCCAGACGGACCATTAAGTCAATTAAAATAGGTTTCATCTGATACTTTTTCAGTTCAGTTCATTAGCGAAATTGTCTTCTCAATACAATAGTTGTGAGAAAAACCCCAAAATCGTCGTCACCACAGCAGATGTTGGTAAAATTCTTCTCTTGCTTTAGCACCGATCGAAACCGATCTCAAAAAAGGTTAAAGGATGAAGTTCACGTAGAAATGTGTCCCCTAATTGGCAACAGTAATCTCAAAGAAACAAATGGAAAAACGCAACAATTGACTCTCATTTTCCCGGAAAACACAACATTGCCTTTTCAGGACAGATGTAATATATTTTACCCACTTTGGGATAATATACGATTGGTTCTTTTTTTCGCCAGCATCTTTTCTTCGCGCAGGTATGACTGGAATTCGTGACATGTACAAAGATGCGTCTAAGTGAGTGTTAAGAAATATTTCTTTCACATTTTCCCCGCAAAATCGACATTTCTTCTCAGTTGATCCGTGCAGCATGTCTTTCGAGAGGGACCGGTGGTGTACCATCATCATCTGGAATCTTCAGATCATTTACTGTCACACCAGGTAGAACGGAGTATGAACTTTAAAATAGGCATCGCAGCACCTGGTCTGGTCTAGGTAAGAAAGTGCACATTTCGTTGTGGTCTTTGTATTTTTTTTTTATGTTTTGTCTCCCTGGCGATCAATGCTGCAAAAGATATTCAGGAGATTTACTGTTACTGCAGAGTTGATTTTGCACACATATTTCTCCCTGGCATCTTATATGCAATTTCCTTTTTTTTTCTTAATAGGATTCAGCTTATTGCGAAAATTGGCCTCTGTGTGTAGATATTAGGTTTCACGATGGACACATTAAGATATGATCGTCAGCAGACATAGGGGAGTGGAGGAATAGGTTCAGTTTCTTTTGTTACGCGAGACATATGTCGTGAGACATGGACAGGATACGCGTTAGGTAACATAAATGTTTCCGCTTTGAAAAAAGTTGATTGGAGATAATAGTTAAAATATCGGAGAAACCATTCAATCTTTGATGTGAAATAAACGAAAAAGGTCAATCTATTTGAAGGTGTTTCACAGAGCCGAGAGAGATGTGAGAGGAGGTATCAAAGCCCTTATTGATTAAGGCGTGGAAAAATTAGCACCTCTTGACAATAAATCGTGAAAACCGAGCCTTGAATTCAATTTGGGGCAAATAATATCACTTTTCAGTTTAGCTGATTGGAATCAATATTTCATTCGAAAGGAAAAATTAGATGGTTTCGATTATGAGCACAACAAATCGGCTCGTAATTGTCTTTTGAGCTGTAACATAGCTATATAAGGGCAATTCGTGAGAGAGAGTTCTATGTATGGTGATATTTCTATGAAGAATAGGATGTAGTTTTCGCACTCATCAAAGAGGGTATGAAATCAATCGAAGGGTGTAAGAAAACTGCCACTAGTAAAACTTCAAAGATTTCACCTGCCACATTGCCAAAACCATAGAAGAGAGGAGTTGGCCTGGCAGGGAGTATGGGAAGAGGGTTGCTTTCGTACTTCAGAACGCCGGTATACCCGTAATGTGATAGTATACATGCAACCGAGCCCGTAGCTCGGCCTTCGCAATTTGCGAAACTTCCAACGACCAACGCGTTGAGGTTCTTGGTAGACTTGTCTGCGAGCTTGACAGTTGACCTACCTCCCCCACATACCAGACCGCCAAGGCAATTAAAATGGGTTTTATCTGACATTTTTCAGTTCAGCTCATTGGCGAAATGTCTTTTCAATACAATAGTTGTGTGAAAAACCCAAAAAAAAAACATCATCACATTGGGCGCCATTTGTAGCAATGGAGACCGGAGGACGAGGATAATTGGCCGTAATAGTGAAATTCCTCTCCAGAAACCACCTGATGACGTATTCTGACAGACCAGCCTAGTGATCGGGAGTAGTGGGGTGGGTGATCACGGCAGTCACTGTCCTCCTCCATTAGCGTACAGAAAGATATAACAGGGCTGCCCGTTTTACAAAAAGATGTCAAAGAAAAGTCAACTGAATAACCTGCGACGCGCAACTAAACCAAGAAAACTAATTGTTGTGCCTGTGCACCAAACTCCCAATACCCAAAAAAACACAAAGTCCTGTGCAGGGACAAGGGCAGCCAAAATACTAAGTCAAAAGTGTCCTAAGGCCAAAGGCATATACACAACGGAGGAGTATCGTTCAATCAGGACAGATCCTCCACCCTTGCAGGTCGTAGGAGCTTTTCGGTGTTTAACGGCTCGACATGGGTGACTGGTGAAAAGGGTCTGCGCGTCTATACCCACCCTTCCGTGGGATTTCGGGCGAGAAGATTATGGAAATCCACCTACGATAATAAGAATTCAAACTTAAAGGATGAGACAGATAAAGGGAGGAGGAAGGCGCCGATTTTTCTACGCCTAATTCCAAAACTAAGTTTAAAAGAAAAATGTATGGTATATTTAGTGCCGTACCAATTCAGATGGCGGTAGACAGCACACGTCAAGGGGATTGTGCTTTTGAACGAAAATTGGTATTAGTCACAGGATAGTCGGGAGGAATCCTTTAGGACTATGTCCGCATGTCCTTACCTTAAGTGTGCGCTGCTAGCTACGTACGCAGGTCTTTGGTTATACCAAATAGTATAGATTCCACAAGAGTTATCACTTCATAGAAGTTTCGCCTCTGCCAGGAGATTTGCATGTATTGACACATTGTCTAAACATAGTAAAAACTATACAGTATAGATACACAAGAGAATCAATACATACAAATCTACCGCCGGAGGCGGAGTCAGCTTTCTTGTGAAGTCTATACAATTTGTCAATACATACAAATCTCCTGGCAGAGGGGAAAGTTATATGGAGTGATAACTCTTGCAGAATTATCTATCCTCATTGGTTATACTGTCCTTTGTCCACCGTCCCGTCGTTGTCGCATGCCGCTGAGACTTGGCCTAACTAAGGGGCGTAACTTAGCCAGTTTACCAAGGCAATGAGGATTGATAATTCTACAAGAGTTATCACTCCATATAACTTTCCCCTCTGCCAGGAGATTTGTATGTATTGACAAATTGTATAGACTTCACAAGAAAGCTGACTACGCCTCCGGCGGTAGATTTGTATGTATTGATTCTCTTGTGTATCTATACTGTATAGTTTATACTATGTTTAGACAATTTGTCAATACATGCAAATCTCCTGGCAGAGGCGAAACTTCTATGGAGTGATAACTCTTGTGGAATCTATACTATTTGACCAAGGCGGGACAAAGAAGAACTTCGTAGTTCAGGCGTCATGCTGGTAGGCCGCTCCTCCCCAGCGTTCGTCCGCATGCAGATGAGATAACCCACCCGTCCGTCCGTATGGTTATCCGCGTTCACTCCTGCCGTGCACGAGATCTTTCGTTGCAAGCGCGTTCCCTGTCAAGCGCAGCTACAGGTCTCTCAAACATTGTTGTTGTTAATTGCCTTGACCCCTCCAGGGGCATGGGCGCGTCAACATCTCTAGCACACCTATGCCTTGTTGACGTTTCGATAGCATATCTACTCTTCGGAAGTGTAGTTGCTAGCATGTACCTCCTATCCGCGCCGGTTTTTATACTGACAAGCTCGGAGCATTGTGAGAGTTCTATTAGTACTCACAGGCAGTTTTTGATCACGCCGAGATTTGAACTCCGAGCTCTAGATTAGTATTGTAGAGCGGCGACCGAACGACCACGGCCACCGAGCGCGACTGGGTAGAGGCATAGGGAGGACTTTTTCTTCGTGCGATACCACTTCACTGCCAACATGGTACGCTTCAACCCCATCGACCACTTCCAATGTCCATACCATTGATGGAAAATTTGGCGCCCAACGTAGGGCCATGTTCAAGTTCAAATAAAAAATTCTGATTTTTTATTTTTAGTTCTTACAACCAACTGGCACCTCCCACAACCACATTAAGGCTATCTGTTCTACGAGTAAGTAATATTTCATTTCCATTGAGATGCACAGCAGCTGTTGAGGAATTGCAGTATTGCGACTCTACCATCTACCATGATCACTAAAGGGAGGTCCTCCTAAAAATGTGTTGGGCTGTAAGACCTTATGACTGATGCCCCACATAAAATTGGGGCTTATTTCGGTCATTTCTCCCTTTTCGTCGCACTCTTATATAATTGTTATTTTTCTTTAGGCTTGTGGTATTTGTAATTTTAATTGTAAGCGGCAAAAACCCCTTTCCATCTCTCTCAAACTGAGCTACAGCAACCACAAGCCTTGAAGGTGGTTTTTTCTGCAAGATGGTGCTGCCGGGCCTGATATACTCTGGATGCCCATGAATTAGTCTGGCCAATCCATCAAAAATTTCAAAATATACCAAAAATAACCCCATTGTTATGAGACTGCTCCCAGTAGGCCAGTTCGGTGCTGTCAAATAGTATAGATTCCACAAGAGTTATCACTCCATAGAAGTTTCGCCTCTGCCAGGAGATTTGTATGTATTGACAAATTGTATACACATAGTATAAACTACACAGTATAGATACACAAGAGAATCAATACATACAAATCTACCGCCGGAGGCGGAGTCAGCTTTCTTGTGAAGTCTATGCAATTTGTCAATACATACAAATCTCCTGGCAGAGGGGAAAGTTATATGTAGTGATAACTCTTGTAGAATTATCAATCCTCTTTGGTGCTGTTTTCAGTTTACGGTTGTTTTTCGTTTTTTTTTTTAAATTTTTTTGTTTTTTTTTTAGCACCGGTGTTTTCCCCATTTTTTTAGTACCGTTTTTTCCCCGTTTTTTTTACCGGTTGTCAATTTTTTAGTACCGATTTTCCCGTTTTTTTTTTGTATCTGTTTTCCCCGTTTTTTATGAGTATCGGTGTTTCGAACAGTTTTAGCACCGAGTACACACAACTTTTAAAAATGCGCAGTATCCACCTAACAGAAGTTTGCATCCCGCACGAACCAGCTCCGTCAACATTTTCGAGACACTGACATGAACTAGCGGGGTACTCACAGCGATTTCACCTACAACTAAATATGCTTACACGAAACTATTGTTCTTAGGTAGCCCCCACACGCCAGTGAATAGCGAATGAAGTAGCCCGGCCTTCAAATTTTCCCGCACAAGCTGAGGTATTTACTTGCTAGTTAGCTAGTGAACTCAATTTTATTGGGCGAGTTTACTAGTTTCTCGTGAATTTGCCGACACGTGTAGCTAGTAAATTCGCCAAATGTAATGTACCCTTTAGCGGCCGGCGTTACACTAATTTTGATCACATCCTTCTCCATCTACCCAAGCACATCGCAGCCTTGCATTATCAATGTTGAGGTTTCAAGAGCTAAACCCCACTTTCCCCTAAATTCATTGATAGACAACTGGATTTGAGACTCTTTTTTAAAGGGTTTAGTATTTTATATACTTTTTTAACTTTGATTGATTTTTGAAATGCAGCCAGCGTTCATGTTTCCCATCCTTCTCCTACTTCCTCTTACGCCACCTCGACGATTTTTTCGACCGGCACCCTGCCACTTTCTACTCCCCTACCCTCCATGGACAAGGATCATCATAGAAACTGCGGTTCGAGATTTTACTCAATTTTACTCAGCTAAGGCCGGCGGCACATTGCGCCGTAGGCAGAGCAGTTCGCGCATTGTTGTTGTAACGATTGTCAAAATTACATTTTACAGCGTGAGCTGACCTTCCCACGACTCAATGTGCGGCCGGCCTAAATGTGCTAAGTGGAGTATGGAAATGTGAAGTATACATATTTTTTTGGAACTGATTTATTAAATCGTAAGTCGTAATCGTAATCATATTCTAAAAAAGGTCTGACAATCGCCTTGTAAATCCAGAGGACGAGTTCCAAATGTCCTACATACTGGCTGCATATCCATGGAACTTTTGTGATTTTGTCTGAGATGTTTCGATCAGAGAAATTATTTGTCACGGCTCGGTCGGTGACCGCGTTCGCTCGGTCGCCGCTCTACGATTTAGCTTGAGAATGTAGGTTCGATCCTCGGGGGGGGGGGGGGGGGGGGGGGGGACAAAAATGGCTTGTCTGTACAATATAATTCCCACTGCACTCCGAGCTTGTCAGTATAAAGACGGCGCGGATAGGAGGTGCATGCTAGCAACTGCACTTCCGAAAAGTAGATATGCTATCGAAACGAAAACAAGGCATAGAAATGCAAGAGATGTTGACGCGCCCATGCCCCTGGAGGGGTCAAGGCAATTAACAACAACTCCACAATACCCCATGTCTATTAAATGTTAGGCAATTTTAAAACTTTGATTTGAATTTGACTAAGCCACACTTATCGGCCCGTTAGAGGTCGTAACAAACATTTTCAATGTATATTTATATCCACTTTGTTAGTTTAGAGGGGGAAATATAGTCGTGACATATTCCAGACGTCAACGCAGCCATACAAGTAGGTGGTCTTTCCTTCAAACAGTTATACAAAACCTACCTACCCTTACTCACTGCAGAATGTGCCCGTGGCTGTTGATCGTTTGATTCATTCCTTTTACATTCAATTTGAACAACAGTTGTCGGGGTTTTAGGCTCACACCTGCTCCAAAGGCACGGGGCTTCACTATCGTCAGATGTGCACAGGCACTTTTTATTTATATTTCTCGGCTTTCGTCTTCTCGTCCTTTTGCCGCCGTGCACACAATCTTTCATGTCGTAATGTCAAGAAACTGTCTTCGAGCAGCAGCAGATGGATAGTACAAGATCTTGATGATGAAAGACCAAAAAAAAAAAAAAAAAATCTGTAGCCATATCACCAGACAGCAACTTGCGACACCCCATCCTTCTGCCGTCATTATCGTTATCATTCGCTCGTTCCTATCTCAAAAATTGATGACTGTGACTCCTGATGAAGGATACCATACGGCAAATGAACTTTTCCGTCTTTTCGGGGGATGATGATGATGACGCTAGTGCGGCGCGGCTGTACAGCAACCTTCCGTACGATGAAGAAGAAAAAATCAAGAAAATAAAAGAAGATTGCAGCTTGACGCACATTTTAAGATTGCCAAAGGCGCAGCCATCAGGATGCGTCAAGAGATTAAGAGAAGTTGTAAATTGTGTTTACAGGGAAATTGGGAATTGAGAATGCCTTTGGGGATTATGATTAGGACGCTTAAGTATGTCTTCGGAGCATATGTCGTAGACAATCATGCTCGAATGGTGACGACACAAAGAAAAAATGAGCCTAACATACAAAGACTCACGTCCCGGGCTTTTGTACTTATGGGATTTGGAATTCCGTACGACAAATGTTTGCCGTTGTCCAGGATCGGAAGTAAAATTAGGAATTTTGATATTTTGTATATGTTTTCTTAGGACATCTGCAGCGGCCTGTCAAAATACGATGTGCTGAATGACGGCGATCGTAGTCCAAACATAGCATCTGAAGAATATGGCAAGCATCTATTTATACAATCAATTAAGACGTTTAGGGCGCAATGCTTTGGGTATTCTGCGAAAAACAATCTTTTCAAAATAAGATATTCGAACGTACTAGTTCCGGTTGGTACAGTATGACTTGATCGTCGGGATAGTGAATTATTTCGGGTAAGGATTGGCGTTTAAATGCATTTTTCAGTTGCGCAATCGCTTGACTGCAACAACAACAGGGTTGTAGTTGCAAGTAAATGTCTTTTTACATGTTAGATGGGGCGACCAGTAGCGTGTTGAGGCATTAGTCTCATGTTTGACTACCGGCGTTTCGGGGCCGAATCCAGTCCACGACAATCTTCGTGGCCATGGATGTGCAGGAGGTGCATACTGGCAACTGCATTCTCCGAAACCAGTTTGACAATTGAGAGAGAACCAGCCGTTACGTATTAGAGCAGCTTAATAGATGGTCTAACCTCCTTAGCCCTATACGCAACTCAATTGCCCAATTGTGGGGCATAGCGCGTCAACTGTTCCATGCGTTGGCATATACTAGTTTCGGAGAATGCATTTGCCATCATGCACCTCCCATGTGAAGAAACGAATTTCATTCCTAATTCACATTCATCTATTAATAGTGACTAAAGCCATGTTCACATACGAGGTCTCATAAAAAAAAACGGTACTTTTTTAATTACACGTCGAGAGTTGAGAGGCGGTAAACGCAACTCATGAAAGAGCTTCTGCGAACGCGTCGAAGGGTGTAGCGAGGCCTCTAGACTTCGTAAAACTGTCGTCGAACCCACCTCTGCCCAGTTTTCTGCAGAGGCAGGATGGCTCATGAACATCCTCAAGCGAAGAATCCATTGAACTTTCGCTTGATACGCACTTTCCTGCTAGCAGGGCGGCTAGCTCGGCAGGGGCCTTACCCGCCTGCCATTCATGAAATGTTGCGTCTATTCTCTCGAAAGAGAAAATTCTGTGGGCGGTATTATTTCGGCGAACTTACAGAATTCATTAGATATTGTACAGGGTGGGCCAAATACAAGTTTCTTTTTAAAAATGCAATAAAATGAACAAAACTAAATTTTTTCCATGTATTATGGCTTCAGGCGGCCAAGGCCCGACGTCGGGCTGTCGCGCCACTATGATGATGATTATGGCTTCATTAGTAAGAGCAAACATTCCCATTAATGATGAAACACAACTTCGTTCAAGTGGGTGACTCGGCTGGCTTCGCAGTAGCGCATTCTGTCATTCCAATTTTCCAAGACCATGTCGCTGGTTTCGGGCTGTAGCTCACGGATTGTTCGGATGATATTGGCCTTAAGTGCTTGAATCGTTTCTGGATTGTTGGCATAACATCAGTCCTTCACGGCTCCCCAGAAAAAAAAAAGTCCAAAGGGGTCAAATCGCAGCTCCGAGGCGGCCAATTGACATCGCCAAGACGGTATCGATTGTGGCATGGGCTGTGTGGCATGGCGCGCCATTCTGCATGAACCAGAGGTTGTCCAAATCCATGTCTCCAATTTCAGTGAAAAAAAAAGACGGATAACATAGCTCTGTAACGTTCACCGTTGACCGAAACGTTGTTCCAGCCTCATTTTCGAAGAAAAATGGTCGAATGATGCCACCACTCCACAATCCGCACCAAACTGTCACTCTCTGTGGATGTGCATTGGCTTCTCGACAATAACGTGCGGGTTTTCCGAGCCCCAGATGCGGCAATTTTGTTTGTTAACGTAGCCTCCAAGATGAAAATGCGCCTCGTCAGAAAAGATGATTTTTCGCCCAAAATCGTTGTCCAATTCAAGCTGCTCTAAGGCCCAAACTGCGAAGCGGATGGTCGTGCGCCTTCAATTGCTGAGTCAATTGGACCTTGTAAGCGAAAATTCCGAGATCTTTGTACAGAATTCTCCTCAGGCTAGTGCGTGAAACGTTGAGCTGTTGAGATAGATGGCGAGTTGATGTTTGTGGAGTAAGTCGCACACTCTCGGCTACAGCAGCCACTTTCTCGTCTGTGCGCACCGTACGACGACGGGGACCATGAGTATTGTCCACTAGCATGCCAGTCTCACGAACTTTTTGCACAAACTTGCGAACAGCAGGCGCGGTGGGTGCTTCATTTCAGCCAAAACTTCTTTTAAATGAAACCGGAATATAGAGGGCTACGCCCGCAATTCGAGGGTTTTGTAGCAAGCGCTTATTTTGGCATGTAAATACTGGCTCCCTGCTCTTCTTGGTACTCCTCAGCTGAATAAAAACACCATAATTAAATGTTTTACCCATGATATAGTATCTTACATGCCAATTCACAAAAAGACTGCATCTGTCACCTCTCAAAGTAATAGTTTTAATACGAGAAGCTGTAGATAGATATGTATGTATACGAGATAAACTGTCCCACTCTTCGAGATGCTTAAAAATTCATATTAAGACGACATTGCAAATTGCAAACTTGTGTAACGGCTTCGAAATTCAGGGCGGCTGGGACAAATTACGGTCTAATATTTTTTCCTCCTCCACTGTTCCCCTTTCTACAAATCTCAAGAAAATGCCAAAAATGGAATGTACTCAACATTACCTTTCTCGCGACACCCCACTTGGCTATACCAGTGGATAAAAAAAAATTTACCTTAATTTCGCCTCTATGTGGACCCCCCCCTCCCCCCCCCCCCCCTCTTAAAGTTGGCCAATTACAACACAACGCTATCTCCAGCAAATTATAGCATTTCTACACATTCTCGCCGAATTATGTGTGCAGCTTCAGCCGTTCGTAAGATATTCTATGAACAGACGGACAGACAGGTATTTGACCGATTTTGTAAGATTTAAGACACAAAACCCGAAAAAAATTAACTGTGTGCATAGTTATTGTTAGGATCACCAATCACCAATCTTCACCCTTCCAAAGTTGGTTCATTAAATAACTGCAATTCGCACTACGAAAAACAACATGTAAGTAGTACACGCATATCTATGCGTGAGGCCGGTAGGTGTATTTTTTGTGTGGATAGTGTCAAAATGCATAACTTTAAGTCAATGTACTATTATTAAATATCATGTCATTGTAATGAAACTCAAAGATATTATTGCCTATGATGTTGGTTATCATCAGACATCAATATTTTTGACCTAGGGTGTGCTTGAGGGGTGCAGGGGTGTGCTAACTGCAACTATAGAAATGTACTATTATTAACCTTTTTGGATGAGATTTAAAAATTCTATTATTTTTGGTTTTCTATGCTAGTGAAATGCCGCTTTTCTGTAAATTTTCATATGTCTAGCTATAACGGTCTCGAAATGCAAGGGGGGGGGGGACAAACTCTGACCACATATTTTCCCCTCTCCCTCTTTTCTCCTTTCTTCAAATTTGAAAAAAATTCCAAAAATGGAATGTACTCAACCGTACCTTTCTTACGATACCCCACTTGCCTATACCAAACGAAAAAAAAATTTCGACCTTCATTTCCCCTCTATGGCGACCCCCCCTTAAAGTTGACCTATTACGACGCATCGCTTTCTCCAGAGAATTATAGTATTTCTACATATTTCCACCAAATTTCATGCATGTAGCTTCAGCGGTTCGTGAGATATTTCATGGACAGACAGACAGACGGACGCATGACCGATTTCATAAGGGTTTTGTTTTTATACAAAACCCTAAAAAACGCACTGTTTGGAAATAAGTTTTCAATACTTCCCAACATTGTTCAAGTGTAAAGCGACTCATTTCGTTCTGCGGAGGTATGATACTGACTTTGTGTCAAGATTTCGAGCGGGAAACAGCTTTCACTGTCAAAATAACCTATGATTTAAAAAGAAACCACGCTACTACAACCGCCGTTGTTCTGCCGAAATATCCAGTCTTATTCCTGAGCTTACTCTTCCTTCGCGTAACACCCGGCTAGCCTGCCGTGCCCATCCTCATTTTCTTGAACTCAGTAGTAGTCGTACCGTTAAATTCTATGATTCATTTGTATCCAGAACAACACGAATGTGGAACAATCTACCATCTTTTGTTTTCCCCTGCAGTTATGATCTGCAAAAATTTAAACGAAACGTACATCGGTACCTCATTCAAACTCAACCCATCCCAGCCCCACTACCCTAATTTCCTTCCCGCCAAGGCTGTGCTCTCGCATCAAAGGGTATCCCCTAAGCCTTAGCATAAACATAAAAAAAAAGATGGCCAACCCTGTATATTCTGGGTCAGTATGATGAGACGAGTCGATTAAGCTTTGTCCGTCTGTCCGTCTGATTCTATGCAAACTAGTCCCTCAGTTTTAAAGCTATCAAGCTGATCTTTTTGTTTTCTTTCTATTGCACGCTGTAAATATGTCGAAACCAACGGAATCGGACCACTACGTCATATAGCTGCCATAGGAACGACTGGTCCAAAAATTCGTCTTTGTGAGAAAAACTTTTTTATTTCTGAATATATCTTTTTCAAATTCAAATTCGCACTAGTCAATAGTATCTTTAGTCAAATAATATCTCTGAATTTGGTTGAAATCGGACTATTTTATCACATAGCTGTCATAGGAACGACCGTTCCAAAAGCAAAAAAACTTTGGTTGAGATCGGCCTTCTATTTCATAAACTTCTCATAGGAACAGTGAAATCGGAACAAGTTTTACTACTAATTTCAAAGTGCCAAATGCAAATGGGGGGGGGGGGGGGGGCAAAAATTTCTCTTCCATAGTCCTCCGCGTGGGCGCCCCCTGGAACGGCAGTGGTCACTGACCATTGCCAACCAACGTCAAGCCGCCAGTGATGGCGGTGCGATGATTTGGTTGAGGTACCCCTGTGGTGTGGGGTGTGAAAAAAAATACCACGGCCTTTCCCTTTGAGGGCCTGTCGTTAAAACCGACAATCAAAGGACAGGATGTGTATGCCAGCAACTTTCACTATCCGAAATTTTTATATGCTAACGAAACGTCAACTATGCCTCGGATAAGGACTGACTCAACGGTTACGACTTTTAGCTATCGTACAATGACAAAGATTGGATTCTGGAATGTGCGTACTCTCCTGGACAATGGATCAGAAGGTCCCCAGAACGCACGATTTCTTCAATTAGAGAGTGAATTTCTGAGGTACAAATTAAATATCTTAGGAGTTAGTGAGATAAGATGGTGGAACAGCGGAGAATTCATCTCTCCAACGGGCAGCACTGTAATGTTGTACTCCGGTAAAGCTACCGGTAGTCGCCGTGAGTCAGGTGCTCAGCTCCTTTTAACCACAGCCGCGCGAAACTGTCTCTTATCCTGGGAATCGGTCTCTGACAGGGTCTTGACCGCCAGGTTCCGGACCAAAATGAGGAACATCTCAATAATACAATGTTATGCCCCTACTGAACCCGACAATGTCTTGGCAAAAGACTCCTTCTACGAAGAACTAAACGCCGTTCAGAGCAGAACACCTAAAGGTGATATTGTAATGGTTATGGGTGATTTGAATGCGAAAGTTGGCGCTGATAACTATGGGCTCAGACATGTGATGGGGAGACACGGTCTTGGTGATCGTAATGACAACGGTGAAAGATTTGTAGAGTTCTGCAACTTTCACAGTCTCTTCATCGGTGGTACTATGTTTGAGCATAAGGACCACCACAAAATCAGTTGGTCCTCTGTTGATCGGCGCAGAACACAAAATCAGATCGACCATTTTGCCATTAGTAAAAGATTCAAGAGTTGCCTCCTGGACGTGCGAAACAAGAAGGGTGCCGATATTGGGGTGGGAAGAGACCATTATCTTATGATCGCTAATGTTCGATTGCGTATTGCAGCCGTGCGCCGCCCCAGCGACGAAAGATCCAGGCCCCGCAAATTCAACACCGCTCGACTAAAAAATCCAGCTGTCTTACAACAATATAATGACCATCTTGCGCAAAAAGCGGCTGAGATAACTAGTCACCCAGATAGTGACATAAACGAAAACTGGGATGCCATAAAAAATGCGTACATTGATAGCGCAAATACCATCCTTGGCCCAAACCCGGATTGCCGGAATAAGCCCTGGATGTCCGACGCTTCATGGCAGCGGATTGTTGAAAGAAAGGAGCTGAAAGTTCGTTTGGCTGCAGCATCAGACGACAATCGAAGCAGCATCGAACTCCTTTACCGTCAGAAAGCTCGAGAAGTTCAGCGTAGTGTGCACCGCGATAAAAGAGTTTATGCCAATTCGCTTTTAGCGTCAGCAGAAGAAGCCGCTAGAAGTAACAACTTAAACGCCGTATACGGTGTCATCAAGGAGTTTACATGTTGTCGTAACTCCTGCCAGCATCCGGTGAAAGATAGTGATGGAAAGCTACTTATCTTGGAAGAAGATCAAATGAGGCGGTGGAAAGAACACTTCGCCGCGGTCTTGAACCGTGTAACCTCTGGTGAAGTTCCCCCTCATATAGATAATTTAGCTAACCATCAAAATGTGCGTATACGGTCCACTGCCCCGACTAAAGAGGAAATAGTCACTGCAATTATTACACTAAAACGAGGAAAGGCCGCCGGACTTGACGGCATCCCTGCCGAACTTTATCAAGCAGCGCCAAGCGTAACTGCCGATTTGCTGCATCCACTTGTTGATAAAGCGTGGAATACAGAGACCTTTCCCACTGAGTGGAAGGAAGGTTTGATCATCAAACCTCCAAAGAAGGGTAGCCTCACAGACTGTAATAATTGGAGAGGCATTTGTGTGCTTCCTGCCGTTGCCAAGATAATAGCCAAAATCGTCCTGGAAAGACTAAAGGCCCACTTAGAAAGCACAATTGATGAAGAACAGGCTGGCTTTCGATCCGGATTCTCCTGTGTCGATCACATTAACACCTTGCGAATCATCATCGAGCAATGCGCTGAATACGATTCTCCGCTTCACTTGCTTTTCATCGATTTCGAAAAGGCTTTCGATAGTGTGAACCGGGATTCTATATGGGCGGCCTTGCGCAGGAGAGGCATCCCTGAGAAGCTTGTGGCTATTATTAAGGCAACCTATGACGGCGCGAAATGTCGCGTTCTGCATAAAGGTAAGGTGTCGGGGGACTTTGAGATTCGCAGTGGAGTTCGGCAGGGGTGCATCCTCTCACCGATCCTATTCCTCATTGTGATCGGCGATGTGTTGCATGCAGCCCTATCCGGACTCGACAGAGGAATTCAATGGACTTTGACATCTTATCTACAACATCTTGACTACGCTGACGACATATGCCTACTCTCCCACAAAATCATGGATCTGTCGGCAATGGCGTTAGATCTCGAGAGGGAGGCAAGCAAGGTTGGGCTAAAGATTAATACCAACAAGACCAAGGTTCTTAGCCCGCCGTTGCGAAAAAGAAATCCGACACCTATTGCCATCAATATTAATGGGCAGCCTGTGGAGAAGGTGGACAACTTCGTCTACCTGGGTAGCATAGTTGCCGAAAATGGTGGTACGGAGCAGGACATCGCTCGTCGTATCAACCAGGCTAAACGCGCATACGGCATGCTGTCCAAAATCTGGCAGGGCAGTTATCTCAGCATCAAGACCAAGCTGGGCCTGTTTCGCTCCCTGGTACTATCAGTGCTTTTGTATGGGAGCAGTACATGGAAAGTTTCCGTAGGAGTTACCAGTTTGCAAGTTTTCGTCAACTCATGTCTTCGTCGAATTTTAAGAATTTTCTGGCCCGAAACAATATCAAATGAAGAGCTAAGTCGGCGTACGGGTCAGATGCCAATCGACGAATTGATACGCAGGCGAAAATGGCAGTGGATAGGTCACACATTGCGGAAGAGTGATAACTGCATTGCTTTGCATGCCATGAAATGGAACCCCATTTCCAACCAAGGCCGACCAAGAGGGGGTCCTCGAATCACATGGCGTCAATCTGTGGCAAAGCAGTGTCAGGTACTGGGTAAGTCTTTTGGGGAGTTGCGCCCCATTGCCCAGAACAGAGTACGATGGCGCGCAGGAGTAGTTGACGCGCTATGCCCCGCTAGGGGTTAAGGCAAAGTAGTAAATGCACCATAGGTCACAGGCTTCGCGTGAAGGGTAACATACCTTCGGCAAGCTTGTTTTTTAAGCAAACCTCGTATTATAGTATCTGGGCTTCAAAGTAACTACAATCATTTTGATTAGGTACGAATGTCCTGTTAACTCCCTACGCGAATCGCTGCATTGTTATAGTAATTTAAATAAATATATATTTCGAACGATCAAGCCCAACGTATTAAAACAACTCAATTTACTACCATAATCATCACCTGACTTTATTAGCAGCAAGCAAGGGTCGCGAGTCCTTTCTGTGCACACATGTGACCATTGCCCATTTCTCGCATTTCATTAACGTACAACGCAGAGTTGCGATGATGGGTAACACGATGTATGGCCGACGGTAATCGAATGATCCTCTCCCGATAAATAATTTAAAGAAATCACTTGCCTCGACAAAAACAGCTGCAACAATTCTCGGATTTTTTGGACCCGGCCGCCGCGTGTTCGATGCAAAGGAGCACATATGGCAGATGTTTTTCACGCCATTAAAGAACGCGGACCCTCTTCGCACAGGTTTTTCGAACCTCCAGCTCCAATTGCGCGGAGTGGGCATAAAATGAAAACGTAACAAAAGCAACACGAATAAATGGCACGAGCCGACAATCAAACTGACGACAGGTGCTACGTTAATTGACGGTAAAGGCTACGTCGCGCGGCACGGCGGCTACAGAGTCAGGGGTTGTAATGGTGAGGTGGGCCTTTCTGCTCCTTTAAAAGTCCTGGAAGCGAGTGTTTTTTTTTTTTTAGTTAAAACATTTTACTTGTCCAAGTTGGAATCTTTTTGGAACATTGAAATTCAGAAACGTCTGAAAAAGTAGAATGGTCTGTGCCGACGCCAGACCAAACATCCTTCGAATATTATTTAGTACGGTGTTCATAAGTGAATCCTAACCTCGCCACCTGGAAGCGAGGCTTCCTTTTATTCAGACCATCTATCCGGCACTATATTTTACCGACCAGACTCAAGACTGATCTTTTAGAAAATGTTCAAATATTACAACTGTGAAATAGAGAGTCCTTAGCGTAAATGCATTATGATACGGGTTCCCTAATAATTGTCATGAAGAGATTCCTCTTTTCGGGTATGGCTTTGAGGAAAACAAAAAAAAAAAAAAAGATCGACCAACAAAGGAAATTCAGGATCAGACTGTACTGTATAGGAATGCTATGACTTGACTTTTTTCTTGATCGAGCAAAAACATCTGCTCGCCTGGGTCTGTTATCCTGCCAAGTGATGCTATAGATACACAAAGGGCAGATGTAACGAGTTTCAGTAAAGGCCAATATAAAAGATAGGCAGTACATATTTCAGTATGCATTTCATTTGCCTGCGCACCATAGCTCAATGGTTTCAATATGTTTAATGATTGAAGACACGCTTTAGGATGCACGTGCTATTGGCCACGTACATACATAATTATAATATTTTTGAGAAATCCTGGGACAAGTTTTTTCTTTTATGTTGGGAGGTCGATGGCACATGATTGCTAGAGAAATACGAATTTTTAGTTCTATCTACGAAAAGGTCAAATTAAGAAAGACTTTAGATACTAAGCAAATTTGTATTGGAACGATCCACTCATCAATTAAGAATCCTGTCAAATCGGCTTTTATATTTTTATTGTAGATACACTCAAGTAATGAATATGTGATGATGATAAGGGCAAAGGGACCTTTAGATTCTAGCTAAAGTAAACGCATTTGTGTTTGTGATAGAATTCAGAATAATATTCGGCACTATCGATTGAGGCAAGCCTTGAAAATGAGCCTCCGTCAGTAGCGGATCTAGAAATCGAATTCGGAGGGGTCCCGACTTTGATTGTTACCTGGAGAGCTAAGGGTGTGTCCACATTTATTGAACTTTTGGCATTTAAGGAGGCAAGCGTATACTGAAAGCGCACACACCTTCCATGTTGGAAGGTTACATGCAATGATGAACGTACAAATTTGCAAACTGCAGGATTCGATCTGTTACCACCAGGGACTCGTCCTCCAACATTCCTAAGCGTTTAACTAGACAGAACTTCCTATAAGACGATGCAGTTTCCCTCCATCAACATAAGCTTATAAGCTAGTTGGATGACTATAGTCATCCAATTCTGTAATGAACCATATTATGGTCTGGTAGTGCTGCTCCCACCGGCAAATCGAAGCAGCACCTGATGAGTAGTGATCTGTTGGTAGTACGAAGCCAGAGGCCGAGGGTCCCAGTACACCTGGACCCAGATTCGACCGCGTGGGCGTCTGATCCGTTCGCCAACCATTCCATCTTTATCGACTATTTTTTGTATTCTCCATTTTTACCTCCCTTGCTTGTGTTCTCTTCCCCAGGCCTAAGAATTTTTGTTAATACGTAAAGGACAGGGGCAACGAGCGGCGAAAACCCCGCCCACATCTTCCGAACTGAGCTGCAGCAAGCATAGGCCGCTGCTTAGCTCGTTGAGGGGCCTTTTTCTTCGCCATATGGCACGGCTCGACCTTCACGGTCACTATGCTACTATGCGGAACATTCCTAAAATGGAAAAAGTGTCCTCATTCTGCATCAAAGCCAGGAGTCCGAAGCGTATATACCCTAGACTTGTACAGACCTAGTGGTGACACCGAAAGTACCAATTGGCAACGACCATATGCATTAAAAGTGGGTCTCCTATATGGCCAGTTCATAGGGCAGGTTGGCACTCATTCAGTGGGATCTTGACCATTCTCAAAATCAATTAGCAAACTAACCCATTCTACAAATACTTGTCGAATTTTTCAAGTCGCCAGCTGCATTCTATCGAAAGTTATTGCTTACTCGTATTTGAAGTTTCACTTGTAGGGGAGGTAGGGATTCCTTGGGTCGGATCTTGCCCATCATTGTCACCAACCAATTAGATCACCCTACAAACATTTAAACCAAATTTCAAGTCTCTAGCTTCACTCCATCGAAAGTTATCGCTTATTTGAAGTTTCATTTGTAGGGGAGGTAGGGGTTTCGTTGGTCGGATTTTACGTATTTTCAATATTAGCCAACTGGATCCTACTACAAACATTTGACCAAAATTTCAAGTCGCTAGCTCTATTTTGTCGTAAGTTATCGCTTATTTTAAGTAACATTTCTAGGGGAGGTAGGGGTTTCTTAGGTCGGATCTTACCCATCTTTGATGCCAACTAACTCAATCTCACTTCAAACATTTGACCAAAATTTTAAATCGCTGGCTTCATTCTATCAAAAATTATCGCTTATTTGAAGCTTCATTTGTAGGGGAGGTGGGTCGGATTTTGCCCATTTTCGTTCCTTTGATCTGATTATGCCCAACTTACAGAACATTAAGCAGCTTCTCACCTCAGGGTTACATGCCAAAAATCAGGTGTCTACGTCAATTGGTTCAAGAGTTATAGACAAAAAACGTGAAAAGTAGGGTAGTACGGGGGGTCTTTATAAGAAAATTACCGTTTTCAACTGATCGATTTTATTTTCCCAGGAGAGTATAAAATTACTCTCACGAGTAATCTACCAAAGCCAGAGCTTTTCATGGTTATTTAATCGGGAGTTTGTAATGAACGAATTCTGATGTACGTCTGACATTTCGGCATTTGTCAGACTGGATTCCACAATTGCATTTATTTCGTCATAATTCGAAATATTTAGTGTATTTCGAATTGTTTCGAGATAAATGCGCTTGTTCTGTTGTCAAATTCCAAAACGTCAGATGTGTGTCAGATATGAACCGGCAGGGCACCGAAATAATGCATGCGAAATTGTGCATGCACTATTTCGATATGCACTATTTCGGAGGGGCTTGTGTCAAAACGGAACGCGTGCTCGGGATTGTTTTGACACAGCGGGGGATGCTGACAGCGTTTTTTTGGCGGGAACTGGATTCGGAGGTTGTGGTGGAGCGAGTGGAGAAAAAGAAAAATTGTGGGGGTGCCTGTTTGACGCGCAGGGTGGTGTGAAGTGAAATTTCACAAAAGGCTTCTTTTTTTTGTGCGATTATTTTCGATGCGAATAGTTTGAAATTACCTAGTCTAGCCATAAATATTGTTACAAGGTTTGGCAACCCTGCAGAAAGGAATCGTAATATTGCATTTCTTAAAAATTGAGCTAATCGCTATAGTACGCTTGTGCTTGATGCATTTGTCATCATTTGAGTTTAATTTTTAGTGTAGTGAACATGGATTGGGGTGACAAAGAAAATAGAATTGCTGTGATTGCACTTCATAAAGTAGGAATGCAACCAAGTGATATTTTTAAGACTCTGCATACCCTTGGTATAAGCCGAATGTTTGTATATCGGGCTATTGACAGATTTAATGATACGTCTGGAGTAAGTGACCGTGAAAGAAGTGGCCGTCCGCGAACTACTCGAACACCTCAAGCGGTTAAAGCCGTGCGCGAGAGAATTCGCCGTAATCCTCTTCTGAAACAAAAAATTTTATCGCGTGAGATGAAAATACCCCAAAGAACAATTTCACGTATCATCAAAAGTGACTTGGGGTTGGGTGCTTATCGTAGATCTACCGGGCATTTACTAACAGATTCGTTAAAAAAAAAGAGAGTGGAAAAATCAAAACGATTACTTTGCCGGTACGCAAACCAAGAACACCGTAAAATTTTGTTTACGGACAAAAAAATTTTTACTGTCGAAGAAACATTTAATAAACAAAACGATAGGGTTTATGCTCGCAGTGCCAGAGAAGCTTCTCAAGTTGCCCAAAAGGTTCAAAGAGGTCATCATCCAGCCTCAGTAATGGTTTGGTGGGGTGTTAGCTACAACGGGGTGACAAAGTTGCATTTTTGTGAGAAGGGCGTCAAAACGTCGTTTATCAAGAAAGTGTCCTTGAAAGTGTAGTGAAACCTCTCAACACGTCATTATTCAAAAATCAGCCTTGGAGTTTCCAGCAAGATTCTGCACCAGGTCATAAGGCGAAGTCAACCCAAAAATGGCTTGAAGAAAATGTTCCAGATTTTATTAAAGCTGAAGATTGGCATTCCTCTAGCCCAGACCTGAATCCGCTGGATTACGAATTATGGTCTGTCTTAGAGCAAATGACGTGCTCTAAAAGACATTCTAATATCGAATCCTTAAAGAAGTCTCTTACACATGCAGTCGCCAACTTCCCGATTGAAGTCGTGCGTGCTTCCATAGATAAGTGGCCAGCTCGATTAAAGGCTTGTATAAAGGCAAAAGGCAATCACTTCGAATAACTTGTTGTAATTTCCGTTGTTGACAATGCATTTAATAAATAAACAATGATTTCTTAACATATAACACCTCTTTTATTGAACAGTGCTTCAAAAAGTTTGTAACAGTATTTATGGCTAGACTAGGTATTTAAACGATAATCTGACTATCGGTTGACGGACGCGAATTTATTCGGTTGTTGACTTGACCGGACAAACGTGTCGGGGGGGGGGCTCGATCGAACGGAATAGTGGCGTCGAAGACACAGAGACTGCTCCGCGTTTTCAACTCATCGGGATTACAAAAATCACGAATGTTCCTTGTGTGGGCGTTGCGTTGCCTTGATCCGCAAACATTTAGGAGTCGATGAAGAAGTCCATTCGCGTCGCGAGCGGCAACAATTAGGACGAGTGTCAGTGACGAAGGCAATTTTTTTTTCGTTTTGTGAGGTTATTCGGACAACAGCGTTGCGAGTGCGTGAAGCAAGGGTGTGTGTGTGTGGGGGGGTGTATGTGTGTGGGGGTGAATGTGTGTGGGGGTGTGTGTGTGTGGGGGTGTATGTGTGTGGGGGGTGCATGCGTGAGGTGAGGGGGTGCTTTCCAGCTCAACGGCGGCGCTGATCGAGTCAGCTCACGGACAGCGGGTGAGTTTAATTTTGTTTTGTGCCGTTTACCGATTTTATTTTCATTTTTATATTTAAAATGAGGAGTTAAATAGTTACCGTGTGTCCCCAAAGCTCCTAATGTAGAGCTTCTCCCCTCTCTCTTTTCGGTTAGTTTAGATCGGGGTCTAGGAATTCGAGGCGCGACCTAGACATGGTTGGGAGGGACGCGAGCGCCAGAGCCGCAACATCTTGGCTCTCCGCGGTTCGCGGAAGTTCCAGAGGTGATGATCGACATCCCTCTCGGTGTAGTTGTTATTGTGATTTTCTGCTGTGACACTTCGTCCAGCATGTTATTTTCTTTTTCTCGATATTTTTCTCGGTCCATGTGTCGTGTTGTCTCGGGCAGACGCGTGACACTTAAAGTGTCAACGGGTAGGGCCTGAGTTGGTCGTGTACCCACCCCATCACTCCCGTCACTGAGCAAGCCAGCCAGCACGCATCATTTGATCAACTTAGGAAGTTTTGACATTTTGATGTTTGACAGGCCTTCACGGCAGCGTCAATTACTTCCGCTCCTGCAACCATTACAAGTTGTAGATAAATTTAAATATTTTACATATGTAGGGGAGGTAGGCGTTCTCTTGGCCGGATCATGCCCATTTTCAATACTAACTAACTATTGTAGATGATTTTTACTCGTAAGAGGAAAGACATAGAGATAACTCCCTTACGGCTTTTTGGTTCGGAAATCAAGGTGTCCAAGGAAGTGAAGCATCTAGGAGTTACCTTAGATGCGAAACTAACTTGGAATGTTCACGTTGATGAAAAGATCCAAAAAGCGAAAAGGATTTTGCATCAGTGTAAGAGAGTGTGTGCTCGTAGGTGGGGAATTTCACCTAAAGCGACACACTGGATTTACACAATGATGGTAAGACCTATTCTAGCCTATGCATCAGTGGTATGGTGGCCAAAAGCCATGCAGAATACCACAAAGCAGAACCTAGATGGGGTACAAAGGATAGCTTGCGTAAGCATATGTGGTGCAATGCGCACCACACCAACGCGAGCAATGGAGGCATTGCTGGGACTGCCGCCATTGGACTTATTTATAAAGAAAACGGCGGCGCTTTCGGCAATACGCATGGAAAGGGATGCCATGTGGCATCGCTTTGGAACTAGCAGCGGTCATAAGAGCATCCTAGACATTATTCATGATGAGGTCAGGGAGACTCTAATGCCGGTAGAAGGCATGAGTAGACGTAGGGTAGTTGAAAGACTACACAAGACTCACATTGCAGATGGAAACATACATAATGAGTGTATGTACAATGACATCAACATTTTTACTGATGGCTCTTTAATGGACGGTAAAGCGGGGGCGGGGGTTTACTCTGAAGAGCTAAACCTAGCATGTGCGCTTAGTCTAGGAGAGTATGTGTCCGTATACCAGGCAGAAATGCTTGGCTTGTTGCATGCGTTGGACCACTTGCTTGAAGGTTAGGTGCGGGGGAAGAAAATCCTTATTGCACTGGACAACCAATCGGTGATCAGAAGCATGCAGCAAACGAACATAAACTCTAAACTGGTACTAGAGTGTGTCCGGAAGCTCAACACGTGTGCCTCAGAAAATGAGGTTACGCTGATGTGGGTAAAAGGACACATAGGTACAACAGGAAATGAGGCGGCGGATGCCCTAGCAAAACAGGGATCTACGGCAACTTTCATTGGCCCAGAACCCAGAGTTGCTCTGGGGAACGGCATGATTGGAGCGAAAGTTGGGAAGTGGATGGACTCCATGCATCAACAAAGATGGCAGGAGCTAGTCACTTGCAAACAAGCTCGGAATGCAATAACCAGCCCTTTAGGCAGGGAAGCGAGAAAGGTACTTAGTTATAAACGGAGTACCCTAAGCTGGATAACTGCCTTGGTCACAGGGCATGGTAATTTTAAGGCTCATCTGGCCAAGATGAAAATCGGGGAAGATGACGTTTGCAGGCTATGCCTGGAGGAGGCCGAGACGGCAGCACACATTGTGTGCGAATGTCCAGCACTGGCTAGCACGAGGTTGAGGATCACAGGCAGGCACACGATAAGTGTAGAAGCCATGAGTGAACTCAGCTTCAAACAAATGCTAGCAATAACACGGGACTCAGTGATGAAGAAAGAGGTCGACAATTATCAGTCGACATCTGGAAGCCACTGATGACCGGGAGGGGGCGAAAAGGGACCCAAACGTAAGTGGTCTGCTTCGGCTATCCCCCATAGTATATAATAATAACTATTGTAGATCACACTGCCAACATTTGACCAAAATTTCAAGGCTCTAGCTTCATTTTGTCGAAAGTTATCGTGCGAACGGACAGACAGACATGACTAAATCAAATCAGGAAGTGACCCTGATCATTTATATATGTATATACATTGCTATACCTCCGGAGCCTCCTTTAAGGTGTCACATATTTTCGCCGTGACAAAAACAATATACCCTATACTATAAGTCTAATAGAGGTGAAATATACAAAGTCAATATATGAGTACACGTATGTACATATATTTCAAATGATCGCTGAAATTACCAAGGTTCATCATCTCTGATTCGCCTGGACCTGGCTGTGCCACCATGTGCGCGCCACTTTTCAAGGATACCTTCTTGGAAGGGTTCTTTAACCTTCGGCGCCGTCAAAACAATCTACACAACAATACCAACATGCATACTAATATCGTAATAACTGGTTATTGCTGCGTGGCTATGATCTTATTCCTTTAAAGTTAGTGGCATCATCATCATCATTGTTGCAACGCTCGGGTTGTATTTCCATTGCTGGTATTTGTGTTGAAACCTTTCAGTTTACAAATGTCTTTTGTATGGAGATAGTAGAGGAGAGATGGGTCCTTCGTCTCCATGGAATGATAAAAATTGATCCGCTCGATTGGAACAGGATTTTTTCAAGATTTTACCAAGTATTTAGCAAAAGATTGGAAAGAAGAGTTACTAGTAGTTTTGAGTACTTTTGAAGAAGCTCACACCCGGGGCTGGTAGAGTCCAGTATCCAATGGAATAGCACCCCTTTACTGTATCGCCAGATTGTTTTCGAAATTCAATCGTATTCTCTCACTGCACATAACCTGCTATTCTATTTTTTTTTATCCTTTTAGCATTCCGGCCTTTTTATCCCTTTGCGCCGCCACGGTTCGGTCTGTGAACGACCCAGTCAGTGCAATGCTCTTTTCGAATTTGTTTTCATGGTTATTTCGCGTGTTCCATGCAAAACAAACGTTCCCGCCAGTCGAGTAGTATAACCATTTATCTGCGTGACTGCATTCCTGCGTCGTATAAATTGTCTGGGGTGGTTTCTTCATCCGTTTAGCACAATAACGATGCAGACTTATCAGCACCGTTCGGAACTTCTATTGTTGGCGCAGGCATTGTAAACATACAATAAAATCGTGGACGGATCAGGGTTCTTACTCGATCCATTCATTGCTGCGAGATGCAGAGCGCCCAGAGGGGCACCCAAAATTGCTCTAAATGTATAGTTGGAACGAAGGAGTTGAGCTCTGATTTGTATTTTGCAAAAACAATTTGGCGGTGGACCAACTTCTTGCAGCCAGTGTCTATATACCAGCGGCAAGACGATCACGCCAACAAACTTGCGCATTGCTCAATTCACTATTTTCATCTCGTTTGGGAGAAGGAGTCGTCGGAATCTTTTTGAAATTTTAATCTGTGTGCGCGGCTGACTCCTTCTCTTCAGGCGATATGATCTTTTTCTGATGGGGTCCCATCATCGTTTCCTTGGAATTAAGAAATGTCTGCTTCTGCTCTGTTTGTGTAGTTTGTTGCAGCAATCAGCGCTGGATGGACCATGGTTCCGGAGAATCTGTGCAAAGTGCGGCAAGTTGTTCGTTGGGAAGCAACCGAAAATGTTGTTGCAATTTCATGTTCTTGAAATTGCATTCGCACAGAATGCGCCACAAGAAAGGAATTTACGAACAAATCGTCGTCCTGAGGCAAAAGATGGGAGTTTCTTGACCCACACACACAATGCAGGTTGAATGTGATGCAGTTTTGTGGCATGGACTCATCATGACAATGCTGCGGGCACAAAGAGCTATGCTCCTGAACTGACGAATTGCTATAACGACGACGCTGATAATTTTCGTGTCACGAAATGTTGGTTTGACATAGCACGGAAGTCTCGGAAATCAATCAATTTGTGGTGGGAAGTTGTGGTGACCAGGGCCGGTCAAAGTCTAACTAAAGGTGCCGGCAAGGACATTTTTGGCGCCCCCATTCTCCAGACATTTTTTTTTCAAAGTAGTGCCCACTTGGATAAGGGCGGTTGTGAGAGTGACTTTTCAAGCGCCATTTTTGTCCAAGCGGTTTCGCTTCGTACTAATATCGACGCAAGCTTGCGTAAGCATATGTGGTACAATGTGCACCACACCAACGCGAGCAATGGAGGCATTGCTGAGACTGCCGCCGTTGGACTTATTTATAAAGAAAACGGCGGCGCTTTCGGTAATACGCATGGAAAGGGATGCCATGTGGCATCGCTTTGGAGCTAGCAGCGGTCATAAGAGCATCCTAGATATTATACATGATGAGGTCAGGGAGACTCTAATATCGGTAGAAGGCATGAGTAGATGTAGGGTAGTCGAAAGACTACACAAGACTCACATTGCAGATGGAAACATACACAATGAGTGTATGTACAATGACATCAGCATTTTTACTGATGGCTCTTTAATAGACGGTAAAGCGGTTTACTCTGAAGAGCTAAACCTAGCATGTGCGCTTAGTCTAGGAGAGTATGTGTTCGTATACCAGGCAGAGGTGCTTGGCTTGTTGCATGCGTTGGACCACCTGTTTGAAGGTCAGGTGCGGGGGAAGAAAATTCTTATTGCACTGGACAACCAATCGGTGATCAGAAGCACGCAGCAGACGAACATAAACTCTAAACTGGTACTAGAGTGTGTCCGGAAGCTCAACACGTGTGCCTCAGGAAATGAGGTTACGCTGACGTGGGTAAAAGGACACATGGATGCAACAGGAAATGAGGCGGCGGATGCCCTAGCAAAACAGGGATCTGCGGCAACTTTCATTGGCCCAGAACCCAGAGTTGCTCTGGGGAACGGCATGATTGGAGCGAAGGTTGGGGAGTGGATGGACTCCATGCATCAACAAAGATGGCAGGAGCTTGTCACTTGCAAACAAGCTCGGAATGCAATGACCAGCCTATTAGGCAGGGAAGCGAGAATAGTACTCAGTTATAAACGGAGTACCCTAAGCTGGATAACTGCCTTGGTCACAGGGCATGGTAATTTTAAGGCTCATCTGGCCAAGATGAAAATCGGGGAAGATGACGTTTGCAGGCTATGCCTGGAGGAGGCCGAGACGGCAGCACACATTGTGTGCGAATGTTCAGCACTGGCTAGCACGAGGTTGGCAAGCACACGATAAGTGTGGAAGCCATGGGTGAACTCAGCCTTAAACAAATGCTAGCAATAACACGGGACTCAGTGATGAAGAAAGAGGTTGACAACTATCAGTCGACATCTGGAAGCCACTGATGACCGGGAGGGGGCGAAAAGGGACCCAAACGTTAGTGGTCTGCTTCGGCTCTCCCCCAGAATATAATAATAATATCGACGCAGCTTGGAAGAAAAAAAAACGGTTGTGAGAGTGCCCTTTTTTGTCCGGCAATTTTCTTGGTACTAACTATCGTCGGTGCCTTGCCGGCCTAAATAATTTTAGTGTCCTGTTCAACTAATAGAAAATGGCTCGTAGCATTTTAGCTTTGTCCTTAAAAATACATATTAGACATACACAGAAAGGCCCGCCCGAAATCTCTGTTTTTATTTTCCTGTGGCGCCTTGTTTTAGTCAGCCCCTCCCTACCGAAGGCCTAGAGAAAATTGTTCACAAAATAAATTTCACTTTCATTACATGTCGATGAGGTACCTCTCTTGTTCCTAGACTTATAGAAACGCTATTCCCTTTCTCCCTTGATCGTATAAACAAAATAAACAGGGCAAATACACATTAAGAAATCAGATTTGTTCTAAGGAAGAGCTAATGTTAGCGCCTACTAAAGGTGAAAACGACAATACTCCCGACACCTGTAATTTGACTACCGGCGTTTCGGGTTCGAATCCCGTTCACAACGACGTTCGTGGTTATGGATGTGCAGGAGGTGTATGCTGGCAACTGCATTCTCCGAAACCAGTTTATGCCGTCGAAATGTCAACTGGGCCACATGCAACAGTTGACGCGCTATACCCCACAAGGGGTTAGGGCAATTGAGAGAGAGAGATCCATGTCGATACTGTTGCTGCCTACGATGCAAAAGCAGTTGAAGATAAAACAACATACTCCCAGTCTGTTGTGGGATAGTTTAGGTAGATTACCTAACTGCCATGACAAGCACAGCACACTTAGACCATAAGCTGGTCCATTGTGATACCTCCGGGTCCTATATTGACCCCCATCACCCCAACAAATTTTTGAACAAACCTGAGCTGGTGATAAAACGGAGGAGGCGGTCTATATTGACATCCACCAGATCCTCTAGTTCTGAGAAAAAAAGGAGCCAAAAGTTGATTTCCTCTTACTTGCCAGGGCCGGACAAGAACAGAGGAGATGGAAACAACTCTCCTCCTCATCGACGTCTCCACAGCTTCTGCAGAAATCATTAAAAGGAAAGGAAAGGCGAAGCCTCCTAGCATGCTCCCCAATAACGCAGTGGCCAGTAATTACTCCCACAACAGAACTGATATTCTGTCTTTTCAACGCTATGAGTTGGGATGAGCGAGCAGGGTTTAGACGAGGCCACATCGATCTGGTTGCATGACATGTAATACCACTCAACCACCTAGCATTCGCCTTATTAATAGCCTCAGACTTAAAGTATAGCCTACATGAATTAATAGGCATACAAATGTTAGCATGTTGCTGCTGAATCACGCCCACTGTCCCCTACCTAGCGAGCTCATCAGCGTGGAAGTTTTCACCAAAGCCACTATGCCCTGGAATCCAGCACAAGACAATATTAAAACCCCCCCTGCCTCAACGAGAGTCGAGCGGCATTCAGCTATTATCTTAGATGTTAACAGTGTAGATTCCAGCGATCTTATTGCGGCTTGGCTATCTGTGTAGATTGTGATATCCTTATATGGCACGGCGTTCCGCCTCAACCAGATAAGGGCCTCCAAAATCGCAGTAACCTCCGCCTGGAGGACACTACAGTGATCTGGAAGACGGAACGATAAGCTTAGGTTAAGTTGATCGGAGTAGACTCCAACTCTCACCCCGTTGTCAGTCTTTGAGCCTTCCGTATAGATGCCTACAGAGGCCGTGAACGGAAACTCGCCATCAATCCACTGATGACGAGAGGGGATTATACTTACAAAGTTCTTCCCGAAAATGAGTTTAGGGGAAGTGTTGTCAGTGCCAGCATGGATTATCAGGTATGGTTCAATACCACCGAGTGGCTGGTGCTCAATGAAAACCAGTGTCCTGTTTCACGAAGGCGGATGGCAGTGCAAGCAGCAAGCTGCTCACCAAGAATGTCCAAAGGAAGCAAGTTAAGCATAACATCCAAGGCGGCAGAGGGAGTACTTCTCAGGGCTCCACTAACGAGCAAACAGGCCAGTCTTTGCACTTTATTCAACAAGCTACACAAAGCCGCCTTCCGAAGAGCATTCCACCAAACAACAATACCATGCAAGAGAATAGGCCGTACAATAGATACGTATAGCCAGTAGACGATCTTAGGTTTAAGACCCCAACTACTTCCAATCGCTTTTTTACAAGCGTAGAGAGCAACCGTGGCCTTCTTTACACGCTCCTGTATGTTAGGTCTCCGCTCCGGCCTAACTTTTTATCGAAGATTACTCCTAGGGATTTTGCTTTATCAGCAAAAACCAATTCGGTTCCACCCAGCACTGGGGGTGAGACGAGAGGTATCTTACGCCTTCTAGTAAATAAAATGAGTTCCGTTTTGTTAGAGTTAACCCTTAAACCGCAGAGATTAGCCCAGCGAGTTAATAGAGAGAGAGCATTGTGTAGCACCTCACTGAGGACACCAGGGAACTTACCCGAGATGGCAATAGCGACATTATCCGCATAAGCAATGACTCTACATCCCAGTCCTTCCAGGTCCAAAAGCAGTCTATTGACCACCAGATTCCAAAGGAGCGGAGATAGAACACCACCTTGCAGAGATAGGTGTGGGAAAGAAAAGTTAACATGGATGGGATAAGGATTAAAAAATAAAAAAAAATAAAAAAACCGGTGCCTGTAAGGCCTTGTGCACATGAAGCGCAAATATGAAGACTAAACCTCAAAAGCTATCAAAAGGCGCCCAAGTTGGGGCCCAAGAATTTACCATTAAGGTATGACTGCTTCGCGCACTCAGGGCCTTACTGACTCCGTCTATTTTTTAATCTTATAACCCTTATCTCGCCTACTGGCGTTGAAGTGGTTTCACAGCCCTTGGCCGCTGCTGATGAACGGGTCGCTCCGGTGCGTAGAACCGGCTACCATGGGAACGACACTAACAGAGGTGGAAGTACGCGGTGCTCGTAATGCCATCAGGAGGGATATGTATAAGTTGTAGGGCGGAGGATTGGTTGGAATGGATTGTATAGCCGAGCTAGCTTCTCATTGCGCACCAAACCTGTCCCATACTAAGGAGATTTCGGTACTTCGGTATCTGGGACGTTGCGTACGACCACATCTCCTGTCTCAGACCTGACTAGGTTAGCTTAAGGGGCTACCATGCTACCACACAGAACACATAGACCACCTCTGGGTCCGTTGGGATACCACCAAAGTCACCTAATTAAACCTAAGTAAAAAACCAGCCTGTGCTAGCAATATAGCGATTGACCTGTAGTGCCCGAAAAAAAAAACAAATAAATAAATAACTGGCGCAACAGTCCAATTTGAACTACGGCCTCGAGATGAGTTAGCATCATCTCATTTTCTAGATCGTGACGGTTTTTGTGCAGAGGTATGTGATCAGCAACACGCTCAACCGAGTTATTTACCCCATAATGGGTACTCATTTAACAGCTGAGTGGGCTCATAGTCCGACACGTAAATCCCCGGAATCGAACCGGGGCCCAGTGCGTTGAAGGCGAACGTACTAACCGTTGCGCCATCCGGACAAACAAGAGCCCAGAAATTACCTCTGCCTCTCAGCCAGGGCCGGACAGTGACAAAGAAGATGGAGAACGCTCTCCTAGTCATCCACGCCATCAAAGCTCCTGCAATAGTCATTGTGCGGAATACGAAGCCTCCAGGCAAGCTCTCCTATAGGACAGTGCCCCGCAATAAACCCCCACAACTCTGCCAATGTGTTTTCTGTTCAGTGAAAGCAGTGTGGCGGAGCGACTAGGGTCGGAAAGTTTCGGCCAAATCGACTTCGTTGTTTGGCACGTATCGCCGTTTAACCATCTCATGTTCGCCCTGTCAACCGCAAAGTTCGGTTCCCGTCAATAGCTCCGCTTGTCCCCTACCGAGCCAGCTCATTTGCCACGCAAAGCCACAATGGCTCGGTACCCAACAGAGCGTAATGTTGAAAAACCATCCACCCATACACCCATCACCCTGAGGGCTAAACGACAGTTCGCGATGGTTTTCGATGTAATCAGGACGAATTCAAGTGATCGAATTGCAGCCTGACTGTTTGTATAGTAACGTCCCTAGTGGTCACAACATGAATTCCCAGCCAGGCCAGAGCTTCCAAGATTGCTGAAACCTCCGCCTGCAGGACACTTCAGAAGTCGGGAAGACGGAATGACAAGTTAATTCCCAATCCTTCCGAATAGATACCAGCCCCAACTCCATCGTCAGTCCTAGAGCCATCCGTGTAGATGACTATGGAGTCGGTGGTCATGAGCGTGTTAACACCACATAGATCCCTCGACGGAATCAAGCTGGTGTGGTTCCGGCTAAAAACGTATTTTCCACAAGTATAATTGTTTGCCCAATATAGTGTCCACAACTCAACGTGCGCCACTGGTCAGTTTCGCGAAGGCATAAAGCCGTGTTAACCGCCAGCTGTTTCGTAAATATCCAGAGGGAGCAAGCCGAGCACCATGTTTAGCCCGGCTGACGGAGTTGTTCTAAAAGCCCCCGTTATAGCCAGCGCCGCTACTCAGTAGGTTAAAATATGCTGCTACTCGGAGTGCCGTCCACCACACATTTATTCCGTGCAGTCGTTTAGGACGTACGACAGCTTTAGGCTGCAGGCCCCAGTTCTTATCTATGGCGTTTTTGCACGAGTAGAGGGCAACAGTAGCTTTCTTGGCCCGTTCTTCAATGTAGGGTTTCCACCTTAGTTTCCTGTCAAAAATGAGACCGAGGGACTTAGCTTTGTCGGAGAAGACCAGTTTAATGCCCTCCACGCCTAGAAGACGCGTGATTCCTCCTATCGAACCTCCCACACTGGAGGGCATTAAACTGATCTGCTGCTGAAGAGCAAAGCTCCATCTTAACCGGGTTAATTCCTCTGTTGGAATAGAAAGGGCGTTCTGCGATAGCCCACTGAGGACATCAGGAAATTTACTTGTGACAGCGATGGCAACATCATCTGCATACGCAGTAACTTTGCATCCAACCTCTTCCCGTTTTAGAAGCAGTCTGTTGATCCCTACATTCCAAAGAAGGGGAGACAGTATTCCCCCCTGGCGGGATTCCTCTACAGACATCCCTACAAACCGACAATATACCCAGGGTAGTGTGCACGAGTTTGCAAAGCGACTCATCAACCTGGAGGCCCAGCAGCGCCTCAATAAACGCACTAGGTTTAATATTATTGAAAGCACCCTCGATATCTAGGAATGCAACCATCGTGTATTCCTTTTAGTAAGCTGAGATTACACAGGGTGGCGCAAAACTACCGTTATGGTTCAAATGCTTAATAACTTTTTAATTTAATTTTTATTTTTTATTTTTATTTCAGAATTTTGTGAAGAAAACTTCGGGAATTTGAAATGGAACAGTACACAACACAGCAGCGATCAAAAATTGTTGAATTTTATTTTGAAAATCAACGGTCAATTGTTTTGACGCAGCGTGCTTATCGTCGTTTTTTTAATATGCGTACTGGACCTTCAGCACCAACAATAAACCGCCTGGTTGCAAATTTTCAACAATATGGTACAGTAGGACACATTCCATGTACCGGAAGACCTCGTACGGCCCACACGGAAGAAAATATCCAACGTGTTGTGGATAGTGTGCAGGACAGTGGAGAAACATCGACAAGAAGACGTTCGGCACAACTGGGGCTATCGCGGATTTTGGCTACATTGCACATGTTCCCGTATAAGGTTCAGCTTGTGCAAGAATTGAAGCCGATAGACTACCAACAACGGCTTGATTATGCCATTTCGTTCCGACAAAAAGCAGAAGAAAATCGCTATTTCATTCACAATTTGATAATGAGCGATGAAGCCCATTTCCAATTGAATGGTTTCGTAAACAAGCAAAATTGCAGGATATGGGCTACGGAAAATCCAAGAACAGTTCATCGGCAACAATTACACCCACTTAAGTGTACTGTTTGGTGCGGCGTATCGTCTGAAAGGATCATTGGTCCATATTTCTTTGAAAATGCACATGGCGCCGCAGTTACGGTTAATGGTGCTGAATATCGAACGATGCTGGACAATTTTTTGAGGCCAGCTGTAGAAAACCATCCACAGTTGTGGTTCCAACAAGATGGAGCCACAGCCCACACTGCAAGGGATACAATGGCTCTGTTACGGGACCTCTTTGGCGAACGCATTATTTCGCGCAGAAGCGATTTCAATTGGCCCCCACGTTTACCGGATTTAACAGCGCCACACTGTTTTCTTTGAGGTTATTTGAAAGAAAGGGTATACGTAAATAAGCCAGCGACCATACCAGAGCTAAAACAAAACATTCGCAATGAAATTCGAGCCATAACACCCGAAATTTTACAAAAAGTTATGGAAAATGTACTGGAAAGAGCACGAATGTGCGAAGCCGAAAATGGCCACCACTTGCGGGATATAATTTTTCATACTTAAGCCAAAATTAATCCCCATTAATATACTGTATAACAAAAATAAAATTATAATAATTAACCATTAAATAAAAAAGTTATTAAACATTCAAACCATAACGGTAGTTTTGCGCCACCCTGTACCAACGCGAAGCCGCAGAGTGGTATGAAAGGGCAAGGAAGAAGAAGAGGCGAGAAAATCAGCCGATTTTGCCATAATTTGAGCTTTGAGATGGATTGAAATTTTGGATGGGTAATTTAACCAACGTATGAGAAAATGGAAATATTTAACGGACAGTTTATAGCTTAGATAAGCTCATGTCTCTGTTACTTAACAAGGAGTTTAATAGAATATTGAGAAAACGGGCCTTGGTTTTGCCTTTAGTTTGTGCCAATTTTCACTATGAAAAAAATCTATTCGTGCCTAAAAAATCCATGATGACACTTACCTTGTACTTGGATTCGCATCCGTGGCACAATTAGCCAAAGTTTTTGCTATGTCCCCATCTATGAGAAACACCTGGTTGGGGTTTTCGTTGTCTGCAACGGAAAAATGATGTAGGAAACAAAAAAAATGAGTAACGGTCTTATTACAAAATATCTTGTTTTTTTTTCTATTTCAATATATCGATAGGGTATTAGTGAATGGACGATTGATAAGCAACTATGCATGTATGAAGTTTTTTCGTTATCGGTTGCGTAGCGATTCCGATAAAATTGAACTATTTACCGAGTTGTAGCTGACAAAAAAAAATCGAAACTAATACACTTAATTTCATTGATAAAAATATGGAGAAAGAGATCAATAAGTTATATCAGTGATTTGATCGATTTTGATTTCCCAACACAATGTCTGTTTGGTAATTTCGGGTGTGGTGGTTGAGTCGCACTTTTAACTAAACGATGTGCCTTTCATATAGTAGGAAACTCTTGCTTGCTAGGGGCGATCATAAAATTGGGATTTCCGGCCTCAATATGAAAATGAAGCGCGACTATGAAAATATTTTAGATTTATAGATTATTTAAAAACGAAATCAGAATGGCTAAGCGTTAGTCGTGGAGGATCTCTGTGAACAAGTTGAGGAATCCACCAGCGAGGCTTCCAGACTACGCAGTTATATTCACTGCTCCTTACATACTAAGCTACCTGTTGTAATGGGACGTGGACGACCACTAGTGACGAAACTATCGATGTTCTGCTTGATACTCAGTTCCCTGATACGATTGTACCTTACCTTAACCCCTAGTGGAGCATAACGGGTTAACCACTCCTGCGCGCCATCGTACTCTGTTCCGGGCAATGGGGCGCAACTTGCCAAACGACTTACCCAGCGCCTTAACCTTTCACCACAGATCGATACCATGTATGGTCGGCTCTGGTTGGGAATGGGGTTCCATTTCATGGCATAGAAGGTGCAAGACACTCTCCTCCTCATCCACATCCTCACAGCTCCTGCAGTAGTCATTATGAGGAAGACGGAGCCTCCATGCGAGCACGCCGATGGGGCAATGCCCTGTGATAGTCCCCACCACCCTACCAATATGCTTTCTGTTCAAAGATAACAAAGAGGCAGAGCGGCTAGAATCGAATTTCTGCCAGATCATTCTCGTCGTTTGGCAAGTATTTAAATTGAGCCATCTGTTGTTAGCCCTAACCACCGCAACGGACTTAATTGCCGCCTTGCACGATGCAATTGGCATTCCGATATCAATACGGTCTCCATTGACGACACCTGTTGGCCCCTCATGAGCAAGATCGTTCGCCCTGCAATTGCCCACAAAGCCACTGTGACTTGGTATCCAGCAGAGGGTAATGTTGAAGAAGTAACCCATCTCTAACAGGGCCGAGCGGCACTTCTGAATGGTTTTCGATGAAGTGAGAACAGAGTCAAGCGAGCGAATCGCAGCCTGACTGTCCGTATAGATAGTAATGTCTCTTGCAGTCACGACATGACTTCTTAGCCAGGTTAGAGCTTCCAAGATCGCCGTAACCTCAGCCTGTAAGACACTACAAAAATCAGGAAGACGGAAGGATAAGTTGATTTCCAGACCCTCCGAGTAAATACCAGCCCCAACTCCGTAATCGGTCTTAGAGCCATCCGTGTAGATGACCAAGGAGTTGGGGGTGAAGGGTACATTGTCAGCCCATAGGCTTCTCGACGGAATCCTGCTAGTGTAATTCCTATCAAAAACATGTTTTGGAGACGTGTAATCAGTCTCCGTAGGGAGATCCAGGTTGCCTAGAATAGCAGAGTGGCCAGTATTTGACGTGCGCCATTGGCCTGCTTCGCGAAGACGCAGGGCCGCGATTCCTGCCAGTTGTTCGCCAAAAATGTCAAGCGGGAGCAGGTTTAGCAGCGTGTCCAAGCTGGCTGACGGAGTTGTTCTAAAGGCCCCTGTCATGTTAACCGCTGCTAGTCTTTGCACTTTACTTAACAAGTGGCAATAGGCCGCCACTCTTAGTGCCGTCCACCACACACAAATGCCGTGCAGTAAAATTGGCCGCACAACCGCTGTGTACAGCCAGTGCAGCACTTTCGGTTGCAGACCCCAGTTCCTGCCAATCGCCTTCCTACACGAGTAGAGCGCAGCTGTGGCTTTATTCACCCGCTCAAGGATGTTGGGCTTCCACGATAGCTTCCTATCAAAAATAAGACCCAGGAACTTAGCTCTATCACTGAAGGCCAGTTTGTTACCATCAAGTGATGGAGGCTCAACAGGAGGTAGTTCGTGTCTTCTGGTGAAGAGCACAAGTTCGGTTTTGTCAGGGTTACCGCCAAGACCATAGTGGCGTGCCCATTCGGTGAGAATACCTAGAGCATTCTGCAGCAACTCACTAAGGACTCCTGGGAAACTCCCGGAAACAGCAATGGCAACATCGTCCACGTACGCCGTAACGCTGAAACCAAGCTCTTCCAATCTCAGGAGCAGTCCATTGACTACCAGGTTCCAAAGAAGTGGAGACAGTATGTCTCCTTGGGGGGTGCCCCTGCAGACACATCTACTGACGGATGAAGTACCCATAGTGGTACGTATAATCCTAAATGTTAACAGCAAACTAATAAGTTTACAGAGCGAGTCATCAACATGCAGTTTCAAGAGTGCTTCGATGATTGCACTATGTTTAACATTATTGAACGCTCCCTCGATGACCACAAATGCAACCATGGTATATTCCTTGAATTCAAGGGATTTCTCAATGCCACTAACCAGAGAGTGAAGAGCAGTGTCCACTGATCTTCCTTTCCAGTAGGCATGTTGCGATGAAGATAGAGACTGAGGTGGAATGGTGTTCCGAAGATGAACATCGATCAGCCGCTCCAATAATTTCAGCAAGGTTGAAGAGAGGCTGATAGGTCGCAGGTCATTTGCGCGCGCGTGTGAGCAGCGCCCGGCTTTCGGGATGAAAACAACCAGAACTTCCGTCCAGATGCGCGGAACACAGCCCAGTGTGAGACAAGCGGTTAGGATACTCTCCACCCAAGGATAGATAATATCTAATGAGTACTGTAGGTCCGCAGGAATAATGCCGTCGGGTTCAGCGGATTTAAACGGCTCGAAACTGCCGATCGCCAACAGAATCTTTTCTTTCGACAGAATGCTCGTAACGTCACATGCTGCCGTCTGGCAAGTGTGTAGGGCCCCAGCAGAGCTGGCCGCCGTGCTACCAGGAAAGTGTGTATCAAGCAAAAGTTCAATGGATTATTTGCTTGACGATGTCCATGAGCCATCCTGCCTCTGCAGAAAAGTGGGCGGAGGTGGGTTCGACGATAAAGTTTTACGAAGTCTAGAGGCCTCGCTACACCCTTCCACGCGTTCGCAGAAACTCTTCCACGAGTTTCGTTTAGCGCTTCTCAGTTCTTTCTTGAAAAGGCTAAGTTGCCTCTTGTAAAATGGCATGTAAAGCAATGCAGTTATATTTCTTGTGATCTATCCACTGCCAGTTTCGCCTGGTTTCGTCGATTGGCATCTGACCCGTACGCCGGCTTGGCTCTTCATTTGATATTGTTTTGGGCCAGAAAATTTTTGAAATTCGATGAAGAAAACATGCAGCCTTCTGGTTACTCTTACGGAACAGGCCCAGCTTGGTCTTGATGCTGAGATAACTGCTTTGCTAAATTTTGAGCAGCATGCCGTAGGCGCATTACGCCATTTTCGGCAACAATACTACCCAGGTAGATGCAGTTGTCCACCTTCTCCACAGGCTGCCCATTAATATTAGGCGTGTTTTATTTGTACTGCCGTGCAGGTTGATTGGGGGTTACACACATTACACAAACAACAAGGGTATGTTGTCCTTAGTGTAATAGCCAGATTCCTGGGACTATTTTCGACAGGAAACTATCCTGAAAGACAGATATTCAGGAGCGCGTTACTAAGGCAACTGTCGCTTTGTACTGCTGTAGGAAGGCTTGTAATGAACCATATTCTGGTCATGCTGCTCGACCGACAAATCGGTAGCAGCACCTGATGAGTAGTGCCTGTCGGTTTCGCTTTCACAAGAAGCTACTGGCTCTTTACATTTCTAAAATTCTCTTTAAACCGAAGTGATAAGCCATCTGACAACTGCCATATTTAGTAGCAGTTGGTTTAAACACTTCACGACTTACAACTAAATCTAATATGATCTAGTTAATACTCCTGTTAGTTTCACAGTATAAACGTGGCCATTAATTCACACCAGAAAAAATATCCAAGATACGAGCAAAAATACAGCAAAGTATGAAACCATTTCAACTCGTAGATCCAACCCGCAATTTCCTTCATGCACAAACCAAATTAAAGCTAAGACTCCTACCACAAAGAGAATTGTGTTCCCAACACCGACTACAAGAAAAATCCCGTTTATGGCACATTTAGAACGAAGATGATTTGATTCTCCGATCGGGTGGGAACAGCTCGGACAATTTTGTTAATTCCAACAAACACCACTGACTCGTCAGTCGATAAGAAGATTGGTAAATTGTGAGAAATGAATTACGGGCTAATTCGATTTTCGGCAGAAGCAATCGCAGAAGCAGAGGCATCAGCAGCCGCATCGGCTGTGTCTTGGGTATTCTACTTTGCGAGCCACATTCACTACTTTTATATCGCGGGACTACCATGCTTCACAAAATTATTTGTACCATGGCAAAAAGTCGTCTATCTTGAAGTTTAGCCATGTTAAAAGTGCACTGAACAGCTTTTGGGAAAAATATGTTCGGAGGGAAAGGAAGCTGCTAATGTTCTTATAATGCCCAATAACAAAGTTAGCACAATTTATTTAAACCAAAGGAGTTATAAGCAAAAAACTTGTTTACAAAATTATTTGTACCATCATTCATGCCTTGCCACTGCCTTGGCAAGGCGGAAATGACGTCAAATTGACGTCAAAATAGAAGTTGCGACCAGCTAAGCGGACGCCTGTATGAGGGAATCAATTCTTCAGCTGCCCCCTCATCAACAACGGTGCCACAACAACAGCAGCGTTCAAACTCCAGCGGTGCACGAAAAAGAACAGTGTTCCGGAAATGGCGTAACCATCAACGGAGGCGCTTTAAGTATTGCGCTTCGCCAACTGTGCGATATTTCTGCGTCGTAACGACACGGCACATCACGGCGACGACAGCACGCAACATTGTATGCAGTGCGATACATTTTCCGACGTCGGGTAGTCGACATGGCCCCCAAGGACTTGCAGCCACAGTGACGTCCAGTCATGACACTTCACTGAACATCATGGCCTCCAATGTCCATTTTAAACGACTTCCACTTGCGCGCTGCTTAAACTTCATGTGTCGTTCCGTCAGCGTCGTTGCAAAGCCGCAGAAATTCCGTTTCACAGCAGCGACCATCCACGAGCTTCCGGAAAATTGACATCAGGCCGTTCGCCACCACGCGCCTCGCTTCCGCATCATCAGCTGCACAGCCGCAAGCTGCTAACGGCACACTACACCGAAGTTTGCCAATTGGACTCAGACGGGCAGCGCAGCCAGCCTTTCTTGCACCTGGTGAGTCATCCCAATATTGAAACCTGGGAAGAAAGCGACACTCGGCGAATCCTATCGTCCAATAACTCTACTGTTACCAGTTGCGCTTGAAGCACTAATCCACCCTGTTCTTGCGGCCCACATGCAGCTAGCGGATCACCAGCACGGTTTCCGAAGCATGCACAGTACGACCACGGCCTTGGATGCCATTACATCCCGCATCCATAATGGTCTCAACCAGGCTCGTCCATGTCAAATAACAATATTGGTGGGGTGACGCTTGACCTGTCGAAGCCCGTCGACACTGTCGGCCATTCAGCACTCTTGTCTGACATCAAGTGTTCATCGCTTCCGACGCAAATAGTGAAATGGATGGCTAATTATCTCGCTGGCAGGCAATCCTATACCGAATTCAGGAGCAGCAAATCAAAGCTTAGGAAGAATGAACAAGGTGTACCTCAAGGAGGAGTTCTATCTCCTACCTTGTTTAATCTATACCTATCAGAGCTCTGAACACCACCTGAAGGGATCGACATCATCTCCTACGCTGACGACTGCTCCATTCTGGCAACAGGGAACGACATATGCCGAAACATCAACGGTTATCTTGAACGACTAAACTCGTTCTTCATAAACAAGAACCTTACCGTCTCAGCGTCCAAAGCCTCGGCAACCCTATTCACCACCTGGACGAAGGAGGTCAAGATGCAGCTTGAAATCTCGATCGGGAATCATCCTATTCCTACCATAAACCATCCTAAGATCCTAGGAGTCACGCTGGATAGCATGGCCACATCATCACCCCATGTGTGCGATAGGATACGTAGTAGGAATAAGATCCTCAAAGCCCTGGCCGGTAGTACCTGGGGCAAGGACAAAGAAACTCTACTGGTCACGTATAAAGCAGTCGGAAGATCAGTGGCCAACTATGCGGCTCCTGTGTGGTCGCAGAATCTCTGTGACACACAATGGAAGAAGATTCAAACGTGCCAAAACGCCACTCTCCGTACTGTAACTGGCTGTCTCCTGATGTCACCCCAGGACCATCTACAGCAGGATGATGCCTTTAAGGGACCACAACCAACTTCTTGCCAAGCAATACCTGGTGGGCTGCTATCGAAGTGATCACCCTAACTTCAATCTCATGGACAAGACGCCGCCGCCCAGACATGTCAGGCGCGACTTGAGGGACCTAAAAAGGAATGTCCAGAGGTACAAAAAGGTACCCTTTGATAGTGGCGCACACAGGTTGACCATAGCAGCGATACATCGGGAGGGGGTTAATCAGTCAATCGCAGGCTTAGGTTCGAATCCAGTTCTCTCGTGCATACCACCAATGATATCTCCGGAAGAGGAAAGACTTCCGAGAGCTACGAGAACAACACTCGCCCAACTTCAATCAGGCTGGTGTTCACGACTGAACTCCTACCTGTCCCGCATCGGCCAGGACGTCTCAAACATCTGTCCTGCATGTAACGGAACCCCTCACGACGTAAACCATATCTTTCATTGCCCAGCTACACCCACGCACCTGACTTCTAGATCGCTGTGGGAGAACCCAATAGAGGCAGCTAACTTTCTATCCCACAACACCGGGGATGAAGATGAATCCGTCGGCATGTAACCAACAAACAGACCTCGAGTTGATCTCATTTACTGGATTGTGACGGTGTGTTTTATGTAGAGGTGTGTGATATCAGCAACACGATCAATCGAGTTATTTGGGACCAAAAAATCCTTTTTTTTTTGTTATCGAAGACTACCGCATTCAGTAGGAATCGAACCGGGGCTCAGTGCATAGAAGGCGAACGTGCTAGCCGTTGCGCCATCCGGACAACCTGGAGGACATTGAGTACGCCTAACACCTTCTCTGTGAATACCCGCTTGCTCCGGGTTAACGTTTCTTGGAGATAAAATAGCGAGCTCCGCTGTCATTAAAGAGTGCTCCAACAAAGTATCTGGTGGTGAATTTTCCATGGATGTCCATGCGTGTATAAGGTAGTGTTTTTCTAAAATCCTTTATGATCGAAAAGTTTAGCGGTTTCAGATACATACTTTGATCTGCTTGTGCGTGTGTGTGCGTGCCGCTTCGTGGTTTTTCGGTTCCCTTCATTTTACGGTCTTTTAAGTGCGGTTGCATACGTTTTTGCGTGTGATATATCTGCTTGGATATGTGCTTGTTGACCTTCAACAATGGATGACCTCAACCACAACACAGGTCAGAACACTAAGCTTGATGCGGCTTCTTTGGCATCGATACATGTAGCCACCGGGCTACCTTTTCCCCCTTCTTCCTGTGTAGACACTGGGCTCGCAGCTGAAGTGGTTGGGAATGTGATTGACTCAAGGCAAAACTCTCCCGAACCGTCCTCCTTATCCAGTGTCAGTTCATCCGATGCTGAGACTCTGGTCTTGGACACGGATGTGGAATCGGATGCAGGTTGCTCGGTGAAATCCGGGCTCTCCTCTGTCAGAGACGCTGTGAGCAAATTGGGAGTAAGCGAGAGTAGTGCTTTCGTTAAACTCAACTCGGCTCAATCACGGCGTTTTAAGAGGGCGAAGGCAAAAGGCCACTCGAGAGAAGAAGCTCTTGAGATTGCTCTCTCAGAACAATGCCCAATCCCATCGGTGAAAAGGGGACGCTCGGAGGAGCAATCCCCTTCACTGTCGTTGGCGAAGAAGCCCAAACACATGGAACCAGGGAAAGTTTCCTACAGTCAGGCGGTGAGTACCATCAAATTGGGCTTCTGCTCCGCTGATATTGGAAAAGACTCCCTAACTGCAGAGCAATTGGCTCTGTTACAAAGAGTCATTCCCAAGGTCGTTTCCGAGCATCGACCTCAGGGGCACAGGATTCTTTTTCAATCCTGTGTACCTAGATCAGGTTGGTTGTTACTAGTCTGCCTTGACTCCGCCACTGCGGAGTGGGTTCGAAGGAACTCAGGACACATTAGGTCCAAGTGTTCTTTCGATTTTGCACTAGTCGAGGAATCTGAGTTTCCTCGGACACACGTGGTTCACGGGTACTTTCCCCAAAGCGCCGCTTACTCCCCAGAATCTGTTCTGGTGATCGTGAGCGATTTCAATTGTCTCCCAACAGAGCGTTGGAGAGTTATAAATAGTGACATCAAGGACCACTACCTCCACCTAGTCCTGGCCGTGGATGCTACGTCTGTGGCGAAACTAACAGAATGGGGTGGAGTAGTTCGGTAACGTTTTTCTACGGTAACCCTCAATCTTAAGGGCAAAAGTCGTCGGCCTCCGAATGCTCCTGACGAAGGATCATCCGATCAACTTCAATCCAATGAGATGAAACCCCCTGACACTCCTTTGAGGCCCACAAAACCCGAAGTTGGTCCTCGTGCGAGCACAAGTGGTGCTGTATCACTGCCGACATCCAACCTGGAAACTGCGTCGACCATGGACACCTCGGTTTCCGCAACCTCGCTAGCCGTAACATCCGGCGCATCCAGAAACTCAGGAGCGACTCTCGTGTTGGCTCCTACAGCCCAGTCTGTCAGTGGTCCTCTGAATGTGTTCGGAAGACCAGTGAACACCAACCAAGAACAGACGGGCCGGCAACGAAATACCCCTCGAGGCGATCGGCGCCATACTAGAGGCGGGAAATCTGACGTGAGCGGCAAGTCTCAGCAGGGTAAGCGAGGGAACCCTGGCAACCGCTCGACCTCGTATGGTCACTATGAGCACCATTAGGGTGCTCCAAGCTAACCTGCACCACGCAAAAGCGTCATCGGCCACACTGTGCAGGTTATTCGAAGAAAAGAAGACCACCCTTGCGCTCATTCAGGAGCCCTGGGTGGTAAATGGTCGAGTTTGTGGTATCAACAGTACATTTGGTAAGTTGATATACGACAAATTAACAGATCGCCCTCGTGCGGCGCTTTTGATAGACAATCACGTCAATCATTTACCACTAACCAACTTTATTTCCAAGGATTTAGTTGCTGTACTAGTGGACATTTCCACTCCACATGGGAGTCATAAAGTGGTGATAGCATCCGCTTATTTTCCCTCGGATGATGATGTAATCCCCCCAGCCGAGGTTCAGTTATTAGTCGAGTTCTGTAGGAAATCCAACCGACAATTCATCATTGGCTGTGACGCCAACGCCCACCATACTGTATGGGGGAGCAGCGACGTTAACGACAGAGGTAAGTCCTTACTTGATTTTCTTATGTGTAAACAAGTATTCGTTCTCAACAAAGGGTGCAAGCCCACTTTTGTCACTGTTGCTAGGAGAGAGGTACTTGATCTCACTCTTGCTAGCAGTGTTTTATCGGAGACAGTTATGAACTGGAGGGTTTCAGATGAAGTGTCAAACTCTGATCACATGCATATCAGATTTGACATTCCTGGAAGCTCTGAACTCCGGTCTGCGTCCTTTTGTCCTAAGAGGACGAATTGGAAATTTTTTTCACGAATTAGTGTGTTCCAAAACTGACCAACTGCTAAGTTCCATTAGCACGAGTGGTGAGTTGGAATTAGCCGCGGAACAGCTTAACGACGTGTTAATCACCTCCTACCAATATAGCACTCTGGCACGTGGTTTTAGTACGACACGTAGGGTTCCCTGGTGGAACGAGGAACTGGCGCGCAAAAGAGCCCAGGTTAGGAGAAAGTTCAACAAAGCGAAGCGTAATGATGAATGGGGTGCATACAGAAGTGCGCTCACGGAATATAATCTCCTTATAAGACGCTCCAAGCGGGAGACCTGGAGGAAACATTGTGCCAAAATTAACTCACTACCTGAAGCGGCTCGCATCCACAAAGCTTTATCAAAGGATCATTCCAATGGTACTGGTCAGCTTAAGAAACCTGACGGATCCTTCACTGTGGATCCAGTGGAAACATTACAGCTGCTCTTGCACACCCACTTTCCGGGTTCAGTACAAGCTGGACCCCGCGTGTCTGCTCCACCAGCTGACCATCGGGTCCCGGTCAGCCTGTTAAGAAGCCTCTCTGGGGTCATTTTCGACACAGAAAAGGTCAAATGGGCCGTGGAGTCCTTTGAACCCTATAAAGCACCTGGCGCCGATGGCATATTTCCTGCTCTTCTGCAACGCAGCATTAGTTTCATTATCAATCCATTGATTGCCCTGTTCAGAGGTAGCTACACCTTCAGCTACATACCGCGTTTATGGAGAGCGATCAACGTGGTGTTCATTCCAAAAAACGGAAACAAGCCGGAAGAGCTACCTAAATCTTACAGACCGATAAGCCTTTCATCGTTTCTTTTAAAAACTATGGAGAGGTTATTGGATCTGCATATTCGACAGAAAATGGAATGCACGTCACCCCTGCATCGTACCCAGTTCGCCTACGTAAAAGGTAAGTCGACAGTGGTTGCCTTACACAATCTCGTAGGAACGATTGAAAAAACCCTCAATGACAAGGAAATTGCCTTGTGCGCCTTCATTGACATCGAGGGAGCTTTCGACAATACTGGCTACAGCTGCATATCTAGAGCACTTGAGCTCAGAGATATACCCACAGCCACTATTATGTGGATCGATGCCATGCTTCAACGTTGAGTGGCGCCTTCTCCTGTGTTAATGCTGTTAAAGGTTGTCCTCAGGGAGGAGTTCTTTCCCCACTTCTCTGGTCACTAGTCGTAGACGAGTTACTAGCTAGGCTATGTGAGTATGGTTATCATGCTATTGGATATGCCGATGATATAACTATTATAATCAGAGGAAAGTTTGAAACGACCGTCACTGAGGTGATGGGTGCTGCACTTGACTTAGTCCTTCGTTGGTGCACTGAAGTTGGCCTGAGTGTTAACCCTCAAAAGACCGTCTTGGTCCCATTCACACGGAGGAGAATTCTTAACTTAAGCTCGGTCAGTCTAGGCAGGACGGTACTTCAGTTCTCCACTGAAGTCAAGTGTCTGGGCATTACGTTGGACTGGAGGCTCAACTGGAGCAATCACGTCGAGACTGTCATTAATAAGGCCACTCGAATCATGTGGGCTTGCAGATCGCTCTTTGGTAAAACCTGGGGCCTCACCCCTAAAATGACTAAGTGGCTATATTTGATGCTGGTACGACCAGTCGTGACATATGCTGCGCTAGTATGGTGGCCCAAAACGCAGCAGCGTTGCACCATACAGTTGTGTACCAAACTACAACGTCTTGCATGCCTTGGTATGGCAGGATCCATCCGTACATGTCCGACATCGGCCATTGAGGCGATTGTTGGTCTTACTCCGCTGCATATTTTTATACAGGAATCTGCGGCTCTTAGCGCTCTTCGAGTGCGTTTAACTTATGATGCTCATGTGTACAATCAGGGCCACATGAGCATCCTGGAGCGGATTCCGGGTTTGCAGATCTGTTCGAGATCAGATTACATGACTACGGAATTTTGCTTCGATAGAAAATTCTCGGTCTCAATTCCATGCCGCTCGGAATGGGATAGTGCCAACCTCTGTCCTGACCCTAGCTGTACCATGTGGTTTACGGATGGGTCAAAGACTGATCAGGGAGTTGGTGCTGGGGTCTTTGGACCGAGCACCAGGATTTCAATCGCCATGGGCGTCTGGCCCAGCATATTTCAAGCAGAGATCCATGCCATTGAGACCTGTGCCAGAGAAATTCTGCACAAGAAACTTAATGGCGCAAACATTGCTATCTGCACGGACAGCCAGGCAGCTATTAAGGCTCTTTCTTTATACAAATTTTCTTCAAAATTAGTGAAAGAGTGTTTTGATACCCTTCAGTGTCTCACAAACACCAATCAGGTAACTCTATGTTGGGTACCAGGCCATCAGGGCATTCAAGGTAACGAAGCTGCGGATGAACTCGCTAGGCAGAGCTCATCTGTGAAATTTATCGGGCCTGATCCGTACTGTGGTCTGAGCTGGGCTACAACCAGACAGCTGGTTAAGCAATGGTCCGCAAATGAAAGGTTGCGTCACTGGAATGATCTCGCTGGTCTTCGTCAGTCGAAAGATCTTATAAACCCATACGGTATCAAAGAAACTAGCCGCCTGGGCAGAGCGGACCTGAGGTTAATCGTTGGTTACCTCACGGGACACCACTGGGTAAGATATCACCTCAACAAAATGGGTCTGGCTACTGAAACGGAATGCAGACTTTGCCTGGAGGACACTGAGTCAACCAAACACCTTCTCTGCGAATGCCCGGCGGTTGCTCGTTCGAGGTCCTTGTTTCTTGGAGATTCCATCGTGAGCTCCGCGGTCGTTAAGAGCGCTCCTACAAAGGACCTACTGGCCTTCATCAGGCTGATTGAGAGTCTTTTGGATTAGTTTAAGGCACAATAGATCTCATGGTCGCAGTGCCCACCTTTGGGTACCTTAGCCTGTCCTTATTTATTATTATTATTAAGTATCTATTGGCCTTCATCGGGGTGATTGAGGGTCTTTTGGGTTAGCTACGGCACCTGTTGATCACAGTGCCTACCAGAAGGGTATGTTAGCCTGTCCTTTTTTTAGAAGGCAATTCACTAACAAATTTTCAAGAAGGAATGTGTTAACTAATTTGCACAAATCGGTTTGTAGTTTATTGCGCAGCAAAATAAAAAACAGCCACTTTGCAATACGTCCTCCCTGAACGCTGGCTAACGGATGACTCGATTTACCCTTCATGTTCTCTCCTCCGGTAAAATAGGTGCCGTCAACTGTCAATTTCTGGATCTGAATGAGTGCATTCACCACGCTCGTTTTATCCGGATCGCTACGGAGCGCTCCGTAGCGCTACAACCCCTCCCGGTCGTGATTGCAACCGCTCCTTCCATCCGCTCCGGAGCGGTTACTTCCCCTTGGTAGCAGAAATTTTTTACGCTCTCTGGGCATGTAGCGCTACATTTGACAATTCGCAGCTGGTATGTGCGTTGTGACGTTTGTGTACATCAAAAGCGCAAATAGAATCCCCGTCTATGTAAATTCACTGTCTTCTCGTCTTTGATTTGATATTTCCTTGTTTCGTGATGTGCCAAAGAAATGTTTTGCGATGGAAAATTGGCAATTGTCAAATATTTGCGTTGTCACCTGTTTGTCAGACATTTCATCAGATCTAGACGGGAATATTTTTCAGATCAAAAAATTGACAGTTGACGGTAACATATTTTACCGGAGAGGAAAGCATTTGAAGGAGAAATCGAAAAAGTCTGTTCCAAATCAGAAGGGTTCACAGGACCGCGACCAGACAAAACTAAACATCGAAACTCCGCATTTGTCCTTTCCTCCTGCCTGAATTCGGCCATTGTTGCGCCATCAATTATCAATCCAACAGCACTGTGCTCTCAATTCCAATTTTCGCGAATGCTCGAACGGGCCGATACAGCAAAAAAAATCTCTAATTGGGGCACTGAACTATCAAAAGGTAAACAACAAGCGAAATTGCGTAGAATTTGCTACAAAATCACTTGCGCTAAATTACCAATTGGCGAGTTCGAATCCGGCCGACTTCTGCGAACCAACGTCGCGGACGCACCTTGGCCGCCCTTTAACAAGTCCGTAGAATGCTACAACGGCACCGACACAGCGAACGGACAGACAAACTTTCAAGAATAAGAATTTTTCACGATTGACAGCCGCCGCCGCGATCAAGAGCGAAATCCGATTAGCGACCATATTCCCATACCCCGAAAGGGGGCGAAATCTGGGTTGAGAACGAACATTTAAAGTGTGCCGCCCATGGCGCATTTGCAGCAAATCAAATCATTCCAGCCCTGCACGAATATTTTCGGCAGAGATTTGCACAAATCTCGCTCGGTTCCGTGTCCATTGAAATTTTCATTTGACAAATGCCCCCCGACCGAACATAACCTCACTCCTTTATCGCCACTTTGTATTAGGGCAAAAATTCATGCAACACACATTCACCGTTTTTTCCACGGGCCACTTTCGTGCACTTACCCCACATCATCGTTTACACTAATTCACGGGCTCGATTCACGACACAATTAGCACTTGACGGACACCAAAATGATGAGGGAAAACGAGAATTTGTCTTGAGAATTTTTCTTACAAAAAAAAAATCGTGTAGTCGGATATTTGCCAAAACAAACTTCGCGTACAAAGTTGAGAAAAGCGACAGAAGTGGCGCTCGCGTCGCCGGAGTGAATTCGAAATACAATTGAAAGGATTGTGGTGGTTGTGTTTTGTTTTTGCGGCTGTGTGTTGTGCAAGGACAATGACATTGCCAAGCCAAGTAGACGCGTGCAGTGGCGCTCAAAGTGTTTGACGATTGTTGGCGGCCGGAGTGGATTGAAATGAAAGCGAATTTCCACGAAAAGCGTCGCGGTAGTTTTCGGAAAAGGTAGACATTTAATTTCGAAATCTTATTTAATTATTACAGTTCATGCATGCGCTGGCGTTCTTTTGTTTAAAATAAGAAACGCCTGATTGTATGCAAAAGTCGTCCGGATGGGCTGCACCAATCAGCACACAGCTGTCCGTTGTCATCAATTTATCGCTTCCTCGCTGTTTCTCAGTACATGACATTTGGCCAATTTCGCCGCTGTTCTAAATTCTTCTCGTTCATAGTTCTGTTATTGTGCAGACTACGTGCAGATTGTGTGTGCGTGTGTCGTGATTCGCGCGGCGCGGTGCTTTACTCACATTTTTTTCTTATATTGTCTCGTCTGCGAGTGTTTTCTCGACGAAGAAGATTTGGCGCATTTTTTTCGTGTACAATCCTTGCGAATTCCGCGACACTGTAGTGACAAGTTGATTGATAAAAGTGCAAGGGAGCGGGGCGGAAATTGAGTTGTGCGAAATGCATCAGGACTATACGAAAATATGTCGCGTGTGTATGTCGGACGGATCGCGAGACATTTTCCACAAGCCGCAAATGGCTTCGTCCGAAGGGACAACAACGACCGCGAGCGCGATGAAAGGCACCAGCCCGCTCGAGAGACTTCTCGAGAAATTGCGATATGTCACTATGATGAAGGTAAGAGCAGTGAATTTTTCATGACTGGGTAGCAAGGACATCTCGTGTGTCGTGTTCCCGCCCGCCCCCCGGGGGCGATGGTTGCGAAACACGGTAGTGCGCCAAAAAGGGACCAATTGGCGAAGGGGGCGGTGGGAGGTTGTTTTTGCGTGATGCTGTGTACTGTAAACAACCTGTTGACGCAGCCGAGTGGTGCGAGAGATTTGCCTGGTTGCATATGGTCGAGGGGTGGCTTTACATAATCCACATGTGAAATACTGGGGGATGGGACAGGAGGGTGTGCAATTGTTGTGGATGTTGTTCCAGAAACTCGTTATGCCGTGTGTGCTTGCTTTCGTCACGCGGAATCCTTCCACGAGAGTTTTTGTTTTTGCGCGTTGTTTTCGCTGTTTCTAGTGCGAATGACCTCCGGTCGATGATTGTTCGAATGTGTTCTAATCGAACGGGCGGCGTTGTGGGGGGGAAAGCCTCTCGCTGTTGAGTTTAGCTCTTTGTTGATTTCGTGTCGAACGTTCGTATTTTTATGCGTCCTGTGTTCATCTTCCATTCTAAAGAGTCATCGATCGATCGGAGCTGTGCTCGCAGAATATATTTTGCTTGAGCGTCTTTGGGTCTGGTTGAGCTGTTGAATCGATCAATTCTAGATCGACATCTCAACCTTTCTAGTATACACTGGAGATCGTTGAAATTGAACTAATCGTCCCCAATTAAGAGTTCGTAGAGATCAAACAATTTTCTTCTCCAGTATAGGCGCGCGGGGTACCATATCGAATTCGTTGAGGGCATTCCATTTCTGATATTTTGTTTTGCGCTATATGGGATGATCATTGTTGCAGCCTGGATGAAGGGAGAAATCAAATAAATTAAACGGTAACCAACAAAGGCCTCGTTTATACCGTGGAACTAAAAGGCGATTTAAGTAAATCGTTTTAGTGCTAGTACTTGTTCGTGGTGTGTTTATACCGACCATACGAAGAGGTACTAAACATGAAAGATGTCAGCTGTTGGTTTGTGACTGCGGTGACATTGGTTAAGAAAATGTCAAGGGGAAGTAGCCTCCTAATAAAAACGCGTTTCTACCGCTATAATCAAAGGATGAAACAAATGCAAGGTTTCAGGAAAGGATGAGGTATTTATATAACAAATAAAATATAATTTTCAACAACAACACCATTAGCGAAGACAGCAACACCACCTAGTCCCAATTTTTCAGTCCAGTTCTGCATAGTAAGTGGAGCTAAAATTGGTACCAACACTAGCTAGTGCGACATGTTTATGTCGTCGTGAGTTAGCTCGAATTGGTTAATCCTCGAAGATAGTTCCGCGGCATAAACAAGGCCAAAGAAAAGGACGAATTAAACATATGCACTTGACCGCTGCATTACTTTCGAACTGTGTAGGCGAAACGTTAGACCCGCCGTAGACGGTGCGATCCATCGTCAGATCGATCTGACGATCGAAATTATATGGGACTGTCAGAAAAATCGTCAACGATAGTCACATACACCGTGCGATCGATCTGACGACGGATTGCATCGTATATGGGGGCTACAAAGACCGACAAGTTGTGGAAAAGATGGACCAACTCGTCTACCTAACTAGCATTGGCTGTGTTTTGGCGAGCGGATCAGGAACAGATTTCTCCTCCATATTGTAATGAGCCATATGCTGGTCTGGTAGTGCTGCTTCCACCGGCAGATTGAAGGCAGCACCTGATGAGTAGTGATCTGTCGGTGGTACGAAACCAGAGGCCGAGGGTCCCATTACACTCGGACCCCGATGAGACCGCGAAGGGATCTGATCCGTTCGCCGACCATTCCATCCTTATAGCTCTATTTTTTTATTCCACATTTTTGTCTCCCCTGTTTGTGTTATCTAAGCCAGGCCTATGAATTTTTGTTATACGTAAAGGACAGGGGCAACGAGCGGCGAAAACCCCGCTCCCGGACTGAGCTACAGCAAGCATAGACCGCTGCTTAGCTCCTTGAGGGATCTTCTTTCTTCGACAGATGGCAGATAGCTGTAGCCTGAATGGCTGACCAACACCTAAGCGTATGAGATTTAGTAGGATGGAATGACTTGCGTAGTTGGACCTGCAACATAGTTGTGTGAACTCCAGCACGTTTATTAAACCATCTGAAGCAGCTATCTTCCGAGGCCATCCACTGAATGGGGTTAAGCGACGTGCTGACAACTCGTCCTTGCAAAAACCACTCCACGTCAAGAAACCTGGAACAAAAGCCTCGGATTGGACGGATCAGCAACGACGACCACGCAAACGACTAAAGGATTATTCTTTCGGATCCCGGAATGTACGCTCCTTGAACAAACCGGGGGCCGAGAAAGCCCTCCTTCAACAGGTCGAAAAGTACAAACTGAGCATTACTGCAGTCCAGGAAACAAATTGGCTTGGCAGCGAGATCAATGACAAGAAATCGCACACAATTTTTACAAGTGGCAAACCATCTGGCCGCAACGAGTTTGGAGTAGCATTTATAGTGAACAATCACCTCAAACCGCATATTACTGACTTCAAACCCATAAATGAACGGCTGTGTGAGATTCGCAGTAAGACTCGATTGTTCAATCTCTGGCTCATCAATGTGCACGTCCCCACTGAAGTTAAAGAAGACGCAGTAAAAGACAAGTTCTACGCCCGTCTTGAGACTCTCTCCGACTCACTTCCAACAAACGACGTCAAATTGCTGCTGGGAGACTTTAACGCCAAAGTCGGAATTGAAAGTTGGCACCGGGGGACCACCGGAGGCCACAGTCTCCATGAAGAATGTAACGACAACGGCCAGCGACTTATCGACTTCGCCTGCAGCAGGAATCTAGTCGTAAGCTCTACGTGTTTCCCGCATCGACGCATTCACAAGCAGACCTGGAAGTCTCCAGACGCACATACCGTCAACCAAATTGACCACGTCCTCATTTGCAGGAGATGGGCGTCTAGTGTGATGGATGTCCGCTTCTATGGAGGAGCAAACTGCGACTCAGATCATCACTTTGTGAAGACGACCTACAGATGTAGAATTTCCTCAGTGCACCAATCGAGAATCAGCCCTCCCAAAATTTTTGCGGTTGATAAGCTTTTGAGTGATGCTACAGCGGTGGCGAATACTACCGCCCTTGAGGAAAGACTATCACCTCTGCTACACAACATCAGCAACACAGGCGTCCATGGGTTCTGGGAAGAACTCAAGGGTACCATCAGGGATGTCGCAGAGAAAGTCGTGGGATATAAAGCCCGGTGAGCGCGAAATGACTGGTTCGACGAAGAATGCAAAAATTCACTTGACGCCAAAAACGAGGCCTACAGACAATGGATTCAACGAGGAACCAGAGCCTGAAGAGAAAAATATGACGAGCTACGGCGTATATCAAATAGAATAATTAGACGTAAGAAACGTAAATACTTTGACGAGCAGTTGCTGAATATAAACGACAACCACCCATACAACCCCCGACAGCAGAGGAAGTTGATCTCGCGTTGCGGCCACTAAAACGAAATGAAGCGCCGGGCGCTGACGAGATTCCAGCTGAACTGCTAAAATTCGGTGGAACGAGTGTAGTTGATGCCATACATCAATTACTCCTGTGCGTATGGGAGGACGAGGAGATCCCAGACGATTGGCGCAGAAGCATCATCTGCCCAATTCACAAAAAGGGAGATAAACTGCGGTGTGAGAGTTACAGGGGCATATCACTAGTTTGTACGTCCTATAAAATTTTGACGAAAATTCTGGAAAATAGAATAAAACCGTCCGCAGAACGAATCATTGGCGAATATCCAAGCGATTTCAGACCTGGTCGCTCCACAACCGACCAGCTCTTTACGGTCAAACTGATACTCCAAAGGTGCTGGCAATACAACGTAGACGTATACCAAATATTTGTCGGCTTCAAGCAGGCATACGACAGTATCTATCGTGGAGTACTGTACAACATCATGCTGCAATTTGGTATACCGGCCAAATTAGTGCGACTGACTAAGATGACGATGACCAACTCCGTCTCACAAGTCAGGATACATAATAGACTTACTGATCTATTTGAAACACGCACTGGTCTGAAACAGGGCGATGGACTGGCACCGACACTCTTCAACCTAGCACTGGAATACGCTATTCGGGCTATGAATATGGACAACAGCAAGACGCTACTCATCAAGTCGACACAATTAGCAGCGTACGCCGACGACATCAACATCATGTCCCGAAGATTGGCCGACGCAGAAGAACTTCTGCATACGCTCGATACCGCTGCAAAAGAAGTGGGACTACGTATCAACGAGGGTAAAACTAAAATAATGATGCAATCGACGACAAGGACACCAGCACAACCGAGCATCAATGTGGGGGACCTCAACATCGAGTTCGTCAACAACTTCATTTACCTGGGTTGCAACTTGTCAAGGGACGCCAACGAAACTGACGAAATCAAGCGACGGATACAGTTAGCTAATAAGACTTTTTTCTCGGTTCTCCCCATAATGAATTCGAAACATGTGCACAGAAACACGAAGCTCCGCGTGTACAAAACCATTATACGACCAGTGCTATGCTATGGCTGCGAAGCATGGACCCTAACTCAAGCCTCCGAAAACATGCTAGACACTTTTGAACGTAAGGTTCTACGGCGAATTTTCGGGGCTGTTTGCGATCGAGATGGATGGCGCATCCGGTACAACCATGAGTTGTATGAAATGTACGATGAGTTGCAAGTCTCGAAAATCGTCAAACTACAACGACTTCAATGGGCAGGGCATGTACAAAGAATGGACGATGATCGTATGCTTAAGAGAGTAATGAACGCAGAACGAGTCGACGGAGCGAGACTGCGAGGACGACCGAGATCTCGTTGGGAGAGTGGACGCCGAGCAGCTACTGGGCTTCCAAAATTGGAGGACGCGGTCACGTGACCGAGATAATTGGAGGACAATGATCCAGGCGGCCAAGGCCCGACGTCGGACTGTCGCACCACGATGATGATGATGATGAATGGCAATGGCCTGTGCCTCCAAGATGTTGTCGGCGACTGTGACGTCGATTTCACGATATGGTACTAAATGATGGATTAGAAATGCAATTCCACCACCAGCATGGGACACTATTCTTTCTAATAATGTTGTAATTGCCATAGGAGTTGAGGGACGAATTGGTGTTAAGCTTCGTCTCCTGTATAGCTCCAATCATGACGCAGTGCCTGTCCATGAAGTCCGATAATTCTGCAATTTTTCGCTGTAAACCATTGCAATTAAGTTGCACAATAGATACGGTGTTGAAATTCGCAACAACTGGTGCAGGTGTTAAGTTGTGTTGCAATGGAATTCTGTTGGTAATGTGGTTCACTGGAGTCGAATGGGAGGGCTGGGAACTTGTGTTTGCACTAACAGGTGGTGGTACGTTAGGAGTTTGCGTTGACGTTGACGCTTGCTGTCCTCTGAATCTACATTGGCTCGCAGTGAAGGAGGGATTCCATTGTCGATGGTGTTTCAGCCCGGAACAATTTTTAAGGTGACCCCAGTTGTTGCAGCATGTACATCTTACTGCGGTAGCGTTGGGATGCAATGTTCTGTTATAGACGCAGCAGATCCAAGGGCCTGGATTTGGACCTGGGTTGAGCTCAATTCCGGCGCGTTTAAGAAGTATTGAGAGCAATAGCGCCTACTGCTACCAATTTTCTGAAAAAAATTGACAATCAAATTGTGTGACACACACACAGATCTTCCTTCTTGCATCGAAGGGGTTGTGGCAGCTCTTGGCCGTGTGACAAGGTTGTTCCAAGTAACACGGGTCGCTTTGGTGCGTAGAACCGGCTGCCGCAGGAATGTTTGTTATAGCTGGCATTCGTCATAACCGAGTTTGATTGTATTTGTGGTATTTTCGTATACTAGGGGAGACCGGGGTAGCTCCGGCAATTTTTAACTCCAATATCTCAGAAGCTATTCGATTTATGTGAAATTGTATAATAGCTATTACAGACCGTAATAATTAAATAATAAAATGTTCTTATTTTATTTATTTATTTATTTTTTACATATTTTTTATTTATTTTTTACTTACTTTTTTTATTTATTTTTTACTTTTTTTATTTATTTTTTACTTACTTTTTTTATTTATTTTTTACTTACTTTTTTTATTTATTTTTTACTTACTTTTTTATTTATTTTTTTACTTTTTTTTCTTTTTTTTTCTTTTTTTTCTTTTTTTTCTTTTTTTTCTTTTTTTTCTTTTTTTTCTTTTTTTTCTTTTTTTTTATTTTTTTTCTTTTTTTTCTTTTTTTTTTTGATTTTTTTTTCTTTTTTTTCTTTTTTTTTCTTTTTTTTTCTTTTTTTTTTTATTTTTTTCTTTTTTTTGATTTTTTTTTTATTTTTTTGTTTTTTTTTTTTTTTTATTTTTTTGTTTTTTTTTCTTTTTTTTTCTTTTTTTTGTTTTTTTTTTTGTTTTTTTTTTATTTTTTTTTTTATTTTTTTTTTTATTTTTTTTTTTTATTTTTTTTTTTATTTTTTTTTTTATTTTTTTTTCTTTTTTTTTTATTTTTTTTATTTTTTTTTATTTTTTTTTTTTTTTTTTTTTTGATTTTTTTTGATTTTTTTTCCTTTTTTCTTTTTTTTTCTTTTTTTTTCTTTTTTTTTATTTTTTTTTGTTTTTTTTTTTATTTTTTTTTGTTTTTTTTGTTTTTTTTTTTATTTTGTTTTTTTTTTTATTTTTTTATTTTTTTCTTTTTTTTTATTTTTTTCTTTCTTTTGATTTTTTTCTTTTTTTTTGATTTTTTTCTTTTTTTTTTGATTTTTTTCTTTTTTTTTTATTTTTTTTTCCTTTTTTTTTGATTTTTTTTTCTTTAATTTTTGATTTTTTTTTCTTTAATTTTTTTTCCATTTTAATGTCAAATTTGACGTATAAATGCTATAAATGTCGCATTCGTCGTAAACTTCTGTCATCCACACTGTAGAATGACAGCAGTTTACAACTTTACGACGAATACGACGTTTACGACGTGAGCAATCTTAAATTAAAATTCCGATCTTTTCTCCCTTCCGTTTCAGATCGAGGAAAACGACGACTTGCCCCGTCTATTGTGTGATCTGTGCATAGTTCAGCTAAACGTTGCGTACAATTTCAAACGTCAGGCTGTCGAGAATGATACAAAACTGCGTCAGTATTTCATCGAGAATGGAATTAGTTCAAATCAGCCCGCCGTTCTAAATGATGTGTCGAGCTTACGAGATCCCTTCACCGCCAACAATCATGCTCCAGGTCAAACAGTTGCCCGCTTTCCAATTCTACCGATGATCATAAAAACTGAACCGAGCGATGTGGACGCCTTCTCGGACGTTACGACCGAAACCAATGTCGAAATGGATCGTATCGATCGTGATCGCTTCCAGTCGGAGGCATCCAACACAATAAACAGTTCGCCGGAGGAGAATTCACGCCTTGCCAACGCATCCCTGTATTCAAATGATCGCAGTCAATCGTCGATGGTGTATGTCAATAGTGGCTATGAATTCAACAGTGTAACACCGTCGAGCGATATTGAATTCGTACAAAACTATCAGTTGAACAAGAACCGGAACAAGAGCAACAGCCGATCTCATGACAGTAATAGTGAAAGACAATCGAGCACGATTCGGGGGAGTAGCACAACGCGTTCGCAATCATCGAGAAATCGAAGTCCCATCAATCCGGTGAGACGCGAAATTGCTAATCTATCAATTGACATGGTTTCGTCGACCGTTAAAACAAACGCGCCAAAAGAACATCGTCGATCGTTGGGCAAAACAACACGAGTGCGTCCACGCGACAGTCCGCTAACATCAACGCCCAAATCCTCGACGACGTCCGCTTCAAAGTTGGCCGTTAATAAAATTGCTGGTGTCACGACGACGTCGGTGGCCACGAGATCTCTCAAAAGTCCAGTTTCTTTAGAACGTCCGCCTATTGCTATACTGGCACAACCGCCAGTAAAAAAGGCTCACATTGAAGGCCGCATTAAAGACGTTACAACGAGATCCAGACATAGTAATAGCACGAATGCCAACAATTCGACACAAAAACTCATTGTTCTGAATCCGTTCAATGCCTCGAAACAATCATCCGGCAAATTGAGAACGCAACGAAAATTGGAGAATAGTGTTAAGAGGAAGAAACAAGAGAAATTATTACGTCCAAAAATTGAACCACCTGCGGCTAAGAAAAATTGATGTTGGCTGTAGATATAGGTTGAAGTTGCAAAGCATGGACTTGAAGTAAAATTGTACATAATGGGGAAAGTCCTTAGAAGCAATTGTTTATTGTAAGTATGCTAAATTGATTCAGTGTAGGAGTTAAGTTAGTTTATCCAGTGAAATTTATGTCAATGCTATGCTCTGGGTTCTTTTTCTTTTTTTTTTTTTTGAATCGAATTTACAGGGAGAGAAATCCCTCAAACGAAGTAATGTTTAGTTTTTTATCCTTTGTTAATAAAAAGCTGGTACTTTTAAATTACCTGTGCCTGTAGATACTATTAGAGATCCAGCGTTTCACGCTTCTCAGTAAAAGACGGTTATACGGATTGCATACAGCTAGCTCTAACAATTGCACCATCCTAAATTTATATGCTATCGATACTATGGTGGGGAGTTAGCGCGCCCATGCCCCTGGAGTGGTCAGGCCATTACCTTTAGTCTGTTTCAGATGATCAGCCTGTCAACCGTCACATGCTTTTGGCATAGTACCGCGCTCACAAGATGTACAGAGTTTAATCAGAGCTTTCAGGCTGACCAACTCAACCTTTTCACATGATCCGCGGCGGAGCGACGCACCACTGCTACTAAGAGCATGGCACGACCGACGTACCGTCAGCCGCTACGTCCAACTGATCATATAAACAAATGGCTTGAGTGCAATTAACGGATGTTAAAAATTTATGAGTTTGGCAGTATTGCAAGTGGATAACATTCCCGCCAATTTTCGTCAAGCCTAGTTTTCCAAGTTGCGGAACTCCGCTGCGTGTTGCGGAACAGACTGCCTTCGAGGCAGTTTGGCAGCCCTTGGCCGTTGCTGATGCAACGGGTCGCTCCGGTGCGTTGAACCGGCTGCCGTAGGAGCGTCGCGTTTCTTCTGAAAGCCATCTATTAATGAGCTCAGCAATAACGTTGTTCCCGTCCATTTTCATTAATTGCTTTCTGAGCAAAAACCTTACCCACACTCCACTCGTTTTGGAAGACGGGAACAAAGTTATTGATGAACTCGTTGACCGATGGCTTTCACGAGAAACGCGACGTTTCTGCAGCAGCCGGTTCTTCGTACCGAAACGACCCGTTTTTCAACGGCCTCTCGATGCAAGAACTGCAGTTAGCATTCGTACGTCGTCGATCAGCCGCGGATCATGTTAAAGGGTTGAGTTGGTCAGTCGGGTTGATCATCTGAAAGTTTCCATTTGAGTTGCGAGATTGATTGATTGATTGATTTTATTCTGGATTGTCCCGCGATGCTTGGGTCACCCTAAAGATGCGCAAACTTTCGTCGAGACGGTTGGTAAGGCAGAGCCTATAAGACCAGCGATAATCGATAAATTCTGAGAAAAAACGAGTAAGAAAATAAAAACAGGTGCAAAGTGGCCATAATTTAGCAAAAAAAGTTGAGTTGCGAGATGTTAAAGCCATACGTCGGTCAGCCCGTCAATCCTGTCATTGGGTACGCGGCTGACTGGCTGATCGTCTGAAATGGCACTTAATTCTATCGGTGTTGCAGACATTATGAAAGTATAAATCTAGGATTTGTCAATATGGCGCGCGAGATTTGACATTGTATAACGGCCATGTTTTCGAAGCTACAGCCGCCAAAGTTCGAGATTATAGTAATTAATGGCTGCGTTCCTGCGACGAATCAGGTTTTGGCATTTCTCGAATTCTCTTCCATATACTTTCCTCTCCGGTAAAATTTATACGAACAACTGTCATGAAAATATTCCCCTCCGCATCAGAATACTTTTTAGATCCGGAGGGGAACATTTGCATGACAGTTGTCAGTACAAATTTTATCGGAGGGTAAAGCATATGGAGGCGAATTCGAGAAATGTCAAAACCTGATTCGTTCGCAGGAACGTCAAATCATCATGAAAAGTTACAATACAATGGGCTCATTCAGAGAACACTGAGCAGCTACGTAGCGACATCTCCCCTCCATGTCACACGGTGCGACAGCTACCTGTCACAAACTTGTTTTGTGAATACACCGGCTACATAACGAATTTGTGACATCAGCTGACACGCCAAATGTCTGACAAACGGCTGTCTGTTTAAATTGTTTGGTTTAGCCGGGTTTCAAATCACTCGCAATAAGGACGTGGTAATAAACGCTACTGGTCACATACAAAGCAGTCGGAAGACCTGTGGCCAACTATGCTGCTCCTGTGTGTTCTCAGAACCTATTTTACACCGTGGAGCTTCAAACGGAATTAACACATACTCCAACTCTGACCATTCGCTACAACAGCAATACACGGTTCCTGCGGCAGCCGGTTAAATGCCCAATTAGCCAATACAGCAACGCAAACTCCTAATGGATGTCGTGCCGGTCCCATTGCTAATAACTAAATACGATGACGCGCATCACTAGTTGTCGCGCTACGCCCCAGGCCCCACTAGGTGCATAACCGCGAACACACAACGAAAATACAATTAACGAGAATCCCACTCACTTCTAAATTGTAATTTTCCCGTTAAATTCCCGATCGTTGTCCGTGCAAATTCAACCAACGATCATATGACGCACGCACCACCTGTTATGCAAATTGTGAAAACAAAAATGTATCACGCTCCATGTCAAGGGAGCGTGGAGAATTTTCGCTCACAAGGCGAAGTAGCCGCTCAGCAGCGGATCCATGGAGCGATTGCATTCACCAAACATTGGGACAGTAGCGCTACCATAGCGCTCAAGAGGGGAAGGAGCGCTCAGGGAGCGATGATGATTCCTGAATGCAGGCAATGGGCTCATTCAGAGAACACTGAGCAGCTACGTAGCGACATCTCCCCTCCCATGTCACACGGTGCGACGGCTACCTGTCACAAACTCGTTTTGTGAATACACCGGCTATATAACGAACTTGTGACATCAGTTGACACGCCAAATGTCTGACAAACGGCTGTCTGTTTTAATTGTTTTGTTTGGCCGGGTTTCAAATCACTCGCAATAAGGACGTTGTAATAATACTGGTCACATAGCAGTCGGGAGACCTGTGGCCAACTATGCTGCTCCTGTGTGTTCTCAGAACCTATTTGACACTGTGGAGCTTCAAACGGAATTAACATGTAACACCGACACACTGCAACTCTGACCATTCGCTACAACAGCAATACACGGTTCCTGCGCCAGCCGGTTAAATGCCCAATTAGCCAATACAGCAAGGTGAACTCATAATAGAAGTCGTGTCGGTCCCATTGCTAATAATGAATACGAAGAAGCGCGTCATTAGTTGTCGCGCTATGCCCCAGGCCCCACTAGGAGCATAACCGCGAACACACAACGAAAATCCCACTCACTTTTAAATTGTAATTTTCCCGTAAAATTCCCGATCGTCGTCTGTGCAAATTCAACCAACGCACGCGCCACCTGTTATGCAAATTGTGAAAACAAAAATGTATCACGCTCCAGGCCAAGGGAGCGTGGAAAATTTTCGCTCAGAAGGGGAAGTAGCCGCTCAGCAGCGGATCCATGGAGCGATTGCATTCACCAGACATTGGGACAGTAGCGCTACCCTAGCGCTCAAGAGGGGAAGGAGGGCTCAGGGAGCGATGATGATTCCTGCATGCAGGCAATGTTGAGCAACTTAAGCTCTGGAGCAGTTGGATATGAAGCCCGCTTTCGGACGGGAAATCGCCTTCAGCAACGAGCCCCTTTCTTGTATGAATGACTACGTCGACAAGTAAAACTGTCACATTTTGTGGAGATAACAATTCACATGAAACCCATCGGTTGTAAATGCATTCAGAAAAAGTCCCTTTTTGTTGTGGATTTTGGTCGGGTGGGATCAGTTGCTCGTCCGTGTTCCAAAATGAATCTGGCGCCGCCACAAGGCGTTCTCCCCGTCTCTTTTCGTCATCACCGTGGCGCTACAACCCGAGATCGGGTCCTGGCCGTCTGGATCATTGTCCTTTAATTATCTCGGTCAAGTGACCGCGTCGTCCTCTTAATTATGGAAGCCCAACAGTTGTTCGGCGTCAGCAGCAACTGAGTCTTCTCAACGAGCTCTCGGTATTCCTCGTAGCCTTGCTTCGCGGATGGGCCCTTCCAAGCATGCGGTGCCCATTAAAAACGTTAAGGCGAACATACACCATCCGGAATTCCTGTCCGGAAAAACTGATCAGGCCCGGCCTTGAGGAATTCCGGATCGTGTATGGTCGTTTCAGGCGGCCGGAAGGAAAATTGTTCCCGTCAGGCCTCCAACACACACGTTCCGGAGTTTTTGTCCGGAAAAACTTATCAGGCCTGTCCTTGAGGAATTCCGGATCGTCAATGGCATGTGCAGGCCGCCTTGAGTCGGATGAACAATTGGGAATCCATTTATCTATTGGATTGAATTTTACATTCCATAGCCAAGCTTCAGATACATTCTATATACATTCTACCTATAGATACAGTCTATTGAAATAAACTCCAGTGAAAATCCATTCTAATCATGCGGCCGGACAGTTTGCCTTGAGGCGGCCTGTCCGGAATTCCTCAAGCCATTCCATCCGGCGGCCTGTCCGGCCGCCTCAAGGGGAACTATCTGGCCGCGTGACTAAAATGAATTTTCACTGGAGTTTATTTCAATAGACGAATGTATCTGAAGCTTGGCTATGGAAAGTAAAATGTCGTACAATTCAATGCAATAGATAGATACTTTTGCGTCTCTGAGTACCCGATAAAAACCATTCGCTTGGACTTCGCGTCGAACTTTTTCCGCTTCTCCTTCGGGATGTGAACCATCACCGGCGTCCCAAACATCCGAATCGTTGATAGATTAATTGGAACATCCGACCAAAAACTCTCTGGAACTTTATCTTTCAAAGATCGATTCGGCGACCGGTTGATCACATAAGCTCCTTGGTAAATCGCTTCAACCTAAAGCTGTTTGTCCATTCCAGCATCGAACAGCATGCATCTAGCTCGTTCCACTAGCGTCCGATTCATCCTCCGCAACTCCGTTTTGTTGTGGAGTGTAAGCACAACTAGTTTGTTGGATGATTCCGCTTCGCTTGCATTCCTCTGCCAAATCACCCATGTACTCACGGCCGTTGTCCGATCGCAACATCTTCACCTTGAGACAATTTGATTTTCCACCATCGACTTGAATTCGGCGAAAACACGCTGCACTTCGCTCTTAAGTTTGATGAAATAAACGAACACCTTCCGTGAATAATCATCAACAAATGTACAAAAGTATTTGGCGCCCCCAACTGAATTCGTCTCCATTGGCCCGCAGACATCCGAGTGAATCAGCTCCAGGATTTGTTTCGATTTGATTTCGACTTCTGCTCATCGAAACTGTTGCCGACTCTGCTTGCCGAGCAAGCATGGCATACACTTCGCCAAAACACTGCGATCGCCTTTGATCGCGACTCCATCTACCTGTACATTTAACTTCATCAAGCCATTGTAGCCGAGATGGCCCATGGGTGCCACGTCATCAAATCATTTCCGTTGTCTGTATAAGCCATCATACCGCACGCGTTTGTATTCTCAATCGTCCATGAGTTATTGCGCGCTGTCACGTCGACGATGACGTCACCTTCTTTGTTGCGCACAATACAATGATCATTCTCGAACAATACGCTGTTGCCAGCCTTCTGAATGTTGTACACGGACAACAAATTTGATGAAGCACCTTCCACCAAAAGCACGTTCTTTACTGGAATTCTCCTTCCATTCGTGTTCAAGTCAACTGAACCGGTGCCCGTGACCTTTAATTTATGGTTTCCAGTTGTCACGATGTCTGGATACTTCGAATTTTCTTGAAAACTCTCGAAATGATGCCGACTACCTGTCAGATGATGCGTAGCGCCAGAATCGATGACCCATGAGTTTAATGACGAATCGCAACTCGTCGCCGCCATGGTATGCGCGAACGCCTTCGCTTGCCAGGCAGTTCCATTTGGTTTCTTTTTGTCGATGGCGAGCTTGAGCTTCCCTTTTGGGCATTGAAAGCTCTTGTGTCCCTTTTCATGGCACGTGAAACATTCGACATCGGCAGCCTTGATCTTCTTGTTCTTCGTCTTTCTATTAACATTTGGCTTCGATGTCGCTTGCTGCTGTGGCGACATTTTGAACGCTACGCTCACGTTACTTTCTGCATTCAGCGTCGACTTCACTTCAGCCGAATCAATCAACCGTCGTTTGAGAACCTCCGACGTCAAACGCTGCCCTGCGCCGTTCACCACAATGCTGCCATCGAGTCCACCTACAAAAGATTCATATTCTGGTGTTAATCCATAAATAATTAATCCGCAGATCACATCGTCACTAATGACAAAAGCAGTTTCTTGAACTCTGCACATAGTTGCCGTGTGTTCCCGAATAAAATCTTCCATCGAGGCGCAATTTGCCAATTTCAGTGTGTGTGCTTTGTGCATCCAGCTGTCGTTTTGGTACAGCGACGCACATCTCGTCCAAAGCGACTCCGCCGTTGAATGGTCCCCAATTTCGTCATATAATCTCAATCTCAATCGTCATCATCAACCGAGCCTTGGCTTGCTTGGATTTCTTGATGCGTTCCGCTAAAGTCAATGCATCGGCTATCGCTGCTGTGACCGCAGCCGCCTCGGCAGCCTTCGCCAACGCCTTTAGATTGTTGTCGTCTGGATTATTTGATGCCGCCGCAGTAACTACCGCTGCTTTCTGTGCTGCTGCTGCTGCTGTGTTTCCGGAAGGATTCGCCGCACTCAAATACTCGTCCAGATCGTGCCATTCGAGCATCGTCCGCGTACTTCTGCGCCATGAGACATAATTTTCGGTGCCGTTCAATTTAGTCACTTTCACGAAATCATTGCCTTTATCGTTTTGAACCATTTTTGTCTTTTACGTGTCTTTCACACTTGGATCGAGAATCTTAACACTATGCAACACGATGCACTTAACCTCACAAGCAGAAGTTTATAAAAAATTGCTTCTACTGATTATTTTAATCACTTTTTGACCACTCTGGGCCCATAACCTGAAGAGATGGTAGCAATATAAGTGGATTAAATGGATAGTGAATAATACAATATGAATGATGTTAAGCACGTCTTACTTGACCGACGGCAAAGTGAGAAAAGGCCGTTGACAATCGACCATGTTTATTCAAGTGTCAAAGTGTACATATAGAACATGGATGGGTTTACACTTCAACAGGTCCCGTTGCGGGGCTTGAACCGTAGAAAAGCGGGGCTTGAACCGTAGAAAACCGTGTTTCGATTAGCAAAAAAATGCCCGGTGCGTTACCGAGTTACGCCGTTTTCCCCACTTGCCCCTCTCTGTAATACAACGCGCAATTTCTACTTTTCATTTGCATCGTTTTAATTTTTTTTTTTATTATTTTTGTAAACCATAATAAACTCTCCCATTTGCTTTTTCAAATCTACGACATAAATTTTGCGAAATATAATGTATAAAACGTGTTAATACAATAAAAACGTATTAATGCAATAAAACCCGCCTTATATGTATACATATTCGTAGAAGAGAAATGAAATTAGATTCGACAATGTTCTCAATATTATTCAAAACCTGTTCATTGTTTATGTTTATAATCGTAACAATGTCAACTGCACGAACCCACGAATTCAACCAACTATAAAAGATAAAATGCGTAGTAATAGGCGCACCTCTAGTTTTCTAAGATTTACTTTTATCCTATTTAAATAAGATGTCACGGTTCGAATGTTATACAGCAACAAGTTTGCATGTTCAGAATGGATAAACATTTATTTATTTGAGTAATTAGGACACACTTTATTTAATAAGAAGCCGTTGAAGATTTTTCGAAAAAATAAGAACGTAGTTATAGTTAGGTCATATCAGTGGCATCCATGGATTCTTGTGGAACTTCTTGAACTATAGAGATTATATCCGTATCATACACAAAACAAAATGAAAATAAAACAGCAAAAATAGACGAGTTATTTGTATTGTAGTATGTAAGCTTAAACAGTTTCATTAAATGTGTGCTATTTTTTTTTGAATATATCCATTTTGGAAAACGTAGCAAATAAGTGGAATGAAATATGCAGAAGTGCTGCAACAATTCAAAAGGCTAAACATTGTTTTTCTTTTCTTTTTGAAAAAATTGACAAATTTTTAAGTGAAATTATTATAAAATACATACGTAAATGATCTTGCAAGTATTTTGATTGCATTGAAATAAATAAATTTGACATAATAACAATGTTTCTTTTTCTCTTTCTTTCACTTTTGTATTTGTTGTATTTAAGAACCCATTTAGTGTCTTTAGTGCAGTAATTGCGTGTCAATTAGAATCGGATTCAGAAAAATGACACGAATAGAGAGATGTTCATCGGCACTTTAGAGCCGTCCTATGTAAATACAATACATTTTCATGTTTGTAACGGACGGTTTGGTGGGCATCCGGAGATGCCCGTGGGGACGGAGCCTTAGGTAGCATAATGACCGTGAAGGTCGGGCCGTGCCATCTGGCGAAGAAAAAGGCCCCTCAACGAGCTAGGCAGCGGCCTATGCGTGCTGTAGCTCAGTTCGGGAGATGTGGGCAGGGTTTTCGCCGCTCATTGCCCCTGTCCTTTACGTATTAACAAAAATTCATAGGCCTGGAGAAGGGGAAGACAACACAAACAAGGGAGGTCAAAATGGGGAATAAAAAAAAAAATAGTCGATAAGGATGGAATGGTTGGCAGACGGATCAGACACCCACGCGGTCGAATTTGGGTCCGGGTGTAATGGAACCCTCGGCCTCTGGTTTCGTACCACCAGCAGATCACTACTCATCAGGTGCTGCCTCGATCTGCCGATGGGAGCAGCACTACCAGACCATAATATGGTTCATTACATGTTACATTTGCTTTCAAATTGGCTTAAGATTTGCTTTGAAAAATCACCATCATCATCTTCGTGGCGCGACAGCCCGACGTCGGACCTTGGCCGTCTGGACCGTTGCCCTCCAATTATCTCGGTCACGTGACCGCGTCCTCCAATTTTGGAAGCCCAGTAGCTGCTCGGCGTCCGTATATACTGAGCTCTCGGTCGTCTTCGCAGTCTCGTTCTGCGTTCATTACTCTTTTTGGCATGCGATCATCGTTCATTCGTTGTACCTATACATGCCCTGCCCATTGAAGTCGTTGTAGTTTGACGATTTTCGAAACTTCCAGCTCATCGTACAGTTCATACAACTCATGGTTGTACCGGATGCGCCATCCATCTCGATCGCAAACAGCCCCGAAAAGTCGCCGCAGAACCTTACGTTCAAATGTGTCTAGCATGTTTCCGGAGGCTTGAGTTAGGGTCCATGCTGCGCAGCCATAGCATAGCGCTGGTCGTATAATAGTTTTGTACACACGAAGCTTCGTGTTTCTGTGCACATGCTTCGATTTCATTATGGGGAGAACCGAGAAGGAAGTCTTATTATTTAACTGTATGCAACGGACGGTCTGGTGGGCATCCGGAGATGCCCCTGTGGGGACGGAGCCTAAGGTAGCTTAATTGACCGTGAGGGTCGGGCTGTGCCATCTGGCGAGGAAAAAGGCCCCTCAACGAGCTAAGCAGCGGCCTATGCTTGCTGTAGCTCAGTTCGGGAGACGTGGGCGGGGTTTTCGCCGCTCGTTGCCCCTGTCGTTAACGTATTAACAAAAATTCATAGGCCTGGGGAAGATAACACAAACAGAGAGGTAAAAATGGGGAATAAAAAAAATTAGGCGATAAGGATGGAATGGTTGGCAGATGGCTCGCTTACCCTCGCGCTCGTATTGGGGTCCAGGTGTAATGGGACCCTCGGCCTCTGGTTTCGTACCACCGACAGATCCTTACTCATCAGGTTCTGCCATAGATCTGCCGGTGGAAGCAGCAGTACCATATGGTCCATTGCAGGTGGTTCATTACATATCCGTCGCTTTATTTCGTCAGTTTCGCAGGCGTCCCTTGACAAGCTGCAACCCAGGTATATGAAGTCGTTCACGAACTCGATATTGAGGTCGCCCACATTGATGCTCGGTTGTGCGGGTGTCCTTGTCGTCGATTGCATCATTATTTTAGTTTTACCCTCGTTGATACGTAGTCCAACTTCTTTTTTTAGCGGTATCGAGTGTCAGTGTATGCAGAAGTTCTTCTGCGTCGGCCAATCTTCGGGACATGATGTTGATGTCGTCGGCGTACGCTGCTAATTGTGTCGACTTGATGAGTAGCGTCTTGCTGTTGTCCACATTCATAGCCCGAATAGCGTTTTCCAGTGCTAGGTTGAAGAGTGTCGGTGCCAGTCCATCGCCCTGTTTCAGACCAGTGCGTGTTTCAAATACAATAGATCAGTAAGTCTATTATGGATCCTGACCTGTAAGACGGAGTTGGTCATCGTCATCTTTGTCAGTCGCACTAATTTGGCCGGTATACTAAATTGCAAATGATGTTGTACAGTACTCCACGATCGATACTGTCGTACGCCTGCTTGAAGTCGACAAAGATTTGGTATACGTTTACGTTGTACTCCCAGCACTTCTGGAGTATCAGTTTGACCGTAAAGAGCTGATCGGTTGTGGAGCGACCAGGTCTGAAACCGCTTTGATATTCGCCAATGCTTTGTTCGGCGTACGGTTTTATTCTATTTTCCAGAATTTTCGTCAAAATTTTATAGGACGTATAAACTAGTGATATGCCCCTGTAAATCTCACACCGCTGTTTATCTTCCTTTTTGTGAATTAGACAGATGATGCTTCTGCGCCAATCGTCTGGAATATCCTCGTCCTCCCATACTTGCAGGAGTAATTGATGTGTGGCATTAACTAGACCCGTTCCACCAAAGTTTAGCAGTTCAGCCGGAATCTCGTCAGCGCCTGACGCTTTATTTCGTTTTAGTGACCGCAACACTAGATCAACTTCCTCTACTGTCGGGGGTTGTATGGGTGGGCCTAGCTAGATCAACAATATCGTCGAGAGTTTCTGGTGTGGGGATGTTAAATGGTATGTTCAGAAGCTCTTCAAAATAAGAGGCCCATCGTTTGTTAATGCCATCGGTGTTGCTGATGATGTTTCCATCCTTGTCCTTACAAAGGCTAGTCCTGGGTTGGTAGCCGTTCTTAATTGTATTTAATAGTTTGTACGCTTGTCTGGTGTTCCTATTAGTTAAATTTTCGTTTATATTCAGCAACTGCGCGTCAAAGTATTTACGTTTCTTAGTCTAATTATTCTATTTGATATTCGCCGTAGCTCGTCATATTTTTCTCTTCTAGCTCTGGTTCATCGTTTTTCGCGTCAAGTGAATTTTTGCATTCTTCGTCGAACCAGTCATTTGCGCTTGCCAGGCTTTTTATCCCACGACCTTCTCTGCGACATCTCTATGATGGTACCCTTGAGTTCTTCCCAGAATCCATGGACGCCTGTATTGCTGATGTTGTGTGGCAAAGGCGTTAGTCTTTCCTCAATGGTGGCAGCATACGCCACCGCCGTAGCATCGCTCAGAAGCCTATCAACCGCAAAGATTTTGGGAGGGCTGATTCTCGATTGGTGTACTGAGGAAATTCTACATCTGTAGGTCGTCTTCACCAAGTGATGGTCTGAGTCGCAGTTCGCTCTTCGATAGGAGCGGATATCCATCATACTACTACTTTGCCTTAACCCCTAGCGGGGCATAGCGCGTCAACTACTCCTGCGCGCCATCGTACTCTGTTCTGGGCAATGGGGCGCAACTCCCCAAAAGACTTACCCAGTACCTGACACTCCTTTGCCACAGATCGACGCCATGTGATTCGATGACCCCCTCTTGGTCGGCCTTGGTTGGAAATGGGGTTCCATTTCATGGCATGCATAGCAATGCAGTTATCACTCTTCCGCAATGTGTGACCTATCCACTGCCATTTTCGCCTGCGTATCAATTCGTCGATTGGCATCTGACCCGTACGCCGACTTAGCTCTTCATTTGATATTGTTTCGGGCCAGAAAATTCTTAAAATTCGACGAAGACATGAGTTGACGAAAACTTGCAGCTTTCTGGTAACTCCTATGGAAACTTTCCATGCACTGCTCCCATGCAAAAGCACTGATAGTACCAGGGAGCGAAACAGGCCCAGCTTGGTCTTAATGCTGAGATAACTGCCCTGCCAGATTTTGGACAGCATGCCGTATGCGCGTTTAGCCTGGTTGATACGACGAGCGATGTCCTGCTCCGTACCACCATTTTCGGCAACAATGCTACCCAGGTAGACGAAGTTGTCCACCTTCTCCACAGGCTGCCCATTAATATTGATGGCAATAGGTGTCGGATTTCTTTTTCGCAACGGCGGGCTAAGAGCCTTGGTCTTGTTGGTGTTAATCTTTAGCCCAACCTTGCTTGCCTCCCTCTCGAGATCTAACGCCATTGCGGACAGATCCATGATTTTGTGGGAGAGTAGGCATATGTCGTCAGCGTAGTCAAGATGTTGTAGATAAGATGTCAAAGTCCATTGAATTCCTCTGTCGAGTCCGGATAGGGCTGCATGCAACACATCGCCGATCACAATGAGGAATAGGATCGGTGAGAGGATGCACCCCTGCCGAACTCCACTGCGAATCTCAAAGTCCCCCGACACCTTACCTTTATGCAGAACGCGACATTTCGCGCCGTCATAGGTTGCCTTAATAATAGCCACAAGCTTCTCGGGGATGCCTCTCCTGCGCAAGGCCGCCCATATAGAATCCCGGTTCACACTATCGAAAGCCTTTTCGAAATCGATGAAAAGCAAGTGAAGCGGAGAATCGTATTCAGCGCATTGCTCGATGATGATTCGCAAGGTGTTAATGTGATCGACACAGGAGAATCCGGATCGAAAGCCAGCCTGCTCTTCATCAATTGTGCTTTCTAAGTGGGCCTTTAGTCTTTCCAGGACGATTTTAGCTATTATCTTGGCAACGGCAGGAAGCACACAAATGCCTCTCCAATTATTACAGTCTGTGAGGCTACCCTTCTTTGGAAGTTTGATGATCAAACCTTCCTTCCACTCAGTGGGAAAGGTCTCTGTATTCCACGCTTTATCAACAAGTGGGTGTAGCAAATCGGCAGTTACGCTTGGCGCTGCTTGATAAAGTTCGGCAGGGATGCCGTCAAGTCCGGCGGCCTTTCCTCGTTTTAGTGCAATAATTGCAGTGACTATTTCCTCTTTAGTCGGGGCAGTGGACCGTATACGCACATTTTGATGGTTAGCTAAATTATCTATATGAGATATCCATCACACTAGACGCCCATCTCTCCTGCAAATGAGGACGTGCTTTATTTGGTTGACGATGTGTGCGTCTGGAGATTTCCAGGTCTGCTTGTGAATGCCTCCATGCGGGAAACACGTAGAGCTTACGACTAGATTCCTACTGCAGGCCAAGTCGATAAGTCGCTGGCCGTTGTCGTTACATTTTTCATGGAGACTGTGGCTTCCAGTGGTCCCCCGGTGCCAACTTTCATTTCCGACTTTCGCGTTAAAGTCTCCCAGCAGCAATTTGACGTCGTTTGTTGGAAGCAAGTCGAAGAGAATCTTAAGGCGGGCGTAGAACTCGTCTTTTACTGCATCTTCTTTAACTTCAGTGGGGGCATGCACATTGATGAGCCAGAGATTGAAAAACCGAGTCTTAATGCGAATCACACGTAGCCGTTAATTTATTGGTTTGAATTCTGTAATGTGCGGTTTGAGGTGATTGTTTACTATAAATGCTACTCCAAACTCCTCGCGGTCCGATGGTTTGCCAGTTGTAAAAATTGTGTGCGATTTCTTGTCATTAATCTCGCTGCCAAGCCAATTTGTTTCCTGGACTGCAGTAATGCTCAGTTTGTATTCGACCTGTTGAAGGAGGGCCTTCTCGGGCCCCGGTTTGTTCAGGGAGCGTACATTCCGGGATCCGAAAGAATAATCCTTTAGTCGTTTGCGTGGTCGTCGTTGCTGATCCGTCCAATCCGAGGCTTTTGTTCCTGGTTTCTTGACATGGAGTGGTTTTTGCAAGGACGAGTTGTCAGCACGTCGCTTAACCCCATTGAGGGGATGGCCTCGGAAGATAGCTGCTTCAGATGGTTTAATAAACGTACTGGAGTTCACACAACTATGTTGCAGGTCCAACTACACAAGTCATTCCATCCTACTAAACCTGAGACGCTTAGGTGTTGGTCAGCCATTCAGGCTACAGCTATCTGCCTTTTTCCAAATGTCTTATCGCTAAGACTTGGCCGTTAGCGGTTTGAAACACTGCCGTTACCAGGGGGCGCCCACGTGGAGGACTATGGAGAAGGTCTTTTGCCCCCCAACTTGCACTTGTTGATGCTTAAATATGATACAATCAAAAATTGATCGATGACTATGAATAGTTTCTTTTCTTCCGATTTTTTCTTTCATTTCGTACTCTTGTTTATTTCATTTTGAATTGAGAAAGATGATCCGATCTGGTGATCCGGATCGTAGGATCACGGTGATCCGATCCGGATCACGTTTTTGGCGATGATCCGTGATCCAATCTGGATCACGAAAAAAATGATCCGGACGCAACACTGCTCTTGAGTCATGCTCATAAGTTCACAATTCTTAAATGTTTTTATTTCTTTGCATTTATTTACACTTAGTAGTACTCGAGTTTAGTGATTCCCCCTGATAAGATTTATTTGCGGTTGGGTATTTTAATAATAATGAAAATTGTTCTTTTTATACAGTGGAATTGCTCGTAAGCTTTTATTGCACTATAGTTCTGAGTTTATCAGATAACTTGTACAGCGACTGCACTTATCGTCTTTTGTTATTGTTGACCTGAATTTTACTTAAATCTTGGATGAATGAACGTTGAATAGTTTGAACATATACATATATAGAACCAATAGAGAATCAACGAACAATTGTGCGTCATCCAAATAAAGGAAAAACTTTTAAAATACGAGTACGTCTAATCAACGCTCATGCACCAACAGAGGACAAACATGAAGAAATCAAAGAGAATTTTTACAACAACCTAGAAATCCTTTTCGATTCCCATTATGTTCCCTCCCCTCTGCCCGCATCGGCTCTACTGCTTTCCAACATCAACGCATTCACAAAAAACTTGGGCATCCCCAGAGAGCGGCCGTAGTTTTAACCGGTAAACCGTAATGGACGGTTTGGTGGGCATTCGAAGATGCCCGTGGAGACGGAGCCTAAGGTAGCATAATGACCGTGAAGATCGTGCCGTGCCATCTGGCGAAGAAAAAAGGGTCCTCAATGAGCTAGCAACGGTCTATGCTTGCTGTAGCTCAGTTCGGGAGACGTGGGCGGGGTTTTCGCTCTTTGGCTCTGACCTTTTAGCAAAAATTCCTAGGCCTGGGAAGACAACAAACAGCGGAGGGAAAAATGGGGAATAATAGACAAAATGGGCCGATAAGGATGGAATGGTTGCCGGACGGCTCAAATGTCCTCGCGCTCGCATCGGGGACTGGGTGTAATGTGACCTTCGGCCTCTGGTTTCATACCACCGAAAGATCAAAGCTCATCCGGTGCTGCCTTCGATCTGCCCGTGCAAGCAGCACTACAGGGATATGGTTCATTACGATTCAACGAGGATTGGCATGAAGCTTCCATGATGTACGCATTTTTAGAGGTACAAAGTATGACTCTGATCACTACCTGCTTAAAGCTCGACACACACGATGAACGGAATGGTTCGCGATCACCACCGAACCACGTCTATTTCAATAGAAAGTGCAGAAAAAAATCTTTCTATTTCCACTGTTCTATTGAAATTGGCATGGTTCGGTCGTGGTCGCGAACCATGTGATTCACTGTATGTGGTCGAATGCCCGAAACATATTTGATTAAAGCTTGCTTACGTACGTGCACTGTCGGTGCAATCCTTTTCTAGACTCGAAAAGGAACTACATACATCCAATACTTAAAAGGACAATCATGTGTGGCGAAATTAAAGGTCCCCACAGACGATCGAGCCGAACCGTTCGTGACCACCATCGAACCACACCAGCGTTCATAGAATGGTGGAAATGAGGAGAATTTCTTTTCGCACGTAGGCATGCAGTCCAGGGTCCAAAAGCCAAATTTTCCCTGATCGAAGCCGACATTTTCCCGGTCGATATATGGATTTGACAGGGAAATTTTGGCTTCGACCAGGGGAAATTTGAATTTAGACGTCCGTGAATGTCACACTGATCTGTAGAAAATTGTCCACCGAGATATGTTCGAGTTCGTGTTCCACAGTGTGTGTCGATAGATACAAGCCTCCGTCCTAAAATCCTGTAGACGGTCCTGTACAGGACACAAATCGCATTTCATCAATATGCCCAAACCAGAATGCAGAAACAGCGGCAGCATCAACAACAACAGGTAGATCTGTCATCGCCGCTGTCGCTGCTGCTGCGTCGCTTTAGGGCTGTAGAATGTAAGAAATATTCAATTTGAATTTGAATTCGTTTTTGTTTTAGTTCTAAGAATATTCAGAGATGGCATTAGCATCAGTAGAAATTGACAACCATGTTTTTGTTCTTGTAAGAGAGTGTAGTAGAGTGTGTCACTTCATGTTGGACAGCCTCGTGGACGGCATCGAATAAAAGTTGTTCTCAAGTTCGTTGTTTGAGTTTATTTTAAAATTTATCCCTCCACAAAAATCAGAAGTGGGATTTACCCTGAAGTAATGCTGTCGCGGAGTGATATTGACAACATGGAAGTGCGCGAATTGAGGGAGGCGCTGCAGGTTCGTTCTTTGTCGACGAAGGGAAGCAAGCGCACTCTGATCGATAGATTATCGAGCGAAGTCGCAAAAGGAGCTGGCGAGGCTGGCAAACCAGATATTGTCCGGAAGGATGCTGAAAGTAAAGAAGTGATCGCATTGCGTGAGGAAGTGAACCAGTTGCGGCAATTAATGGAGAGGTTTATTGCGCAGGCAAGTGTGCCCCACGTTGTGAAATCTACGGCGGGCGTCCAAGCAACACGTGGCGCCGTCGACATGTTCGAGCCGGAAGGCAAAGGACCGCTAGATACGGTAGATAGCGGAACGGCATTTGAGGCGAGGCGTATTAGAAGTCAAAGTGACGGAGCGCATTTTGAGGTTACACCTCGTGAATTTGAAAGTAGCGAAACGACATTTGAGGCGAGGCGTATTAGAAGTCAAAGTGACGGAGCGCATTTTGAGGTTACACCTCGTGAATTTGAAAGTAGCGAAACGACATTTGAGGCGAGGCGTATTAGAAGTCAAAGTGACGGAGCGCATTTTGAGGTTACACCTCGTGAATTTGAAAGTAGCGAAACGGCATTTAAGGCGAGGCGTCTTAAAACTCAATGTGACAGAGCGTCATTCGAAGTTAGACCTCGTGAATTTGAAGGTGGCGGAGCGGCTTTTGAGGCAGGGCCGGTTGGTGGTGTGGATGTGGCGTCGTCTTGCCAGTATAGGGGTGGTCCGATGAGTCATTTTAGTCAAGTGCGTGACGTAATGGAGATCTTGCCCATATTTGATCCAAATGTGATGAGTTCATATTTATTTGTCGAAAGAGTGAGTTGCCTTGCGAGATGCTATAAATGGGACGACTCAGTTCTTGTATATGCGGTCCAGACACGCATGAGAGGGAACGCCAAAATATGGGTTGACAGTTTCGTGGAAACCTTCCCAAATTGGAAAGCATTCGCAGAGCGGCTCATCAGGGATTTCCCATGCAGTTCAAACGAGGCCGACATTCATATTGAAATGATGGGTGCACAAAGGAAATTTTCCGAGGATTATGAGGAATACTTCCATCGTATGTGCTCCATTGGGCGTCGTGGCAGGCTATCTGATGCTGCAATTATTAGGTACATCTTGAAAGGCATTAATAATCAATCCATTCAATCCATTTTAGCGACAATGGACCTAAAATCGACAAGTGAATTGCTACTGTCAATTCGGCGATATCGCAGTAATGTAAGAGAAGATCGAGATAAAGCGCGACAACAGCCAGTTTTCACCGGAAGAAATATCTCAGCAACTTCTATCAAACCAATGGAGAGACAGCGTACGAATATTGTTTGCTTCAACTGTGACAAGCCGGGTCACATTGCCAGCAAATGTACCGAACCTGCTAAGCAAAAGAAGTGTAGCAAATGCAATAAATTTGGTCATCGAGCTGAAACGTGCATGTGCAAGTGCGTCATTTCGAAACAGTCGTCGTTCGAAATCGATAATCGAATAGTCGATGAAAATGGACGAATGCATCGAGTTGCAACGTTATTGGACACAGGAAGTCCGATCAATTTAGTTAAAATCGAAATCGTGCCGAAGCTTATTAAGGTAATTAGAGATAGAGACGATAAAAAATATTCGGGAATAAATAACTCAGTACTAAATATTATCGGAAAAGTAAATTTAAATTGCGTTATTGATGATAATGACCCTATTGAGATAGAGTTCTATGTAGTCCCTAATAATTCATTCGATGTAGCTTGTATTTTGGGAGAATCATTCATATTAGATTCAAGAATCAGAGTAGTCATCGATACAATTAACAAACGATTAATTAATGTTACACAAAATGATGAAAAACTATTGAATAAAGAAGTTAATTCAATTATGAATATAATTGTCAAGGAAGATAATGATACTGTTCCTTATTATAAAATAGGTCCCTACTATGATGATTATAAACAAGATCAAGGCATCGTTAAGTCATTCAACAAAATGATGAAAAATGAAGATGTCGAAAAAGAATTTAAAATAAGTAAGAAAAGTATGTCAATTGAATTATCTCAAGAACCTAAGTTCTACGTTAATCCGAAAAGGTTTTCGATTAAGGAAAAAGAAATCGTGTCCGAAATGGTAAACAAATTGTTAGATGAACGCATCATTCGGAAAAGTAATAGTCCGTGTACCAGTCGAATCGTTCTAATCAATAAAAGAAACGGTCAAGTGCGAATGTGTATCGATTACCGCGCTTTGAATAAGATCACTGTGAAAGACAGATTTCCGCTTCCTAGGATTGAGGACAAGTTAGATTCATTACGTAATAAGTTATGTTTTTCAATTATAGATTTAAAGAATGGGTATTTTAATATCGACATCGACGAAGGTTCGAAATATCTTACATCATTTTTAACGTCGTCTGGCCAATATGAATATAACAAAATGCCGTTTGGTCTCTGTAATGGGCCAAGTATATTCATGCGATTTATTACTGAGAATTTTCAAGATTTGATATCTACCGGGGAAATTCAAATATATTTTGATGATTTTCTAATTGCCACTGAATCTGTTGAAAGGCATTTTGAACTATTAGAATTAGTATTTCGTCGATTTCGCACACTAAATTTGAAAATTCAACCGAGTAAGTGTTTATTTTTTCAAAAGTCTATCGAATTTCTAGGTTATCGTTGTGATAGGTCGGGCATACATCCGTCAGACCGTCATATAGAAGCGATAAAAGATTTCCCGATACCAAATTCTGTTGCTGAATTGCAAAGATTTATAGGCTTGACATCATTTTTCCGCAAATTCGTGAAAAACTTTTCAATCATTGCAGGGCCTTTGTATGACCAGCTAAAAAAAGGAGTAACATTCTCTATTAGAGAGAAAGAACTGGCTGCAATAGAACAATTGAAATTAGCCTTAATCAGTGATCCCGTTTTGAAAGTGTATAATTCTGCCGCGGATACAGAGTTACACACTGATGCCAGTGCAGTCGGATATGGGGCGGTGCTTTTGCAGAGGCAACTGGACGATAAATTCCACCCAGTTGCATATTTTAGTCAACGGACTACTAGTGCTGAAACAAAGTATCACTCATTTGAACTTGAAGCTTTAGCAATCGTGAATGCCATAAAAAGATTCCACGTCTATCTTCATGGAATCAATTTCAAAATCATAACTGATTGCAATTCATTACGACAAACTCTACTTAAGAAGGATGTCAATCCAAAAATCGCTAGATGGTCACTGTTCTTAGAGAACTATGATTATGACATAACTCATCGCGAATCCAAACGCATGCAGCATGTTGACGCACTAAGCAGAGTGCAAAATATCTTAGTGCTAAGTAGTTGTTCTTTAGCCCAAATGTTAGCTCTTCATCAAGGTCGCGATGAAAAGATCGGCGAGGTTAAAAAGAGTATTGCAAATATAGAGTCTCCACATTTTGAAATACGTGAAGACTTACTCTATCGAAAATTTAATGGAAGAATTTTATTTTACGTTCCGGGGAGGATGGAAGGTAATATTATTCGTAGATATCATGACGATATGGGACATTTAGGTCACCATAAAGTCGTTGAATTGATAAAAAGGAACTATTGGTTTCCGAATATGACAATTAAAGTCAAGGAACATATCTCCGAGTGTCTTAAGTGTTTAACATTTTCTTCAAAAAGTGGAAGATTAGAGGGATTTCTAAACCCTATAGATAAGGAGGAGAGTCCTTTCCAAACAATTCACATTGACCACATAGGTCCATTGGAAAAGACTAAACGCGGATTTAAGCATATACTTGTTGTTGTAGATGCGTTTTCAAAATTCGTGAAATTCTATCCAACTAGAACTACAAATACCAGGGAGGTTACCAACCATTTGAAAAATTATTTTAAGCAGTACAGCGTTCCGAAACGTCTAATTTCAGACCAAGGGTCATGTTTTACTTCTAAGGAGTTCATAAGTTTCACGGAAAGGTTTAAATTTAAACACATTCTTACTGCAACTCATTCGCCTCAATCAAATGGCCAAGTTGAGCGAATGAATAGGGTGTTAGTTCCGATGTTAGCAAAGATGATAGATATTGAGAAGGCTATTACTTGGGATCATGTCCTTGATAAAGCGGAATATGTATTTAATAACTCTATAAATCGTTCAATAAATACCACTCCTAGTATAGCTCTTTTCGGCATCGCCCAGAAACAAAATAATGATGATCTTTCCAGTTACATTGAAGATTTAAATGGTGATCGACGCGATCTTGAGATAATTCGAAAACTAATCATACAAAATAATAAGGTTGCGCAAAAACAATATAAAATTAACTTTGATAAAAAACGCAAACCTGCATTTAAATATAAAATAAATGACCTTGTACTTATTAAAAATGTTGTAACTGAAGCTGGAGTTAGTCATAAATTACTTCCTAAGTATAAAGGGCCGTACATTGTAACTAAAGTCTTACAAAATGATCGTTATATAGTGGAGGATATTCCAGACCATCAAGTTACAAGTAAAAGATATTCTGGGATAGCTGCCGCTTTTAATATGAAAATATTCGAACAATCGAGGCCGATTGCCAAATGTCAAGATGGCTGAATGTAGAATGTAAGAAATATTCAATTTGAATTTGAATTCGTTTTTGTTTTAGTTCTAAGAATATTCAGAGATGGCATTAGCATCAGTAGAAATTGACAACCATGTTTTTGTTCTTGTAAGAGAGTGTAGTAGAGTGTGTCACTTCATGTTGGACAGCCTCGTGGACGGCATCGAATAAAAGTTGTTCTCAAGTTCGTTGTTTGAGTTTATTTTAAAATTTATCCCTCCACAGGGCATGCATGCTTTCTAAATTGACATTTCGCTGCTGCTGCCGCCGCTGCTGCATTCTGCGTTCAATCTGGTTAGGGCCTTATTCAGGACCGGCGTAGATTCAACCAACCGCTTGTAGTAGGTTATTCTACTACAAAAATCGATAAAAATTTTCGGGAAAAACAACACTATCCAGGAGGTGACTTTTGTTCAGTTGTCGTTGATTGGCATTGCGGTTTGATTGCATACTTCCTTAATCCTTTACATCTCTGGTGAGTCGCTTTTAAGTTCGTCACTTAAATACATTTATCGTATCGGGACGCTATCATTACGGAACGCTGACACCATATTGCAGGTTCATGTAAGTACTTACATAATGTCGAAAATTCGGGGAAAACCCACAGGGCGAAATCCCCGAACAATAATTGTGGATGACCCCCGAAAAGCGAATAAGAACTCGTGTACATACATACATATTCGAAGAGACCGCACCGTTCGATAGAGTCACGTTTTGTGGGGCTCTCCGTATGGATTATGTGCGGATGAATTGTTGTTTCGCATAGAAAGAGAATTTTACAGTTCTTGTTCGATGTCGGTGTGCCGTGTTGCCATATGCTCTCTAGACATCCAATTGCGTATAATGGGATACGATCAAAATCATATGCAGAACAGGCCCGAAACCAGATTAAGTAAATAAAATTACGTTTACACTATCCGCAGATTACTTCATCTGCGCCGGCTGAGATAATCTGCGGCTGTCAAATACATACAATTTTGAACTCACCACACCCAGATTACGCTGCAGATGAAGTAATCTGGGGATAGTGTAAACGTAATATAATGTATGATATGTACATAGTACAGTAGAAAATCCTCTGAACTGGTCTGGTCGGGACCCTGGCCGGTTAGTCATTTGCTCGGTTAATCCGGGGTTCCCATGAAAAATCGAACTAACCTATATATTTCATCATAGTACATATTTAATCATAGTACGTATTTCATAAGGTATTATGAATAAACAAGCAAATAAGACGTTATTGCACTTTATTGTACCCGTATATAAATACGTTTTACATGCATAAGCGAACACAAAGGCTCCGAAAAAGTAAGAGGCGAAGAAAAAGAAACACAGGAGCACGTTTGTAGTCGATTTAAAGAAAAATAGACTGAGGAGTAAGGGAGGAATCAAACTCGCCAACTCTCTCCCCTTCTGCGTTCTGCAAGCTACAAAACTTAGGCCCAAACCAGATTGAACAACAACAGGTAGATCTGTCATCGATGCTGTGTCACCGCGACAGATCTACCTGTTGTTGTTGCTTCTGCCGTTGCTGCTGCATTAAAAGGCCCAAACCAGATTGAACGCAGTGGCAGCAGCGGAGTTGACAGCAATAACAACAAAAGGAAGGCTATCGCCGCTGTCGCTGCGTCCAATCTAGGTGGCTTAAGCGAAACGCATGCTTTCTAACTTGACATTTGGTCGCCGCTGCTGCTGCTTTCTGCGTTCAATCTGGTTAGGGCTGTAGCGAACACGCGAAAGTACTACAACTAACTGCGCATTTATTAGATGTTAAAAGATACATGTTAATCGATTGAGACGCGGACTTCGACTGACTCGGAATTAGCGACGATGGTGAAATTCCAAGAGACGCTCCTTGCTAGCGATCGCGGCGTCTCCGGCAGAGTCACGGAGAACCCTGCAGGGCCTTAGACAGAACGCAGAAAGCAGCAGCAGCGGCGACCAAATGTCAAGTTAGAAAGCATGTGTTTCCCATAAGGCACCTAGATTGGACGTAGCGGCAGCGATAGCGGCGAAAGCAGATCTTCCTTTTGTTGTTGTTGATGCTGCCGATGCTGCTGCATTCTGCGTTCAATCTGGTTTGGGCCTAAGGCGGCTATTACACTATAAAAGTTCTTTTACAAACATCTTTGACGAACGACATTTTAAAAGAACTTTTATGAATGATATTAGCCGCCTAAAGGGGAAGGGGTGCAAGCTTGTAAGAAAAGTACTTGAAACAAGCAACGTTCATGTCGCAGATCTTTTGTTAGGCGGCTGTTATGCTAGAAAAGTTCTTGAAAATGTCTTTTATAAAAGATATTTGTAAAATAACTTTTATAGTGTAATAGCCGCCTAAGTCTGTCATGTGTGGGGTGTTCAATAAATTGTTTATTGAAACGCCTTGCGCAGTGGGTAAGGTCACTTACAGAATTTTCACCGAACTGAATGGCGATGTTGCCTTTCTGTTTTGGTGGATTAGAAAGGGTACGGACAGTCGACCATAACTTGCTCAACTCTGTGGTTAGATTGCAGTTATTCAGATGGGTGCTCCATTTTGACCTCCTGTGTTCGGCTACTTGTCTATGGATCTCGCATTTCATCTTTATTCTGGGGTCGTTCGGATTTACGCTCCTGATGCGTTCCTGCGGCAGCCGGTCCTACGCACCGGAGCGACCCGTTTCACAACGGCCAAGAGCTGCCAAAACCCTTCAATGCAAGAAGGAAAGTGTGTTTGTATGTGACATGCCTGTTGTTGTCGTTGCTATCGGTGCTGCTGTTTTCTGCTCTCAATCTGGTTTGGGCATAACGGTCTCGTAGTGCAAGGAGGGTGGGACAAATTTTGATTTCATATTTTCCCCTCTTTCTTCTCTCCCTCTTTTCTCCTCTCCCTCTTTTCTCCTCTCCCTCTTTTCTCCCCTCCCTCTTTTCTTCTCTCCGCCTTTTTTCCTCTACCTCTTTTCTCTTCTGTCTCTTTTCTCTTCTGTCTCTTTTCTCCTCTCCTTCTTTCCTCCTCTCCCTCTTTTCTCTTTTCCCTCTTTTCTCCTCTGCCTCTTTCCTCCTCTCCCTCTTTTCTCCTCTCCCTCTTTTCTCTTCTGTCTCTTTTCTCTTCTGTCTCTTTTCCCTTCTGTCTCTGTTCTCCTCTCTCTTCTCCTTTCCCTCTTTTCTCCTCTCCCTCTTTTCTCCTCTTACTCTTTTCTCCTCTCCCTCTTTTCTCCTCTCCCTCTTTTCTCCTTTCCCTCTTTTCTCCCCTCCCTCTTTTCTCCTCTCCCTCTTTTCTCCTCTCCCACTTTTCTCTTCTCCCTCTTTTCCCCTCTCCCTCTTTTCCCGTCTCCCTCTTTTCGCCCCTTCCTTTTTTCTCCTCTTCCTCTTTTCTCCTCTCCCACTTTTCTCTTCTCCCTCTTTTCCCCTCTCCCTTTTTTCCCGTCTCCCTCTTTTCTCCGCCCCCTCTTTTCGCCCCTTCCTTTTTTCTCCTTTTCCTCTTTTCTCCTCTCCCTCTTGTGTTGCGAACCACGGTTTTGTCGAGTCGCCGTCACTGCAACAAAAAAAAAATATATAGTTTGACCAGAGTGCTTATGGCTCGGTGGCTCAGGTCGCGGCTAGACCAACGGCGGTCGTGGATTATTGAGCCTAAGCAGCCTAAGCATCTACATACGAATCCCGAGAGCAGAATGACAACCAGCCAATTTTCGTTACACCTGTTTCTTAGGGTCGCCACACATGAACGAGCACAACCACGACCGAACTTCCATCGAACCATCAATTTCATAGAACGTGTGGAAAAAAAATTTCCCCTATTTCCACCGTTCTATGATATTTGATGGTTCGATGGAAGTTTGTTCGTGGTTGTGCTCGTTCATGGGTGGCGAACTTTAAGGCCGGCCGCATCTTGGACGTAGGCAGGGCAGCGCAGCGTGCACATGACTACGTTTAGACCGTGGTAAGAATCGTAGTACTATCTGTGGTGTATTCGAGTTAGTACAAGTGTGTTTAGACCGACGGGTGCACCAAGTATTACCGATGTCAGCTGTGGTTTTATTGTCTTTTCGGTCATTTCGGGATTGCTCATAATCCGGGCGAGCTGCTAACTTTGAGCCAGACGTTCGGATTCAAGTTCACAGCAGAAAACGCAAACGTTACATGCAATGACAGCTGTAGTCAGCTCAGTACCGCGTGGCAAATGGAGTTAAAGTTAGTCGTAGCACTAACTAATCTGGTACGTTTAGACCGCGGTGGGTTTCTTCGTATTAGTTAATCCTTCAAGTAGTTCGCACTGTCTAAACGTACTCCATGGCATTGTTGTTGTAACAATTGTCAAAATCTAATTTTACAACAACAATGCCATGTGCGCGCTGCGCTGCCCTGCCTACGTCTAAGATGCGGCCGGCCTTAAGGTCGCCACACATGATTGCGCAGAATCACGACCGAACTTCCTCCTCGAACCATCAAATATCATAGAATGATGGGAATGAGGAGAATTTTTTTCTCCGCACGTTCTATGAAATTGATGGTTCGATGGAAGTTCCATCGTGGAGCTGCACAGGCTGCCCTGCCTACAACGGAATATGCGGCCAGCCTAAAAGTCAGAGCAATTATGCCATAAGGCTGAGCGCACGCTGGCTCACGTACGCGTATCGCGTTCACGTGTTTTATCTCAAACGGTTTGAGTCTATCGTTTGCAACCAAGGACGCGAATTTTTCAATTTGACAAATGCTCGGCTGTTGTCGTATCAACAAATTGGGTTCATTATTGTGCTTTAAAACGGATAATTAGGTAAGAATTGAGTAACAAAACAAACGACTGGAGAGTAGTAGGATGTATGTATGTACATACATACTACTCCGCATACACGGAGCGATCCGTTGCCCACAGGCCGATCCATCGGCCGATATCGATATCGGGCGACGGATCGGCCGATCGATCACTGCGTGTATCGCACGTTTAAGCTCACATTTCATACCAAACTGTTTGAATAAAACACACGAACGCGACACGCGAACGTGAGCCAACGTGCGCTAATTTGGAGCTTTCTTTTGTTGGGTCAGTTGCTTGGAAAAGGAGCGATTTGGGACAATCGCGGGATCAATCGAAAACGACATTTGTATCGTTGGCTGACGTTCTCGTTTTGATACTGTTTCCAATTCAGCAAATGAAAGACATGCATAAGAACCATGAATAGGGGAAATTTTCATGGTTCTTATATACTTACTTCAATAGCTGAATTGGAAACAGATTTCAAAGCGAGAACGCAGCCGTTGATTACAAAACTTCTTCAGCGTATCTCCATTATCTTATCACAAGAAACATGAAAGTAAAATTGAATGAAATTTGCTAATCTGGAAACCCGTTCTCAAGCAGACATTATGGGGTCGGCTGCGAACGGGGGGCGGGCGCCCGTCACCCAATTGCCACTCCGAACAAACACGACAGCGGCTTGTTGGAATTGAATCATCAGCCGACTGGCCATGGTCGTGTGGATAAAAATATTCCATTTCACGGGGAAATACCGAAGCGAGTTGTTGTTGATAAATTTTTATTGTTTGATGTGAATTCCAATTCATTTTGTTTTTGTCATTTCCTGATAATCGACAACATGGGTAAGCGCAATTGTGAAATTTCATTCTACAAGTAGATTTCAAGCCGATCGGATCTATTGAATTGAATCTCGGAAGATTTTAGAAGTGCTATTTGAATCTCGCTCTGTTCTCTTGGATGTAGATGTGGATTTTGGCGTGTGTAGTTCTCGTGATTAGTTTTTGAACGAATAAAAAAAGAAGTGCTAGCACGATGACGACGACGATTTACGATTTCGATACGCAATGCAACCAGTTGTTTTATGGTAACGTAACGACACATTTTCGCCCCTCCTGGCGTGGTGTTTTTGATCCCTTTGCGCCCGACACCACGAAGGGAAATTTTTTTTAATATATATTTCCCTTAAGGGCTGCCTTTCATAAGCTGTCAAACTTAATGTGTTCACACTGTGCATTTTTGTTGTTTTGGTTCGGTGTGTGATTTCTGACCTTTTTTTTACTCTTCAGAATATTGCAAGCAAGTACTCGTATAGCTTGGATTTCGTGGAAACTGGTTCCGTGTGTGGTTTATTTCTAATAATTATCTGTACGTCGCTGTTTTGCGCAGCTTTGCAAGATTACATGGAAAAGCGACGAGTACGTGTGAAGTGTACGTATGATACAGAGGAATGTGTGGTCGGAAGTGCCGTCGTCGGTGCCAGCTGGCGCAGTACTCTGGGAATCCCGGGTCTTTTTTTTATACTATCGTTCATTTGGTACAATTTTGTCATGCTGTATTCCGAGAATGTTTCATTTATTTACTTTTTTTTCTCTTGTCGAAAGCTAAGTTGCCGGCTGAGCGAATATATTGAGTGGAAAATTGGGCTCAATAGTCGGTAGGATGATATTGGAGCCAACTATACTCCTAACGGCCTCGTTGACGTTTCGTTAGTACCTATATAAAGGATGCGTGTTGCTGGCGTACACACTTATTTAGTCAGTCGCTTTTTGCGATAAGACTGGAACGCTGCGGACTATCCTAGCTCTATTCCCTCTCGTTGCTCAGTACTTCGATCACGAAAAAAGCAGTGAAATTAATCGACTTGCAAGAGAGGAGCGATGGAAGCGTTGCTACAACAACAACATCGATACAATTTAAGAAGAAAAAGCGGGAATGGACCCTGTACCCATACTCAAGGAATTTCCGCTTGAGGGACCACAAATCCACCATGAGTGCATCGTTGAATGGATTCATTCAGAATGAGCTAGTTCTTCAGCTTGGGAACGTATTAAATGCGGTAGGGATGGGCCTTAATAGGTTTTCTTTTGGGTAACCGTGACATTTGCTCGTTACCGGTCCCATTCCTGATTATTCGTATATAGCAACAAGTCTTCAGTTGCACCATACAGCAGACTGAATATCATCATGCATAAAGAATATGTTATGTTCCTAATTCTCAAGTCACCAGTCATGGTATGAACCACTAATTTTGCGGATCGCAATTGCCGAACTATCAAGCCGAGTTGCACCACCCAGCACCCACTTGTTGATAAAGAGTCGAATACTGAGACCTTTCCCACAGAGTGGAAGGAAGGTTTGATCATCAAACTTCCGAAGAAGGGTAGCCTCACAGACTGTAATAATTGAACAGGCATTTATGTGCTTCCTGCCGTTGCCAAGATAATAGCTAAAGTCGTCCTGCAAAGACTAAAGGCCCACTTAGAAAGCACAATTGATGAAGAGCTGGCTGGTTTTCGATCCGGATTCTCCTGTGTCAATCACATTAACACCTTGCGAACAAAGCGCTAAGTACGATTCACCGCTAGTGTCACCACACACTGCCGAACTCGAACCTGGTACGAGTGGACCGGTTTTCTTCACGTTTATGTGAAGTGTGTGTGTGTCAAAAGAGATTTGTACCACGTTCGTATTCGAGTTCGACAGTGTGTGGTTACGTTTGCACTTTTCATCGATTTCGAGAAGGGTTTCCATAGTGTGAACCAGGATTCTGTATGGGCGGCCTTCTTCTTCAATTGCCCTAACCCCTTGTGGGGTATAGCGCGTCCACTGTTCCATGTGGCCCAGTTGACGTTTCGTCGGCATAAGCTGGTTTCGGAGAATGCAGTTGCCAGCATGCACCTCCTGCACATCCATGGCCACGAACGTCGTCGTGGACGGGATTCGAACCCGAAACGCCGGTAGTCAAACATGAGACTGATGCCTCAACACACTGCGCTACCGGTCGCCCCCGGCGCAGGAGAGTCAACCTGAGAAGCTTGTGGCTACTATTAAGGCAACCTATGATGGCGTTTAATGCCGTGTTCTGCATAAAGGTAAGGTGTGGGGGGACTTTGAGATTCGCAGTGAAGTTCGGCAGGGGTGCATCCTCTAACCGATTCTATTCCTCATAGTGTTCGGCGTTGTGTTGCATGCAGCCCTATCCGGACTCGGCAGGGGAATTCAATGGACTTTAACATCTTATCTACAACATCTTGACTACGCTGACGTCACATGCCTACTCTCCCAGAAAATCATGGATCTGTCTGTCCGCAATAACGTCAGATCTTGAAAGGGATGCAAGCAAGGTTGGGCTAAAGAGTAATACCAACAATACCAAGATTTTTAACCCGCCATTCGAGAAAGAAATCCGACACCTATTGCCAGTCATATTAATGAACAACCTGAGGAGAAGGTGAACAACTTCGTCTACCTGGGTAGCATTACTGTCGAAAATGGTTGTATGAAGCAGGATATCGCTCGTCGTATCAACCAGGCTAAATGCCCATTCGACATGCTGTCCAAAATCTGGCAGACCAGATATCTCAGCATCAAGACTAAGCTGGGTCTGTTTCGCTCCCTGGTACTGTCTGTGCTTTTGTATGGGAGCAGTATATGGAAAGTTTCCGTAAGAGTTACCAGAAAGCTGAAAGTTTTCGCCAGACTCGGAATCAACGACCCAAAATTACCTTGTAGCTCGAACCACCCCGATCAGACGAGTATTCCCCCATGAAAACATTCCCATTCTAGGGTGGGCAACCCCAATTCTATTTTTTTCCTTTTTTTTGACTTCAAATTCGGGTTGACGCACCCGGTGGCTCGCTGTTCAAGTTTATAAGACCCAGTCTCCGATTTCGCCTAATAGTGAAACTACAATACATATTCGCGCGAGCGGCGAGTGAGTATTACTCCCGATGCATGCGCTCAAATGTGTAGTGGTCAATTGCTTTGACGAACCTGACTAAGCACTTGCTAATTCCGAATCTGAAGTCAAAAAAGAAAATAAATATTTGGGGTTGCCCGCCCCACAATGGTCACCCTGTTTTCATTGGGGAAATACTTGTCTGATCAGGCTTTTTTTTGCAAAGCATGTCCTTTCTCGTTACCAAAGGACTCAAAATGCCTTCACCGGCATTCTAACGTACTCGTTTCAACACCCCCCAGTCATACAACACCCATCTTGCCCATATATCTCTTTTCATCGCTAAACAAATCCTTTTATCTTGACGCACACCTGCAGCAGGACCAAAATATTAACGTGGACCCATCTTCTCATATTTTATGATGCAAGCTACTACTACCACCACTATAGATTAACCCATAAAAATTCAGACGTGGCGAACTACCGAACTCTTCTACAAAATCATAACACGACTTCACGCCACCGCCAGGGCGGACGAGTGCTTGCTATCAAAACCGTTCTCACCTGAAACATAAAATACTTGCACAACGTTTACATTAGTCCAACTCGGAGACTGAGGGACGTGCTAGGAACTCACAGCGAGCCACCGGATGCGTCACACCGCGAGTTCCTCGCGTCTCTAGCCCACCACACCTCCCCAGGAACTTTCCCAGCTCGTCCCATCTTCCCCTCATCTCCCTTGCGCGCTCTCTGGATACGGAAGCGCTACACGCAAACGCAAAATCGCTTAAAAGTTTGCTCGTATTGTTCACACAGAGCGACAGCTGTCAGTTTCAATGGCCCACACGTGTTGAGCTTCCGGACACACTCTAGTACCAGTTTAGAGTTTATGTTCGTCTGCTGCATGCGTCTGATCACCGATTGGTTGTCCAGTGCAATAAGGATTTTCTTCCCCCGCACCTGACCTTCCAGCAGGTAGTCCAACGCATGCAACAAGCCAAGCATCTCTGCCTGGTGTACGGACACATACTCTCCTAGACTAAGCGCACAGGCTAGGTTGAACTCTTCAGAGTAAACCCCCGCTTCCCTGTCCATTAAGGAGCCATCAGCAAAAATGATGGTGTCATTGTACATACACTCATTGTGTATGTTTCCATCGGCAGTGTGAGTCTTGTGTAGCTTTCAACTACCCTACGTCTACTCATGCCTTCTACCGGCATTAGAGTCTCCCTGACCTCATCATGTATAATGTCTAGGATGCTGTTATGACCGCTGCTAGTTCCAAAGTGATGCCACATGACATCCCTTTCCATGCATGTTGCCGAAAGCAACGTCAAATAAAATATAGTGCATATAGTGATGATCGCTTTTATGATTCGATGATCGTTCAGTTATGTTTTGTAATAAAGGCCCTATAACTCAAACCAGGTCAAGCCTTTGTGCTTTTTGGTGCTACATCCGCTCTCATTTGAATGACTGAATCGCTAAAGGCCGCCACCTGACGTCACATTACCAAATGGTCTGCGACCACTAACGAACCACGTTACTTTCATGGAAACATGGGGAAAAAGAATTTTTACAATTTCTCCACGTTTGTATGAAATTGAAACAGTTCAATGGTGGTTTGCCAATCATTTTGTCTGACGTGACGTGAGTGGCGACCGTAGCCGACCGAGCGCTCCGCGATCATCGCTGAGAATTATTGAAACTTGACTACGATTGTAAAAGCGACGACCATATCAGTCATTGAAACTTGTTTTAGTTGTGTAATGAACGGGTTGGTGGACATCCGAGGATGCCCGTGGGGACGGAGCCTAAGGTAGCATAATGAGCGTGAAAGTCGGGCCATGAAAAAGGCCCCTCAACGAGCTCAGTAGCGGCCTAAGCTTGCTGTAGCTCAATTCGGGAGACGTGTGTGCGGAGCTTTTGAAGGTCCTTGCTCCTGTCCTTTACGTCTTAATAAAAATTCATATGCCTGGTGAAGACAACACAAATAGGGGAGGCAAAAATGGGGAATCAAAGAAGTAATAGGGCGATAAGAATGGAATGGTTGGCGGACGGTTCAGATGTCCTCGCGGTCGCATCTGGTTCTGGATGTAATGGGACCCTTGGCTTCTGGTTTCGTACCACCGACAGATCCTACTCTTCAGGTGCTGCTTCTGATCTGTCGGTGGAAGCAGCACGACCAAAATATGGTTCATTACAGTTAATGCTCCCGGCTAAATTCGTACATGTCCCGGATTGATTACGATATTCCTAATACGTGACCAGCATGTACTGGTACCCCCGACGATGTTGAGCACATCTTTAATTGCCCTGCTCTAATGGGAAGCTAAGTAGTAAGAAGTAAATGCCGCTATCTATCTTGGTCTCGAATCACAGGAAAAGCCGCTGCTGACATGTAACTAGCACACACGCATAGTCAAACTCGACGCGTTGCTATAACAACAGTCACTTGTCGTTTGTGTTTTATGCAACGATTTAATTTTATGTAACGTGTTTTGTTGTAATCGACTGTGACTAGAGCCGGCGCGGCACTCACAATCGCATGCCGTATAAGGTTCATGCATAAGTTCCTGCACAAATATGAGTCTCCAAAGCAACCTTATTATGCCTGCTACAGACAATGGGCCACGACTCGCAATTAGAAGCCATTGCCATCGTGTATTTAGGCGAATAGCAGTTAGTGGCGAGGCATTTGGCCGAAAATTGCCAATTGCTGGCAGCCATCATCGCCACAAGTCTGTAGCAGGCATTGGACGCTGTACGTCACTGTCGAATCAAGAATTGCACAAAAACGAAGATACTTAGACGATCGTAAATCTTATCGCATCCGATTGTTTTTATTGGACCGTAATATATACAATATCGTACCATAGCAATCGGGGAATACCCGAAAAAATTGCCAAGTGCTTTAATGGCTTTTTCTCGGAATTGTTTATAATAAATGTGTGATGAAATTTCCACGAAATAACTTCCAAAACGATCGGTGGTTCCCCTGGTATTTCAAGGCTTTGTGCTATCCAAATATCTATCAGAGATTGACAAACAAATTGAAATTGTCGAATTATATGCTATATACGAGGGTAAGGTGAAAAGTTCTCGGCCTGACAATGAATGACTGCGATTTTCAGTTAAAAAATGATTTTATTTTTCTACATAATCTTCCTTGACTTCAACACACTTGGTCCAGCGTTTCTGCAACGTCAGTATTCCTTCCCGGAAGTGAGAGTCTGGAAGGCTGTAAAAATATTCATCTACGGCCCTCTCAATCTCTTCATTAGGTGCGAAGCGCTTCCCAGAAACAAATTTCATCAAGTTTGGCAACAGATGGAAGTGTGAGGATGCCAAATCAGGAGAATAGGGGGGGGGGGGGGGGGATGGTCCAGCAAATCGTACCCCAATACCCACAGTTTTCCCATCGCTAACGCACACTTGTGTACAGGTGCGTTGTCCTGGTGAAATGTGATTTTTTTCTTCTTCAAGCCAGGCCTCTTCTCGCGAATTTTGGCATCTAGCTGGTCAAGAAGTTTGGTGTAATATTCGTCTGTTATTGTTCTGCCGTTTTCAAGGTAATCAATTAATAGGATCCCTTTCGCATCCCAAAACACGCTGCCTTTCCGGCAGATGCGATCGACTTTACTTTCTTTGGCGCTGAACCACCGGCTTCCACCCACTGCTTCGACTGCTGTTTTGTTTTTGGTGTGTAGTGGTGGACCCAAGTCTCATTTATGGTGACAAATCGCCGCACAAAATCGGTCGGTTCCTGATTGAATTGGTGCAAAGATTGCTGCGAAAATCGTTTGCGCATTTGCTTTTGATCGCATCACTAATTCTTTATGCAAAATGTTTCGCACCCTTTCTTCCGATATCCCCTCACTTCCATTCGACTATCGTCCAACACGGTATCATGCACTTTTTCGATGGTTTCCGCTGTGGTTGCGGTTTTTGGCCGTCCTTCACGTGGGTCGTCTTCGAGGGACGTGCGACCACGTTGAAATTCAGCTACCCATTTTTTTAACGGTTGACATCGAAGGAGCAGAGTCCGCGTAAACTTTTGTTAACTTCGTATGAATTTCCGCAACGCAATTTCTCCGAATCGAAATTTTTCGAACCACCGCTGAGTGGTTCGTTCGTTAACCGTATCAGGTCCAAATGCGCTGTTGATATTCCTCGTTGCTTCCGTTGCGTTGTGCTTGTGATTAACTTCGTAAAGGAAAAATAGTCTTTTTTCACTCTCATCCACTCGCTTTTTCTTTTTTTTTCACTGATCACCATGAAGTACAAAACCGAAATAAACCAAGGTAGCAGTACTTACAATTCAATATGTCATATCACTAGGGCCGCCTGGTGGCAGTTTGATACATAAAAATCGCAGCCAAATTCATGTCATTGCAAAATCCGACATTTCATCTGCACCAACCTAATACAATACATACGAGAAAATGTTTCCCTCCGAATCAGAATACTTCTCAGATCCGGAGGGGAACATTTTCATGACAGTTGTCCATACAAATTTTACCGGAGGGGAAAGCATATGGAGGAGAATTTGAGAAATGTCAAAACCTGATTCGATTTTGGCGAAATCTGATAAACTATCATGGATCTGACTTTTCTCGATTGCGCCTCCATTTACTTTCGCCTCCGGTAAAATACGTACTGTAAATTTTTGGATCTGAAAATGTCCCCCGGATAAGAATAATTTTCGGATCCGGAGGCAAACATTTTCAGATCCAAATATTGACAGTTGTCCGCACATATTTTACCGGAGGGGAAAGCATATGGAGAAGTTTGTTCCTGATCCGCTCGCCAAAACGCAGCCATACTGGAGGGGAAAGTGTATGGAGGAAAAATAAAAAAAAAGGCCAGATTCATATTATTTTAAGCCTGCTACAGATAATGGCCCATCGCGATGGTGACTTTGATGGCCGCCATCGCACACCAAATGTCAATTCAAATATTTTCAAATATCGTCCGTCTACACAATGGTCTGCGATGGGCCATTGAAATTGGGCTCATTCACAAAACATTGAGCGGCTACGTAGCGACATCTCCCCTCCATGTCACACGGAGCGACTGCTCCCTGTCACAACCGTCACACACCTGTTTTGTGAATACACCGGCTACATATCGAATTTGAGACAATCAGCTGACATGGCAAACGTCTAACAAACGGCTAACGGCTGTCTGTTTAAATTGTTTGGTTTGGCCGGGTTATACAAATATACAATTAATGAAAACACCACTCACCTTTTAATTGTAATTTTGCTGCAAAATTCCCGAAAAATAACACGTAGGACGTTGTGTTGTCAAACACTCAATCAAATGACATATGACGCGCGCACCATCTGTGATGCGAATTGTGAAAACAAAAATGTATCACGCTCCAAGCCAAGGGAGCGTGGAAAACTTTCGCTCAAAAGGAGAAGTAGCCGCTCAGCAACGGCTCCATGGAGCTATTGCATTCACCAGACATTGGGACAGTAGCACTCCACAGCGCTCAAGAGGGGAAGGACCGCTCAGGGAGCGATGATGATTCCTGAATGCAGGCATTGAAAGCTGTCGCTCTGTGCGTTACGGCAGCTATAATCAAACGGATCGCGTACAACAGAAGGTCGATGATAGTAGCATTGCGATAATTGTGTAGTGGCCTGTCAACTTAAATTAGCTGTTCAAAGTTGTGTACGCGATGGGCCAACGCGTGGAGGAAAATGGTTCTCGAATCCATTTGTGGCCATTCGATTGCCCATCGCTGTTGGCAGAAATGACGGTTACGCGGCATTGGCCACTGAACGCCTACCGCCCGTCCACATAGTGGCGATGGCCCCGAATGGCCGGGGCTGGGCCATTGTCTGGAGCAGGCATTAGCTGTTCAAAGTTGTGTACGCGGTGGGCCATCGCGTGGAGGAAAATGGCTCTCGAAGCCATTTGTGGCCATTCGATGGCCCATCGCTGTTGGCAGAAATGACGGTTACGCGGCATTGGCCACTGAACGCCTACCGCCCGTCCACATAGTGGCGATGGCCCCCAATGGCCGGGGCTGGGCCATTGTCTGGAGCAGGCATTATCAGCGTTCACCAAAACGCACCCATTATCATACCATCGCAATCGGGTGAATACCCGAAAACTGTGATAAGTGTTTTATTATGGCTTTTCTCAGAATGTTTTGATAGGATTTCGCTATTTCCACGAAATGTCTTCGAAAATGGTCGATGGTTCTCCTAGATTCTCTCGCATTTATATGCAGACATGACAATTTTTTCGTTCATTTCTTGTTGTGCAGATAGTGGATACAGTGGCTATACGGGCACGCCGTCTCCCGTCTCATCGATAAGCTCCGGAATGGTTGGCTCGCCTGCGTCTCAAGCCAGTGATTTGGCATACGAAACATCACATCTGTCTGTACATCAGCAAACGTACATTCTGGATATGGACAATCGGACATCTAATATAAATTGTACGTTAAAGATAAAATGTTTAAATAATCATTGTGTTGTGTTCTAACGACATTCCTACTTACAGCTCTCCATGCACTGGATAGTCCGCCCAGTGGCATTGAATTGGTCATTGTCGAAGAGCCCGTGGAGAAATTTCGTTTTCGCTATAAATCGGAAATGCACGGTACGCATGGATCCTTGATGGGATGTCGAACGGAAAAGTCGAAGAAAACCTATCCAACGGTTGAATTGCGCGGCTACAAAGGTGAAGCTGTAATACTTTGCAGTCTCTATCAGACCGATGAAGCATTGAATCAGCAACGATTGCCCCACTCCCATCGATTGGTTGTACGAAATGGTGATGTTGACGTTTGCGATCCGCACGAACTTTACGTGTCGCCAAAAGATGGATACAGAGCTGTGTAAGTATTTTTTTTTAAGGCGGGGTTATTCTCTATTCAGAGATTTTGGGGTTATTAAATATTTTTTTTGTCTTGCTCTTTTTTTTTTCATTGGACAGATTCCAAGGCATGGGCATCATACATACTGCAAAAAAGTATATTGTTGACGAACTGAAAGTCAAATTGAAGAGGGAAAAATTGAACGAAACGGGAGAACCGCTATCGCCACGTGAGGAAACGCAGGTATGCATTCGTATATGGGCAATCGAGCCCAATAAACGGATGAGTGTTGTTGCTTATAAAAGTTCAAACGAATGTTTCACAGATCAAAACAAACGCTGAACGTATCGCCAAAACGATGAATTTGAATCAGGTGTGTTTGGGATTCCAGGCATTCACTGTGAATAGCGATCGGACTTTGACCCGATTGTGTCCTCCAGTATTTTCGCGATCAATTAACAATATGAGTGAGTAAAAAGCTCATTTCGAATATGACTTTAGTGATATGTTTGTTTATCCCGCTTTTGTTTTCTCTTGTACAGAAAGTGCTCTGACTGGTGAGCTGAAAATTACACGTCTCAGTGCGGCTGTTAGTAGTGCTGCAGGTGGCGATGATCTGTTTCTTTTCGTTGAGAAAGTGGGCAAAAGTAAGTGTTCAGAATTGCGTAGGAAATTGTTTAGTATCTTACAATAATTTGATATTTTCTTCCCTCTCGCAGAGAACATAAAAGTTCGATTCTATGAACTTGACGAGAATGAAGAGGTAGCGTGGGAAGCATGGGGTATATTCTCGGAAGCTGATGTTCACCATCAATATGCCATTGCTCTTAGAACGCCGCCGTATAAGAATAAGGACATCGATCAACATGTAAGTATTCTAATGTTAGGATTAACTTCTGAGGCAAGGCTCCGCACTTTTGTCGAGTCCTACGCGGTAATGGTTCACACTTGGCTAAGTAGTTTAGTCGAGTGGCGAGTAATCTAGTAAAGTAAATGTCTGAACCGGTAGCGCAGTGTGTTGAGGCATCAGGCATCAGTCATGTTTGACTACCGGCGTTTCGGGTTCGAATCCCGTCCACGACGACGTTCATGGCCATGGATGTGCAGGAGGTGCATGCTGGCAACTGTATTCTCTGAAACCAATTTATGCCAACGAAAAATCAACTGGTCCACATGGAACAGTTGACGCGCTATGCCTCACAAGGGGTTAAGGCTGGTTTGCATTTGGCTAAGTAGTTTAGTCAAGTGGCGAGTAATTTAGTAAAGTAAATGTCCGAACGTCAACAGTTTAGTCAAGTAGTTTAGTCAGTGACTAAACTACTTGACTAAATACTTTAACCATTCTACTGGATTTTTTTGGCGAGTAGAGCCCCCCACCACGCTCCACTGTCCACTAAACAAGTGCGAACATGATGATTTTAGTCCAGTTCATTAGTTCATAGCTGCCGCGCCTTTAACACTAGCTACTGTACTGTACAGTTTAGTAAACTGAAGTGCGAACGATTTTTGGCGAGCTGCTACTTGCTACTCGCCACTCGACTAAATTACTAAACAAATGCGAATAAGGCTTTAGGGCAATTGAGTAAATGTCTGAACAACAACATTTTAGTCGAGTAGTTTAGTCAGTGGATAAACTACTCGACTAAATACTTAAACCATTCTAGTGGCGCTTGACCTGTCGAAAGCCTTCGACACAGTCAACCACTCATCGCTTCTATCTGACATAAACTGCTCATCCCTTCCAAGACAATACGTCAAATGGATCGCTAACCATCTCGCTGGTAGGCAGTCCTACACGGAGTTCAAGAACAGCAAGTCGAAGCTCAGGAAAATTAAGCAAAGTGTTTCCCAAGGAGGAGTATTTTCTCCCAACTTGTTTAATTTATATCTATCAGGAATTCCAACACCTCCTGGTGATCTCCAATTAATGCTGCTGACTGTTCAATTCTGGCTACAGGGAACGACATCAATGAAATGTGCGAGCTGATTAATGGCTGAACTTAACGGGTTCTTTGAAAGCAAGAACTTAAACTGTCAGCTTCCAAATCATCCGCAACTCTGTTTACCACTTGGACAAAGCAAGTAAGAACGCAACTTGAGATATATAGGTATATAGGCAATGAACGCATTCTCACCACCAATCATCCGAAAATTCTTGGGGTTACCCTGGACCTCATCTGCCCATGACACAACTATATGCAACAGAATGCGTGGCAGGAATAAAATCCTAAAAGCCTTGGCCGATAGCACATGGGGAAAAGACAAGGAAACGCTACTAGCCACCTACAAAGCGGTCGGAAGATCTGTGGCCATTTGCTCCTGTGTGGTCCCAAAACCTATGTGACACACAGTGGAAGCACATTCAGATTTGTCAAAATGCCGCTCTCCGCACCGTAACTGGATGTCTCCTCAAGACCACCTACACCAGGAAATAGACGTTGCCTATCAGAGACCACAACAAGCTCCTTGAGAAGCAATATTTAGTAGGCTGCTACCGGAGGAAACATCCTAACTTCCATCTAATGGACAAGACTCCGCCACCAAGACATGTTCAGCGTGATCTGAGGGACCGTGAACGTGATGTCCAGGCATATAAAAGGACTCCTACCATCGCATTACTCCATCAACAAGAGGTGCATTCATCAATTGCAGGATTGAAACCAAATCCTGTACCTTTGGCGCAACCACCGGCTATATCACTTGAAGAGAGAGGCTTGCCCAACTTCAATCAGGTTGGTGTTTACGCCTCAACTCATATCTATCTCGTATTGATGAAGACGTCCAAAACACCTGTCTACCCTGCAACGGAATACCTCACGACGTAGACCACATTTTAACGTGCTCAGCTGCACTCACAAAGCTTACTTCTAGGTTGTTGTGGGAAACCCCCATTGAAGCAGCTACATTCCTTGGTCTTGACACCGAGGAGCTCGAAGCAGAATTAAACATCTAATGCCGGCACCACATTATGCGGGACTCGCCGAGTCCCGAGCCAAGTGGAAAACACGTCGTGCACACCCAAGCACCTTGCGTCTCTCCCGTCCAAAGATTCATCGACTGAACAAATTTCATCCAATGCAACGAATGCCGAGCAAGCACTCGTGGTATCCATGAGCTGCGGATATTGTGAACAAGCATTTTATTCACTCGGAAAAACGCTGGACGGGAGAGACGCAAGGTGCTTGGGTGTGCGCAACGTGTTTTCCACTTGGTTCGGGACTCGGCGAGTCACGCATAATGGGGTAGGGGCATCACGCTGAGCCAAGCACAGTATTTTGAAAAATTGCATTGATGTCACCGATCAAGATCATCTCCACCAGGAAACTAAGACTCTACTCATAAGAAGTCACCAATAACCTTTCAAAGCAATATCTACTTGGTTGTTATCGGGGTGATCACCCAAGTTTCAATCTTATTGACAAAACCCCACCGCCACGACATATCAGGCGCAACCTTAGGGACCTCGAGAGGGAAGTCCAAAGATTTAAGAGAGTTTCCTTCGATAACTCCAACTGCAAGTCTGCCATGGCTACGCTGGCTGCACACAGAGGAAGTAGGCCGGTCGCACATTGTGTCGTAGGCAGGGTAGCCCACGCAGCGCACACATGGCATTGTTGTTGGAATAAGTGCCTAAATCACCTTTTACAACAACAATGTCATATGCGCGCTACGCGGGCTGCTCTGCCTACGATGCAATGTGCGGCCGGCCGTACTCATGTCGATAACCCAATCCTGTATAGGTATTTAGCGATCAACTATGTAATGAACCATATACTGGTAGTGCTGCTTCCATCGGCAGATCGAAGGCAGCAGCTGATGAGTGGTACGAAACCAGAGGCCGAAGGTCCCATTACATCCGGACCCCGATTTTTGCTTCCCCCGTTTGTGTTGTTTTCCCCAGGCCTATGAATTTTTGTTAATATGTAAAGGACAGGGGCAATGAGCCGGGAAAACCCCGCCCACGTCTCCCGAACTAAGCTACAACATGCATAGGCCACTGCTTAGCTCGTTGAGAGGCCTTTATCTTCGCCAGATGGCACTGCTCGGCCTTCATGGTCATTATGGCAACCTTAGGCTCCGTCCCCACGGGTATCTTATGATGCCCACCAAACCGTCCGTTACAACCACCAGATATGGTTGCACGAACGTAGATTACCTAATGCATCGAGGACCACATTCGCTGAACTCCGTCCAGGCTGGTGTTCATGCCTTAATTCGTGTATTCACAGATAGATAGATCACAGCAACCAGAACACCTCTCTCTCTCAATTGCCCTAACCCCCTGTGGGGCATAGCGCTTCAACTGTTCCATGTGGCCCAGTTGACGTTTCGTCGGCATAAACTGGTTTCGGAGAATGCAGTTGCCAGCATGCACCTCATGCACATCCATAGCCACGAAAGTCGTCGTGAACGGGATTCGAACCCGAAACGCCGGTAGTCAAACATGAGACTGATGCCTCAACACACTGCGCTACCGGTCGCCCCACGCCCGGTATGCAATAGTACTCACGACGTTAAGCAAATCTTCAACTGCCCAGCAGCACCGACACCTAAAGTGCTATGGGACAACCCTATCGAAGCGGCTACGTCATTGCCATCTAAAAATACAGGCCTGTGCTCAGTTGATTTTGACGGCTAAATTACGCAATTATTTACTTCGACGACGTCATCGTATCCACAATCCAGTGGTCGGCGACTGATGGCGGCGAGTCCCCGGTATTTGTGCGTTCCGTGTTTAGTGTTCGTTTTCCGCGATCAGTGTTTATTTGTTAGTAAAATTTCATCTAGTGATCCGGGAAAACAAACACGTGCGGTCAAAAGATGTATTTTGTCAAGTGTGAACTGTTCCACGATGCTCTGCGACTGATCCCCGGGGCTGCGGCTTCGACCAAATCGCTGCAAGTGTCCAGAAAGTGTGTTTTTAGGGGACTAAAATGCCGTCTGGCGCAATTCCAATTGTAAACATTGTAAACATATGTATGTCGTGCCGGGGACATCGTCGTGTGCAGTCACTGCCTTGGCAAAGGAATTAATGACGTACACGATCAGCTGAGCGCAGGCCTGTATTTTTAGATGGCAGTGCTTTAACTCGTTTCTGTGGAAACAGATCCGAACGCACAAATTTTATGACACACGAATTCTATTGTACTTTGCTATAAAAACAACGACTACGATCATTGGCCAGTGGGAGTGGTTTCAACGTACACATCCACCGAAGCTGTAATGCTCCTACGGCAGCCGGCTCTACGCACTGGAGCAGCCCGTTAATCAACAACGGCCGAGAGGTGCTAAATCCACTTCGACGTCAGAAGGCGTCGCTACAACAACAAAAACTGAACCTGTAAGGCTAAGGCGGAATGACAAATGCCCGGCTCTAGAAGCGAGAATTAAAGTTGTTTTTGTTGTGGTAGCGATGCTTCGAAAACTGCAATTCTTCTTGCATCGAGGGGTTTGGCAGCTCTTGGCCGTTGAAAAACGGGTCGTTCCGGTGCGAAGAATCGGCTGCCGCATGAGCGAGAATTAAAGTAGTCTCCGCTGGCATATCCAATACCTCATGGGGTTTGGCAGCTCTTGGCCGTTGAAAAACGGGTCGTTCCGGTGCGAAGAATCGGCTGCCGCATGAGCGAGAATTAAAGTAGTCTCCGCTGGCATAACCTCATGGGGTTTGGCAGCTCTTGGCCGTTGAAAAACGGGTCGTTCCGGTGCGAAGAATCGGCTACCGCATGAGCGAGAATTAAAGTAGTCTCCGCTGGCATATCCAATACCTCATGGAAGGGAATTGGGGAGATAAAATGCTTTCTCAAGTCCGCGGGATGGATCTGAGAACGTACTTCGACGAACACCACTGAATCTTGAACTTCGAGACATGTGGCATTAAAACGGCGCAAAACTGGCGCTATTTAGGGGTTCTGTGTAGAAAATGAAATGACATCAACCAATCGATCAGAAACTACTGTTTAATAATTTGTGTCGGACGTACAATCAAATATTCAGGTTCAATACCACTCCATTGATCAGTGTATCAGACGTGCATGCAGAAAGAACCGATTTCCAATCTGGATCGTGTCCAACTCTTGGATTCATTTCATTGGTCGCGGTCCTGAAAGCCTGATCGGTTAAGGAAATGACAGTGAGCAACAGAGATGGCGAAGCATTGTGTATCCGTAAGTGAAAGAGAGACGCATTTAACAGATACATTCACACATTCGACGCACACGAGAGAGCAGAATGGCTGCGTTCTGCGAAACTTACAGGATCAGACAATTTGACAGTGAGTAACAGAGATGTGAAGTATTGTATATCCGTAAGTTGAAGAGAGAGGGTCACTTATCTGTCAGAATCTTTAGAGGAAAAATTTACCGGAAAAATTTGTTGGTTCGTTTCCCCGGCCCATGATTTATAAACAAATACATCTACCACACTCTCTGTCTCTTTCGCTCTGGTGCAATTATTAAGAAACAGGCTTAACGAAAATTGGTTGGTTGTCATTTTGCTCTCTCGTGTGCGTCAAATGTGTGAATGTATCAGTTAAATGCATCTCTCTTTCACTTACGGATACACAATGCTTTGCTATCTCTGTTGCTTACTGTCATTTCCTTAACCGGTCAGGCTTTCAGGACCGCGACCAATGACAACCAACCAATTTTCGTTAGGTCTGTTTCTTAGCAATTGTACTAGAGCGAAAGAGACAGAGAGGCCGGTAGATGTATTTGTTTAGAAATCATAGGCTGGGGTAACGAACCAACAAATTTTTCCGGTATATTTTCCATCTAAAGATCCTCTCAGATAAGCGACACTCTCTCTTCAACTTACGGATATACAAAACTTCACATCTCTGTTACTCACTGTCAAATTGTCTGATCCTGTAAGTTTCCCAGAACGCTGCCATTAAAAAAAAACTGTCCATGGGTACTACTAGAACTCCCACAGCGCTCCGAGCTTGTCGGTAAAAGACGGCGCGGATAGGGGGTGCACGCTAGCAAATTGTACTATCCGAAAAAATATGCTATCGAATCGTCAACAAGGCATAGCTATGCAAGATATGTTGACGCGCCCTTGCGGGGTCAAGGCAATTAACAATAACAATAGTTCAGACTACCTCAAATAATGACCTATTACATACATTTTTCAGAAAGACGTGTTCATTGAACTGTTCCGACCGAGTGACAACGATCGCAGCGAACCGATGCCATTCAAATACAAGCCACGCGATGTTGTCACTTCACGCAAACGTGCCCGAATGAGTTCATCCACGTACAGCTCAAACGAATTGCCCGAATCGATCACAAGCATTTACAATAATCCACCTTCGAATTGCAGCAATGTAGCCGGAACGATAAGTAGCGAGTACAATAAAGACGCCTTACTGACAGAGTTCCTTTATCACATCACCAATGATAAGTCGGGTGGTAATATATATCCGTCAATTCATAATGTGTCGATAATTAATTTTCCATTTCTTCATGTCCCGCAGAACTGGATAATATTATGAACTCGGAGCTACTGAATGATATGGAACCGATGCTAGAAACGGACGGAGCAAGTTCCAAGCCAGCTCACAATATCAAGGAAGTGCAACAACGACCTTCGGTAGTTGTGCGTCGAATGGCCGTGCCGCCTCCAAAGGCAACACAGATTCCGCCTCACATTCATCAGATATATTCAATATATCGTCAGAACGGAGAGAGAAATATCGACGTGGCGCGAGAGAATATTTTGGCTGTTTTCGATGAAGCGAATAGCAATGATTGCGAGTAAGTAAAACCGGAGTTTTTGTTGTTATATGGGCTCTACGATTGTTTGTTGTTTCAGTGTCATTCAAACCGCTATTCGCAATGATGATCCCAATAACATGGTGAAACTCTTGAAATTGATTGACAAATTGCAGTTGAACGAAGTGCTTCGATATCAGAATGAAAGGAAGGAGACGTGTCTGCACATCGCCTGTCTATTCGATAGACCCGAATACATTCGACCGTTGGTCAATTTGGGTAGGTAGCGGAGTCACAGGTTCACGGGAAAGTCAGTCCCCCTATGTTTACTTTGCACATAATTTCAGGTGCCGATCCAAATTTGGCCGATTGTCGCGGCAACACGCCACTACATATTGCAATTGAAGAAAATATGGACATGTGCGCGAATCGTATTATTGATCCGAAAAACTATACGGAGAAAAGTGTGGCGTTGCATATAGATTGTGCCAACGACGAGGGTCTCACACCGCTGCATTTGGCCGTAATGTATGTGTTTTGTTTTGGAATAATTAAAAATATGTTTCGGATTACTGTATTCTTCTGTTTACTCAACAGGAAGAAAAACTTAACTATGGTGAGAGGTCTTCTACGGAACGATGCTTCAACAAAACTGTGCGTTTCGAAGAACGGCAATAACGCACTGCATCTGGCCATTGAACAGAATTGTCCGGAAATTGTTCAGTATCTGCTGGAGAAGACCTCCATTAATGTGAATGAACCGAATTTGGCTGGATTTACACCGTTACGATTGGCCAATTCAATGGATAACGTCTCGTTGGATATTGTTCGAATGCTTTTGAAGTGTGGCGGACACGAGGGTGAAGGCAAATTGTCACACAAAAAGGTAGGTTTTTGGAGCATTCCTGAAATGTATTTTGATCACTGTTTCCGTTTCCCATACCAGCTCTCTTATAATTGCCTGCATATAAGTTCCTTGTAGCTCCCCGGTTAATGTTTATGAAACGTTTTACACGGAGCTCTCCACCTTCATTATGTCTTACTTCCCTTCTTCAAATATATTAATGTGCGGTGACTTTCCCTTGTGTTGGTTGGTTTCCCTCCCCTTCTAGATTGCCAATTTCCACTTCAAATCCTACTTCCCTTATAATTTTTCATTTCCGTTTGCAACTTACTGCAAATACACTGTTGGTCTGGTGGCCAGCGCTTGCTAAAAAATATAACATCACAAAACCTGGTAGGGTGCAAAGAACGACATGTCTTGGTACCACAGGTGCCATGCGAACATGGCCAAGGGAAGCGCTAAACGTGATCCTGCACCTTTCACCTATCGACCTCTTAATCAAACAATTGACGGCAGGCAGTGCAGTCAGGCTCAAAGAGTCGGCAGGCTGGACTGCTAAACCGTACGGCCATAGCGACATTCTAAACCAGTTGCCACAGGATGTGGTCAAGGTGAATACCGACTTCACCGTGCCCAAACTAAGGTTTGGGAGAAACTTCTCTGCCAAATTCCCAACCAGATCTGAATGGGGAGAAGGCGAAGTGGTGAAGGATTTTGACATCACGATTTTCACCGACGGGTCCAAAATGGACTGCGGCATCGGTGCAGGGATATTTTCTGATGCACTAAATATTTCGGAGTGTTACCGCCTCCCAGATCGTGCCAGCATCTTTCGGGCGGAAACCCTCGCAATCATGAAAGCTTGTCACACTCTCAGAGACATACCAGATAACCACAGCATCGCCATTTGCTCGGACAGCCAGGCCGCTATCAAGGCACTGAACTCGGTAAGTGCATCCTCCAAGCTTGTCGAGCGATGTGGCGCGGAGTAGGTCTTCCTTAGCAGACGACTCAATATTACCCTGCTCTGAGTTCCTGGTCACAGGAACATAGAGGGTAATGAGAGGTCTGACGACCTGGCCAGAAGGGGCGCCGCCCTAGACAGATCTCAAGCGGAGCCTCGAGCCTGCTTGCATTCCGCTGTTGACTGTTAAGCGCAATATATCCAACCACTAGCTCAAGGTTGCGGATTCCAAATGGCTGAATCTGCACACTTGCGCCGTATCAGGGAAGATATGGCACTCCTATGACACAAAGAGAACATCGGAGCTTATGACCAAATCGCACAGAGATGTCGCCAGGCTCACGGCAGTCATCACGGGGCATTGGCCTATAGGGGATCACGCAGTCAGGCTCGGTATCCCCTACAACACGCATTGCCGAAGTTGCGGTAATGAAGAGGAGAAAGAAACCCTCACTCACTTCCTATGTGAATGCCCAGGCCTTGCTAAGACCAGACATCGTACATTGGGCAAGGCCTTTCTTGACAACCTAGGGGATGTGTCGGGGGTGAGGATTGGGGAGTTACTTTACTGCCAGGATCTAGGCAGTATCCCCTGTATTTTCCGACTATCAGCTAACAACACGAGATTTGTGGCTTCAAAACGGCGCTTCTTGCGCTAATTGGGCTATGGTAAGGTTTTGCCTAAGCCACCACTTATTACGCAAATACATACAGTGCTTAATTGTAATAATCGTTTACTTAATTCTGTGTAATCCCCCCCCCCCCCTGTGTTGTGCTATCCTCTGCTCCTAACGGTTACGCGGCTCTTGACCCACATCATCCCGTCCTATCTATGGACATTTCCGTAGCTTTCCCCGCAGCTAAAACAAAACTCCCTCTCCAGAAGGCGTAACCCTATGGTTGACATTTACACACTGGATACCGAGCTTGACAGTGATTGCTCCGATTGAGAAGAAGGCGGCACTGAGCCAGGCGGGAGAGGAGCGCCTGTTAAGCACCGAATCGTCTGCTGAGAGCGCTCAATGGCAATCGACTGGAGGGTCCAGATCTTCAAAGGAGGACACTGAACGGCGCTCGGCCAAAAGATCCAAACCTTCGAATGGGGAACGCACGCCCCTTAGACACTACAAGGCGGCGCTAAGACTGAACGACAGACTTGGCAACTTCTGCCCCCTGAAGAGGCGGAAGCAAAGAATAGGGATAAAGAAGAATTGAAACTCAGTACAAATAATTTTAAAGACAGGGACGCACTTACTCCAACGCACACAAACTTGCCCCGTTGGGCAGAAAGCGACGGCTACAATTAGAAGGAAATGGTCCTTTAGAGCGATAAGGACAAAACCAATTCCGAACAGCTGCCCAAAACTCAAATTGGGTCCTATCAGTTTTAGTTGCGATTGTATAGGTAACACGCTGGGTAGGTTACGTATGTGTGCGTGCATACATTTGGTTGGACTTCCCTTTCTCTTCCCTTCCCTTTATTTAATATTGCCAGAATCGCAAAGCAAGAGACTGCACGCACTTTTGCTATTACCCGATCGATCTGCTGAGTCTCATCACCTTTTATTAAACGGAAACAATGGGTGCATTCGGACGTAACGGAAAAAAGCGTAATGCGCTGCATAGAAATAGCGAATTCCTAAGCAGCACATAACAATTTTTTTTGTGACGCCCGAATGGTATGCTCTCCTGTTATAAATTGACATGCCTGCATTCACAAATTGGTAGCGCTACTTGAGCGTTCCTATTTTTGTCCACATTTTGCACTGGATTACAGCAACAAAAATGGGAGCGCTCAGGCAGCGCTATGATTTCTGAATGCAGGCAATTCGTTCGAACTGTCAAATCTCCGCTAAGCCAAGACGGCGAAAAAATTTTGTGCTGCCTAAAAGTGTTAGCGCCTAGCTATTTGCGCTAAGTTTAGCAGTGGTTTAGCGCAACATTCGGAATACAAATCACGAGGCAGCACTTAAAGCTAGCTAGCAACCGTGACTCCCGAATGCACCCAATGACGCGGTGGTTTTGCTATCTGCTTTCCGCAATTCCATTGTGTACCGACAGTAATTCAATACATATACAACAAATCCAATAGGAACAACCATCGGCCCAGTGTAGAGTTCCATTTCATCTTCAAATCTATATTCTTTGGTCTAATAGCTCACATATACGATGCAATCCGTCGTCAGATCGATCTGACGATATTTTGTTCGTCAGATCGATCGCACAGTGTATGTGACTATCGTTGACGATTTTTTTGACAGTTCCATATATTAATTTCGATCGTCAGATATTTTGTGGCGATCCATCGTTGGATCGATCTGACGATGGATCGCACCGTCTATGGCCGGTCTTAGCACGCATTTAATTTTTTTTAAAGTTCTGGCTGTGACAGGAGATCTACCAGTTGTTGGATTTTTTTTCAATTTTAGGGTGCCCGCATATTAGATCGCATTCTCGTGTTTTTTTTTTTTTTTTTTGTTAATTAGTTAACGGGTTGTGTCTTACGAATTAGCAGCCTTTATCAGAACCTGTTATTCCGTTTCAGCTAAAGGGAGTGATGTCGTCATCTAACAAAATGGAATTGGACGAAACATCGTCAGACGAGGAGGACGACGACTACGAGAAACCATTGACAATCGATGAAAAGTACCAAAGTGATGAATCTGATACCTCAACACAACAACAAAAAACTGTGTGCACAAGGCGCTCGAGCAGCGGAACAATCGCTCTATTCGATAAGGATAGTATATTGAAATTATCGAAAGATTTCAACAAGGACGATAAGTGGAAGAAGTTGGCACATGAATTGAAGCTCGATCGACAAATAGCATTTTGGGGCTCGCAAAAGAATCCCACCTTGCTAATGTTCAACACTATAAACAATTTGCCAAAGGTATGTGTGCGATGTGTGCTTATTTATGAACGGTTAGTAATTGATTGTCGTTGCTTTCAGGATCGACAGGCCAAAATGAAGGATGTTATCAATGCATTATATGCGATAGGCGATCTCGAGTCGATAAAACGTATTTATGCGATAGAGGGGAAGAATGTTTCGAGTTGAAAACATTGATTTGATTTTTTATATGTTAAAAATTATTGTATTGTAAATTTTGATAAATATAAATTTGTACCTTAATAGTTATTTTCGGTTACTTAGCTATTTACCCTAACCCCTAGTGGAGCATGCATAGCGCGTCAACCCATGAAACAAAAAGAGCAATGATGTTTATCGGCACGTTAGGCTCGTCCCATGCAAATTCGTTTTAATTTTGATCCATTAGCTTTTAATTTGTCTACGATTTTCTCCGAAAAATGTCCTTATCGTTACGACTTATTTATCTGAGGAGCAACAGGTACATTATCTATTGACCAATAGATACAGCATCTATTGATCAATAGATACAGTATCTACAAAGAACAAATACAGTATTCATTGGGTAACAGATACAGTACCTATTCAGCAACAGATACAACATATATTGACCAGCATATACAGGATGCCTGTTCGGTACTCAGATTTCAGTATCGGTTTTTTTAGTACCGGCATTGTAAGCGATTTCCCGGTATTTTCGGTACTCGTTTCACTACCAGTGCTAGTACCGTTTTTTTTTTATCATCATCAACGTAGCGCAACAGCCCGAACTTGGGCCTTGGCCACCTGAATCATCGTCCTCCAATTATCTCGGTCAAGTGACCGCGTCCTCGAAATTTTGGACGCCCAGCAGTTGTTCGGCGTCCTCAACTACTGAGTCTTCCCAACGAGCTCTCGGTCTTCCTCGCAGCCTTGCTCCGTCGACGCGTCGTGCATTGAATATTTTCGAATTATTGCTACAGACAATGGCCCATCGCGATGGTGACTTTGATGGCCGCCATCACACACCAAATGTCAATTCAAATATTGTGCGTCCACACAATGGTCTCCGATGGGCCATCAGGAAATTGCGCATAGTGGGCCATTGAAATGAAAGTTGTCACTCTGTGCGCCACGGCAATCATAATCAAATGGATCGCGTACGACAGAAGGTCGGTGATGGTAGCATTGCGATAATTGTGTAGAAGCCTGTCAACTTAAATGAGCTGTTCATGTTGAAATGGCAACACTAACATTCTTTTTCATCCGATTGTCAAACAGTCTTAGTCATTGTTATATTCTCCAATGTACTTTCATTCCCATTCCATCATTCGGCGTGCGCGCATCAATAAATAGTTTTGTAACGTTAACCCGCTGTGTTTTCAATTACAACAGGTTATGGGCCCAGACCCAAATTTATTTGCCTGATTTAATTTTGTTGAAGTAAATATTGTGAAATAAATATTTATCGCGATGTCGGATAAAATCGAAAGAATACATTTATTCGATGGACAAAACTACAGCAATTGGAAATTTAAATTGATGGCGTTGTTAGATGAACACGATCGAACGGGTTTTGTCGAAAAGGATTTGGAATCGATTTTGGAAACGTGCAAAGACGAGACTGAGAGGAAACGCAACAGATTAATGGAGAAAAAGTGTAAATCGTTGATCATCCATCGTATTGCTGAATCTCATTTGGAGTATGTGAAGGACAAATCGACGGCGAGAGACATTTTTCTCACATTAGAAAAAACGTGCGAAAGAAAAAGCATTTCTAATCAGTTGTTCATCCGAAAATAGTTATTGCAGCTAAAATGTGCAGAAGATGGAAACATTGGACAACATCTGCTAACTTTTGACAAATTGGTTCGTGAATTGAAAAACACTGGTGCGAATTTGGAGCCGTTGGACGTTGTTTGCCATTTGTTACTTACTTTGCCTGCATCTTTCGATCCATTGGTGACAGCATTGGAAACGCTCGAACAGACCAAATTGACAATTGAATTTGTGAAGGGGCGAATCCTTGATCATTCGAACAAAAGGATGAATGTGAGTGAAGAAAATAATGCAGTCGCGATGAATTCAAAGGCGAGCAAAAAGGCGAGATGTTAGAACTGTGGAAAATTGGGGCACGTACGATCAAAATGTCACGCAAAGAAATCGAATGATGGGAAGCCGAAAGCAAATGTTGGTTCATCAGAAAACCGAGCTGTTTCATTCATCGCTTTGCAGAGTCAATTGTGTGAAAATTCCGGCAAAGATGAGGTAATCTTCTGTTTGGACACCGGTGCAACAAATCACATGGTCAACAACGACAAATTTTTCTGTGAAATCAAAAATTTGGAATCGCCGTTACGAATAGCGGTCGCGAAGAATGGTGTTTCCATTGTTGCGGATAAAATTGGAACGATACGAGGCAGCATTGAAGTAAATGGTTTGGAGATGCAGTGCACGATTCGCGATGTTCTATATGTCAAAGATCTTATGTGCAATTTGTTTTCGATTCGAAAAATTGAAAAAGAAGGAAAAAAATGGTTTCGATTCATGATGGCAAAGTCGATATTTTGCAAGATGGAAAAATCGTCGGTCAAGGAAAAGCACATGGTGAATTGTATGAAATGCGACTTAACCTTCAAAGTTCTCATCGAGCGAATTTGTGTCAGGCGGACGCATACAAGTTGTGGCATCGTCGATACGGGCATATCAATTGTGCCGATATGCAGAAAATTTTATCGAAGGATATGGTCATCGGGATGCAGAACTTGAATAACATTTGCGATGTTTTTTGCGAATCTTGTGTCTGTGGAAAGCAGTCGAGAAAGCCGTTCAAGCCAGTCAAGGAAAGCAGATCATCACGAGCTCTGGAACTAATTCGCACCGATGTCATTGGACCCATCACACCCCAATCATATGATGGGAACAGGTACGTGGTCTCCTTCATGGATGACTTTACCCATTTTTCAATGACTTTTATGATGAAATGCAAATGTGAAGTTTTCGATCGATTTAAAGAATTTCATTCTCTGACAACGGCGCAGTTCGATCAGAAAATTTCACGCTTGCGTCTCGATGGAGGTGGAGAATATTCTTCAAACGAATTGCAATCATTTTGCAGGAAAATGGGGATGAGGCTCGAATACACAGTGCCTTATAGCCCTCAACAAAATGGAGTGGCCGAGCGATTTAATCGTGTTTTGACTGAAAAAGTACGTACAATGCTTGTCGATTCCGGTGTGGCGAAATTTCTATGGTCGGAAGCAATGCGAACTGCAACGTATTTGGCGAACAGGAGTCCAACGAGAGCATTTGCGAACGACGAGTCAAGAATGAATAAAACGCCTGCAGAACTTTGGTTTGGCCGAAAGCCCAACGTTTCAAATCTACGAATTTTTGGTTCAGATGCCTATGCACAAATTCCGAAGCAATTCCGAAGGAAACTTGATCCGAAGGCGAAAAAGTTTATTATGGTTGGATATGCTCCAAACGGTTATCGATTGTGGGATGAAGACAAACGAAAAATCATCGTCAGCCGTGATGTTACATTCAACGAGAACTTCGAGCCAGATGGGGGATTTGTGAATCAACAGCGTGTTGTTGTTCGATATCGTGCCTGAACGTGGGGAGGATGCAGATGATGATGTCAAAAATTCGAGCGATGAACGACCAAGCGAATTGTTGCCAAAAATCAGCAGCGAGAAATCTGTGGAAAATTCGAACAGCGAGTCGAAAAACAACAGCGATGATGAGTTTGTCGATGCAAAAGAAACAAATGAAGCTCAAACGGTTAATGAGTCAACTCCTCGTAGAGGCAAACGAGAACGAAAGCCAGTTGAATTGTTCCAGTACAACACGTCGAATATTGCTTTTGCTTTGAATGCCGAGTGCTTCGTGGATGGCACACCAACATCAGTTCGAGAAGCAAAATCCAGAGACGATTGGCTTTTGTGGAAAGCGGCGATCAACGAGGAAATGGATGCCCTGAAGAAAAACAATACTTGGGAGCTTTGTGAACTTCCAACTGGAAGGAAACCGATTAGTTGTAAATGGGTCTTCAAAATCAAACACAACGAGGAAGGTCATGTCGAGAGGTACAAGGCACGACTGGTGGCGAGGGGCTTCACACAGCAACATCATTTTGATTACGAGGAAACCTATGCGCCTGTCATGAAGCTGACAACTCTTCGAACATTGCTTGCCGTTACCAACGAGAAGAAATATCATGTCCATCAAATGAACGTGAAATCGGCATTTTTGAATGGACGTCTGGATGAAGAAATTTTCATGCAACAACCCGAAGGTTTCGAAACAGGCGATTTGGTATGTAAATTGCGACGAGCTTTGTATGGTTTGAAACAATCATCTCGTAAATGGTATGGCTGTTCAAAGTTGTGTTATAGCTGCGTACGCGATGGGCCATCGCGTGGAGGAAAATGGCTCTCGAAACCATTTGTGGTCATCCCATGGCCCATCGCCGTTTACAGTAATGACGGTTATGCGCCATTCTTGGCCACTGAACGCCGATACATGTTCCCATTCTCCAGACATCACGATTGCCAGTGCAAGCCTCATAAATGAAACACAATCGTGATAAGGGTTGACAAACCGACAAATATCATATCTGCCGAACACCGCACGTTTTTCAACCACAATAAGGCTGATTGGGATGGTTTCACCTCCTACACCAACGCTAAATTCCTCGCTCTGCCAAAGACAACCGACGTACGTACGGCCGAATCCAACATAAGGAAAGTTCTGAACAAAGCGGCTGCGAAGTTTATTCAAAATGGAGCACCCATCTGAATAACTGCAACCTAACCACTGGTTTGAGTAAGTTATGGTCGACTGTCCGTGCCCTTTCTAATCCACCAAAACAGAAAGGGAACATCGCCATTTAGTTCGGTGAAAATTCAACAAGTGACCATACCCACTGCGCAAGTCGTTTCAATAAACAATGTATTGAACACCCCGCACCTGACAGACTTAGCGCAAAATTCGTAGGAAGATCTACAACCGAACTACAGACAGCATACCCGTTTTCACCACGGACGAAGTCCACCTGGGGGAATCGATATCATCTCCTATGCAGACGACTGCCCCATTCTGGCAACAGGGAACAACATAGCGGATGTGTGCGAACACATCAACGGTTATCTGGAAGAACTTAACTCGTTCTTCACAAACAAGAACCTAACCGTCTCAGCGTCTAAATCCTCGGCAGCCCTATTTACCACTTGGACGAAGGAGGTCAAGATACAGCTTGGAATCTCGATTGAAAATCATCCAATCCCTACTATAAACCATCCTAAAATCCGAGGAGTCACGCTGGACAGCATGGCCACATCATCACCCCATGCCTCAACCGTGTGCGACAGGATGCGTAATTGCAATAAGATCCTCAAAGCCTTGGCCGGTAGTACCTGGGGCAAGGACAAAGAAACTACTGGTCACGTATAAAGCAGTCGGAAGATCAGTGGCCATCTATGCGGCTCCTGTGTAGCCACAGAATCTCAGTGACACACGATGGAAAACATTCAGGCGTGTCAAAATGCCGCTCTCCGTACTGTCACTGGCTGTCTCCCGATGTCACCCCGGGACCATCTACATCAAGAAACCAGGATGATGCCTTTAAGGGACCACAACCAGCTACTTGCCGGGTTGCTACCGAAGTGAGCATCTAACCTGCAACCTTATGGACAAGACGCCGCCGCTCAGACATGTTAGGCGCGACTTGAGGGACCTATAAAGAGATGTCTAGAGGTACAAAAGGGTACCCTTTGATAGCGGTGCACACAGGTCAGCCATCGCAGCGACACCTCAGGAGGAGGTTCTTCAATCAATTGCGGATTTAGGTTTTAATCCAGTTCTCTCGTCCATAGCACCAACGATATCTCCGGAAGCGGAAAGGCTTCCGAGAGCAACGAGAAAGACACTCGCCCAACTTCGATCAGGCTGCTGTTCAGGATTGAACTCCTACCTATTACGCATTGACTAGGACGTCTCAAACATCTGTCGTGCCTGTAATGGAGCCCCTCATGGCGTGGATGACATCTTTCACTGCCCAGCTGCACTCACGCACCTGACTTCCAGATCGCTGTGGGAGAACCCAATAGAGGCAGCTAATTTTCTATCCCTCGACACCGGGGAGCGGGGACGACGACGAACCGTAGGCATGTAACTTACCAACACACCGAATTCCGATCATTTGCTACAACAACACGAACCTGGAGGTCTATTGTGCTACACCGTAGTGCCTATTCAGATTAGGGATTAATTGTCGAGACCAATCATTCCAACGAATCTGCTCAGCAGTTCCGAGTTTTAGTGAGGCAATCGCTTCCGGTTCAGGAAATGCGTCACTGAAGCATTTCAATCGGCGTAGTTGAAGTGCGTCACAGACACAAAGAAGAGAAAGAAAAAAGTCGAGCCCTGTTTCTACACCAATTAGCGGTGAAGGAAAGGCTCCATTTCTTATAATGAGATAGTCCAGCCAGAGCAGTTTCTCAGGTGGCCCCAATCGTTGCAGCAATTACATTTGACTGAGGTGGCATTATGAAGTATTGGTTTATTACAAACACAGCATACCTAAGGACCAGGGTTTGATTCCTACTATAAACCATCCTAAAATCCTAGGAGTTACGCTAGATAGCATGGCCACATCATCACCCCATGCCTCAACTGTATGCGATAGAATGCGCAGTAGGAATAAGATCCTCAAAGCCCTGGCCGGTAGCACCTGGGGCAAGGACAAAGAAACTCTACTGGTAACGTACAAAGCAGTCGGAAGATCAGTGGAAAACTATGCGGCTCCTGTGTGGTCGCAGAATCTCTGTGAAACGCAATGGAAAAAGATGCAAACGTGCCAAAACGCCGCTCTCCGCACTGTTACAGGCTGTCTCCTGATGACACCCCAGGGCCATCTACATCAGGAAACCAGGATGATGCCTTTAAGAGATCACAACCAGCTTCTTGCCAAGCAATACCTGGTGGGTTGCTATCGTAGTGATCACCCTAACGTCAATCTCATGGACAAGACGCCGCCGCCCAGACATGTCAGGCGCGACCTGAGGGTCCTTGAAAGAGACGTCCAGAGATACAAAAGGGAACCATTTGATAGTAACGCACATAGGTCGGCCATCGCAGCAATACATCGAGAAGAGGTCAACAAGTCAATAGCAAGCTTAGGTCCGAATCCAGTGCTCTCGTCCATACCACCAACGATATCTCAGGAAGAGGAAAGACTTCCGAGAGCCACGAGAACAACACTCGCCCAACTTCGGTCAGGCTGGTGTTCGCGACTGAACTCCTACCTATCTCGCATTGACCAGGACGTCTCAAACACCTGTCCTGCATGTAATGAAACTCCTCACGACGTAAACCATATCTTTCACTGCCCAGCTGCACCCACTCACCTGACCCCAAGATCGTTGTGGGAGAACCCAATAGAGGCAGCTAATTTTCTTTCCCTCAACACCGGGGATGAAGACGATACTATAGACATGTAACAGACAAACACATCGAATTCTGACCATTGGTACAACAACAACAACCAGGGTTTGATTCAATTCCGGCGCGAATGAGGAGTGTCCGTTTGTGACAACGACCTCCAGATCCGTTTCGAGGAGACCAAAACACTTCTATTGCCCGCTAGGGGCACTGGCTTTCTTTTTCTGCTGAATTATGTCAAACTACATCAGCTGATACAAGTCATCACTAACCTAAATTCCAAGAAGAAGAACCAAAACAAAGTTGTATGTCAAAATGTCCCAACTACGCAGAGAGGTCACTCAAGTCCTTTTTATATTTTTAATTCACTCTAAACCCCTTCTGTTACTTGCTTTTCAGGTTCTCAGGCAATTCAAAAACCTTCATCGAACCAGCCAATTTACCTTTCAGGGAGACAATCATGCACTTGCAGTCACCCGGGCTCAGATTAACGAGCATTTCCAGAAAAACAAGAATATCAGCGATGAAGGCGAAATTACTAAGGTAGTAAATTTGTTGCCTTCGTCTTTAGGATCATTGGGAATTGGTGTCCTTTTTTTAATTTTTTCTAGTTGCTGAAATTCGCTCGTGATGTGGAAGTTGAGCTGAAGGTGAATGTGGTGCAGGCTGTGGAAAAGCAACCGGGCGTTTATGGTAAGGACTAAAACTATGAGAGTCACACTGGTTTATTCTTTACGATTATGTATTCGTAGAAGTTCGAGTTACAGAGAATACGCCGCTTTTGGACAATGTGATGTTCGACGAAAATGCCAAAATTGAACCAAGAAGAGGCGGAGCGAAGTGTTGCTCGGAAGAGAAGAAGCAGTCGTAGTTAATTGTTTTTATTTTGTTAGACAATGTTATTTATAGAATTTTTAGTTTAAATTAAATGTTTGATGATGCTTGAATCTAGAATTTGTAATGAACCATATTCTGGTCGTTCTGCTTCCACCAATAGATCGAAGGCAGCACCTGATGAGTAGGGATATGTATGTCGGTGTTATAAGTGTGTTGAGCCATCCGCCAACCATTCCATCCTCATCACAACATTTTTTTACTATTCCCCATTTTTACCTTCCCTGTTTGTGTTGACTAAGCCAGTCCTATGATTTTTTACTAATGCGTAAAGGACAGGGGCAACGATCGGCGAAAACCCCACCCACGTCTTCCGAACTGAGCTACAACAAGCATAGGCTGCTTAGATCGTTGAGGGGCCTTTTTCTCCGCCAGATGGCACGTCCCATTTTCACGGTCATTATGTAGGCCGGATGGCGCAACGGTTAGCACGTTCGCCTTCAACGCACTGGGCCCCGGTTCGATTCCGGGGATTTACGTGTCGGACTATGAGCCCACTCAGCTGTTAAATGAGTACCCATTATGGGGTAAATAACTCGGTTGAGCGTATTGCTGATCACATACCTCTGCACAAAAACCGTCACGATCTAGAAAATGAGATGATGCTAACTCATCTCGAGGCCGTGGTTCAAATTGGACTGTTGCGCCAGTTATTTATTTATTTATTTTTATGTCGCCTCCTACCTGCTAGTCCGTCCCTACAGTCATCTTCGGATCTCCATCAACCCGTCCGTTACAAGTTTAGGAAAGCATTTCCACTACCTGTGAGTACTATTAAGAGCTTCCACAGCTTTCCAAGCTTGTCAATAGAAGACGGGTAAGGAGGTGTATAGCAGTAACTGCACCATCTGAAATTTATATCCTAACGAAACGTCAAGAAGGTATTTCTAGAGATGTTGACGAGCCAACGCCCCACTGCAGGGGTTAAGGTAATTATTAGTTGCCAGGTAGCAACTCCACAATACAAAAAGTTATTCGCTTAGTGTCGCCATACACTGTCGAACTCGAACGTGGTACAAGTGGACCGGTTTTCTTCACGTTTATGTGAAGTGTGTGTGTCTTGAGCTATTCAGAGGACATTTGTACCAGGTTCGTGTTCGAGTTCGAAGGAGTAGGGTGACACTTCATCTGAAAAAGCCGATCTGTCGGGCGTAAAAAGCCTAAAAATAACCGAGAATGAAAGTCCGGAAAGAAAACAACTTTATTTACAACTCATTCCTCATACTCACACAAAAATTAATCGCTGCTACTACTCGAATCCGACGACGATGAGGTAGATTTGCGCTTCTTGGATTTCTTTTTAACGCTCTTCTTCTTTGATTTCTTCTTCCGACTTTTCTTTTTCCGTTCTTTCTCGCTGCGGGACGACGATGATGCGTCCGAGTCTTCACTTGATGACGATGCTTCAGAGGAACTACTATGTTTTCTCTTCGATTTCCTGGATTTGTCTTCTTTTCTCGTTGAAGAAGCGGCGAATTTCTTGTCTCGCTTGCTATCGACAGACTCGTTTTCCGAACCCTTACGTTTAGAGTAATGGGCTACATCCCTGCTGTTCTCGTACGACCGTTTTTGATGATAGTGGTCCTCTTTGGATGCGCGATTATTGCTATCGTTCCTCTGGTACCGGTCGTATCGTTCGCCAGGTCTCGACATCTGCGAACGTGAGTCATAGCGCTCGCCATTTGGAGAGCGTTCGTGTCGCCGCGGAGATCTACTTTGTGATCTTCTACTTCTGTTACGATTATCGAAACGATTCCTGCGCTGCTGTTCCTGGTTTCGTTCTGGTCGACTGTTGTTCTCGCGACGCCGAAAGTTTGAGTCATAGGGAGGTCGATTTGGACGGTACGGTGACCTGCTTCTAGATCGTCGGTCTGGACGTTTTGGGCTACTATTGCGTTGTCGAAAGTCCTTCCTCTCTCGCGGTCGTTCGGGACTTCTCGACCGTCTTCTTTCGTGTTGTTGCAAACGGTCTTCTCGCGGTCGACCGCGTTGCTCATCTCTTCTATAATCCGATCGCTTATTGTTATTTGACGATTTCCCGGATCCTCGTAGATCGTTAAAGTCCAGCCGACCGTCCTTTCCGTCCGAGCGCACTATGCCACGTCCCTTGCCACGCCACTTTACCTTTGCAACGGATTGCGAGAAGTCCACATGAATCCGGCGATCATCTATCAGAACGTTGTCCATTTTGAAGTAGGCATTCTCGCAGGCTTTTTTATCTTCGAATTCAACAAACGCGTATTGTAGCGAATCGCCCGAGACCTTATCGCGAATCACCTCGCAGCCTTTCACCTTCCCGAAACGACTGAAGATGATTTCCAGATCGTCGTCTGTGGTCACGGGATTCAATTTACACACGAACAATACATTCTCCGGTGGTGCAATATCCGCATCGGGCAGATCGCCGACAATCTCAAGAATTGTCGCTCGAGCTTTCGCTTCGCGCTCCTGAAGCATTTCTTGAATTTCCTGGGCCGTTTTGCCGTCCGTATCGTCGATATCTTCGTCGGCCCCGATTCGACCATTTTTCAGTCGTTCTGCACTGGGCGAGGGCGATCTACTGGGAATCTGGAAGCCGCGCGGATCGTCGAATGGATCCTCAAGGATGACGGTGTGCGTTATGCGAATGTCCTGAAACGGACGATATTTTTCGTCGACAATTGCCTCGTTCAGTTTGCGGAGGACATCGTGACCTGGAAGAAGAGTGGAATACGAAAGTTTGGGTGTAGAAAGAGCGGAATATATGTAAGGAACATTGGGAACATTGTGAATTTGGCCTTAATGGGAGAATTCTCTCTATTGCATTTAGAGAGAATCGTTAATTGCGGCATTTCCGCTTTAGGTGGTAAGAGCCTACGCAGGGAAATGTGTAGATCCTAAAGCGGAAATTTCTTGAGTTTTGTGAAAATTCTCTCTAATGAAATAGAAAGAATTCTCCAATTAATGAAAATCCATAATGCTCCGAACATTGCTAGTTCACCGGGCGACGCATAGTTGTGCATGTCTTTGATTAATAGTGGGTTTTAAATTGAAATGATTTCGCATTCCCTTTGCGTGGACTTCGCTCGCTACGCAAGCTCCACGGCTTAAGGGGTTGCGATTCTCATTATTATATATTATACATCCTGTGAGAAACTGGAGAGTGTCTTCGGAACACTCCTTCTCTGACCATCGCTATATTGAGTTTAGCCGTGAGAGTCTCCCTGTGACAAAACCTGTCATTGTGAAGAGACGTAGGACAAACTAGAAGAGGCACCGTAAGATCTCTGAACAAAGTCTTTCATCGCTTCCTGGTCAGCTCTGTAATAAGCAAGTATTGGATAATATGGTGCTTATTCTTACAGGTGCGTTTTCCCATGATATGTAATGGACGGTTTGGTGGGCATCCGAAAATGCTCGTGGGGACGGAGCCTAAGGTAGCATAATGACCGTGAAGGTCGGGCAGTGCCATCTGGCGAAGAAAAAGGCCCCTCAACGAGCTAAGCAGCGGCATATGCTTGCTGTAGCTCAGTTCAAGAGACGTGGGCGGGGTTTTCGCCGCTCGTTGCTCCTGTCCTTTACGCATTAACAAAAATCCATAGGCCTGAGGAAAACAACACAAACAGGGCAAAAAAGCGGAATAATAAAAAATGGAGGCAATAAGGATGGAATGTTTGGCGGACGGCGCAGACGCCCTCGCGCTCACATCTTGATCCGGATGCAATGGGACCGTCGGCCTCTGGTTTCGTTCCACTGACAGATCATTACTCATCAGGTGCTGCCATCGATCTGCCGGTGGAAGCAGCACTACCAGACCAGAATATGGTTCATCACAGGTACGCTCAAGTCTTGCCCGGTCAGTAGACCGAAAGGTATTGTGGTTTTTTCAAATGTAATGTTAATGTCTGTGAAATGTTTATTGCAAAAATCGCAGGAATGATGCGGGTAGTAAACTCAAATTAATTCAACAGCCACAGGCTAAACGTGTTACCGTCAGACTTCAGCGCACAGAATTACTGTCGCTAAGTACCGGATCAGTTTGGTGATCGGCTCCGTTACTGGGCACTGCCTTATCGACGAACATGCTAGGAGACTTCGGCTTCCTTGTTTTTATTACTGTAGAAGCTCTGCCAATGCCCTGCTTTTGCATAGTTGAGGTCAACCCTTGGTAAATGCTTTTATAACCATCTTGGGGAGCTGGCAGAGATACTACTTTGCCTTAACCCCTAGCGGGGCATAGCGCGTCAACTACTCCTGCGCGCCATCGTACTCTGTTCTGGGCAATGGGGCGCAACTCCCCAAAAGACTTACCCAGTACCTGACACTCCTTTGCCACAGATCGACGCCATGTGATTCGAGGACCCCCTCTTGGTCGGCCTTGGTTAGAAATGGGGTTCCATTTCATGGCATGCAAAGCAATGCAGTTATCACTCTTCAATGTGTGACCTATCCACTGCCATTTTCGCCTACGTATCAATTCGTCGATTGACCCGTACGCCGACTTAGCTCTTCATTTGATATTGTTTCGGGTCAGAAAATTCTTAAAATTCGACGAAGACATGAGTTGACGAAAACTTGCAGCTTTCTGGTAACTCCTACGGAAACTTTCCATGTACTGCTCCCATACAAAAGCACTGACAGTACCAGGGAGCGAAACAGGCCCAACTTGGTCTTGATGCTGAGATAACTGCTCTGCCAGATTTTGGACAGCATGCCGTATGCGCGTTTAACCTGGTTGATACGACGAGCGATGTCCTGCTCCGTACCACCATTTTCGGCACCAATGCTACCCAGGTAGACGAAGTTGTCCACCTTCTCCACAGGCTGCCCATTCATATTGATGGCAATAGGTGTCCGATTTCTTTTTCGCAACGGCGGGCTAAGAACCTTGGTCTTGTTGGTATTAATCTTTAGCCCAACCTTGCTTGCCTCCCTCTCGAGATCTAACGCCATTGCGGAAAATCCATGATTTTGTGGGAGAGTAGGGATATGTCGTCAGCGTAATCAAGATGTTGTAGATAAGATGTCAAAGTCCATTGAATTCCTCTGTCGAGTCCGGATAGGGCTGCATACAACACAAGTATGTATATGTAAGTATGCTGTTTCAGCAGCCCTGCTACCTAACCCTCAGTATACCACCCTAGAACTTGTAACCACCACCGGTAAATCGAAGGCAGCACATGATGAGTAGCGATCTGTCGGTGGTACGAAAGCAGAGGCCATGGGTCCTATTATACCTGGACCCCGATGCGAGCACGAGGGCATCTACGCTGTCCGCGAACCATTCCATCCTTATCGACCCATTTTTTTTTATTATTCCCCATTTTTGTGTTGTCTTCTCCAGGCCTATAAATTTTTATTAATACGTAACGGACAGGGGCAACAAGCGGCGAAAACCCCACCTACGTCTCCTGAGCTGAGCTACAGCAAGCATAGGCTGCTGCTTAGCTATTCGAGGGGCCTTTTTTTCGCCAGATGGCATGGCCCGATCTCCACGATGCTTCGCCCGGTGGATAGGAATATACCGAATACAATACACAAAAACGGATGTCGCAACGATTAGCACGTTCGCTTTCTTTTCACAGGACCCCTGGTTTGATTCCTACTGAAGGATTTACGGGTCGAACTATGGGCCCACTCAGCTGTTAGAAAAGCACCTGTTTGGAGTAAATAACTCAGTCGAGCGTATTGCTGATTACACATCTCTATGCACACCGTCACGATCTATTGAATGAGATGATCCTTGCTAACTTATCTCGAGGCCTTGGTCCCAATTGGACTGTTGCGCCAGTTATATATTTGATTTTTACTTAAAAAAAATACTCACCCTCAGTCACCTCACCAATGACACAATGCACGCCGTCCAGCGACGTCAGATCCGGTCCGAGCGTAAAAAAGAATTGCGAACCGACCAGATTTTTGCCCACACTCACCATGGACAGTAATCCGGGTGCAGAATGTTTGATTTTTGGTAAACTTTCGGCCTCAAAGTAGCGTTTATGCGCTCCCTCGACGACACCCCAAACGGATTCGCCACCATCGCCGACACCAGTCGGATCGCCCGTTTGCGCAATGAAGCCATGCTCGATATTGTGGAATAGATTGAAATTGTAGAATTTCAGTTTACACAATTTCAAGAAGTTCAAACAGGCACGCGGACGCTCGTCTAAGAACAAATCGACGGTCAAATCGCCGACCGTTGTTTCAATCACCACAGCCATGTCCGATGTTGCCGGTCGTACCAGCTCTGTCAGTTGTTGTCAAGTTGACATCAAGATGCAACGTCTTCTTCTTCATCTTTGGGTTGACAGAAATGGCGGTTATCGCGTTCACCGGTAATTAATAAATTGAGTAAAAATATTTGGATATGGCGTCCATCATGGTCAAGTATGTGCTGTGCCATTACCTGTAATGGCCTGTAGTGGCTTTAATGTTCCAATTGAAGAAAATCCTGTCCTTCGCCACTGCCGCATCCCTGACGCTATATCACTTAAATTTCGAAACTTTTTTAACATAACTGTACATGAAGCACAAGAATCCGCTTCCATCCCCAATCGACTTGGTGCATACATGGTGCGAAAATAGACAGAAAGCGCAACAATAGCCAGCTGGTGGTTGGTTTTCTGGAGCTCTCGCTTGCTGTCTTTTGGCACCTTTGGTCATTGGCTTGACGACACACGACAGAGCAACTGCGGAGGACGTGGATCTGCTGCGTACGGTATCGCGGTAAACAGATATACGAATTTTCCTTGTTTTTCTCGCATCTGTAAACCCGGAAAACGGATTTTGTGTGTGTTTTCGCGAAGCGTGAGATTTTCAGTGAAGGAAATTGGTGTGACAAAATTATTGTGTTGCGATCGCCCTAGAGGGCCCTGCATCCCCCTGTGGTGTTTCTTCGCCCCCCTTTGTTCGCTTGAGAATATATTTTCGATTTTTCCCTTCTGGTGCATGTGTGCATTTTAATCTGACGGTGTGACAGAAAGGACATTCCATCTTTTGTCCTTTTATCTGGTGTGCAGTGCGCTAGTGAAAAATCACAACAACACCCAGTGCGCGAAAAGAAGGGCCAACATTTTACACACACCTTTGAGCCCGGTGAGGTCAAGAAAGTTTAGTGGCCGCAACGCATCGCAATGCTGGAAATGGATGAAGAAGACGAAATTACTGATATTCGAGCCCAGCTTTTTCACAATACCGTTCGCGAGTATATTGTAAGTTCCTCTTAATTCTCTTACTATTCCTAGACCCAAATTTCCCGTTAACTTTCGCCCGTACAGGGGTGCAATGTGGGTCAATCGACAGTCCACACGGTGCGGTGATTATCGCCCGTAAAAGAAAAATATTTTATCAAACAATCGACGTGGTGACTGGCTCACACGGTCAACTGATAAGGTGTGCAGACGCCTGGGTCCACTTACGTGTTCCTTGCAACGTCGTCGCTGCAACAACGATCATACTCGTTCATATCTAAATCCCGGTCGCTAGCAATCAGCGCTTTGTTTTGATCTTTTTCGGCTATTTTTAGATAGTGTGCGGATCATATCAGATCAGTATGCTCCCCAAGTAGCGACAGCAAAAGTGCCGTTCACAAAAGCATGTATGTATATATTGACAATGATCCGTCGACAACTTTCTTTCCTCTATCGCCACTTTGGCACAATCCGCACTAACATTACACCGAATGCAAATATTCGGTTGATTAGGCTGGGTCTGTAACACGAAAAGAGGTGCACTGATGCACTCAGTGGTCTCGTTTCTCAGAGAAGTGACTTCGATCGATCCGGAATCACTGGTTCTCTAATGCTGGCCATTCACGGACGGTCCAGAGCCAAATTTTCCCTGGTTGAAGCCAAAATTCCCATGGTCGATGTATGGATTTGACAGGGAAGTTTTGGCTTCGACCGGGGAAAATTTGGCTTTGGACCGTCCGTGAATGTCCAGCATAAGAGGCGTAGTTGCATTTCATTAGCATATAACCGATTTCAGATGAAGCATGTTGCTAGCATACACAGACTGTCCATTTAGTCGCCTTCTTCTACAAGTCGGGAAAGTGGCTATTTCTTACGCCTTAGGGTGTGTTTATGTGGAGCTTCGACAAACGATACGAGAAGGGCTGATAGTGACTGCGTTCCTAAAAGAACAACGCAAACAACCATGGCCACGACGGGACTCGAACCCACGAACCGGTAGGAAGAAACATCAGAATGGATGGGTTCAGAAGTTACCGAGCAATTTCTACTCAATTACCCAGCCGGCTTTCACACGGAACGCACGATACACGAGATTCTAGTAGAAAGCACCAGTGGCGAGCGAGCTTTCTATGTGCGACGATTAATTTTAAATTGCACTCGTATGAAAGCTCGCTCGCCACTGGTGCTTTCTGCTAGAATCTCGTGTATCGTGCGTTCCATGTGAAACCGGCCTTAATGGGGCCTAGCGCGTCAACTGTTCCATGTGGCCCAGTTGACGGTTCGTCGGCATAAACTGGTTTCGGAGAATGCAGTTGCCAGCATGCACCTCCTGCACATCCATGGCCAAGAACGTCGTCGTGGACGCGATTCGAACCCGAAACGCCGGTAGTCAAACATGAGACTGAACTGATACCTCAACACACTGCGCTACCGGTCGCCTCGAAAGTGGTGAACATGATGAAATGGTCACCGAGCAAGAAATATTTCCGCTCATCGCTCACACTCTTCTTCTTTCTCTTTGACTTATATTTAAAGTGTGTGACAACGAGAGTAGCGTCCAGTAGGTACAGACTTCAGAACCGAGCGGCTTCGGAAACGCTCGCGAGCAATGTGTGATTTTGGGTAACTTGTGAACCCACCCAATGATGCCCACTGAACTACCGGCCACCGCCACTAGCCGTCATTGACGAGAAAAATATTCTGATCGCGAAAATGACATATTTAACCGGGTGAGAGACCGAATTAGAAGCAATCGTTCGTAAGAAAATTAGAAATCATGATTTCGGATCGTTTGAAATCAGTTCTTCTCTCAGGAATGTGGTCAATGTAATGCCGGCTAAGTTTAATGAATTCCGGCCGGTCTCAGGTCTTGGTAATGCATCACGGCAACGAGCCAGATGCACTGAGGCGGATGTATACCGGTGTACTGACTGCGGAGGCGCACATTTTATGCATTTGCAAAAACGGCTGGCTATAATGGGTGCGCTGCTGCTTACTTTCGTACGCATAAGTTAATGGGACATATTTAGAGAGGCGTGTGGCAATTTGAAAATAACATTAGCGGCCAATGCACTTTGCATATGTTTGATGGGGACGTGGTCATAAATTTGTTTTCAGCAATGCAGTTGGTTGGAATGAAGTCAGATGGTCGTGGGAAGGAATGAAGCATAAACTCGCAGGGCATTGCCATAGAACACGCTATTTTACCTGAAAGTGGAGTTTTTCCATAAATTGGACAATGGACGTTAATTCATGGCTGGAATCAAAAATGAATGATTCCACTATAGATACACTTTCCAATTTACAAATGCTTAACTGATTGACGCTCCCTGTTGTCAACGTTGTATTCGTCGTAAACTTCTGTCATCCACACAGTCAAATGACAGTGGTCCAGTGTAGGGTTGTGAACTGTCCAATGACTAAACTATTTAGTTTTTTTTTCGAATTAAATAGTTTGCCGTGTGCAGGGGCTCTTACTATGATCAAACAATTTTTCTTAATTTCTGGTAGTTACAGTTCACTAAACCTACCGTAAATCTACTTTGTAGAGAAAAAATTCGCATAGCACAACGCTATATTCTAAGGTATAAAAATGTTTATTATCCATTGAATTAGAATAAAATAGTGTCAATACGATTAAATAATAACAAAACAGAGATTCTCGGTGACTGACGCGGAACAATACTGGGGTGGACTTTGACAAACCTCCACGCAATCTACCCAACAAGCAGAGTGGATCACAGCCTAAACCACCCGCCATGCCAAATTCCCTGATATGACTTTCGCTGAGGTCACCGAATCAGATGTCCGCGAGGTCGTAAAGCGATCAAAAATTAAAAAGGGCCCCGGGCTTAATAAGGTGCAGAATGTCTGATACAAACGCTTTCCGAGTATATGTGGTCAGCTTGCACGACAAATAAATCGGCTAATCAACTAACCTGAGGAACATTCATCTTCCTCACAGCAGGAATAATCTACTTGTTACCTAAAAGGGAAACAGTTGAAAATCCTACTGAAACAAGGCAGATAACGTGTTTGCTGACAAATACATTACAATCGTTATTAGTCGCAGGATCTACATACACCTCGAGTTAAAACATTTTCCTTGCCGAGGAGGAGAAGGTCTGCCAAATCGGATCTAGGGCATGCAAAGAACAACTCGCGATCGACCCGGTTGTAGTAGGACAAGCGGAGAAATCTCCTTTCCTGCTACATTTAATATGTCAAAGCTTTTGACAGCATCCCTCGCACTTGGCTAATCAAGGTCCTCCGCATATATCGAGTGGATCCTGAACTAATAAATTTCTTGTCAAAAGTGATGGAAGGATGGCAAACAACACTTTCGGTGCCATCTACCAAAGGCAATATGCTCTCGCAATCAATACACATTCGCAGAGGCATATTCCAAGGGGACTCTTTGAGTCTTCTCTGATTATGCATGGCGCAGGACTCCCTTTCATCACTTTGAAATTCGGCTAAGCGGTACGGCTTTTCCATTAAGCACGGTTTGTTGTCAAAGTTCCATCTCACTCATTTGATGTATCTGGATGACATCATACTATAAGCGATAAATATATTAAAAGTTTGCTGCGTATCACAGAAAATCATTCAGTCTGACATTCGAATGGTTTTCGGATTGAACAATTGCCAAAACTTGCTATTCGTAAAGGCGTTCACGAATCGCATCTGGGCTTCACCTTGGACGATATCCAGTATGTATTTAAAACGAACTTGTCGGGAAGAAACGAAATAAGCGCGATAAACCTTTATGTCATTCCATGACCTATTCATTCGGGATATTGCCATGGACTGCCACCGATCTGGAGGCAATCCAAATACGGGTCCGTGTAACAATGACCAAATTCCGAATGTTACACCCAAAATTGGCAGTAGAGCGAATATGTTTACCATGCGATATCGAAGGGAGCGGTTCTGTCAACGTTGCCGGCCAACACCATAGGCAGGTCGACTCGCTTCGCGATTATTTTTACAACAAAACTTCATCGAATGCTTTGCATGATGTAGTCTGCAAGGCAGATGAAGGTTTCACTCCACTTAACTCGTCGCGCTCGGTGGCCGTGATCGTTCGGTCACCGCTCTACGATACTAATCTGGAGCTCGGAGGACAAATCTCGGCGCGATCAAAAACTGCCTGTGAGTATTAATAGAACTCTCATAGTGCTCCGAGCTTGTTAGTATAAAGACGGCGCGGATAGGAGGTGCATGCTAGCAACTGCACTTCCGAAAAGTAGATATGCTATTGAAATGTCAACAAGGCATAGAAAAGCTAGAGATGTTGATACGCCCATGCCGCTGGAGGGGTAAAGGCAATTAGAGAGAGAGAAAGAATCATTTGCTCCTTTGAGTCTGGTGAAGTCGGATCAAGTGTGAATCGATGAATGGAAGGTAAATGCAATGCGGGGTATCTCTATGCCGAAACAGTTTAGCAGTGACGTGCACTCGTAGTAAGCAATTCCAAACTGCTTGACTTACCGAAATAAGCAATTCAATAATAAACTTTGCTTACACCAATACACATATCATCATTTCAGTCAATGTTTTTCTTTAAGCTGAAGAATACATATTATCATTCAAATATTCCTTTACACATTCAAATTCTGATCCGCGCCTTCTTTTGGTTAAAAAAACGTTCGTTCAATTACTTTAGATAATATTCAAACCTCCCACATTTTGCACACCATAGACACCAAACTTAGAATAGGAAAATGTGCCTAGATCTTTAGATGCATGTACCATGTGTGCATCCAAATACTAGAGACATGTTGATTCCAGAAAATGGGAATCTTGGATTTCGGTAGTACATTGGGCAACGATTTTTTTTTGTTTTGTTCGCAAATTTATATGAAACAAGTCAAGCACTGGCGCGACTGCTTTTGTGTGTGGGATAAAGCCCAATGATGCTTGTTAATGAAATGTTGCCAATGCAGGGAATGTTTATGGGAATTTGATTTTTCCAGTAGAGCTTTTGTTTTTGTTATGTATTTTCCGTTGCAATTTAAAAGAGGAAATCAGTGCAATCGGGTGATTTTGATTAAATTGTGATTTGAAGTTTTTTTGACCGTTTGTAGTGATTTAATTGATTTGATTTGTGATAAAAGTGGTAAGTTTTCTTTTCGCATTATGTCGGAGTATTGCTGCGCGACGGATTTCGTACTAAAAGCGGGATTTTCAACTCTTTCCTTTGCCAAGAAAAGAGAAATTATAGAATCGGATAGACCGAAGCCAGATCTTAGTTTAGAGTTTAAATTAAAAAATATTACGCGAAAATTCCATATCGAAACGTATGAAAAGTACATTTGGTTAACGGGAAGCTGTAAATTAAATAAGTTATTTTGCTGGCCGTGTCTTTTGTTCACGAATGAAAAATCTGTTTGGAATAAAGCTGGATTTAGTGATTTGAATAATTTTACGGGCTCAGCAGCAAAGCATTCAAGTTCCGAAAAACATCTTCAGTCGTTAATTAAATTAGATAATTTTGGTTCTCAGCGTATAGAGTTTATGCTTAGTAACCAGGTGGCAATATCTGTTAGTTTGCATAATGAAAAAGTTGAGCGTAATCGTAATATTTTGAAACGTTTAATCGATACTGTAATTTTTTTTGGCAAAACAGGAGCTTCCTTTTCGCGGAAATAATGAAGACTCTTCTTCAAATAATCGTGGTAATTTTATCGAAACCGTAAATTTCTTGAGTTTGTACGATCCGATAATTGAGTCCCACATAGATTCTATAAAAGCAAATGCAGCGTTTTCGGGTTTGTCTAATAGAATCCAAAACGATCTTGTTTCCGCTATAGCTAATGTGGTTCGAAATAAAATCAATTTGGAAATAAAGGAGGCTCCATTTGTAGCTGTAATGGTCGACGAAACGCCAGATGTTAGCGGTCGGGAACAATTAACGATGATTTTTAGATATACAATTTCAAATGAGATTGAAGAAAGATTTATCGGATTTTTGGATGTAAGCGCTAATCGTACAGCTACAGCAATAAGCTCTCACATTTTAAAACAATTGTAAAATTTTAATATCGATAAGAAATTAATTGCACAATGTTACGATGGCGCAGCAGTAATGAGTTCTCAAATTCGTGGAGTTCAGACTTTAATTCGGGAAAAACATAAATCGGCAATTTTCGTTCCATGTTACGCTCATTCACTAAATCTAGTATTGTCTAAAGCAGTTGAGTTTATTCCGGAAATTAAATTATTTTTCGCGCACATCAATAAAATCGCATCATTTTTTAATACATCCACTAAAAGGTCGGACCTTTTTGCAAATATAGTAAATCGTCGTTTACCATCGGTTTCCAAAACGCGTTGGCATTATCATTCGCGTATTATTAACGGTATATTTGAACATAAGCATGAAATTTGTACAGTTTTTGAGACAATTTCGAATGGTTCTCAACACTGGGATGGCGATTCCTTGACTTTTTCCAATATATACTTACAAAAATTCGCAGAGTCAGATTTTCAATTATATCTGTTAATTTTTTCTGAAATTTTTTCGAAAACTGATATATTATTTAATATTATTCAGAGCAAAGTGGTAAACATTTCATATGCAAGCCAAAAAATTATTGAATTTGAAAATTGGCTTGAAAATGACTTTTCTAAAAAGTTTGATAATTTCTATTCGACAGTTAGAGCAGAATATCAGCCACCACGTAAGAAATGTAGAAATGCGATAGATCCTTTACAAAATTTACGGCGGATATTTCGGGAGATTATAGATGTTATTCTCGGGCAAATTCGAGATCGATTCCATTCGTTTAAAGATCTTTCATTTTTAGAGTTGCTTGAACCGAATTATTTGTCTAAATTCAAGTCAAATTTTCCCGATAAAAATTTTGACTCACTTATTGAATATCACGGTCAATTTTTCGACAGAATAAAGTTGAAAAATGAGCTAAAAGTTATTTATTCTTCAGATGAGTTTAAAAACGCGAATCCTAGTAAAATTCTCGATTATTTTCAAAAACGGCCTTATGTCGCAAACGGTTTTAAGCAAGTTCATATTTTAGCAAAATTATTAACGTCAATTCCAGTCACAGTGGCAACTGCGGAAAGGTCATTTTCAACACTAAAGCGCGTTCACACATTTTTGAGAAATCGCCAATCGCAAGAACGACTTCCGGATCTTGCTTTAATTGCGGTTGAAAAGGATCTTCTTATACAAATGCGAAGAGAAAACGATTTTTTTGATAATGTGATTAAAGAGTTTTTACTTAAAGAACGGCGCATAGATTTGGAATACAAATAAATGGCGAAAGAATATTTATTTATTTCAAATACCCCTGAATTTTTCTTAGTCTTAATTAACATAATATTTATTTATCATTTTTTTTATTAGTAATATTTTATTTATTTATTTTTTTTTTGTATTCCGAATATATGTGCCAATATTTTATTTATATCTTTCCTGATTTCTTCTTTAAGGCTTAAAGCCGCTTGGTATAAATGTTTTTGTGACTGTCCATATTCTATTATACAGTCCATTTTTGTTTATGCTAAATTGGCTTTAGGGCGCCCAACTGCTTGACTATGAAAAATTTCCACTGCACGTCACTGCAGTTTAGTCTATAAAGGGTCATTCGGTGGGCGTGGTCCCCATCCGTGCATATCTTAAACTTGTATACAAGCAAAGGGGGGGGGGGATGACCGATGCAGAATGTATAGTTCGGTGCTGGAAATACTAGACCATCTCATTTCCGGCTGTTCTGTAATGGCACCGATGGAGTGCACGCACGGAAAGACATAATTCAGTATGCAAGGTAGTCCATCAACACGTTGTATACAAGCACGAGTTGATCAGAAAAAACACTACCGATATATCAGTACACTCCACAAGCAGTGCTTGACAGCACTCTCTTCACGATGTACTGGGATCGCCTGATTATCACTGATCACTCAGTCACCCACAAAAACCCGACGTACTCCTAGTCAGCAAGACGAGTGGCTCCGCATACATAATCGATTTTGCTATTCCCCATAATAGCAACATGGGGAGAACGCATGCGGAGACGAGGGTAAAGTATAGTGCACTGGCTCAAAAAATCAAACAACTTTGGCATCATGACCATGTACAGATAGTGCCTGTAATATTGTCGGTAGTATCTTTACCTAAAACCCTTCTTACTTCCCTGTACAAACTGAACCAGCCGCATGTCCTTGTCGACACAATGCAAAAGTATATTATTCTGCATACTTGTGCAATGGTGCGGAAGGTGCTCGGCGATCTCCATTAATGATTGTCTGGATGTCGGCGGAACATCAGCCAAATACGTCCAAGCCCATCAACTTGGTGCTTGCACTCGTTTTTATTATAATAGTATCAGCTGCGGCGAGCAGCTTTTGCGTTCTACCTTGCGAAGCTATTCAATTATTGTCTGCAAAATCTCATTGTCAAGCTCCGCCCAAAAATGTTCACATATTTTGCTCCCTCATTTCTTTGTAATTACTTCAACTTCCCCCTTAGCATCCCATGTCTGACTCCCGTTGAACAAGGAAAGAAAAAAAATTTACCTCCATTTCCCTTTCCATGGAAAATGAAATTTCAAATTGGAACTGGATCCGCCACTGGTCATTTGGTTATAATTGCTCATGTTGCTGTAAAGTCCTAAAGGATATTTTGTGATCGTGCTCTTCCAGAGATCTATTAAGATTTAACAGCATCATGAACAGTCGTAACCAAATTAAACGAGTAATCTTAAGGCGTCTGGTGATCATTGTAGTTAGTGTCATAATAAGAATAATATTCATGTTTAAATTTGCGCGAAGAAATAAAATAATTTATATCCTTGTCCGGATCATGAGAAGAAGTTGACTGGTTCGGTTCGCCTTCAGATTAATTCCATTTGTTGGAAACCCAATAATGAAAGTCGTCCCTTTACCAAAAATCATGATGATTAGTCGCGTAACTATAGTATGAGCAGCCCTTCCAAGCGTTCTGTCTATGATTCTAATTTCCAAAAGTGTGTTTACATAAAATTCCAATCAATAACGATATTTGTTTATCGTGCTCTGAATAATTACGAGTACATATTGTGCACATATGCGTATGATTTTTTTATTCTGAATATGTGCGCACTCCCATTAACAAATTAAAATGTCTTCTGTCACCTGTGGCCTGGTAATCTAATTTCAGTCCTCATCGAAATAAAAACAATGTGAATCCATAATTAAATATTAAAATTTATTGATAGTAGGTCTAATGTCAGCAATCACAATTATCTCGAAAAATATGTCATATATGTGCTAGGCTGATAAACCTGCCACCAAAGGGCATGATGCACCTCAACAGGCCAAGTACCAATGAAGCGTGCCAGTCGTCATTATGTGCATCGGCTAATGATTAGAAAATATAACAACAAATACGAGTACTACATATTTTCTCAATGGCATGGTTATCAATTTCATTGTTGGTGCGTATATTGGATTCATCGAGAAAAAAAATGTCTGAGGCCGTCATGTGTTGTCGTCGTAATTGTAAATAATGGAATGGAGTACAAGTCCATACTCTTTAACTGTTGCCCTATACTTACAATGTGCCCCATAAAAGCGATGGAGTAAGTAAACGTTAACGTCCGAGAAGATACTGCGTCGTTTCGTTTCTTATCATGCCATGGTTCTTGACCGTTCTTAAATATGATAATTTGCTATTTATAGAATTCATCAAGTTTTTAGCACTGTTTGCATATTAAGTAGACGAGAAGGAAGAAAAAATCGCCAATGAGATTTTGTTTTTGTTACTTCTTTGAACAATGTGTTAGGCGCTCCACTGATTACTTGACCTTTGCTTGCCCTCTCTTCGACATATACGCGACAACGGCACGTGATACAATGCCAAGCGTAGGAGCATCTTTCATGTACATACACATGTTACATATGTATCTACCGAGCCATCACCCAATCATCATCTAGCCATCATCGCCTTGCCATCAATGAATGCGTTCAGAAGGTGGCAAAAGAGCAGAATCCGCTCGCGAACAGCTCCGCAACTGCTCGCGAGCAGCTCCGGAGCTGCTCGGTTTGGAGTCTGCACCTGCTGAACGCTACTTCACCAGCTGATAAATCGACCAGCTGAAAGCTGACGATGACAATTTTAGACGTCAAGTGCCGAAAAGTGGAAAATACATGAATCCCACGCTGTCCATTACAAAAATCACGAACAACGAGATAAAAAATTCAAAAGCACCCGAAAACCAAAGAACTAGAAGCCGAAAACGGCGAAAACACAACAACCAATTTGATAACTGTCAAAACTCGGAAACTCGCAACATGAGCGTGAGGTTGAAAAAGAAGAAGAAGAACCTGAGCACTGAGCACTGATCAGTGAGCAGAAATATTTCTTGCTCGGTGAAATTTGATCATGATCACCCGAGCAGAAGTTGCTCAGTCACTTCTGAACCCGCTCGTTCTGAACATGTTCGCTGAGCGGAAGTTGCTCAGTTCCTTCTGAACGCACACAATATTGAATCATTTACATAGCAATGGACGACCGGTAGCTCAGTGCGTAGAGGCATCAGTTAGGCCCTAACCAGATTGAACGCAGAATGTAGCAGCAGCGGCAGAAGTAACAACAACAACAGGTAGATCTGTCGTGGTGACACAGCGGCGATGACAGATCTACCTGTTGTTGTTGCTTCTGCCGCTGCTGCTGCATTCTGCGTTCAATCTGGTTAGGGCCTTAGTCTCAAGTCTGACTACCGGCGTTTTGGGTTCGAATCCGGTCCACGACGACATTCGTGGCCATGGATGTTTGTGTTGTCTTCCCCCTGTTGTGCGGGGCGTACTAATAAGCCACAGCGTCTCCCGACTTGTCGCAGGTAGGCGGCTAAATGGGGGAGCAGGAGGTGCATGCTGACAACTGCCAGTTCGCCAGTCCGAAACTACAATAGTTTATGCCAACGAAACGTTAACTGGGCCACATGGAACAGTTGAAGCGCTATGCCCCACAAGGGGCAAGTGAGTATGTTGGTGGTTGGCAAGTTGAGCATAAGGTCCTAACCAGATTGAACGCAGAATGCAGCAGCAGTGGCAGCAGCAACAACAACAACAGGTAGATCTGTCGCGGTGACACAGCGGCGATGACAGATCTACCTGTTGTTGATGTTGCTTCTGCCGCTGCTGCTGCATTCTGCGTTCAATCTGGTTAGGGACTTAGGTCCAAGCCAGATTGAACGCAGAATGCAGCAACAGCAACAACAACAACAGGTAGATCTATCATCGCCGCTGTGTCATCGCGACAGATCTACCTGTTGTTGATGTTGCTGCCGCTGCTTTCTGCGTTCAGTCTGGCTAGGGCCTAAGACGTAAGCAGTGGCAAGGGTAGCGCTTCGAGCGCCTTGGCAACAGTCGAGAGCAGCTAGATTGGGCGATACGATTAACCGAGGGTTGCCTTCGGTTTTAATCCTGTCTTCCTTATTTCGGGAAAAACTAACGACGAGAGTGATAGGTTGAGAGTGGTTGTTAGGTACTCTATGCCGATGTGTCGGGATGCGGATGCCATCTGATCTCAAGATTTTGGAACCTTCAGCTTTCTTGATAGCTGCGGCAACTTCGTCCAGGGTGAATTACATCGTTTGGTCAATAGTGAGCTTGTGGCTCCTACAACGTCACTGACCGTTTTATTGCCAAATTCGATGGCAATGCCCCCTTTGCTGTCAGTTGGATTAGTGAGGGCTCTAACTCTGAATTTAAGATTGCAGCTGTTGAGATGGGCACACTCCAGTTTGAGCGTTTGTGCTTAGCTGCTTGTTCAGGTTTCTCTAATTCTTGGATCGCTGGTATCTTTGTGGATCCGATTTCTCTCGTCGGCCTATCTGGCTGCTGATGTGGGGAAGTTAGGTCTGAGCGTTGGGATTCGTCCTGCAGCCGCTTTGATCAGCACTCGTCTGAAAAAGGTCGATTCAGCAACACGCACTTCTAATGGCGTCGGTAACGCAGCAAAAGGCTGTCCCAGTCAGCTTTATTGTAGTTCATAAAAGTGCGGTGCTCTGCAGGATGTAGTTTCGAGGGCCTGTCGAGTCTGATGCTGATCGGCAAATGATAATATGTAGATCACCTTAGTTGAATTGAATTAATGGAGAAGATCAGACGGTGTATGCACTATGTGTGGAATACTTTTTTGACAATTTCCGAATACATACCTAGTCTAGCCATAAATATTGTTACAAGGTTTGGCAACCCTGCAGAAAGGAACCGTTATATTGCATTTCTTAAAAATTGAGCTAATCGCTATAGTACGCTTGTGCTTGATGCATTTGTCATCATTTGAGTTTAATTTTTAGTGTAGTGAACATGGATTGGGGTGACAAAGAAAATAGAATTGCTGTGATTGCACTTCATAAAGTAGGAATGCGACCAAGTGATATTTTTAAGACTCTGCATACCCTTGGTATAAGCCGAATGTTTGTATATCGGGCTATTGAAAGATTTAATGATACGTCTGGAGTAAGTGACCGTGAAAGAAGTGGCCGTCCGCGAACTACTCGAACACCTCAAGCGGTTAAAGCCGTGCGCGAGAGAATTCGCCGTAATCCTCTTCGGAAACAAAAAATTTTATCGCGTGAGATGAAAATACCCCAAAGAACAATTTCACGTATCATCAAAAGTGACTTGGGGTTGGGTGCTTATCGTAGATCTACCGGGCATTTACTAACAGATTCGTTAAAAAAAAAATAGAGTGGAAAAATCAAAACGATTACTTTGCCGGTACGCAAACCAAGAACACCGTAAAATTTTGTTTACGGACGAAAAAATTTTTACTGTCGAAGAAACATTTAATAAACAAAACGATAGGGTTTATGCTCGCAGTGCCAGAGAAGCTTCTCAAGTTGCCCAAAAGGTTCAAAGAGGTCATCATCCAGCCTCAGTAATGGTTTGGTGGGGTGTTAGCTACAACGGGGTGACAAAGTTGCAATTTTGTGAGAAGGGCGTCAAAACGTCTGCCAAGAAAGTGTCCTTGAAAGTGTAGTGAAACCTCTCAACACGTCATTATTCAAAAATCAGCCTTGGAGCTTCCAGCAAGATTCTGCACCAGGTCATAAGGCGAAGTCAACCCAAAAATGGCTTGAAGAAAATGTTCCAGATTTTATTAAAGCTGAAGATTGGCCTTCCTCTAGCCCAGACCTGAATCCGTTGGATTACGAATTATGGTCTGTCTTAGAGCAAATGATGTGCTCTAAAAGACATTCTAATATCGAATCCTTAAAGAAGTCTCTTACACATGCAGTCGCCAACTTTCCGATTGAAGTCGTGCGTGCTTCCATAGATAGATGGCCAGCTCGATTAAAGGCTTGTGTAAAGGCAAAAGGCAATCACTTCGAATAACTTGTTGCAATTTCCGTTGTTGACAATGCATTTAATAAATAAACAATGATTTCTTAACATATAACACCTCTTTTATTGAACAGTGCTTCAAAAAGTTTGTAACAGTATTTATGGCTAGACTAGGTATATAAAAAAAATGATACAAAGTATCTACACTGCATGCAGATACATCGGAACATGGATATGTCTTTGGCTACCGACTGCGTGGAACCTGTTGTGTTGAAGATATCGACGTAAGTTTTATAAAGATCCCAGTACAGTTATACTGGATGAAATCATTCGACAAAACACGTCCCACGCTTTCGGTAGGCATAAGACATATCCATGTACCGATGTATTTGCATGCAGTGTAGATATTCGTCATAATTTTTGCAATTGTAAAGTTACTTGTCTTTGCACAGATGTTGCAAGTTCGTTTGGAAATATCAAACTGATCGAAATTGTCAAAATTTGCAGGTCCATTTAAATTAAACTAGACTGGCTTGACAATTCTGAGAGCCTGGTTGGAAATACTCTGTAAACCAATCGGCTACTACATTCATAGAACTCGGAAAAATTTTCAATGGGCTTGTTTCCTCTTCTGACCCCCGAGTAGCACAACAGACATTTCGTATTACGGTCAGATTTTTAGGATGACCTCACAGCTATAAAACATATCCATGTCAAAAAGCAGGTTTAACCAAAATCTCGAATGGATGGGTATAAAATATGTCCACGTTGTCGAAATGGAGAAGTTTACCGAAACTCATCAACAGCCAACGGTAATCATAATTTGCTTCAGGGTACGTATAATACGTTCATTGCAGACTTCCCAGTTCCAGGTCAAATTCCATCAGATGATTGAACCCCTGTCCAGTTGGTCTATCATGCAAATGTATTGTACACAACTTTTCTACCTGTTAAGTCTCCACTTATGCACACTTACTGCTTTCTAAGTGCAGCTCTCTTCATAAAGACTTTTTTAAACAATTTCATTCCAAGCCTGTATTTTAGTAAACCTGTCCATAGCAACTGTGCGCATATAGCCTCTTGAATAATCCGTTCATCGGCATTAGTACGTACACGAGCAGTATCCAATCTTCTCGAAAGGTCCTCTTGCGAAACCTGCTTGGTTGCGCATTTAAATCTGGATATATTGCAGCTTTGCTGGTGGCTTAAGATGGATGCATCAAGCGCCGCTCTTCGTACGTTCAATATTCGTTGGTTGATTTTCAAGAATTTAAAAATAGAAGAAATAAACGCATGATCATACGCACGAAACAGATGTGCTTATTTGTATGCGCACAGAGGAGAAAAATTATGGTATCCAACGCAATTATTTGAATTTTTATTTTTAATTTGTGAGCGATGTCTAGAGAGAGTCGGAAGATATGCATGTTTTGCATTGGAAAAATAATAGTTAAGCTGGGAGAGTATCGGATGATATACAGAGCAGAATTTCTATTTGCAGTCTCCATCCGGTGATTATCGATCGAAATCATCATTAATTTCACATCTATAATAAATAAACCATGATCATGGTTGTGAGTTACAGTCATGTACTCGTGTATCTCGCAATTGCCAAGATGAACAGTGAAGTGAACGGACTAGATTAGACTACTAATTGTCTTAACCCTGGTCGTTCATACCAGCCGTGACACCTAAGTGTCAAAATCTCCTCAGTAATTACCTGATATGACGCGTGCTCAATACTAGCTCAGCTATCGGTGGGCGGAGTTGTTGAAGGTCAAACTTCCTCGTCATCGCTACAAAAAAAAAGAGAATTTCACGCGTCTACCCGAATCCCGATGGTAAACGGGAAGTCCCTGACCAGGATATACGAAAAGACTAACGACCGACAAAATTATCCTAACCATCCCTGCCACTAGCACGGGAGCCCTCTTGATGGCAATGAGGCTCCGCGCTCCCTCCCCGACCTTGGGTTGAGCCGTGCGTTGACGATATACATTTATGTGATTTGACCTTGCTTCCTGAATCCCTTTAGGTCTCCTCCACCCTTTCACACTCATACAAAAAAAAACACCTGTTAGTCCCAGAGACGGAAAAGGAACTCCGACGGCCAAGAGAAAAATAATTGCAGTAAAATTATGGGGGGTAGTACGGATTCATTCCTCGTCGATACACGATACGGTACCCATCGCCTTGATTTCGGGAAGTCGGAGTCATGTTACAAGCGTAAAAGCCGGTAAGATGTAATTCCCTTTCTCCATTGACCATCGAAACAGGATAAGCCGGGTAAGGACGAGTTCCGAAATCCGACTTGTTAAGAAAAAGAGCTATAGAAGGTCAGTGCCTACACATAAAAGTGGGGAGACGTTCGACGGACTCGGATTGGAAATCGGGAGTAAACTTCCGATTCCGGTAATTCCGAAAGGTCCCTTTGGTCGAATCGTCTTACGAACGATGCAAAAGCATCCTTTGGCAAAATGGCCTGTTGGGGGATAGAAAATCCTACTCTACATGGGTACCCTATACTTATAACGTCTAGGGTATAAAAATGTAGTAGGACTTTATAAGTCCCTGTGTGCGTGCAGCACTAAAGTGAGAATGGAATCTCAAAAATTCTCAAAACTCCGGCAACGGATCAATAATGCGATCTCACGGTGAAATGAGGTCCAAGGGTGACCGAAATCTCCCTAACGGTAAATTTGTTAGCCCCACGTTGGGCGCTATTTGTAACGAATTGTGTTGCGTGAGCTGAGCTCAGAATTGAGGACGGAGATCGAGGTACGGTCGTTCAGACCAGCCGTGACACCAACTGTCAAAATCTCCTCAGTAATAACCTGAAATGACGCGTGCTCGATACTAGCGTAGCTATCGGTAGTGTGGGCGGAGTTGTACAAGGTCAAACTACCTCGTCATCAGTAAGTACAAAAAAAAAGGCTATTTCACGTGTCTGCCAAGAACGCCGAAGGCAAACGGGAAGTCCCTGAACAGGATATACAAAAAACGAAAGAACGACAAAGGAGATTTTGACACTTAGGTGTCGTGACTGGTCTGAACGACCTCGTTCAATTCGTTACAAGGATTGCCATGGTCATCCCCAGCATACATAGACCACATCTGGGTCCGTTACTGTTACCGCTCCCACACGGGATGCATAATCCCGGCCATACTATGCCTGGAGCCAGCCTTTAGCGCACAATGAAACGTTGCAGCTGACCAACATCAACGCCTTCCTATGGAAGCCGGAGCGACCCGTTCATCAGAACGGCCAAGAGCTGCCACACACCCTCAACGCCCGACGGAATAAAGTATGCTAATACACACACACATACTCAAACTCGACACGTTGCGCTACAGCAACAACACCAACATCAAGTCCCCTAGCTCGTTTAAGAAGTCGGAATCAAGAATTAACGTTCTCAAACTTGCGAAGCTCGAGCACCCAAAGGGAAAATCGAATGGACTATCCTCTTCTTTCTCATTACCACAACATCTACGGATGCCGTTATACGGCAGCCGAAGCCTCCTATTAGAAGTTTAGTTTAAAAAATAACTGAAAAATGCGTGTCCGGCTGTGGGAGCGTCCGGTTAAAAGAGCCTAATTTGCACAACAATAGAAATATGGTGCGTTAGGGGTTAGACCATAGTATGTCCGACGGTAAGTTTGATAGCTGAACTGGTATTACGTCTAAAAACCCCTTTAGCATGCTACGATGGGCTTCACAAGCTTTCTGCTGACTGCGGATAATTTCCATTTCTTCACAATGAATCCCACCCGCATAGCTGAAACTTAAATAAAGCAAATACTGTGTACGTTCTCCTCTATTCGAAAACAATACCAACTGAAAGTAAAAATAGCATCCGATCTTAAAAAAAAACGCTGTTATTCTAGCTTTTCGAAAGCATTTCCTCTATAGCACAACATTGAAATTTTTCTAAATAAAATGTCGAAAAGAGAGATCTGCATCGAATCTATATTAAAAATAGCCAAGAAAAAAAAACTTTCTATTTCATTGACGAAAATATCCATGAGACTTCTGCTACTCTGTTCTTTGTGGCACTTGTCATTGCAGTGTTCATGATAATATAGGGTTTTCCAATAGGGTCGCGTGCGGTGGAATAAAGCGAAAACAGAGTGGAACGATTGAACTTCTAGGGGCAACCGCTAGATGTAGTCTAAATAAGTATAAAGCTTTGTGTTACATAGAGGTGAGGATCTCTCCAGATAAGTCACCAGGGCAGAACGCTAAACCATGTTTAATGGTTAATATTGTTGTTGTTATAGAGCGTATTATTTCTCTGACCTGGATAGGTCAGGATTCGCAAAAGAACGCTCCCAGTGGCTGCACACTGGAGCAGTTGGAAATGGACCCCGATTTAGGACGAAAAATCAATCATAAAGCCGCCATACATTATCCGATCCGTCGCCCGATCGATCGGCCGATGGATCGCCACAAAAAGTCAGTTGATCAAAAATTATACGGAACTATCAAAAAAATCGTCAACGATAAGCGCATACACAGGCCGATCCATCGGCCGATATCGATATCGGGCGACGGATCGGCCGATCGATCGGTGTGTGTATGGCACGTTTTAGCACGAGATCCATTATTATAATAGTAGTCAAATATACCAACTGAAACAAGCAAAATTGTCGCATTTTGAGAGGATCATAAGTGGCAAATGCATCCAGAAAAATTCACTGTTTGGTGTGGACCATTGTCCCCCACTTTTTCCAAAATGAAGCTGGCGCCGCCATAACTGTCATCTGTCACGTCGGCGAGAGGTACAGGTCGGTGAAAATGGACGAATTTCTACGACGGATCAGTTTTCAGATTCTTGGAGCTTTTTTCTGATTTTCTTAGAAACGCTTTTCGGTGCGGTTTCTATTCAATGGAACATGTTCCACGTAACGTCATTTTTCGGAGTATAATTTTTTTTCGGTCTATTAGCGGTCCATGTCACTCAAACTATTCTGACAGCTCACAGCTAATACCTTCGGACGGTCGCCAGTTTTCAATTGCTGTAGTGCGTAAATTGTGTAGTATACATTTTTTGTGAATTTGTGGAAGTGGCAGTATTCGTAGAGAACAATTCAATTCAAATGTCTGACAGCTGATGGATCTGAAGGGATCATAGTCGTTTCTGGGACAACTTATAATCCACAGACCCGGGTCCGGATCGGAACTGGACCACGTTTCTGATTTTGGTGTTTTGAGACCGCGACCAATTTGTGGCCTGAATTGGAAGATACGGATCTCAACGACATGTGATTCCAACAAGATGGCGCTACGTGCCACAAAGCGCTGCAACAATCGATCTTCAACGGCAAGCGCCCTTAGTGGAAAACCCTATGTTTTTCTCCTCAACATTTTTCATGTACGAACTACGAACACGGCATCAACGTGACTATCATCATCATCATACTGTCGCCATTCTTATCAGAGCCAACTAAATAAATAAAAATATCTTTGTTAAGCAGAAAGCTTAAAAACGCGTTTGACGCCCGATAAAAATAAGACCCGCATATCAAAGAAAATGTTGTGCAAATTACACCTATTATGACCATAGTTGTGACATATTATTGTTCGTCCGTTGTCTACAACGTCTTATCTACAGAAGAATGAAAGAAGCGTGGATCTATAATTTGTCGCCAAAACAAGCTATTGTACATACTAGCGTAGTGGAAGAAATGACGTGGGCCAATCTGCGATTTGTTTATTATAAACATGTTTCTGAAAAAATGCGAAAAACAGCTTTCATTTTGTACTATCTACGAGTATACTAATGTTAACGGAATGTACTACTGCATAGTAGATGATGTCTTTCCTATTAACATATCTAGTTCATGTTGACAAATGGGAAGATTTCACAGGTTGGAGAGATGTTTTGAATATGATAATGACCAGGGGTTTACAATTTGTCAGGCAATGGAATGGAAAATATTTGTGTCTTAAACGTGCTATACACACACCGATCGATCGACCGATCCGTCGCCCGATATCGGTTCCATATAATTTTTGATCAGCTGATATTTTGTGGCGATCCATCGGCCGATCGATCGGGCGACGGATCGCATCATGTATGGCGGCTATTATATCGATCCCTTGTGATGATCAGTGATCAGTGTTTTTCAAACAAACCATTTAAAGGTTGTTTTTTTTCATCAAACTATTTGTATGATTGACAAGCCTATCCCTTAATTGGTCAGTATGGGTTTTTAGCATGACCGAATTGTTGCTTACATTCGTGAACCACACGATTTCAGCGACAGAGATATATGTTTTTGTTGATATTATTTTCTTTCCCAAGTTAGGTCTTCTTATTACCCTTTCCCCATACAGGAGTATGTCGAGAAAATGTGGGACATCACACCAAGACCATCTCCACCAGGAAACCAATACTCTACCCATAAGAAGCCACAATAATCTGCTTTCAGTGCAATATCTAGTTGGTTGTTATCGAGGTGACTACTCAAGTTTTGCTCTAATGGACAAAATCCCACCGCCATGACACATCAGGCGCAACCTAAGTGTCAATTCGTACTATTCCCGAATCGACCACAGCATCCAGAACACCTGCCCGGCATGCAGTAATACTCCCCACGACGTTGAGCTCATCTTCAACTGCCCAGCAACATCGACGCACCTTACACCTAAAGCGTTATGGACATGGACAACCCCATCGAAGTGGCTACGAAACAAAACTGTAATGGGCGGTTTGGTGTAGTGATGTGTAACACAGTAACGAGTCGTTCTTTTTGAACGACTCAACAGAATGAGCGAAAGATTCGGCACAACGACAAAGCCTCCGAGTTTAAGAATGACACACTGTAAAATTAATACTTGAATTAAATCCCGCATAAATACTACGCAACGCATAGAAAATCCACGCTCATTCAAAATTTCTGATTACATATTTTATATTTATTACTTTCATTCACATCCTATCCTAATATCGATCTGAAACTAAAACCACTATTATCTATCTACTAAACCAATCCCATTTAAATCCATTCATAATCATCTCTATGCAGTATGCAATGCACGCATTGTGTATACTTCTAAATATACACACAACAACCTATGCTGACTGCAAGCAAATCAAAAATCATTTGCTTACATCGCACCGCACATCCAAGTTTCCCCAAATACGTAAAACAAGCAAAACATTCTAAAACAAAAGTAATCGTCTTGTATCATCATCTCAAGTTCAACTTTAGTTGAGAAAACGATATCAAACCAACAACCAGGCAAGTTCCTCTGTATACTGTGGCACAAAATGTGTTATTCGCAATGGGAGTTTTGAGTTTTTAGCACAAACCGCACACTTCTATATTTCACTCACTCTGTGCTGTGAGACATACTGGGTTGTGGTGATCTGATAACACAAACATTGATTATTTGTTTAATTCAGTATAGACTGAAATTCAGATGTTTCAGTCACGAAGCGCATACTCCAATTACTCAAATTCTCTGTCAAATGAGGAATTCATGGCATGGAGCTTTTAGAACAGAGTGGAATGATTTGACTGACTCCGAATATAGAGAAAAAAAATTGGGGTCGCTCACCTCAGGCTGGCAATCCCGTTTCATGGGAAATAGCGGTCCGATCTGGCTGGCTTGAGCTGAAAGGAATTGGGGGGTGGCTGACTCAGAATTTGGGTCAAAAAAGGCAAAACGGGGTCGTCCATCCTAGATTGGCAACCCCGTTTTCATGGGAAGTAGTGGTCGGATCTGGCTGGCTCGAACTAAAGGGCATTGGGGGGTCGCTGACTCAGAATCTGAGGTCAAAAAAGGCAACAAAAAATTGGGGTCACCCATCCCAGATTGGCAACCCCGTTTTCATGGGAAATAGTGGTCCGATCTGGCTGGCTCGAACTAAATGGCATTGGGGGTCACCGACTTCGAATCGGGGGTAAGAAATAAAGGAAAAAACTGAATTTTTTAAAACTACGACTTTTATTGAATATGTTATTTTATTAACCAAGTTTCATACTCTTTGCATGACTCTTTTTGAACGACTCTTTTTGAACGACTCATTGGAAAGAGTCAGAGCTTATGTGCTGGCACAGTGAAAAGACTCATTATGCCCATCACTAGTTTGGTGAGCATGTGAAGGTGCCCGTGGGGACGGAGCCTAAGGTAGCATAATGACCGTGGGGGTAAGGCCGTACCATCTGGCGCAGAAAAAGGCCCCTCAACGAGCTAAGCCGCGACTTAGGTTTGCTGTAGCTCAGTTCGGGAGAAGTGGGCGGTGTTTTCGCCGTTCGTTACCCGTGTCCTGGGGAAGACAACACAAACATGGAAGGCAAAAATAGGGAATAATAAAAATGGGGCGATAATGATGGATGGTTGGCGGACGGCGCATTGGGTCCGGGTGTAATGGGACCCACGGCCTCTGGTTTCGTACCACCGACAGATCATTACTCATCAGGTGCTGCCATCGATCTGAATATAGTTGATTACAGAACCGAACACACAAATTTTATAATACTTTGCTACAACAACATCATCAATACTGGCTTACAAGATAAATTTTTACCGAAATTGCAAGCGCTTTTACAGATGAAATATATTTGCAAAAGTTGAATTGTCACAGTCTTCCTGGGGGTAAAGTCCGCCTCTAATGAGCGCTAACTCTTAATCATAGGAGCAGTGATAACCTAAAATAAAAACTTGTGTTAGTAACTCGCAAAATCTGATTGATCAGACTATAAAGAGTTACATTCGTATTTCAATTTGTTTCCATGTCACCAGAGCTACATATGACGTGGCGAATAGTTCAAAGTCTGGTAAAGCTCAGCGTACGTAAATTATATTAACTGACAAAACGCGACATAATCAAGTTTTTATCAATTAATAGCTGCGTTTTTTTTTCGTAGAGAGCAGAGTAGAGCAAGTTAAGTGGTAAAAAAACGATCTAGAGCAAATTGGGGTAGCGAACACGAAAACGGGGCATATCTTTGCTGGGAGTGTGTCTTGGTTTAGTTAGAATTTAAATGTCAGCTCCAATTTCAAGCGAAAACTTAAATCCTTAGTACATATATAATCCAACGAATTTCCTTTAGGTAGCAAAACTAATTTGCTTGTTTTCTATTCCAAATAATTACACAAAACGAACATTTGATTGACAGGAAATTAACTTTATGTGCTTCCCAAACTGTAAACTGTTCGAAAATTTCGACACCTGCGCCGCCTGCATTTCAAAATGCAGACTACTTAACGGGGCAGAATTCATGCACTGACGTTTTATCCAGAGCAGCTCAGATCAAATTTTTAGTGTAATTGTGTGGACTTAACCTGCTCTGTTCTGTATGGATCTTGAAAAAAAATGCGCCTAATATAATTCACAGATAATAGGTCCGTTTTTTTCGTACAGAGCAGAGCAGAGCAAGTTAAGCGACGAAAAAAACGATCCAGAGCAATTTAACGGAGTAGGGTTTTGTCTTTGCTAAGGGAGTGTGTCTTGGTTTAGTTGGAATTCAAATGTCAACTAGAATTTCAAGAGAAAACTTAAATGCTTAGTACATATACAATCGGACAAATTTCCTTTAGGCAGCAAAATTATTTTTAATGTTTACTATTCCAAATAATTACACAAAACGGACAATTTATTGAGAGGAAATGAGCTTTATGTGCTTCCCAAACTGTAAACTGTTCTAAAATTTCGACGCCTGCTCCGCCTGCATTTCAAATGTGGAACTACTTAACGGAGTAGAAATCCTGCACTAACGTTCTATCGAGAGCAACTCAGATCAAATTTTTAGTGTAATTGTGTGGTCTTAACCTGCTCTGTTATGTATGGATCTTGAAAAAAAACGCGCCTAATATAATTCACAGATAATATACAATTCAGATAATTGCTGATTACCTAATAATTTGCCACAATTTTCTTAATCTTGACTTTTATTTTAACTTTAATTGTAGCGTTTGTTGCCCACTGATTCGCATCGTTAGAAATGTTTCACTAAACGCGCATGGAGAACGAAAAAGTCTTCGTTAATTTGACCATGATTGAAGAAGATTGATTTTAATAGAATTTCATTACAATTGGAGACTATGCATGCGAACATATCGCGTGTCCATGAAAATCACATCAGAATTTTATTAAAGAGTTGTCGTTGGTTTTTAAGTTAAGCGCGCACAACATGATAGTGTGGACAGGTCACATTGCGCTCATATAGTAATTGGTGTATCAATTAGATGAATTTTATATTAAGTTTCACGCACGGTGACGGATGGACCAAAGGACTCACAATGACTGCAACACTACTCCATGGCATTGATCTCGTCATCACGATTCAGAAAATACTTACTATATTTGCTAGGTTTAGTGTGAGTTAGTTAGTCCTGTTATCCTGACGTCCACCAGCAGTAGCACTAAAAATGTCATCGGGTGATGATTTAGTAGGTCACTCTGCCTCGCCATCGCTGCTAAAAAAGTATCACGCGTCAGGCCGAGTGCCGAAACAAACGAGTAAGTCCCTCACAAGATATATGAAAACCAGTCCGAAGCGTATATACCCTAGACTTGTACAGACCTAGTGGTGATACCAAAAGTACCAATTGGCAACGACCACATGCATTAAGAATGGGTCTCCTATATGGCCAGTTCATAGGGGAGGTTGGCACTCATTCAGTAGGATCTTGAACATTCTCAAAATCAATTAACTAACTAACACATTCTACAAATATTTGTCGAATTTTTCAAGTCGCTAGCTTCATTCTATCGAAAGTTATTGCTTATTTGAAGTTTCACTTGTAGGGGAGGTAGGGGTTCCTTGGGTCGGATCCTGCTCATATTCAATACAAACTAAGTAGGTCTTACTAGCAACATTCCACCAAATTTTTAACTCGGTAGTATCATTCTATAGAAAGTTATCGTAATTAAGGGAATATTTAATTTTTTGAAATTTGTAGGGGAGGTAGGCGTTTTTTGGAGAATGTTAATCCTTTTTTTAATGTAAATTATGAAAACTATATTATTTGTTATAGTTATTTAACATAATTATTTTTATTTAAATTTCTCTACATAATTATTTTTATTTAAATATCTCTATTAGATTAAATAGTAATATGTATCAACGACAATTGAATTATAATTAAACAAAATTTTTTTTTTATTTTTTTTTTGACATTTCAAATCGATGGTAGAATTGTTTTTTTAAATTTTAATATTACAAAGTATTTTTGTAAAGTGTTTCAAGAGACGACGCCACAATACTCCCCCCTCAGCGAAGGCTAAATTTCGCGATATGAAAATGGAACGGTCGTAACTCTACCAGAACGAGTTGTAACAGAACGAGAAGATATAATACTCGTATGAACGGAATTTCGTTTTAAATTAAATGATACGCTTTTTGGAGAAATGCGAGGAGATTTATTGACAACATTTTTACAAGATTGTTGTTGACCATTGTTGCAAGAATCCTCTGTACAAGACAAGTAACAAGGTTTAAGCCTATTAAGAGATACATTGATTTCCCGATCTTTAATTTTTAAAGTGAAAAAGTGTTTATCACGTTTAATAATAGGAAATGGACCTTCATAAGGTGTCTGTAACGGAGAACGTATTGCATCTGTTCTAACGAATGCATGAGAACAAGAATTCAAATCCTTAAAAACAAAAAACTTGTTAGACGCGTGATTGGAAGAACTTGTAGGTTTAACTAAAGAAAGATGTGATTTTAAGTCATCGACGAAATCACTTTGAGGCTTAAATTTAGAAGCATTATCAAAAAAATCACATGGGAGACGAGGATTTAGGCCAAAAACTAATTGTGCTGCAGAAGCTGAAAGGTCTTCCTTGAACAACCTAAGGCCTAATAGAACAAGAGGTAACACTTTAGTCCATGATGGATTGTTATATGCCATGATAGCAGCTTTTAGAGTTCTATGCCAGCGTTCAACCATGCCATTGGATTGTGGATGATAGGCGGTAGTCCGATTTCTGCTGAACCCCAACAAACGTCCTAATTCTGCAAATAACTCGGATTCAAACTGTCTACCTTGATCGGTCACGATAGTCTGAGGCACACCAAAACGGGAAATCCATTCTCTGACTAAAGCTTCAGCACAGGATTGAGCCGTAATACCAGAAAGTGGTATTGCCTCAGGCCATCGAGTGAAACGATCAATGATGGTAAGACAGTATGAGAAACCTTGGGAAGATGGCAAAGGACCAATGATGTCAACATGAATGATTTGAAAACGTTCCGAAGCTTGAGCAAAGTTACCAAGAGGCGCTTTGATATGCCGAGAAATTTTAGATTTCTGACAAGGTATACATTGGCGAGACCACATGTTTACATCTACATTCATGGATGGCCAGAAATACTTGCTAGTAACAAGACGCCTTGTGGAACGTATACCAGGATGCGCCATGTGTATCGACAAAAAAACTGTTTTGCGGAAAGCTTCAGGCACAAACGGTCTGACGTTTTTGTCTGAAACCTCACAATAAATTTGATAATCAGTACCCGGAAAAGATATATTTTTGAAGGAATAATTAGGATTATTTAAAAGTTCCTGTAAATCGGAATCTGACAACTGGGAATCAGCCATAGCTCTGAAATCTATGTTACTGGGAACCGTAATTTCCTCAAGACGAGATAAGGTATCAGCAGTAACATTATCACGACCAGCAATATGACGAATATCCGAAGTAAATTCGCTTATATAGGAAAGGTGTCTAAGTTGTCGAGGATTAGCCTTATCCGGATTTTGCTTTAAAGCGAAAGTTAGCGGCTTATGATCTGTAAAAATGGTAAATAATCTTCCTTCGACAAAAAACCTAAAGAATTTAATAGATAAATACATAGCAAGAAGTTCTCTGTCATAAGTACTGTAATTTCGTTGAGTGGTATTGAATTTCTTTGAAAAGAAACCCAATGGTTGCCAAGCACCGTCGACAAATTGTTGCAGAGCTGCGCCGGCAGCTATGTTAGAGGCATCAACAAAAACAGCTAAAGGAGCCTCAGAAATAGGGAAGGCGAGAAATGAAGCTTCGAACAACTGTTGTTTAGTGAATTCAAATGATTTAATTGCTTGAGGAGTCCATACAACTTTACGTTTGTCAGATTTGCGCGAGCCAATAAGATGCTCGTTCAGTAGTGCTTGGTGATGTGCTGCTCGAGGTAAGAAACGACGATAAAAATTTATTATGCCGAGAAATCGTCTGAGTTCCTGAATAGTGTTAGGCAATTTCATTTCCTTAATCACTTGGCATTTGTCTGTTGAAGGCTTAATGCCATCAGAAGAGATCAAATGACCAAGAAACTTAATTTGCTGCTTGTAAAACGAACACTTGTCAACGTTAATTATAATGCCGAATTTAACCAATCTGTCGAAAACTATAGACAAATGCTTAATGTGCTCTGTTTCCGATTTTGAGGCGATGAGAATATCATCTAGGTATGAAAAACAGAAGTTTAAGTCTCTAAGTACTTCATGAATAAAACGTTGAAAGGTCTGAGCAGCGTTGCAAAGTCCGAAGGTCATCCTCGTAAATTCAAATAGTCCAAAAGGTGTACAGATGGCAGTTTTAGGAATATCTGCAGGATCTATTGGAACTTGATGATAGGCCTTTACCAAATCCAAAGTTGAAAAAAATGAACAACCAGTTAAATTGTGGGTAATATCTTGGATATTTGGTATAGGATACCGATCAGGTGTTGTTTGAGAATTTAGACGACGATAATCGCCACACGGACGCCATTCGCCATTATTTTTCTTAACCATATGCAGCGGGGAGGACCAAGGACTGTTTGAAGGTCGACAAATTCCTTGCTGAAGAAGAAAGTCAAACTCTTTCTTAGCTGCAGCAAGTCTGTCAGGGGCTAAACGACGAACTTTGGAAGCCACAGGAGAACCAAACGTGGATATGGTATGTGTGACATTGTGCTTAACAGGTTGGATGAAATTACTAGGGAAAGTAAGTGCTCGATGTGTAGAGAGGAGTTCTCTTACACGAGGATCCAAGGTCTCGTCTACTTGGACAGAAAGAGTAGATAAGGGACCTTTCGAGATTAACCCAACAGAATGAAGATTAGTAGTTGGATCTATGAGCATTTTCTTAGAAACATCAACCAATAAGCCAAAGTGACATAAAAAATCAGCTCCAATGATGGGCTTGTCGATATCAGCAATGACAAATTCCCATGTAAAAATTCTTCGCAGATTAAGATCAAGAGTGAAACGTCTTCTACCATATGTGTTAATGGTAGATGTATTAGCAGCTGCAAGTTTGAGAGAGTCGGGAAAACGTCTGCAGGCAGCTGAAGCAGGAATCACCGAGATATCGGCACCCGTGTCAATTAGAAATCTACATTTGGTAGAATTATCAAAAATTGTAAGGCGACATGAACCAGATCTAGCAAAGTCAGTCGCCGAAGACTTCACGCAATTTAGTTTTTTGACGAGGCATCATTTTTGGTGTTAGAAGAATCGAAAGACTTAAAAGAACAAGGTTCAACACATTTGTGGGCTTTGACACCAAATTTGAAATGGTACCAGCAATATTCTTTTTTCGTTTTACGGTTCCGGGAATTACTGCGGGAACGAGATTTGTTTTGTTGATGCAATTTCGTGTCTTGAATTGTACGAGTAAGAACTGCAATTTGAGATTTAAGCTCATTTAGTTCTTTTTTCATTAAATAATTTTCATTATCAACACTGAAAATAGAAGGTCGTACAAAAATTTCACTAACTTTGTCCGCACTGGCTAATAAGTCTTTAATTGAACCGGAAGAATTACAAGCAAGAATAGCTTGAATATTGTCAGGAAGACGTTGAAGCCATAGAGTCTTCAGAAGGTCTTCGCTGACTTGTTCTCCAGCCAATTGCCGCATCTCTCTAAATAATTGTGAAGGCGATTTATCACCTAAAGAAATATTTGTGAGAAGTTGCTTTAATTTTGTTGCCTCACTCAAAGAAAGACGAGAAATCAATGCATCCCTCAATACTGTGTAGGGCTGTTCTAATGAAGGCTTGCACACTAAGTCACCAACAACTTTAATTGCCTCGGAATCGAGTATAGATAATAAATAATTAAATCTTGTTGTCTCCGAAACTATCCGTGCAACATCAAATAGAGCTTCCGCTCGTTTAAACCACAGCTCCGGCAAATCTTTCCAAAAAGGTGGAAGTTTAATCGACACCGGACCTATAGTTAGAGGGGTTGAGGAGCAAGCGGTATCCTCCTGAGTTGACATAATGAAACAAACACAAAAACTATTTGTTAAAAAAAAATGTTTGTCAGAACTAGATGAAATACCTCTAAAGCTACAATTCGACCACCTTTACAATAATTCCAAATTACTTAATACTTGTCTGAATTACAGAACTACGTTACTCAATTTTCATTTGATGATGACGAATGTCTTCTTTCTCCTTGAGATGCTAAAGCTGTATTACTGAGTTATGGGTCGTCGGGGGCCGTCGGGTTTGTCGGGCACTAAATGCTGGGATTTTTGTTGCAATCAATGTTCCAACCATAATCGTTCCAAAGAAACCATGATGCGCCAGTCCCGGATATAAAGCGATAAACGATGTTGAGAGAAATGACAAGAATAGATTGGCAAAGATGAAAACCAGTTGCCTATTTCTTTTTCGGGCCTATTTCCTTTGTCAGGCCTATTCATTTGTCGGGCCTATTCTTTTGTCGGGCCAATTCTTCTGTCGGGCCTATTCTTCTTCTATCGGGCCTATTCTTCTATCGGGGTCACCATTTGTTGGAGAATGTTAATCCTTTTTTTAATGTAAATTATGAAAACTATATTATTTGTTATAGTTATTTAACATAATTATTTTTATTTAAATTTCTCTACATAATTATTTTTATTTAAATATCTCTATTAGATTAAATAGTAATATGTATCAACGACAATTGAATTATAATTAAACAAAATTTTATTTTATTTTTTTTTTGACATTTCAAATCGATGGTAGAATTGCTTTTTTAAATTTTAATATTACAAAGTATTTTTGTAAAGTGTTTCAAGAGACGACGCCACACGTTCCTTTAATCTGATTATGCCGAACTTACCAACACTTAAGCAGCTTTTCACCTCAGGTCACATGCCAAAAATCAGGTGTCTACGTCAATTGGTTGAAGAGCTATACACAAAAAAACCTGAAAAGTAGAGTAGTACGGGGCTCTTTGTAAGAAAATTACCGTTAGTTTTCAACTGATGGATTTTATTTTCCCAGGAGAGTATAAGATTACCCTCACCAGCAATATACTAAAGCTAGAGCTTTTCATGATTTTTTAATTGGGAGTTATAGATACATTTAATTATTTTACATATGAAGGGGAGGTAGGCGTTCTTTTGGCCTGATCATGCCCAATTTCAATACCATCCAACTAGATCATACTACCAACATTTGACCAAAATTTCAAGGCTCTAGCTTCATTCTATCGAAAACTATCGTGCGAACGGACAGACAGACGGACAGACAGACAGACAGACATGGCTAAATCGAATCAGTAGGTGACCCTGATATTGTAATTTATATTAATACATTGCTATACCTCCGGAGCCTCCTTTAAGGTGTTACATATTTTCGTCGTGACAAAAACAATATACCCTATACTATAAGTCTAGGGTATAAAAAGGTTTCGCATCGTACGTTTGAAAGCAGCAGAGGAAGGGCGAAAAGAAAAAGAAAGTGACCCTCGGGCACAGCCCGAGCCCCGTCAGGGCAACAGATTCGTCCCATATTCTCCGCTCCATACAAGGTAAAGGTATGCTAGCAATCCTTCCCGAATGCTGGTAATCCGACAAAATTCGCACGGTCTCATACGCTAAACAAGCCCCAGCAGTGTGTTAAAAGGTGGAAGGAAGTGCGTTTATGCGTACATATTTAACATTTGGCCTAGAGATTTGGGTGCGTGCATGTCACGTTAGCCTTTATTGGAATGCTTGTGACCTTAATTGATCCATTTTCTGTTTTTACGAATGTACCATCAATCAAAGTGCATCAACTGCGTGAAGGAAATACTTCGTTAGGGCTGTAGTACATGCACAATTATGTACATACTCGTACTTAACGTTTTGATTAACCCAACACACTGGCATAACCACAATGCCATCACTATCAATCACTGGCAACAACTGATATCAATATATCGGCGCGGTGCTAAGTTTCCTTGCAACGTTTCTCAACTCGTACCTACCTTCGATCAATTGTGATTCGAAATTTGAGCTGTATCATATCATGGCCTTCACCTGGCTGCTATCAGTTTCAAATCTATCTGAGTTTATTAAGAAAACGTGTGAAGAAACGTGTGTTAATATGAAGCAATTATCGTTCATGAAACTATAAATTACCGTGCGATAATTGAAGTGACACAGAAATCTCATTGCACAGGCACATGCTATGGCGGCGGCGCTCTCCACTCAGTTACAATTTAGATAATTTTCAATTATCTCAGATTGAATGTCGTTTCGTATGTTTTAGTTTAAAACACACAGAAAACGAGACAAACCCTATACGAGTATGTTTCGTCTGAGCTCTAGGCTAGGGCATTTAGCATCTTTATGAATGACGCGACCACAATGGCATTAGTTACCTCACTCAATTGGTTAACATTGTCATTGCACTGCGCCAGTAAAACTGTTGGCTTGGCATTGTTCCTGAATTGTTTGTTCCAAAAATAAGTGTAAACAAAAGCGAATTTTTGTTAAGTAGACAAATGATTCGCTCTGTTTAGTATAGGCATAAACAGAACCTAAATTGGCCCTCAACGAAGTGAACTGTGGTGTTATGTTTCATGAAGGTATTTCTATTGATTTATTGAAAATCGATGTTGGTCTTGGCCCGGCGGATTTGCAACCGATGCAAATTTCAATGTTGTTTTCCACGGGCTGTGTTTCTATAGTTACCTGTTGGCAAATCGGCGGTTGAACAAGAACAAGACATATAGGTTAAATGGGTCATGGGTGTCTGTATTCCCATGAGCGATTGCAGACCGCCCATAGAAATACTAAACCGCCAACAGCTAGTTAGAAAAACTGCCCATGTGAAATGGCATTAAATCTAAAAATCGCTTCCGCCAAAAGCTAGCTAGAAAAGCGCTTACAAAATCCGCCGCTAAAGCGTGTCCTGTCACAAAACCAAAGGGAAGAGCTAAACCAATGTGGTGGAGTTCTGAAATTGGTGAGCTCAGAACAACCTGCCGAAGGTGCTTCAATAAGGCTAAATCGTCCGGACTGAGCTCTGATTGGTAGCTATCTAAAAAACAACTCAGCAGGAGATCTAAGCGCAGCTCGTGGAAACTCTTCTGTGAGCCAATTGAGGAATCTAGCGACGCATCTAGGCTCTGTAAAGTCTTGTCCGCGGTCCCGACAATGCCCACTTATTTGGTAAAACAAGACGGGACTTGGACTTCCTCTAGTCAGTCTCAGTTGTATTGACTTGTTACTCGACACACACTTCCCTGATAGCTCTGCCCTTACTCCTCTCTGTAATGGCTATTGAGCCAAAGTTACTCCGTGTAACTTTGCGTCAATTCTTTCGAAGGGGAACATAATATGGGCCATTAACAGTTTTGATTCTTTCAAGTCCGCTGGACCTGACGGTATCATTCCCGCAGATCTACAGCTTGTGCTGGATGTAGTGTATCCTTGGATCGAATTCATTTTCAGGGGATGCCTGGAGCTGGTTTATATTCCCTATTTATGGAGGGAGGTCAGGGTTGTTTTCATTCCGAAAGCGGGAAAAAGTTCGCACGCGCGGCCAAAGGACCTTAGACCCATTAGCCTATCCTCATGTTTGCTAAAGGTGTCAGAGAGATTGATCGACACCTACCTGTGCAGCACTATTCCTGCTCAGTTACTGTCTGCCTCCCAGCATGCTTACTGAAAGGGAAGATCAGTGGATACAGCGATACATGCCTTGCTAGGTTGCATCGAAAAGTCTCTTGAATACAAGGACTTTGGTTGCTTTTCTGGATATTGAGGGTGCTTTTAATAATATAAAACCGGTGGCTATCACTGACGCACTTGCAAAGCTTGGTATACATGACTCAATCTGCAAGCTTATTTATCTGTTGCTGACTTCGAGGGTGATCTGCACAAAACTTGGCACAACATCTACGAGAAGGCATGCGAGCAGGATAACTCCTCAAGGTGGGGTCCTCTCTTTCCTTCTTTGGGATCTGGCGGTCAATAAGCTGCTTGTGGAACTGCAGGGGCTGGCGTGTAAACCAACTCCTTATGCCAATGACATTGCAATCGCTATCTCGGGTAAGTTCCCCTGTGTTCTCAGTGACATAATGCAGAGGGCCTTGTATGTTCTGGTAAAGTGGGCGAGTGGGGTTGGGGTTAGAGTGAATCTGACCAAAACGGAACTTGTTCTGTTCACCAGGAGATATAGGGTTCCTTCGTTCGAACCACCGTTAACGGAGGGCATAAGGTTGTTCTTACTGACGAAGCTAAATTTCTGGGGCTCATCCTAGATAAAAAATTATGCTGGAAGCCTAACATTCAGGAGCGAGTTAAAAAGGTCACTGTTGCATTGTACTCATGTAAAAACGCGATAGGTAGGAAATGGGGACTGCAACCGAGGGTGGTTTTCTGGCTCTATGTTTCGGTAGTGCGTCCTATTCTTATGTATGGGATAGTGGACTAGTGGACGGCGCTTAGAATCGCAACTTACAGAGGCTTGTTGGAGAAAGTTCAAAGGCTGGCTTGTGTCGCCATCATGGGAGCTCTAAAAACAACAGCCACTGCGGCCCTTGAAGATCTGCTGAACGTGGCTCCTTTGGACATTCTTGCCGAACAGCTTGCTGCTGGTGTGGCCATTCGCCTTCGTGAAACAATTCACGGACCATACCCACCACCGGGCATTCGACCATTCCAGCTGAAACCACGGACTATACCGTGTCGAAACTTGAGTTTGAGAGGAATTTCTACTGCCTGATCCCCTCTCGTGAGGAGTGGGCGGATAGTACCGCTCTAAAATTTGATACCATAAGCATCTATACTGACAGCTCCAAGAATGATGATGGCGTCGGGGCTGGTGTCTATTCTGAGATGTTGAACAGCAGACTGTCCTTCCGTCTCCCTGATTACTGTAGCGTGTTCCAATCGGAGGTTACGGCTATCTACGAAGCTATATCATGGCTAGGGCGTAATGTAATTTCGGCTAGTGATGTAATAATTTATACTGACAGTCAGTCGGTAATTAAATCGCTGGATTCTACTGTGTGTGTTACTCGAAGACACTTGCAGAATGTCGTGCCTTAATCCTACTGATGGGAAGCTTTCTCAACAGTACTCTTTGTTGGATTTCAGGTCACAGTCGCTTTGACGGCAACTGTAGGGCTGATGCACTGGCTCGCAAGGGTACTACTAGTGAAATCAGTGGTAGTTTTTGAAACGTTGGCATGCCTCTGGCAACTTGCAAATTGGCCTGGAGTACCGCTAACACATGTCGCGTAGCTAAGCAAATATGGCCTAGGCTGGATCCCAGTTGCTCTTTGGGGTTACTTTCGCTGGATAGAAAGCGAATTAGCAGTGTCGTGGGGGGTTATCACTGGCCATTGCCTCATTGGAGAGCATGCCAGGCGACTTCGAATACCGTACAATGATTACTGTAGAAACTGTGGGGACGAGGACGAGGAGGAGTGTTCATTTCATTTGCTCTGCTCATGCCGGTAGTAAGAAATTCACCTTTGGGTCTTATTACTTCACCGATCTGGACGACTTGAAGGAGGTGAGTGCGGGTCAGATTCATAGGTTGATTGTTCCCTCCGGATGGTCCGCGAATAAAGTACTGGTCGGAAGGGCTCTCTGTTGAGTCCATTTTAGTGGTAGCACAACGGACCCAATGGTGGTCTATGTGTGCTCCGTATGTCGGAGCAGCCCCTATAACCTAACCTAGCAAGAAAAATCGCTCATGAAAAATAACACTTTGTGCCGTTTTCCATGGGTGTTTTTTTTCCTATAGTTGATGGTTGGAGGTAGCGAGTATAAGAGGTTGAACAAAACACATAGAATTAAATGGATGTCTTGCCATGAGCATGGAGTTGTTTGCAACCGCAAACCGTTGCGGTCGACCAAAACCAACAACCATTGCTGTTGAATTATCGCAACCGCCTACGTCGGTTCTTGAGCTAGATTAACACCGTCAAATGTCTGCTTCTCCAAGAACCTGAAAAAAAAAACGAAAAAAGTGTGCGGATTTTGGATTTCGAGAGAAAAAAACCGCCATGGAAAATACTAGCACCATTGTTCCTGAGCGGTTTTGCGAACTAGCGGTTGTCGGTTTTTCTATGTGTGTGATTGTTGCGCAAAAATAAAATTCATAAGAAAACCGTCAATTAGCTAGAAAAACCGCCCATGAAAAACGGCACTTAGTGCGGTTTTCTTAGTGCCGCTTTCCACTGGCGGTTTATGATAGCCGCGGTTACCCTATGTATTTTTTTTATTGTACTTAGTAAAACTTAAACTTTACTTAAAAACAAAAAACTAAAAAGGGGGCAATCATCGTTTTTCTGATGTAAGAGTATTATCTCGAAAACTATCGAAGATACGGAAAAAGTTGCCCTTACCTTTTTGATTGAATGGCTCCATATCTTTCATTTTGTTTCAGAAATTTTTTCACTAGGGGTAACCGTTTTCAAATAAAAAAAATGAAACCGGAATATAGAGGACTACGCCTGCAATCCGAGGGTTTTGTAGCAAGCGCTTATTTTGGTATGTAGATATCGGATCCATTACATATATGGATAAAAAAAAGGGGTATTTTTAGTTTCCGGGGCCCGGGGTGAAAAAATCGTTTTTCACTCGGATTTTTTGCCACTTATCACTCGCGTCACCCTAAGACTCTCAAATTTGCAAAAAAAAAATAATTTTTTTTTTAATTTTTAAATTTTTTTTTTATTTTTTGTTATTTTTAATCTTAATTTTTTAATTTTTTTCCTTATTTTCTTGTTCTAATGATTTATACTGAGTGTTTGGTGTGTTTAAAACTGATCAAAACGCTGTTGCACGCAGAGCGAGCGAAGCGAGCGTTCATGTTTGTGCGATACTGAGGGTTGCGATCCCTTAAGCGCGGAGCGAGCGTAGCGAGCGGAGCCCACGCAAGGGGATTTGCGAATATTTCAATTTTCCATGCCTCCAATATTCCAAACACTCAGTATAAATTATGAAAAAAAAAAATAAAACTAAAAAAAAATTATAACTTAAAACAAAAATTAAAAATAAAAATTAAATTTTTTTTTTTTTTTGCAAATTCTTGACTTTTAGAGTGACGCGAGTGAAAAGTGACAAAAATCCGAGTGAAAAGTGATTCCCCCAGCCGGGGCCCCGGAAACTAAAAGGTTGCCATTTTCCCTTCTCCCTCTTTTCTCCTTTTTTCAAATTTGCAAAAAAAAACTCCAAAAATGGAATGTACTCGACGGTACCTCCGATACCCCACTTGCCTTCCAAACGAAAAAAAATCGACCTTCATTTCCCCTCTATGGGGATCCTCCCCCCTTAAAGTTGACCTATTACAATGTACTTTCTTCAGAGAATTATAGTACTTCTACATATTTCCACCAAATTTCATGCACGTAGCTTCGGCGGTTCGTGAGATATTTCATGGACAGACAGACAGACGGACGCATGACCGATTTCACAAGGGTTTTGTTTTTAACCCTAAAAAACAATTTTTTTTTGGAGGCACAACCTCGGATGCGTAATTAGCACCCCGAAAAACATAAATAGAAAAAATTTAAAACCACAACACAATTTGTTTTAGACAAACGACTTGATGACTAGACTATAAAAAGTACTCGTATGTCAGATAAAATATGTGCACAATTAAAATCGCATGCTAGGGAAACACGTACGAGAGTATGATGCAACTGTATACAGAGTGGCCTTCAATACGTACACGTGATAAATTTAAGATCTGAGATCTTTTCTCTCCCAATATATTGTGCAAATTTAATTTTAAACAACAATAAAACATTACGCTAATGGTACCACGAATTAGAAAAAAAAACAATCTCAAAGAAGATAATTACATAAAAAGCGGGTCTAGTTTATAAATGATGCGCCATTGCGTTCTGTTTTTTTTTCGTTAGACCACTTTCGTTGGATCGATGCCCATGAAGAAATTGTAAATTATATGTATAGAGCACTATAGCGTGGGCCTCACTTCATCTCCAATATTTCACTAATCGAAGAATAAATGGTAACTCTAGCAGAAAAGTCCAATTAAGTCGAAGGATTGGAAGCATGCTTTGATTTTAAAGATTTTCTTCGGCTGTACTAGGAATGAGAGGGAGCCAAAAGATGTATAGAACGCCCACTGTGATAGCCTTCAGAAAGCTACCTTTTACACTGAAACTGCTGCATGCATATTTTTCTTTCTTCTCCGGACATTCTTATTTTGGTTGAATGCCCCCGATGCGATGAGTTAATCGAAAAAACGCCTTGAACTTTGAAAGTACGAAATTTATTTATTTTTTGCCCATAGCATATGACCTCCAAAAACATGATATTATTTTGAACCACGCATAGCCGTAGATGAATAGCAATTAAACTCAATACGCGTAACATAAAATCTTGAATGACTAGTTACGCTGGATTCCGTTTGTTGCTGCATTTGATTAGCCCGATGGGTGAATACAATGTTTTTTCCCAACTTTTATTATAGCTTGTTATGATGGACCAAGTCTTTTCCTGTACACATGTTAGTTTCAGTTATGGTGGTTTTTGTCCATTGCAAAGGGTTATTTTTGATTGTAAAATATCTTTGTGGTCATTTGATTTTAAATACAGTAGAGTCCGCATATAACGAACCTCAAGGGACCGGCTGATTTGGTTCGTTATATCCGGAGTTCGCTATAAACGGATCATATAAGGGAAATACATATAGCATTCGTATTTGATATTTAAGTGTTGTATTTCATCAAAAGATACAAAAGTAGAACTATTACGAAATTATTTTTATTTTAAACATGGTCATATCAATATAAATACGCATGTACATAATGGAAGTATTTTAAGAAAGAAAGTTCAAAATTATCGATTGCTTATTTCTGGAAGTTAAATATGATTCATTTATGTGTGACTCAACTCGCGCAAAACTATTAAGTATGTCGATTGGTGCATTTCGAAGTTGCAAAAAATCGCGAATCTGACCCATCTTGTGAATTACATCGATAATCGGCGGAGCTGAATGTATCGTGTTGTGATATTCTACGGGATCTTCATCGTCGTCGTCACTTTCTGCCGATGAAACACTTGACAAAATTTGCTCATCGGTTAGATGTTCGGTGCTAATAAGATCCTCGTCAACTCGGATGTACTCACTGAACTCTACGTCTATGCCAGGTATGATCGTTTCGCTACTTTGTCTCAGCAACTCAGCAAGTGGAATGTCGTCTTCTGCATCAAATCCGTCAGAATTTTATTCATCCAAAAATCCGGCATGAGCGTAACAGTTCGCGATTGTTCGTGTCGAAACTTTTTCCCATGCCATGTGAAGAAAATTTATTGCATCTACTAACAGGGTAACAGCAAACTTGTCTTTGCCGTCGTCAATAGCATGAATCCACTTCGCTAGAATACCCCCTGATCCATTGGTTGTAACTTCGCACTAGTGTTAGGTGGCATGAAAACCAATTTAATGCACCTTAAATCTTTCAGATCGGGGTGAGCAGGGCAATTATCCAGTAATAATAGAATTTTCCGATTAATTCTGGATAACTCTTTATCCCACTGCCGCAAATGATTCGCGAAAATATCAGCCGTCATCAAGGCTCTAGAATTGACTTCATAGTCGACGGGTAGATTCCTATTTTTGAAGCATCTGGGATTTTTAGATTTGCCAATGACAAGCAATTTTCTTTTTTCAGTTCCCATAAATTTTAGTGTCTTGTTTGGCGTGAGCTTATAAAATAAGCCGGTTTCATCTGCGTTGAAAATGTCACAGCTTCTATAATTTTCTTTAAGCGCGGGCCATTTGTTTTGTAGCCAGTCATCAACCACATCCTTATCTACCGCTGCAGATTCTCCGATTAATTTTCCAGAAACGATACCATGGTGCTTTTTAAATCGTTCAATCCAGCTCTTGCAACAAGAAAATTCGTCATTATCTTCAAGTTTTTCTCCGAACTCGTTCGCTTTCGATTGTAAGGCAGCGCCTGTTATAGGGATATTCGAATCTCGCCGTTGCGAAAACCATTTTATAAGTCCTTGATCCAGCTGATCATGTTTGGACTTCTTTAATTTCTTCGTATCCGAATTTCTGTTCTCGAAAGTCGAAACTACGTATGATGGTTTCACGATTTTTCCATATTGTAGCTATTGCCTGCGTTCAGAAGTTACCGAAGAGCACGAACTGCTCGCGAGCAGTTCCGCAACTTGTCGATTATGCAGTCTGAGCCTGCTGAACGCGGCTCTCGTTGTCACACACACTTCATACGAAAGTCAAGGAGAAAGAAGAAGTAGAAAAGTGCGAGCGGTGAGCAGAAATATCTCTTGCTCGGTGATCAATTGATCATGATCAGTTGAGCGGAAGTTGCTCAGTATCTTCTGAACCCACACATTGTTGACTTATTCAATTGCATTTCCTTGCATAAATAACTTTGTTTAATACCACTTTCAATTTGCTTCACAATATCAAACTTCTCTTTTAATGATAAGCCTTTGCGCGTTTGTTTTACACCACCAGCAGATGACATCTTGCCAATAACAATCACAGTAAATGACTGAAGAAAAACATATACAAAACACACCCCGGGGAATACCCCAATTATACGTATAAAAGTTCGTTATAAGCGGAATGTTGGACCTTTTTTTGTAGGATTTGGTTCGCTATATCCGGATAGTTCGTTAAAAGCAGGTTCGTTATATCCGGTAGGAAATGTACTGAATTTATATATTTTTCGTTCGATCATTTGAAATTGGATCGTTATAGCCGGAAGTTCGCAGTGGCGTGGCGTGATAATTCAACTAGGGGAAGCAATTGGTATTAAAAATTTACTATTATTATGCTTTCCACAAATTTACTGCGTATTAATTGAACCCCTCTCGTTAGCTACTTTTAACATTTCTAATATAAAAGCACCCAGGAATCACGAACGGGGACGTGAGAGTAGGTATACTGTATTTTATCAGCATTTTAATTCCCATGCTACCAATATATAATAATTTACTTTTAAATAAATAATTGTAAAAATTATATGTTGGTAGACTTATCAAAAAAGCAAAGCTGTAACTATAAGTATATAAATAAAGCATATTCGAATTATTAGAACTACTATAACAATAACAACAATAGCAAAAAAATTGCAAAATAAATATCCATACACTCATAAAGAAAGTAATCATGTTCAGCGAATCAAAATTTGAATAATAAAAACAATAACAGTACAATAAAAATTAAAAATAATTCAACTATTTACTATTTAAAAAATCACAGTTAGTGAGTAAAATAAAATAATAATAATTGGGCAATAAATATATTACAAGTCAAAATAAATAATAAGATCCGTACATACTATTATTTGTAATTTAATTCTATTCGTCTTTCTTTTTTTGCGAATTCATCTATAATATCTGTATAAAAACTTTGCTCACACAAACATGATTTAAGGAAAACCTTTTCAATTGACATTATTGCCAAGTCAAATTATCAAAAATGGTTAAAACTAATCGACCATTAAAAGTCCAACGTGTTGGAGCTAATTTTGGAAGCCTTTTTTTGAGGAATAAATCTAGTGCAACTGTTCTCTTTGTTGAATGATTAAAAAATGTTGAAAAACAAGTAATAGATTGAAAAAAAATTCGACATTCGCGTATTTTATCGCATGATTTAGATAAAACTAAATTTAACCGATGAGCGAAGCTATATTCATTGCTTCGCTCATCGGTTTGCGTTTTTATACACATCCTTTACACGTGTTTGTAATCCAGTTATTTTACCAGACATTACCGAAGCCCCGTCATAGCTTTGACAAATAAGTTTGTTACCGCAATTGAATTTTTGAACAACATCTAAAACATGGTCAAATAAACGCGACGCAGTCTGATCATCAGAAATATCTGTAAAAGTTATGAAAGTTTCTTTAACCTCACCGGAAGGAGTAATGTAACGAAAGGTTGTTGAGAGTTGAGAACGACATGAAACATCGGTTGTTTCATCTAATATTATTGCTATAAATTTAGTTTGCTGAATTTCATTATAAATCTGTTTTAATAAAATTTTAGAAATGCTACTAATGAGATCGTTTTGAATATAATTTGATATTCCGGAAAAAACAGTCGCTTGCTCCAAGTGAGCTCGCAAGTCCGGATTATATTTAGCTAAAAGATTTAAAAGTTCAACGTAATTTCCCCTATTGCAAGAATTCACATTTTCATTGTGACCACGAAATGCCTGTTCTTGACATCCTAAATGGCACACAACGTCAATTAGCATTTTTAGTATATCTCGATTTTTCGAAACTTTCTCATTGTGCAATATTATTGAAGATCTATGTTGGCTACTTAATAATTCTTCAATTCTAGGACCGGAACCGAACTTGGAAAGAAGAAGTACTGACTTTAAATGATCAACGCTTTTCGTACCATGCCTGTCCACAGCTTTATGTAAATTATTTAAGTCACAAAACCCGGTAGTTCGCCAAACATTTGAATCATTTGAAAATAACAAGCATGGCCAACAAAATAATTTTTGCTTGGTCTTACAACCGGTAATCCATTCCGTATCTTCATAAATCTTAGCAGTAAAATGCCTAGTACATCTTTTTGTTTTAGAAACAATTTCCAAAATCGGTTTCGGTCGACCCTTTTCGATAATGTCTCTTTTTTCTGCGAAAGATCGAGATCCAAAAGACAATCGAAAAAGATCATCAACAACACAATATTGATCCATGCTACTTTAAAAACAAATCAAAACACTATAAGCAATTATAAGCACCTAGACCGATTAAAAAACCCCTTCACCTTTTCACCAACAAAAAGCACACAAATCGCACTACACTAAAGCACTACACTAGAGCAAATGAGTTTTAAATTTAACGGCTCATTCAATTCCTTGTGACGTCAATGACTTGAGGCAGTATTACCATCTCCCACTTATTTTTTCTTGGAATTTTCCGTTAAATGGTTTTCGATTAGATATAAGTTATTGAAATATGCATAAATATCCCTATAATTGAGTTCGTCTCTTACTAATACTCGTATACACTAATAATTCTATGCGAAATCACTTCTTCTCGAATTTACCAATAATAATTTTTAACCATGAAGCCATTATATTTCAAATCGAAACTTTTTCCACAATTCAATTCCTATCCTACTCTGGTAACCCTTGTGAAACTCATATAGCACATCACATACGCATTGCAACACAGCAAATATTTTCAGTCCACAAGAAAATACGAACAAAGAGGAAATGGGAAGAAAAGTTCCCCAGCGTCCATGCGCCAGCAGCTCCGCTGCAGGCAAGAATTTCCTCTACTACATGTGAGGGGAACTTGGAAGCAAATTCCTGAGTGCTTCCAACCTACCGTGTACCTGAATTTTTTTTTATCGCGACACAGTAGGTTTACTGGGGAAAAAAATAAACGCTCATAGATGCAAATTTTGATATGCTTCCATGTGTCTTCTTCTTGGTGTGGTGTGGTGGTTTTCGCGGTGTTACCAATTCGGCTGTGTAAGATATTCGCGATTAGTTTCTTTGGAACTTTTATTTACATAGACTGTGCCGAAGAGTTTTTTTCGCGACTTTTTTGCGCGATTCAGAAAAAATTATTTAGAAAATTTTCCACCAATCGCCAAATATAAGGGAAGCAATGCTTCCCTTGCTTCCATGGACGCCACGCCACTGGAAGTTCGTTATAACCGGGTTCGTTATAAGCGAACTCTACTGTACATAGTAGCCGTGTTACTTGTTTTATTATAAAGGGATTTTTAGACGATCATATCAGTTCTCCATAAGTTTTGCTATCCACTAGTTTTGTTGTCAGTTGTGCTATCCGTTATCGATCAGTTCTCCATCAGTTTTGCTATCCGTTCTCCATAAGTTTTGCTATCAATTCTTCATCAGTTTTTGCTATCCTTTCTTCATCAGTCTTGCTATCTGTTCTCCATCAGCTTCGCTATCCATTCTTCATCAGTGTTGCTGTTCGTTTTTCATCAGTTTTTGTTATTCGTTCTTCATCAGTTTGGCTATCTGTTTTCCATCAGTTTTGTTACCAGTTTTGCTATCCGTTCTTCATCAGTTTTGCTATCTGTTCTCCATCAGCTTCGCTATCCATTCTTCATCGGTTTCGTTCTTCGTCAGTTTTGCTATCCGTTCTTCATCAGTTTTTCTATCCGTTCTTCATCAGTTTTTCTATACGTTCTTCTTCGGTTTTGCTATCCGTTCTTCACCAGTTTTGCTATCCGTTCCTCATCAGTTTTGCTATCCGTTCCCGATCAGTTTTGCTAACGCTTCTCCATAAGTTTAGCTATCAGTTCTTCATCAGTTTTGCTATTCGTTCTCCATTAGTTTCGCTATCATATTCATTAGTTTTGCTATATGTTTTTATCAGTTTTGCTATTCGTTCTTCATCAGTTTTGCTATCTGCTCTTCATCAGTTTTGCTATCGTTTCCCCATCAGTTTTGCTATCCGTTCCTTATCAGCTTTACTATCCGTTCTCCATGAGTTTTACTTTCCCTTCTCCATCAGTTTTGCTTTTCGTTCATCAGTTTTGCTATCCGTTCTTCATCAGTTTTCTTATCCGTTCTCCATCAGTTTCGCTAGTTCTTCATCAGTTTTGTTGTTAGTTTTGCTATCCGTTGTCGATCTGTTCTTCATAAGTTTTGTTATCAGTTTTGCTATCCGTTCTTCATCATTTCGGTTATCCGTTCTCCATCAGTTTTGCTATCCGTTCTTCATAAGTTTTGCTATCCTTTCCCCATTAGTTTTGCTTTTCGTTCGGCATGAGTTTTGCTATCCCTTCTCCATCACTTTTGCTATTTGTTTATCAGTTTTGCTATCCATTCTTCATCAGTTATCCTATCCGTTCTCTGTCAGTTCCTCTAGTTCTTAATCAGTTTTGTTGTTAGTTTTGCTATCCGTTGTCTATCTATTCTGCATCAGTTTTGTTGTCAGTTTTGCTATCCGATCGTCATCATTTCGGTTAACCGTTCTCCATCAATTTTGCTATCCGTTCTCCATAAGTTTTCTATTAGTTCTTCATCAGTTTTGCTATCCGTTCTTCATCAGTTTTTTTATCCGTTCTTTGTCAGTTTTACTATCCGTTCTCCGTCAGTTTTGCGATCCGTTCTTTATTGGTTCCGCCAGTTCTTCATCAGTTTTGTTGTCAGTTTTGCTATTCGTTGTCGATCTGTTTTCCATCAGTTCTGTTATCGGCCTTGTAACCGTTCTCCGTCAGTTTTGCTATCCGTTCTCCATCAGTTTCTATCGATTCTTCATCAGTTTTGATTTGCGTTCTTCATCAGTTTTTATTACACTCGATTCTACCTAGGCGGGTGTTTTGGCTGGTGCCGGCTTACATTTTGCTATCCGTCCTTCATCAGTTTTGCTATCCGTTCATCAGTTTTTTCTATCCGTTTTTCGTCGGTTTTGCCAGCCGTTCTTCATCAGGTTTTTATAGGATATCTACAACGGATGTAGAGCATATAGCAAAACTGTTGGAAATCGAATAGCAAAGCTGGTGGAGAACGGACTACAAGCAACGGATGGAGACCCTCTCCATCCGTTTTGCTAGAGAACTGAAACCTCTTTACCTTCTAATATATAGGGCAAGGGCAGGTCGGCAAATTCCGGCTTCATTGAAGACTAAATTGGAATAATCATACAGCACCGACTGGGAAAATGGCAATCCCTGTCCACATCCTAGGTATATCATTGGTAAAAACCAAACAGAGAGTCTATGGTGGGGTCGTTAAACTTAGCACTGGGATATAAATCGCTATGGACTGCTCTGGCCCAGCGAATATTAATCGTATATCGTTGCCATTGAGGCTCGCGCCAGGTAGACTTAAATTCAGGAACTTCGTGGTGCTAGCATTGCTATATGTGCCTATCTTTTAGCATACACATACATACACTCGAATTTCAAGATCTGATTAAGGCTAGTGAAAGAGTGCTTCGAGGTTCGAGGTCCTTGAATATCCGGTAAACACCCAACCATAACTCTTTGGAAGTTTGGTAATCCACAGACGCATATGAATGAAACCAAGTCAACCAAACTTCCAATTTCCAATGAAACATAGTTTGCATTTTGCAGAAAAATTTAATAATACATACCAACCAGGTTAGTTCGTACTGATTGCAGGGTGACTTATTTAAATTCCGTATTCACTACCCCACATCCGCAATGGACGGTTTGGTGGGCTTCCGGAGATGCCCGTGGGGACGGAGCCTAAGGTTGCATGGTGACCGTGAAGGTTGTTCCAAGTTCCATCTGGTGAAGAAATAGGCCCCTCAACTAATAAAATCAAAATTCGCCCCTGCCCCTATCATTTAATCCGACACAAAATCTGTACCAAAAAAAAAACAGATTCGTTAGATCTTACCCACGCAACCCGAACCGCAACTTTTACAAACACCACCGACGTGGATTGCGGGCAATGGGTTTTTATTTTTTTTGTCGACACAACAAAAACCCCGACCGGTCTTCTTGGCGGGTGATCCGGCGCTCTCCATTTGACGGCTGTCAACGCACGTCACCCCATCACTCAACCAACAAGGAAGATTAAAAAAAAATGAGGTGTTCGTTACACCCTACTAATATATATAAAAGTGAAGATGATGTGGGTATGTTTGTGTTGCAAAAACTTTTAAACCACTGCGGCGATTGCCACATTATTTTGCACCAGTCTATTTGAGGAGCTGGAATAAATAATAATGCGGTTCGCGACTACATACAGTAGAACCCCGTTTAAACTAACCCAAGAGTGCGGTGTCATTTTGGATAACGTAATTCTTCGTAAGTAGAAGCCATGGAGGAACCCGCAATGATGCCAAATACAGTAAAACCCCATTTTATTCCATGTAGCCCGACATTTCGGATTACGAAATTTGATACGAGTATATTTGGAGGGGGGAATTGAAAGTAAGATGGTTAGCGACTGCATAATGCTTTTCGAACCGCATTCGATCGAGTGCGAACGGAAGACATACGAATTCGAATAAGGGCGGATATGAAACCAAATAAATCCGGGGGTGAATGAGAGTCAAACCAATGGTTTTCGGGGTCACTGAGATTAATGGTGGCGCTCCCAAAGCCCCCTCCACCTGGGGAGAGTGACCGTCAAAAAATATTCAAAACGACTAAATTTAGTGTCAAATTGTGAGCGTAGAGAACCCTAGCTGAAAGCGCGAGTGAAGCGAGCTCTTAAAGCTAGTATGTTCGGTGTTCGATGTTCAGCTGTTAAATGAGTACCCATTTATGGGGTAAATAACTCGGTTGAGCGTGTTGCTGATCACACACCTTTTGCACAAGACATACCGTCACGATCTAGAAAATGAGATGATGCTAACTCATCTCGAGGCCATGGTTCAAATCGGACTGTTGCGCCAGTTATTTATTTATTTTATATTTCGAATTGTATCTTTAAACATTCTGGACAAGTTTCCCAAATTACAGAATAGAGACGAGAATAGAGCGTTGTCAAAATTGCTATGAAAAATGTGGGTATAGTTAAAAGGATCGATTTATGCATTATCTAAAGTCTGCTACAGACAATGGCCATCTCCGGCCATTTGAAGCCATCACCATTGTGTGGACGGGTGGATGGCGTTCAGTGGCCAATGCCGCGTAACCGTCATTTCTGTCAACAGTGATGGGCCATCGGATGGCCACAAATGGCTTCGAGAGCCATTTTCCTCCACGCGATGGATGGCCCATCGCGTACACAACTTTGAGCAGCTGATTTAAGTTGACAGGCCACTACACAATTATCGCAATGCTACTATCATGGTCCTTTTGTTGTACGCGATTCGTTTGATTATAGCTGCCAGAGCGACAGCTTTCAAGTTCAATGGCCCATCAAAGACCATTGTGTGGACGGACAACATTTGAAAATATTCGAATTGACATTTGGTGTGTGATAGCGGCCATCAAACTCACCATCGCGATGGGCCATTGTCTGTAGCAGACATAAAATGTACGAGTATATGCGTATGCTAAGGAAACGTCACTGAGGAATCGGATTGACGACCTATGGTATGTCCGATGATATGATTTTCTATGGGATTAAGGCAAATAGTATGAAGTTAAACGGAAAATGATTTTATTCTTATGCCTGCTACAGATAATGGCTCAGCCCCGGCCATTCGGTGCCATCGCCACTGTGTGGACGGGCGGATGGCGTTCAGTGGCCAATGCCGCGTAACCGTCATTTCTGTCAACAGTGATGGGCCATCGGATGGCCACAAATGGCTTCGAGAGCCATTTTCCTCCACGCGATGGCCCATCGCGTACACAACTTTGAGCAGCTGATTTAAGTTGACAGGCCACTACTCAGTTACCGCAATGCTACTATCATCGACCTTCTGTCGTACGCGATCCGTGTGATTATAGCTGCCGTGACGCACAGAGCGACAGCTTTCAATTTCAAAGGCAATACGCAATTTCCTGATGGCCCATCGAAGACCATTGTGTGGACGGACAATATTTGAAAATATTTGAATTGACATTTGGTGTGTGATGGCGGCCATCAAAGTCACCATCGCGATAGGCCACTGTCTGTAGCAGGCATTAAGATATTTTTGTTTTCAAATTGATATTAAAACTATCGCTAACATTTCCATTTTCCACCTTTCAGATATTTTTACTGCTTTTCCTTTTGCTGTACTTGGGCTCGTATGCAGTGCTTGTACGTTTTCGCCGAAGAGACCGGGATGACTTGTATTCCACAGATGACGATGAAATACTTGTTTACCGTATAAGGTAATATTGCACGCACACACTCATTCATCTATTTCTACCGACTTGGACTTTTCCACATTTTTCCATCCAGTAAAAACGTATAGTAAGCTAAGCAACACTTTTACTGTTTAGTTTGCAATTTTCCTATTGACACCTGTTTTTTTCTTTTAAATTAATTTTTGTTTTTTTCCTATCTTTTCTGGATACCGTATTTACAGTTTCAAATTCTACTGGTATAAGCATATTACCATATTTAATCATACAACATTCGCGTATCATTTCAGCTTATGGTTGTGCACATTCTCATTGGCAGTTGCAGTTGGTGCAGCACTGCTTTTACCCATATCGATAGCCAGTAATGAAGTTTTATTGCTATATCCAAATAGTTACTATGTGAAATGGCTAAATAGTTCATTGATACAAGGTAAGAGATTTTGTAATTAGTATTGGCGCGTACTTTTGTACTTCGGAGAGAGGTTAAAAGCGCGTTGACATGATCAAACTACGGTTTGACAAACTAGCATTTGAAGAAAAGTTGAGCACCGTCCAACTACGGTTTGACAGGAGCACTTCAAACCAGTTTGACAAGGGGTTCACACGCTCAAGTAGATGGTTTGTCAAATCGTAGTTTGATCATGTCGACGCGCCTTAATGCAGAAGTTAGCAACACACAATTACGCGTTAACTTGGATAAAGCTGGAGAACTCAACGGGGCAGTAAATCCACACCGGATAGATATGTCAACAGATGTCGCTTGTATCGATTAATGGCGAATTTATTATGGAGAAATCAAAATTTTCGTAGTTTCATTTGCTTTTAGGGAACATTCCCACTTCGCAAATAATAGGAGAATTCTTTCTGCCAGACAAACGCCATCTAGGTTTGTGTCTAGGCTCTTTTGGGTTGTGTAGGATAACGGCTGCAACCCAGTTCGATACAAACCCCCTAGATGGCGGGACTCAATATTGAGAGATTCTCCTATTATGTACAATATTTGCGAAACAGGAATGTTCCGCGAACACAATTAAAAATCATAGAAAAATAAATAAATATAGTAAACGAAATCGACGTCAGGGGTCCGTTGCATTTTGACACCTAATCGAGTTGAACTGGAACGTTTTTTTGCACAGGAGTACAAAAGGACGCGCTTTATATAGCTACGTTCTATTGCCAATTTGACTAATGTTGGTTGTATCATTAGTTAAACATGAGCAGCACAAATAATAATGAAGAGCATTTGGCTCAATGAAATTTTAGATGCGCCCTCATTTAAATACAATTTTATATTTTTATTTTCACATTTCTTTTCAGGACTATGGAGTCAAATTTTCCTATTTGCCAACCTATCACTCTTCGTATTTTTGCCATTCGCATACTTGTTCACCGAATCATCCGGATTTTTTGGACACAAGAAAGGAATTGTTGCGAGAGCGTATGAAACCTTTACAGTATTCAGTTTGCTTGCATTTGTTGTACTCGGACTGGCGTATGTCCTATCAGCATTATTTGATCCGGAGAAGAGTGGCATATTAAGTTTTCTAAGTAAGTAATGATTTGTTGTCTATTTATTATTTGTTAAACTGAGTAAAATACATGTGTCACGAGTAACAACGAGGTCTGTCGGAAGTTTCTACGGCAGCCGGTTCTGCGCACGGGAACGACCCGTTATCGACAACGGCCAAGAGCTGCCGCACCCTTTCAACGCCCAACGGAAAGTATGAATGTGTGTTCGTATTTGCCAGCATCGGTTTTTTATTTCAATTAGGAGCAACATCTATCGGCGCAACGGCTCTCAGTTCTCCTCATCATCGTCGGCATCGAAATCAAACCTGGCCCGTAGATCTGCTGTGCCTGCAGTAAAACTTCGCTCCCCCACACCACCTCAGTGAGATGCCTTAGGAGCTGCCCCGGTTTAACACATCACAGGTAGTGGAACTCTTCTTTTACCGCAGCCCAATGCAGGAACAAAACCTGGTTACTCCAGCCCAGTCATACATAGGCTCGCAGTTGTCCCCCGTTACCCCGATGAACAACACCACCATTCATCCCAGGCCATCGGTGCAGCACTATCTTACTCCGGCACCTACAATCCTTCAACGTTTCTCACCGGTGCAACTGCAACGGACTGCAACATAAGGTGGCAGATTAAACTGCGTTTAGGGACAGGCATTGTATCATGGTTCGTGCCATACAGGAGATAAAGCTCAGCTCCACCTCGTCTCTCAACTCCTATGGAAACTACAAAATTGTGTGCCAGGACCGATTGACTAACGCTGGCGGAGGACTTGCACTCCTAATTCATCGATCTGTGCAATACCGAGAATTAGCTTCACCTGTACACAGTGACAATGTCCTTGAACTACAGGCTATAGCTATACAATCGGGTAATGTGCCTTAACTCCTAGTGGGGCATAGCGCGTCAACTACTCCTGCGCGCCATCATACTCTGTTCTGGGCAATGGGGCGCAACTCCCCAAAAGACTTACCCAGCGCGTTACCCTCCTTTGCCACAAATCGTCGCCATGTGATTCTAGGACCCGCTCTTGGTCGGCCTTGGTTGGAAATGGGGTTTCATTTCATGGCATGCAAAGCAATGCAGTTATCACTCTTCCGCAATGTGTGAACTATCCACTGCCATTTTCGCCTGCGTATCAATTCGTCGATTGGCATCTAACCCGTACGCCGACTTAGCTCTGCATTCGATATTGTTTCGGGCCAGAATATTCTTAGAATTCGACGAAGACATGAGTTGACGAAAACTTGCAGCTTTCTGGTAACTCTTATGCAAACTTTCCATGTACTGCCACCATACAAAAGCACAGACAGTACCAGGAAGCGAAACAGGCCCAGTTTGGTTTTGATGCTGAGATAACTGCTCTGCCAGATTTTGGACAGCATGCCGTATGCGCATTTAGCCTGGTTGATACGACGAGTGATGTCCTGCTCCGTACCACCATTTTGGGCAACAATGCTACCTAGGTAGACGGTAGTAGTCCGGATGGCGCAACGGTTAGCACGTTCGCCTTCAACGCACTGGGTCCCGGTTCGATTCCGGGGATTTACGTGTCGGACTATGAGCCCACTCAGCTGTTAAATGAGTACCCATTATGGGGTAAATAACTCGGTTGAGCGTGTTGCTGATCACATACCTCTGCACAAAAACCGTCACGATCTAGAAAATGAGATGATGCTAACTCATCTCGAGGCCGTGGTTCAAATTGGACTGTTGCGCCAGTTATTTATTTATTTTATTTAGACGAAGCTGTCCACCTTCTTCACAGGCTGCCCATTAATGTTGATGGCAATAGGTGTCGGATTTCTTTTTCGCAATGGCGGGCTAAGAACCTTGGTCTTGTTGGTATTAATCTTTAGCCCACCCTTGCTTGCCTCCCTCTGGAGATCTAACGTCATTGCGGACAGCTGAACTTCTCGAGCTTTCTGACGGTAAAGGAGTTCGATGCTGCTTCGATTGTCGTCTAATGCTGCAGTCAAACGAACTTTCAGTTCTTTTCTTCCAACAATCTGCTACCATGAAGCGTCGGACATCCAGGGCTTATTCCGGCAATCCGGGCTTGTGTCAAGGATGGTATCTGAGCTATCAATGTACGCATTTTCAATGGCATCCCAGTTTTCATTTATGTCACTATCTGGGTGACTAGTAATTTCATCTGCTTATGCGCAAGATGGTCGTTATATTGTCGTAAGACAGCTGGATTTTTTAGTCGAGCGGTGTTGAATTTGCGGCGGCTGGTTCTTTCGTCGCTAGGACGACGCGCGGCTGCAATATGCAATCGAACATTAGCGATCATAAGATAATAGTCTCTTCCCATCCTAATATCGGCACCCTTTTTGTTTCGCACGTCCAGGAGGCAACTCTTGAATCTTTTAAATGTTGGTGGTCGATCTGATTTTGCGTTATGCGCCGATCAACAGAGGACCAACTGATTTTGTGGTGGTCCTTATGCTCAAACATAGTACATCGATGAAGAGACTGTGAAAGTTGCAGAACTCTACAAATCTTTCACTGTTGTCGTTAAGATCACCAAGACCGTGTCTCCCCATCACATGTCTGAGCCCATAGTTATCAGGACCAACCTTTGCATTCAAATCACCCATAACCATTATAATGTCACCTTTAGGTGTTCTGCTCTGAACGGCGTTCTTCGTAGAAGGACTCTTTCGTCTAGACATTGTCGGGTTCAGTTGAAGCGTAACATTGTATTATTGAGATGTTCCTCATTTTGGTCCGGAACCTGGCGGCCATGATCCCAGGATAAGAGACAGTTCGTGCTGCTGGTTAAAAGGAGCCCCACACCTGACTCACGACCACTATCGGTAGCTCTACCGGAGTACAACATTACAGTGCTACCCGTTGGAGAGATAAATTCTCCGCTGTTATCTCACTAACTCCTAAGATGTTTAATTGATACCTCAGAAATTCACTCTCTAATTGAAGAAATCCTGCGTTCTGGGGACCTTCGAATCCATTGTCCAGGAGAGTACGCACATTCCAGAATCCAATCTTTGTCATTGTACGATAGCCAAAAGTCGTAACCGTTGAGTCGGTCCTTATCCGAGGCATAGTTGACGTTTCGTTAGCATATAGACGATTTCAAATAGTGCAAGTTGCTGGCATACACATCCTGTCCTTTGTTTTTCGATTTTAACTACAGGCCGTCAAAGGGAAAGGCCGTGGTATTATTTTTACGCCCCACACCACAAGGGGGAAGGTTTAGCTCAACCAAATCATCGCACCGCCATTACTGGCGGCTTGACATTGGTTAGCAACCACTGAACCACTGCCGCGCCGACGCGGAGGACTATTAAAGAGGAATCCCCCCCCCCCCCCCCAATATTATACTATTATAGCCCTAAGTCTTAGTCCGGAACTAGGCCTAATGGTGGAGCCTGATCGTACTAATGAAGCTGTTTTGTGAGTTAGCCGAAAACGCCAATTTGCTTGTTGCGGAAATTGTGTACGGGGAAAGTCCCTTTCATATGACAAACAGAATGAGAAGGCGTGTTGGCTTTTCATAGTTAACGATGTGATCTAATTTTTTCAAACAATGACAATTTCCTATTAACATTAACACGCATTAGAGTAGTAAACTAAACTTATTAATACATAAAAACCTAGAAACAATGTCGAATGTCGCTTTCAATCCGATCTATTGTGTTTATTATCACAATTTTCAAATATGTAAATTAATCAAATTGCATCCATTGTTATATTTTGACCCATTTTACTGTAAACACTCCGACAACTGGTCTTCAATGCAAATATTTTCAGTTAATTGCATTGCGGCAGGAAATTGTGTTTTACTTTTTTATCAATGCATAATGCTATCGTGTAACCAATTCAATGGATAAATCCGTTTACAACGAAAACATATTGTATACGTTTTGTGTGGATCCGGGAAATGAACCGCCCTAATTCGTGCGCTCCCTTTTTTAATTCGTTATGGGTATTGAATTATGTTTAGTCGACCAGAACATGAACAATGTGAATGATATGAAATTAATTTGACCTTTTGTTTTTCGGTTTCTTCTTGCAGATTTAAGTAGCGTCCATTTGCCGTTCTTGTATTCGTGTGTGTCGTTTTTGGGTGTTTTGTTTCTTTTAGGTAAGTATTTTGATCAATTATTGTATTTTTATGGATTATATTATAAAATTATAGCCAGTCAGTTCCGTTGGCTGGGTACTAGCTTGATTTACTTATTAGCTCATGAGCCGGTCAGCGACTCACGGACTCATCCGTGTCAAAGCTCTGATTTAAGTCTGTATTTTGACGAGATCGGGTCCTATGCTTAAAGCATTATGGGCTCATCGACTCACCGATTCATCGATTCCGTGTGAAAGGTGCCTAAAAGCTGTTTGATTTGTGCACGGGCTGGTAAGCAGTGGAGCGAGGACTTTGCCCCAGTATATTTGCAATGTTTGTTGCAGTGATTGGAGCTCGATAAAACCGTAATTCGCAATGTTATGTATTATATGGCGCACAACGTGGGGCCCGAATCCCCAATCTTCAGTTTTAGGTTATACAAACTTATCTTACCAAGACTTCGTGTAAAAAATTACGAACTAAAGGTGTAAGTTCCAAAGCCGCGACTTGCATCTGTGACTGTGAAAAAAAACCACTTTAAAGATCCGTGTTCTTCTGAGCGATCTATGCTAAGACAGCTATCCCAGCTTGTGCATTTGCGGGGTCAGCTTCAGGAAACCATACATTTTTCTTGCCATGTACAACGTCCACCTCAGTCAGCCGACATCCACAACAGCGATCGCGACTTCCCTGCCATGTACAACTCAAGTACCCCCGACCCTGCGCATGTACAAGCAATAAAATCACCACGTCTACGGCATATACGACCAGCGGCTCGCTACCCAAGAAGCCGAACCCGCGCACGCATAGGCAATCGCATTTCTCTAGGCATGCACAATGTCCACCTCAGTGAGCCGACATGCACAACAGCAACTGCGACGCCCAAATACGATGGCGACGATATCCTACCTCCTTCGATGCGACTGACCAAGCCATACGATGCTTGTTGGCGAGCGTAGTCGCAGTCGTTTGGAGGAACAGAGCAAGAGACAATACACACAAATAGTGCTCAGTGCTGATCGCTGAGCTGGAAGAGCTGCGCTGTCGTCGCATGGATCGCCCCGAGGAACACGGAGCTTAGAGGTCTATGGAGCTGTGTTCCTCGAAACGACTGCGACTACGCTCGCCAACGAGCATCGCACGCCGCAGAGTGGTGCCTAGCAAAACGCACCTTAAGGCTTGTTGGAACTGCCATATCAGTTAGTCTTTTCGCTGGGGATTAGACTAAATTTTTCGTCACGTCACATTTAGATTGTCGTGCTCTGGTAAAATAATACAATGGAATGGGAAATGGATTTGACGTGTTCGGTAGCCGTGAAGTCTCGGTCGCTACTCTACGATACTGCATCTAGAGAATATGGGTTCGATCCCCGGCGCAGTTCATTAACAAAAATTTGCCTGTTGGTATTAGTAGAACTCCCACTGCTCGGATAGGAGGTGAATGCTACTACCCAATTGCCCTAACCCCTTGTGGGGCATAGCGCGTCAACTGTTCCATGTTGCTCATTTGACGTTTCGTTGGCATAAACTATTGTAGTTTTGGAGAATGCAGTTGCCAGCATCCACCTCCTGCTCCGCCATTTAGGGGAGATACTGTGGCTTATTGTAACGCCCCGCACCATAGGGGGAAGACAACACAAACATCCATGGCCACGAACATTGTCGTGGACGGGATTCGAACCCGAAACGCCAGTAGTCAAACGTCAACAAAGCGTACCTATGTAAGCGATGTTGACGCGCCCATGCCCCTGAAGGGGTCAAGGCAATTAACACACACAATGGGAAATGGATATTCAATGTCGAAAATTGAAAGTGGGCAGTGGGAAGTTCCGGTTGCGTTCTTCGGCCAAAAATTTAAAAGGGAAACGGTGAATGGAAAATCTAATGGTCCATGGATGAGTTGCGCTTAGGAGCTTATTGTGTTCCCAAAGATTTCGACTGGAGTTGCAAGTCGGATGTCAGTTTGGTGGGAACTGGAGTAGGCTAATCCGCACGTGGTTGCGGTGATTTCAGGCTGACATGTTGCTGATTGTGACAGACGAACATAGTTGTTCGTTCGTGTGTTTTGGGTCGCTCGTTTGCCGTGTTACCCTGAGGCCCTAGCGAAAAGTTGTGTAGGATGCGAGTGACAGGCGTTGGTATTGCTCGTTGTGCTCGTCGTTGGTCGGGGTCGATTACAGGAGCGTAACTTTTTCCACTCCTGCGGGTTGGAGTGATTTAGAAGAATGTTTTCGTTCCTCGACGCTGATGAACTGAGGTGAGTTAGCTGAACTTACGTGGAAATTCAGTATGAATTGAGCTGCCAAGCTTTGTCCTAGTGTAGCTTGAAAGGAGGACTGGACAGTTATGGTCATGGCGAGGCTATTAGGGTGGTAGGCCGCAAATCTTCGGGCTGAATACGTGCTGGTGGAGATCGCTATGTAGGATGCACACAGGAGTCAGTTACTGTCCCTTATAGATGACATATTCCTGCACTCAAACAGTTGAGTTACTCTGAAATCGGTTGTCTCCAAAGTCTGTTGCTATGAAATGAAGTGCTGGATTGTTTGTGCAGGCTGGGCGCGGTTGAAGCTGTAGAGCGCTTGTGGCCAGGGATGGTTGGTCTCAAAGAACGTGAAGGTGATATTGTGGTGCCACTTAATGGGTGAATATTCCATAGAGGGTGAGCTGGAGCACCTCCCTGAGACGGTTGACGGTGTGTCACTCCTGCACAAGTCGGAAAGTGAAAAATGAAATGGTCTGGAGCGATGCTAATTTGGGTGGTAGGTTGAAAATGGAGAAGGAAAATGAAATGGACCGGTTGGGGTTTGGGTGGCAAATTTAAAAGAGAAACGGGGAGTGGAAAATTGATTTATAGGTAATGGAAAATGGAATGGTCCGGGTGTGTTGTGGTCTGGATGGTAAATTGATAAAGGGAAACGTATAGTGGAAAATAGAATAACCTACATAGGTCCAGTGCGGTTACGGTTTGGGTGATAAATTTAAAATGACAAAACGATCACTGATCTCTTAGATTCAAATGTCCTTTATTGCCTTAACGAATTTATCAATATAATCTACATGATCGGTATTATGTTTCTTTGACATCCTAACGCTCTTTTCAAAGTTCACTTGATCGTCGAGATTATAATATGCAACCGCCCGATAAAGCCATGCTCGAAGATTTTTCTCGTCCAGTCGGTTAATGACATAGTCGCAATCGATCAGCGATCGTTTATATAGCTTGAGCCTGTTCCAATGAATAAATTTAATTATTAATCCGACTGTATCTTTGCGCAATCTTTTCCCGAAAAACTTACTTAATACAACTCAGAGCACGATTATTATATAAAATTGGACTATCCTTGATATGATCCAGTGCCTTGGTGTACAAATTGATGGCCTCTTCATATTGCTTATTTCTGAATGCCTGATTGCCCAGTCTGCAATATTGAACCCGCTTAAATAAATGTTGAATGAATCTCATTTGTTCTATACATACTTTCGAAAATTATCGGCTATAGTCTCACGGTTTCGTCGATTCTCTGCTCTCATGCTGGCATCCTGTTCGAGTTGTTGCATAAAAGTGAACTTATCCACAGTATGAGGTTCCTTTTTTCGTGTATAGTGAAGAGCGTATTAATTTCAGAAGTTAATAATGCCTGCGGTCCTACGAGTGGATCAGGAACAGACTTTTTCGATTTCTCCTCCATATGCTTATCCCTCCGGTAAAATCTGTCTGAATACTTTTCAGATCTAAAAATTGACAGTTCCCGGTACATATTTTACCGGAGGGGAAAGCATATGGAGGAGAAACTGAAAAAGTCAGATTCTCGATCCAGATCAGAGGGCTTTCAAAGGCGCGACCATTGTAAAGTAGGTGCGTTAATTTTTTTGGTTCTACCCGGTGTAGGTGTCGTCCTGTGGGGCGGGGCCTTAGACATTATTAACAGACATGTATTAACAGTCTTTTCACTGCTTATCATAGAGGCCACTAAATGGACAGGATATGTATGCCAACAACGCATGCTAACAAAACGTCAGTAAGTCTTCTTATGAGTAGTTGACGCCCACACGGTGTTAGGGCAAATATTGTAAGTATATCTGGTGTAGGTCCGTGTAACGAGCATGCATTTGTTTGTGTAATTCGTGCACCTCACTCTAGTCCACACCGGATAGAATCACGAATCAACGCAGCACCTATTATTTCTTACCCCTCCTGACGTGGATGGATCCTCGGCAACTGTGTCATTTATGACAGTTCGATTTTCTCGAACTTTAACGATAAAATTATCTTCGTCGGGAACATTGTCGCTGAAAGATCTATCAGTGGAACTTATGCTGACTGGGCACCTATAAAAAAAAGTGAAATCAACTCACAAATTGTCCTTGATGCAGTCGTCTTCCACGTTTGTCGGAACCAGCGAATTCACATTTTCCGACATGTCTTGCAAAATTTTCAGAACGTCGTCGATTTTACTTTCGAATCTTTTGAATTCTTCTTCGTCGAATTGGGACATCCTGTGTATGAGTAGTGGTGTAGGGTAGTAGCAATGATGGCGTTTTTTTTTTCAAATTATTTTAGGTTTAATAGTCAGTTAAATGTCAGATAAATATTACTTCGAATTCGGTGTATGCTTTGATGTTCTCGACAAACCTGATTGAATGACTGTTGTACAAAATCGATAACAAATAAACAGATTTGGTATCCATGGTGTCGTTTTGTCTCATTGAGCTGCATTCAGAGAAATTGGCTGATGTTGAACCGGCGTGGATGATCGTAATGGCTCGTACCCATACTGGCCCAGGAATTGGCCGCGACGTTGGCGACAAACGCTACAATTGCTCACCATTCATTTCGGAGCATCCACATGATGGGCCAATTTACTAGCGCCGACGACTTCACATACCGAAATTAATGTACACTGACGTGAGCTGTCAAAACAAATTAGCCTGCGTGCCCTCTGCCCCGGCATCGTGTTCTCCAGTTTCGGAAGCCGGGTAGTTTACTGAGGACATAAAGGACTTCGAGAGCATAAACGATGTAATGGGCGCAAAATAAAGGATATAAAAGCACAAAGGATATAAAAGCATTAAATAAGGAACATTGAGGGTATAAAATAAAGGACTCAGTGCACATGAAATACAAAAAATAAAATAAATAAAATACAAGGGCATAAAATAAAGAAAACATAAGGGACCAAGAGGACAAAAAACACATTAGGAACATAATGGATCTAAAGGACATAATTTAAAGGTTATAAAGGATACAAAGATCACAAATGACATAAAATAAGGAACCTCTATGCTAAAGGTCATAAAATAAAATATATAAAGGACAATTAACGACATTTTCACATATTTTCCACATTCTTCCAATCGAATCCGAGTTTTAATTCCAGAATTTGTGTGTTTCAATACAACTTCAAAACTGATACTACTTGTTACTTCCAGTTTGCACACCCTTCGGTTTCGTACGACTATTCGGCGTTGTAGGACAAGTTCTCGTCAAACCGCACCTACTACGCGATGTCAACGAAGAATATCAGGCATTCCATTTGGAAGAGGCCAGTGTCAAAAGAAAATTGGAGAACTTGCACACGAAAATAGGTTTGTATTGCAAAAACCCCGAATCAGTCAAATTTATTAATATGAATTCATAAAAATCCTGTGCAGAACTTCAAAGTGTCTCTTCGTTTCAAATTAATGGCTGGGGACCGGGTCAAGCAGGTCTTGCTAGTCTATATCAACGCAAAACTGCAAATGGAACACTTAGCGCACAAGCTAAGTTATATGAAAGACTGAGAGAATTAGAGGCTGAAAGAAAAGATTTGGGTAAGTTACCAATGTTTTTTAAATATTCGTGATAAATAATTTTTTTCCAAAATACAATTTCAGATAAACTTCGGAGTTCGTCGGCATTTCAGCGAAATTTCGTTTATCCGCTTGCCATGTTGCTTTTGTTATTCCTAACGGGCATTACTCTACTGTTAGTATTACAGAATACACTTGAATTGCTTATTGGTATTAAGGCGTTGCCGTTAAGTACAAGGGTAAGTTATTAGTGGGCTCACTTTTGTGATGAGTGTGAAGGGTTAATTTTTGATTTTTTTTTCCTTCTGTTTGTGTATTTACAGCAATTTACATTAGGAATAACATCACTCTCGAAGCTGGGACCTATAGGTGCCGCTCTCGAAGTGTGCATAATATTTTATTTGGCTGCAACGTCTACAGTGGGTCTGTACACGATGCCCTTCATGCGCAACATAAAGCCAGAGAAAAGAAAAACATCATTATCGCAATTGATTTTCAATTGTGCTCTAGTACTTATACTAAGTTCTGCGTTGCCTCTATTATCGAGGATTTTAGGTAAGTGCATTTTCGAGGGATCGTTTCATAAGGATTTATAGGCATTGCAAATTGTACTGATGTAGTTAGAAGGACATGTCAACTGTTGGCGTTTCCACTCTGAAGGAATATTTTTGTGTTATAGAAGCGAAAAATGACAAGTTTCATATACTTTTGACATGAATATATCTTTTGGCTAGGGGTGTGAATGCATGCTAGCATCTGCACGATTCGAAATCTATCTGCTACGAGGGTAAGGTTAAAAGTTCTCGGCCTGACAATGAAAGACTACGATTTTCAGTTAAAAAATATTTTATTTTTCTATATAATCTCCCTTGACTTCAACACACTTGGTCCAGCGTTTCTGCAACATCAGTATTTCTTCCCAGAAGTAAGAGTCTGGAAGGCTGTGAAAATATTCATCTACGGCCCTCTCAACTTCTTCATTGAATGCGAAGCGCTTCTCAGAAACTAATTTCTTCAAGTTTGGGAGCAGATGGAAGTCTGAGGTTACCAAATGAGAAGAATAGGGGGGATGGTCGAGCAAATTGTACCCCAAATCCCGCAGTTTTCCCATCGCCAACGCACACTTGTGTACAGGTGCGTTGTACTGGTGAAAGATAATTTTTTTCTTCTTCAAGCCAGGCCTCTTCTCGCGAATTTTGGCATCCAGCTGGTCAAGAAGTTTGGAGTAATATTCGCCTGTTATTGTTCTGCCTTTTTCAAGGTAATCAATTAACAGGATCACTTTCGCATCCCAAAACACGCTGACCTTTCCGGCAGATGCGATCGACTTCGCTTTCTTTGACGCCGAACCACCGGTTTCCATCCACTGCTTCGACTGCTGTTGAAAATCGTTTGCAGAGCTTTCGCATCTCTCATTCTTTGTGCAAGATGTTTCGCACCCTTTCTTCCGATATCCCCACAGCCTCAGCAATATCACTCACTTTCATTCGCCTATCGTCCGACACGATATCATGCACTTTTTCGATGGTTTCTGGTGTGGTTGCGGTTTTCGCCCATCCTTCACGTGGGTCATCTTCGAACGACGTGTGACCACGTTTAAACTCAGCTGTCCATTTTTTAACGGTTGACATCGAAGGAGCAGAGTCGCCGTATACTTTTGTTAACTTCGGATGAATTTCCTTAGGGGTTAATCCATCCAAAACGAAGAATTTTATGATCGCAGGATATTCAAGTTTCTCCATTTTAACGAAAAACAAGTAAGACGTCTACTGTCAAAATTCGTGTAAACAAACTACTTGAGAGAACAAGTTGAAACTTGTCATACGAACTAGTGACACGTGCACCCAGGCAGGAAACATAAATGTTTGCTGATTGTAACGGTATTTCTGTGTCAGGTCGAGAACTTTTCACCTTACCCTCGTATTATATACAGAACGAAATTGAAAGTTGTGAAGTATAGACGGCATCGTTGTCGAGGTTAGAGTGCCACAATTTGTGATGGGCGTTGAAGTCATCAAGTAGGAGACGATAATGGCCAGCTAGCAGTGGTGTGATATTGACACTGTATCCCGAGGGAGAACTGGATACAGGTGGAATATAAACTTTCAATTTAGATATTGCCCGACTGAATGACAATGGCCTGTGCCTCCAAGATGTCGGTGACTGTGACGTCGATTTCACCATATGGTACTGATTTATGGATTAGGAATGCAATTCCACCACCAGCATTGGACATTCTATCCTTTCTAATGATGTCGTAATTGCCATAGGAGTTGAGGGACGAATTGGTCTTAAGCTTCGTCTCATGTATAGCCCCAATCATGACGCAGTGTCTATCCATGAAATTCGATAATTCTGCAATTTTTCGCTGTAGCCCATTGCAGTTAAGTTGATACGGTGTTGAAATTCGCAACAGCTGGTGCAGGTGTTAGGTTGATGATGATGAGTGTCGCGGTCTCATTTGGTTTGCATGTGCTCGAATCAAGCGATGTGGATGGTCCAATAAAACATTGTAGTTCACTTTACCTCGCTGCTCGATTACTTTGCCTGATGACCATGCAGCCTTGTTGAATTGCCTGACAAAGACATGATCACCACTGTTGAATAACTTCGGCTTAGCCCCATGCTTGCGGTTGAAAGTTATGGGCAAATTTTTAATGTTATTGTTAAGTTGCAATTCGGTATCATCATACGTTTCCATCGTCGTATTTGCAATGATGAAGTCTTCATGATCATCCTTTTTGCGATTACTAATAAGCCTGGACAGAACATCTGCATTCCCAATTTCGTTCGTATTTACGTATTTCATTTTGAAGTCATAGTTTTGAAGTTTAAGAGCCCAACGTTGTAAACGATTGTTTGTGGTGGCAGAAATTCCCTTTTTCTCTTGATAAATAGCTAGTAATGGCTTGTGGTCAGTTTCCAAAATAAATTGTCGTCCATACAACATTCGGTGAAACTTGGTAACAGCATAAATTACTGCTAACCCTTCCTTTTCGATCTGACTGTAGTGGCGCTCTGCTGAAGTCAGAGTCCTGGATGCATGATAGACCGCTTTTACTGTTCCGTCCGGTAACTGATGTGAGATAACAGCACCGATACCATCGTTTGATGCGTCCGTTGATACTAGTATAGGCAATTTTGGGTTGTAGTGTGTAAGTGCGAGATCAGATTGTAGGATACTTTTGAACTCATCGAATGCGGCGGAACATTTAGGAGTCCATGACCATTTTTGTCCTTTACGTAGCAGCTGATCTAACGGCCCACGAAGTTGGCTCATTCTAGGAATATACTTCCCATAATAATTTATCGCTCCCAGAAAAGATCGTAATTGCGCAAGTGAAGTTGGTGGTGGCATTTCTTTTATTGCTTCAACTTTCCGTGGGTCAGGCTTCAATCCATTTTCGTTTAGAATGTGCCCCAAATATTTGACTTCGTGTTTTAAGAATTGACACTTTTCAAGACGTATTTTGAAGCCGTAATCTCTTATGCGTGCTAATACCTTCCTTAGGACTTCGTTGTGTTCCTCGATCGTTTCTCCGGATATCAGAAAATCATCTATGTATGCTGAAGCTCGATTGATACCAGATAAAATGATATTTGCGAGGGTTTGGAAATGTCCTGGACCGGTTTTAATACCTGGTGGCATTCTATTCCATTCAAAAAGTCCCAAATGAGTATTTATTGTTAGATACTTCCTCGATTCTTCATCGACTACTATACTCAAATAACCATCAGAAAGATCGATATGTGAGAAAAACTTACTTCCAACATGCTTTGAAAATATTTCCTCAGATGTCGGAAGTGGACCCTGATGAGGTTGTAGAGCGTCGTTTAAACCTGACGAATAATCTGGACAGATTCGTATGTTATTATTAGATTTTTGCACTGCCACTATGGGTGCAGCCCATTCCGAATATTCCACTGGTGAAATTATCCCTGAGTGCTGCAATCGATGCAGTTCCTGTTCGATTGCTCCCATTTTTGCATACGGAACTGGACGTTTTTCGCGAAATACGGGCACGGCATTTTCCTTCAAGGGGGGCAAAGACCTTTTCCATAGTCCTCCACGTGGGCGCCCCCTGGTAACGGCAGTGTATCAATTCGCTGACGGCCAATGTCTTAGCGATAAGACAGTTTGGAAAAGGCAGATAGCTGTAGCCTGAATGGCTGACAAACACCTAAGCGTCTCAGGTCTAGTAGGATGGAATGACTTGCGTAGTTGGACCTGCTACATAGTTGTGTGGGCTCCAGCACGTTTATTAAACCATCTGAAGCAGCTATCTCCGAGGCCATCCCCCGAATGGGGTTAAGCGACGTGCTGACAACTCGTCCTTGTAAAAACCACTCCATGTCAAGAAACCTGGAACAAAAGCCTCGGATTGGACGGATCAACAACGACGACCACGCAAACGAATAAAGGATTATTCTTTCGGATCCTGGAATGTACGCTCCCTGAACAAACCGGGGGCCGAGAAGGCCCTCCTTCAACAGGTCGAAAAGTACAAACTGAGCATTACTGCAGTCCAGGAAACAAATTGGCTTGGCAGCGAGATTAATGACAAGAAATCGCACACAATTTTTACAAGTGGCAAACCATCGGGCCGCAAGGAGTTTGGAGTAGCATTTATAGTGGACAATCACCTCAAACCGCATATTACTGACTTCAAACCCATAAATGAACGGCTGTGTGCGATTCGCATCAAGACTCGATTTTTCAATCTCTGGCTCATCAATGTGCATGCCCCCACTGAAGTTAAAGAAGACGCAGTAAAAGACGAGTTCTACGCCCGCCTTGAAACTCTCTTCGACTCACTTCCAACAAACGACGTCAAATTGCTGTTGGGAGACTTTAACGCGAAAGTCGGGAATGAAAGTTGGCATCGGGGGACCTCTGGAGGCCACAGCCTCCATGAAGAATGTAACGATAACGGCCAGCGACTTATCGACTTCGCCTGCAGCAGGAATCTAGTCGTAAGCTCTACGTGTTTCCCGCATCGACGCATTCACAAGCAGACCTGGAAGTCTCCAGACGCACATACCGTCAACCAAATTGACCACGTCCTCATTTGCAGGAGATGGGCGTCTAGTGTCATGGATGTCCGCTCCTATCGAGGAGCAAACTGCGACTCAGATCATCACTTGGTGAAGACGACCTACAGATGTAGAATTTCCTCAGTGCACCAGTCAAGAATCAGCCCTCCCAAAATCTTTGCGGTTGATAAGCTCTTGAGTGATGCTACAGCGGTGGCGTATACTACCGCCCTTGAGGAAAAACTATCACCTATCCTACACAACATCAGCAACACAGGCGTCCATGGGTTCTGGGAAGAACTCAAGGGTACCATCAAGGATGTCGCAGAGAAGGTCGTGGGATATAAAGCCCGGCGAGCGCGAAATGACTGGTTCGACGAAGAATGCAAAAATTCACTTGACGCGAAAAACGAGGCCTACAGACAATGGATTCAACGAGGAACCAGAGCCAGAAGAGAAAAATATGACGAGCTACGGCGAATATCGAATAGAATAATTAGACGTAAGAAACGTAAATACTTTGACGAGCAGTTGCTGAACATAAACGAACACTTAGCTAATAGGAACACCAGACAAGCGTACAAACTAGTAAATACAATTAAGAACGGCTACCAACCCAGGACTAGCCTTTGTAAGGACAAGGATGGAAACATCATCAGCGACACCGATGGTATTAACAAACGATGGGCCTCTTATTTTGAAGAGCTTCTAAACCGACCATCTAACATCCCCACACAGGAAGCTCTCGATGATATTGTTGATCTAGGCCCACCCATTCAACCCCCGACAGTAGAGGAAGTTGATCTCGCGTTGCGGTCACTAAAACGAAATAAAGCGCCGGGCGCTGACGAGATCCCAGCTGAACTGCTAAGATTCGGTGGAACGAGTCTAGTTGATGCCATACATCAATTACTCCTGCGAGTATGGGAGAACGAGGAGATCCCAGACGATTGGCGCAGAAGCATCATCTGTCCAATCCATAAAAAGGGAGATAAATTGCGGTGTGAGAATTACAGGGGCATCTCACTAGTTTGTACGTCCTATAAAATTTTGACGAAAATTCTGGAAAATAGAATAAAACCGTACGCAGAACGAGTCATTGGCGAATATCAAAGCGGTTTCAGACCTGGTCGCTCCACAACCGATCAGCTTTTCTCAGTCAAACTGATACTCCAGAGGTGCTGGGAATACAACGTAAACGTATACCAAATCTTTGTCGACTTCAAGCAGGCATACGACAGTATCGATCGTGGAGTACTGTACAACATCATGCTGCAATTTGGTATACCAGCAAAATTAGTGCGACTGACAAAGATGACGATGACCAACTCCGTCTCACAAGTCAGGATCCAGAATAGACTTACTGATCTATTTGAAACACGCACTGGTTTGAAACAGGGCGATGGACTGGCACCGACGCTCTTCAACCTAGCACTGGAATACGTTATTCGGGCCATGAATATGGACAACAGCAAGACGCTGCTCATCAAGTCGACACAATTAGCAGCGTACGCCGACGACATCAACATCATGTCCCGAAGATTGGCTGACGCAGAAGAACTTCTGCATACGCTCGATACCGCTGCAAAGGAAGTTGGATTACGTATTAACGAGGGTAAAACTAAAATAATGATGCAATCGGTGACAAGGACACCTGCACAACCGAGCATCAACGTGGGGGACCTCAACATCGAGTTCGTGAACAACTTCATCTACCTGGGTTGCAACCTGTCAAGAGACGCCAACGAAACTGACGAAATCAAGCGACGGATACAGTTAGCTAATAAGACTTTTTTCTCGGTTCTCCCCATAATGAAATCGAAACATGTGCACAGAAACACGAAGCTCCGCGTGTACAAAACCATTATACGACCAGTGCTATGCTATGGCTGCGAAGCATGGACCCTAACTCAAGCCTCCGAAAACATGCTAGACACTTTCGAACGTAAGGTTCTACGGCGAATTTTCGGGGCTGTTTGCGATCGAGATGGATGGCGCATCCGGTACAACCATGAGTTGTATGAAATGTACGATGAGCTGCAAGTCTCGAAAATCGTCAAACTACAACGACTTCAATGGGCAGGGCATGTACAAAGAATGGACGATGATCGCATGCCTAAGAGAGTAATGAATGCAGAACGAGTCGACGGAGCGAGACTGCGAGGACGACCGAGATCTCGTTGGGAGAGCTCAGTAGGTGTGGACGCCGCGCAGCTGCTGGGCTCCCAAAATTGGAGCACGCGGTCACGTGACCGAGATAATTGGAGGACAATGATCCAGGCGGCCAAGGCCCGACGTCGGGCCGTCGCGCCACGATGATGATGATTTTCCTTCAACGTCAGCTTTAGTTTTGATCCAATTGAACATCCTAATTCATTTTCGAAAAGGTCTGGAAATTGTGACACAATCGTCTGTTCGAATGGTACTGACTGCACTTGTTTACATACTTCACTAAGAGGTTCGTTCCATAACGCAAACTTATCCATCAAATCAATTCCTAAAAGATCCAGATCACTATACGATGTTACGTAAACTCTCGATTTTCGTTTCTCGGCTTTTAGCTCTACTGTGCACTGCAAAACACCTAGAATGTTTATTTGATTTCCTTGCGCATCATTAATGACACTATTATCTTTAATTAGCTGTGGACAGTTTAACTTTTCCCAACTTTGTTTTGAAATAATGGAAATGTCAGAAGCTGTGTCTATTTGAAGCTTAATAGTTATGTCATTAATTTTGACATTGACAAATTTCCTGTTAACCGTCTTTTTAACACTGTATTTTATGATGTTAATTTTACTTCCAGTTGTCTTTTCCGTTTTCTTTTTAGTATAATGTGTGTCTTTTTGTTTTTGTTGTTTGTCTACGAAACAGCCGCAATAGCCTTCTTTGTGTCCAACTTTTTGACATTTGGTACATTTGTGTGTCTTGAACCGGCATTCTCTGTAGAAGTGAATTCCTCCACATCCCCAACACGGCGTTTTTGGTGTACGTGCGTCTGAGTGTTTATCACTGTTTGTGTGTTTATCACTGTTTGTGTATTTGCCTGGCTTGAATCTAGTGGATTTTACAGTTGCCTCCTCCAATGTTTTGCTATCTTGTTTGAGATTTGTGATGCGATGACACTCCAATAAAATTTTTTCCAGATCGACTTCTTTTTCCTTGTCTAGCATTGCCAGAATGCGTGTTCGAACGTCAGAATCGGATGGTGATTGGAGGCCAATAATGAACATTAGGCATTTGAATTGATCATTTGTCAATTTATTGTGCTCGAATTCCTCACATTGCCTATTTACTTCGCTCGCGTAAGCGGTATAGTCCGTTTCAGTTTTCCTTAACTGTAAACAACGGTACCGCTTTTGGAAGAGAGATTCCGATGATCCGAAAATGGCCTTCAGCTTGTCGACGGTTTCGGTGAATTCGAAATCTTTCGGAAGTTTAGGTAAAATGAAATTGACGTACCTACTATGCTCCACAGGTCCAAGTTTTCTCAGCAGCAGTCGTACTTTGGCTGCGTTTTCCAAATTTTTCGCATCTCCTTCGAACAAATCGGCATATCTCTGGTACCACGCGTTGAATGTTATGCTGGTGGTCTCTGGATCATAGTGAAATTCCTTTATGTTCTGGGTCAACACTTCGATGGTGAATTCCTGCGATGCCTGAGCTGGTTGTTGCTTATCCGCTTCGCTTTTCAGCATTTTAGTCGCCATTGTAGAAATGAGTTGTGCCTGCTGCTCCATGATTTTCTTCAAGTCGACTAAAATTTGTTCTGTCGCCATTTTAAGTTTTCCTCGTCGCCACTGTTGTGCTTGCCGCAGGAGAGATGTGAAACGCTCGGAGTACACTGGATGACTACTATATTCACAATAATTCATTTTGTCATAAAAGGTTACATACAATACATTTATAAAAAATAGTTACATGTGTATATGTTTTAATAAGAAAGTTAGTGTTGCCAACACTTGCAATGGAATTCTGTTGGTAATGTGTTTCACTGGAGTCGAGGGGGAGGGCTGGGAACTTGTGTTCGGACTAACAGGTGGTGGTACGTTAGGTGTTTGCGATGACGTTGATACTTGCTGTTCTCTGAATCTACATTGGCTCGCAGTGAAGGAGGAATTCTATTGTCGATGGTGTTTCAGTCCGGGGTTGTGGCAGCTCTTGGCTGTGTGACAAGGTTGTTTCAAGTAACACGGGTCGCTCCGGTGCGTAGAACCGACTACCGCAGGAACGTGACTATGATCGTTCGCATATCCAATTGTCTGATAACTGTTCTTTTCAAGCATGGATAGCAACTCGTTCGACGACTAAGTGTGCGTTCCTGTTGGAGCTTTGGCAAACGATAAGAGCAGTGCTGAGAGTGATATGTTGGATGCATTTCCCCTTTTTTTCCGACCTATGATAAGAACTGCTCTCAGCGTCGCTCAAACGTACATTGCGCAGCTCCAACATAAACAGCCCTATGTAAAAGCATGAATCCATTTCCATCCATTTGTCGAAGCTCCAACATAAATGCACCCTAAGGACGACAAGAATGGCAAGAGAACGCCTTCCTGAGGGCATCCCTTTACAGCACTAATGCATACCGAAGTGCTGGCAAGTGTAGAATGTATCTTGCGCTCACGTAGCATGGCGTCAATCCAGGCAATGGCGGCAGCCGATATGCCCCTAAGTTCCAGAGTTCGGGTGTTATCAAAGGCTCCTTCAATGTCAAGGAAAGCGCACTACGCAATTTCCTTATCGTTGAGGGATTTTTCGAACGTCTCTACGCGGTTGTGTAGGGCGGTTACCGTTGATTTGCCTTTCGTGTAGGCGAACTGCGTTCGATGTAGAGGATTCGAGAGTTCTATCAAGTGCCTGATATACACATCAAGTAGTCTTTCTATAGTCTTAAGTAGGAAGGAGATCAGGCTAATCGGTCTAAAGGATTTTGGCAATTTGTCCGGCTGGTTACCACCTTTAGGTATGAACACCACGTTTACCTTCCTCCCTAGTTGTAGTACAAAGCCCAGCAGGTAACTTGCCCTGAATAGTGCCATTAGTGGAGAAATTATGTACTCCAATCTATTCTGCAGAATGGCGGTTAATATACCATGCGCTCCAGGAGGCTTAAACGGCTCAAATTACTCAACAGTCCATTTAATCTTGCCCTTGGAAAAGATTACTTCTGATAAGTTTTTAGCTCGACCCCCAGAGCGCCTGTAGTTTCCATGAGTTTGCTGAGGGGTGTATTCTGCCAAGACAGACCCTGGAAATTGGATTTCTAAAAGAAGCTCAAGAGTTTCTTCATGACCCTCGGTATAGGAGCCATCAGTTTTCTGTAAAATTCCGACCCTGTTTGTAAAGTCCTTTGTAAAATCGTGCGGCTTCCGGAAGAATGAATGCTTTGAAAATGTCTTTTCCAGCACTCATGCTTTGAGTGCCTAATAAGTTTATTATCATCATCATCATCGTGGCGCGACAGCCCGACGTCGGGCCTTGGCCGCCTGGATCATTGTCCTCCAATTATCTCGGTCACGTGACCGCGTCCTCCAATTTTGGAAGCCCAGCAGCTGCGCGGCGTCCACACCTACTAAGTTTATTGTACTTAGTGAGATTTGAACTATACGCATCCCACCTGTTGTAGCGCTTGGCTTCGTTGAACTTCCTCCTCATCTGTACCCGCTTTCGAGCCAGTTCTACATTCCACCAGGGTACTTTACGCCCCGATTTAATGGCTCTTTGATAGGAGGAGGTTAGAACAACATTGAGCTGATCAGCCGCCAGCTCCAATTCCCCAAGTGCCGATAGAATTGATCAGCAAATCGACAATTCGACATTTTTTATTTTCGACACAATTGGAATTTGATGAATACAACTAAGTTGACATTTACAATTTGATGAACCAACTTCATATTTCCAATTTGATAACAAATATTTTGATGCCCCATCTTGACATTTACAATTTGATAAACACAACTTTGATAGCCCAACTTGACATTTACAATTTGATGATCACAATTTGGATGATGAATAGTCATGGGATAATCCTTTGTGTGGTTTGCAACACATATTCATTCTGAAGTTTTTTTTTGATGTACCTGTACAAACAATTCTAATATTCAACACTTTTCATTTAATTTCAGGAATATCAAATTTTGATTTGTTGGGCGATTACGGTGCAATCGAATGGCTCGGCAATTTTCAAGTAGTTTTACTCTATAACTTAATATTTGGCACGACAACAGCTTTATGCCTAGTCAATAAATTTACGGCAGCTGTACGACGTGAGCTGTGTGCTCGGTTAGTTGAAAATTATGTTTTCTTTACCAATTACATGTCATTCATCAACTGACATATATGAAACACTCTTTAATTCTACATAATAATTCGATTTCGAAGAATAACAGAAGAAGTAGGAAGTGTTAAGCCTGCAGTTTTAAGTGTTATTTAACATAAATAAATGCCAACTCTTCATAGATATGCCTTTCAAAGTTATCATCTCTGACGTTCATCAAGGGCATTGGACTAAACTAAAAATAAACATTAATACTCAATGTATTTTTTCATTTATAGACACATGCATACTTTATTATAATAATAATTAATTCATATCGTATTCATCACGTTTATTCATTTTTATATATTGTATATTGATAAGACATTTTGGATAAAAGAAAAATTACGCGATGTGTGCATAAAATAAGAGCGAAATTTCTATCTCTCGGAGTTTATAAGAATGTTTTGTGTGTGATCGAAAATTGTTTGTTGCTTTTATACAAGTCACTTTAAAAATATCTAGTTTTTAGGAACTCTATTGTCTCTATTTATTACTCGGATACGTTTGTACATTTTTTGAAAGCTGTTTGTTTTTTTTTACAAATATATTATTGTTACTAGTCTTGTGTAACCTTCCCGCCAGAGCTTTGCAACTATATTAGCGCCCACATCTATTAATTATGATCAATTTCCAGGACAATACAAATGTCAGATCACAAATTCTGTGAAAAAGAAAAGAAAGAAATTAAAGCACACGCAACTATTGTACAATTTAACGAATTTAATATTTTCATTTCGTTAAACATCATACGGTAAAAGTAGTAATAATAATACGTTCATTGTTGCATTATTATGACTGGAAGGTTTGAAATGTGTGCTTTCAAAGAAAATTGAAAACGTGTTGGAAATTTATTGAAAACACAAAACAAAATGATATTGTATGTAACTGTTTTTGTTTTACATAAAACAAAGCGAAAGACTTCGCGTTGTATGGTTTGAAGTCAGAACTGAATATATTACAAATGAATGAATTATAAACGCAATGATTTTATTAACACAAGACAATAAAAAAAGGCAAAGGATATTATACGCGAGTGTGATTTTACTAATGGAATGGATCTATTCTATTTTTTGTTTTCTTTTTCAATCGCCCCATTTATTTCAATCTGTGTCCCTTTTTGCAGTTTTTTTTATTGTTTATCGATGTTTTTTTTCGTTTCTTCCCAACAGATTACGATCCTTTTTACGATGACATAAACCATTATGTTTGTATTATTCGAAATAATGATAATAAATTTAAATAATACTGTTGAGTTTATGTTTTTTTTTATATGTTGATTTGAATAATGACGCCAAATTGGTGATTTCGAAGGGTTCTTTGGCGACAAAAATTTACCGTTGGGGACTAGTCGCCACATTGACGATCATAGCTGAACATGGCATTTCAAAAAAACTGACGGGGACATCGGAAAATTGTACGAAAACTTGCGTCGTTTCCTCGTAGCCACGTCGAGGAGATTTATCAAGCCTTCTGCCCTTAATCCGAAGAACTCCCATTTGCGTTCTGACAATGACAGAATCAGCAAAGCTTTAGAAAACTGCCAGGCTGAATTTGGAAACACTTGTCTTCCTCTCGACTTAATTGATTTCGGAAATCCGTTTCAATGAGCCTGACGTAAATCAGCGAAAATGGATAAACAAGGATTAATTGCTGTTCGAGAACGCGCATTTTCTTTATTTGTTTATGTCAGAAGCTCGTCAACACCCTGCCTCTTAACTTAAACATCATCCAAGAAAGTGCGATTTATGACGTCGACCATTTGCTTGCAGCAAAATTCGTCAATAGCCTTAAATAATTGGCCATGGAAGATAAGTAAATATTTAACTATCAATTTCGAATGTCTTTGTTTGAAATCAATTCTTTAGCGCACCTTTTCAACACCCAACAAAGTTGACCGGGAAAAGGTGGAACAACAGTGGAGGCTACTGGGGACTTATAAGGCATCTGAGATCAGTGAAAATTTCAAGGATCTGTCGAATGTAGAAATCATTCCACTTCAAATACGAGAGTAAGGTGAAAAGATCTCGGCCTGACAATGAAAGACTGCGATTTTCAGTTAAAAAATGATTTTATTTTTCCACATGATCTCCCTTGACTTCAACACACTTGGCCCAGCATTTCTGCAACATCAGTATTCCTTCCCGGAAGTGAGAGTCTGGAAGGGTGTGGAAATATTCATCTACGGCCCTCTCAACTTCTTCATTGGATGCGAAGCGCTTCCTAGAAACAAGTTCGGGAACAGATGGAAGTCTGAGGGTGCCAAGTCAGGAGAATAGGGGGGATGGTCGAGCAAATCGCACCCCAAATCCCGCAGTTTTCCCATCGCCAACGCACACTTGTGTACAGGTGCATAATCCTGGTGAAAGATGATTTTTTTCTTCTTCAAGCCAGGCCTCTTCTCGCGAATTTTGGCATCCAGCTGATCAAGAAGTTTGGAGTAATATTCGCCTGTTATTGTTCTGCCCTTTTCAAGGTAGTCAATTAATAGGATCTCTTTCACATCCCAAAACACGCTCGCCATGACCTTTCCGGCAGATGCGATCGACTTCGCTTTCTTTGGCGCTGAACCACCGGCTTCCACCCACTGCTTCGCTGTTTCGTTTCTGGCGTGTAGTGATGGACCCAAGTCTCATCCATGTGGTGACAAATCGCCGCACAAAATCGGTCGGATGCCGATTGAATCGGTACAAAGATTGCTGGGAAAATCGTTTGCGCATTTGCTTTTGAGCGGCATTCAGCAAATGCGGCACCCATCTTGCGCAGAGCTTTCGCATCTCTAATTCTTTGTGCGAGATGTTTCGCACCCTTTCTCCCGTTATCCTCATAGTCTCAGCAATATCACTCACTTTCATTCCCCTATCGTCCAACACGATATCATGCACTTTTTCGATGGTTTCCGGTGTGGTTGCGGGTTTTGGCCGTCCTTCATGTGAGTCGTCTTCAAGGGACGTGCGACCACGTTTAAATTCAGTTGCCCATTTTTTAACGGTTGGCATCGAAGGAGTAAACTTTTCTTAACTTCGGATGAATTTCCTTAGGGATTAATTCATCCAAAACCAAGAATCTTATGACCGCACGATATCCATCCATCCATCCATCATTTTAACGACAAACACGTAAGACGTCTACTGCAAAAATTCGTGTAAACAAACTACCTGAGAGAACAAGTTGAAACTTGTCATACGAACTAATGACACGTGCACCCAGGCAGGAAACAAATTTCAGCTGATTGTAACGGTATTTCTGTGTCAGGCCGAGAACTTTTCACCTTACCCTCGTAGCTGTTTCGAACATGCAAAATAATAGTGGGGAGAAGATGTTTCCGGATCTATCTATGTTCGCTCTCAGGGTTTCTCACTATACCAATCAGGAACGCTGCCGTCGAAAAAGTATTCAGTCAAATGAATTTTGTTAAAACCAAACTTCGGAATCGCATGTGCACTCCAATGTTGGTCGCTATTTTGCGAGTTCGAATTCATCTATTGGAACTCAAAGTGTGTTGCAGTCATTTTAAGCACTCTTCTAAAATGTTTGTACTGTTCGTTTCGAGCATTTATAAATCTAAAAGACAAGAAACTGAGATTTCAAAAAACGACGATGTACCAGGAGGAGTCGCGGAGTTTTCGCTGGACGATGCTGTGGCTTTCTTCGCAGATAATAAATAACATAATTATATTTGTTCAAATCTGAGAAGTTCCTACTAACCTTCTTCTTCCTTATCCCGTGTCCATACAGGGCTTGGTCTCCTGATGTCATCTCTGTAAAACAAGTCCACAGGTGTGGCTCCTATTATTGGCGATGGCTAATCCTTTTTTTGATTCTATTGCCAGGTGTGTATTTTAATGGTTTAAATCCAATTGGTATTATTTAACATAAATAAATAACTAGCGCAACAGTCCAATTTTGAACCATGGCCTCGAGATGAGTTAGCATCATCTCATTTTCGTGATCGTGACGGTATATCTTGTGCAGAGTTGTGTGATCAGCAACCTGCTCAACCGAGTTATTTACCCCATAAATGGGTACTTATTTAACAGCTGAGTGGGCTCATAATACGTACGATACGTAAAACCCTTTTTTTTTATCGAAAACTACCGCATTCAGTAAGAATCGAACGGGGGCCCAGTGCGTAGAAGGTGAACGTGCTAGTCGTTGCGCCATCCGGACTACAACATTTAACATATTAATGTTTTTAAATTTACAAAATGGCGTCCGCCACGTGATTTGTATTATTTTTGATTTCACAATATTGTGTTAAGTTAGTCACTATTTTATATTAAACGCAAAGGCTATATTCACTATTTTGTTATATCAATATTGATTTGATTAATACAGTAGTCCCTCGACTTACGTTGGAGTTAGGTTCCGAGAATTTGCGACGTAAGTCGAAAACGACGTAACTCGAGGGTAGAAACAACTTCAGGCGATAAATGTATAAGCTTTCATTTTTTGAATATGAATGTACATATTTATTATACCCTAGACTTTGAGTATAGGCATAGGGCATATTGTTTTGTCACGACGGAAATATGTAACACCTTAAAGGAGGCTCCGTATTTGTACTGGAATCTAGTTGGTTGTTATTAAAAATGCGCAAGGTTCACCAAACGAAACCTTTACCTCCCCTTTAAGTGAGACTTCAAATATGCAATAACTTTCGATAGAATGAAGCTAGCGACTTGAAAAATTCGACAAGTATTTGTAGAATGGGTTAGCTAATTGATTTTTAGAATGGCCAAGATCCTCCTGAATGTGTGCCAACCTCCCCTATAAACTGGCCATATAGGAAACTCACTTTTAATGCATATGGTCGTTGCCAATTGATACTTTTGGTATCACCACTAGGTCTGTACAAGTCTAGGGTATATACGCTTCGGACTCCGGGCCGAAACGAAGCTTCGGTCTGGTTTTTTAATTGACATTTCACTGTTGTCCCCCAACTCAATAGCTTCAATAAATTGGTGAAATGTACGCCGCAAATAATAGGCCTTAAAGGATGCATTAACACCTTGATCCATTGGTTGAAGAATCGCGGTCGTATTAGGAGGCAAAAAAATCACCTTAATGGCATCATTGTTGAGATTTATGGGATGACTTGGAGCGTTATCTATGTACGATTAGTAACGCTTTATGAGAAAGATTATTGGCTTCCAAATATTTCTTTATTTATATTCTTTATTGTCGGACAGAAATATTGATCGAACCAATCACAAAATATATTAGAAGTAACCCAGGCCTTTTTGTTGGACCTCCAAATAACCGGTAGATTTTCCTTGTACACATTTTTGAAAGCTCTTGAATTTTCTGATTGATAAACAGCAAGAGGTTTCAGTTTCAAATCACCTAATGCATTCCCTCCGAGGAGCAAAGTAATCCTGGATTTTTCTGCCTTAAAGCCAGAAGCTCTTTTTTCTTCAATCGAAAGAAATGTTCTTGAGGACATGCGTTTCTAATACAGGCCTGTCTCGTCAACATTAAACACCTCCTGTGCGCAATATCCTCCATTTTCAATAATATCATGTAAAGTGTTTGGAAAGATCTTCGCTGAAAACGGCGATGTAAGTCAAGGGACGGACGACGTAATTTCAAGGGTTTGGTCTCAAAGTAATGAACGACGTAAGTCGAAAAAACGTATAACAAGGGAGACATAAGTCAAGGGATTACTGTATATGATGCGATCGTCAACTCCTGCTCTTCTGGGCGATTCTGAACCAGTTGAGTCAACCACCAAAACACCCAACTTAAAGTTCGCCATACATGATCGTGCAGAACCACGACCGAACTTACATCGAACCATCAAATATCATAGAATGGTGGAAATGAGGAGAATCTTTTTTCCGCACGTTCTATGAAATTGATGGTTCGATGTAAGTTCGGTCGTGGTTCTGCTCGATCATGTGTGGCGATCTTAAGACTCCCCCACAGAACGTTCGCACAGGATGCTGGCTAACGGAAAACTAACCAATAGAACTTAAAAGTAAAAAAATGGATGTTTTTTTATTCTTCACCTTTCATTGGACGTTTTTTGTTCTTCACATTTCAAAAAAAGAAAACTTATTTCACCGTCAATATCCCCTTAAGTCGCCACACATGATCGAGCAGAACCACGACCGAACTTACATCGAACCATAAATTTCATAGAACGTGCTGAAAAAAGATTCTCTTCATTTCCACCATTCTATGATATTTGATGGTTCGAAGTTCGGTCGTGGCCCTGCGCGATCATGTATGGCGAACTTTACTTCTTGGCGGCTATTGTGGCGATTTTGAACTCCATCGTGGCGACTTCAGCGCCCCGTATTGGCGACTTACACCTCCGACCGTCTGGTAAGCCTGGCTCCGATAGCTTTATGTGTCAAAAATTACTGAAATTACGGAATACCCTGTTATCCTCGGAGTTCAGGTGGAAGAAAGCGGTTGCCTCGATGCCTCCAACAGCGCAATTGGAGTTAAACGCGGGGCTGTTGGACGATTAAAGATGTACTCATCGTGTGGAGTGAGGTTACATGCTGGGCGGGAGTTTTGGATGTCACCGTCGATTCGGGACGGGTATGAGTTCAGACATGAGCACCAGTCAGAACAAAGTTGAGTTGTTGTTATTGGATCAATGGTCGGAATTCGGTGTATAGGTAAGTTGCATGCCTATGGTTCGTTGTTGTTGTGGTAGCGATGCTTCAAATACTGCCGTTCTTCTTGCATCGAGGGGGTTTAGCAGCTCCTGGCCGTTGAAAAACGGGTAGTTTCGGTATGAAGAACCGGCTGCCGCAGGAACGTTTATGGCTCGTTGTTATTGTTGTTATAGCAGTGTGAGTGTGTTACATGCTGCTATTCTTGTTTTCCTCGGTGTTAAGGGACAGGAAGATAGGATGGGGTTCTCCCACAGCGACCTGGGGGTCCGGTATGTGGGTGCAGCTGGGCAATTAAAAATGTGGTCCACATCGTGAGGTGTACTATTGCAGGGGGACATGTGTTCGTGACATCCCGGTCAATGCGAGATAGGTAGGAGTTAAGATGCGAACACCAGCCCGGCCGAAGTTGGGCAAGTGTTGTTCTCGCTGCTCTCGGAAGTATTCTCTCATCGGGAGAAATGGCTGGTGGTTGTGTCGAGAGAAGTTTATTTGGACCTAGTCCTGCGATTGATGTTGGTACCTCCTCATGATGTATTGCTTGTAGTCCGGATGGCGCAACGGTTAGCACGTTCGCCTTCAACGCACTGGGCCCCGGTTCGATTCCGGGGATTTACGTGTCGGACTATGAGCCCACTCAGCTGTTAAATGAGTACCCATTATGGGGTAAATAACTCGGTTGAGCGTGTTACTGATCACATACCTCTGCACAAAAAAACCGTCACGATCTAGAAAATGAGATGATGCTAACTCATATCGAGGCCGTGGTTCAAATTAGACTGTTGCGCCAGTTATTTATTTTTATGATGTATTGCTTTGATGGCTGATCTATATGCGTTGTTGTCAAAGGGAACCCTTTTGTATCATACCTTTGGACGTCTCTTTCGAGGTTCTGACATGTCTTGGTCGCTGTATCTTGTCCATAAGGTCGGTGTTGGGGTGTTCCCTCCGGTAACAACCCACTAGGTATTGTTTCGCAGAAGCTTGTTGTGGTCCCTTAGAGGCATCATCTTAGTTTCCTGATGCAGATGGTCCTGGGATGACATCAGGAGACAGCCAGTCACAGTACGGTGAGCGCCGTTTTTGCAAGCCTGAATATTTTTGCACTGTGTCAGAGATTCTGTGACCACACAGGAGCCACATAGTTGGTTACTGATCTTCCGACTGCTTTGTATATGACCATTAGGGTTTCTTTATCCTTACCCCAGGTGCTGCCGGTCAAGGCTTTAAGGAATTTATTCCTACCGCCATGTTGTCTAGGGTTACTCCTAGGATTTTAGGATGATTCACGGTTGGAATAGGCTGATTGCCAATTGAGATCCCAAGCTACATCTTGATTTCCTTCGTAGATTTAGGCGCTGAAAAGGTTAAATTCTTGCCTATGGAGAAAGCGTTAAGTTCTTCCAGGCAATCGTTTGTTCGTTCGCACATTTCCGTGATGATGGTGTTTCCTGTTGCCAGAATGGAGCAGCCGTCGGCATAGGAAATAATTTCGATCCCTTCAGGTGGTATTGGGATTCCAGATAAATAAAGGTTGAACAAGGAGGGAGACAGGACTCCTCCTTGTGGCACACCTTGTTTGATCTTCCTTAGTTTCGATTTCTTGCTCCTAAATTCGGTGAAGGACTGCCTGCCCGCAAGATAATTGGCAATTCATTTCGTTGTGTTGGAAACGATGCACAATATGTCAGACAGAAGTACTGAGTGGCTGACTGTCGAGGGCTTTCGACAGGTCAAGTGCCACCAGAATTGTTCTGTTCTGTTGACATGGACGAGGTTGATTGAGGCCATTGTAGATACGAGTTGTAATGGCGTCGTCGTACTGTTCAGCATTCTGTTGTCTGTTTTCGAATAAAAACCACCTTGATCTCTGCCCATGCCCGAGGGATGTAGATTAAGTCTAAATAGGCCCTAAAATTGCTTCAATCTAAGGGAAAACAGCATCGAACAGGTGGTGTAAGCCAGACGCTATGATACTGTCTGGCACAAGGTCGATTCAAACGGCTCAAAACTGGATTTGGCCCAGAGAATTTTCTCCTTTGATAGTATAGATACAGACTCGCATGGAATTAGTGTCAATGTTGTGAGCATACCAATATCCGCGTTCCACCATTCAGGTTTTTTATTTCTTTTTTTGAGTACGTACTTGCCGTAGTTCAGTTAGGGAGTTGGAAAAGTAAAAAAATGGCAACAAAAAAATTGTTTTTATTGACGCAAGTATACTTACTCAAGTGTTAATGAATGAGAATGGCTATCATAAATAAGAAAGAAAACAAAGCAAATGAATATCGCCGGACACCCAATTTGTAGTTCATGTATATATTTCACGCATATATTATACCTTTAAACATAATAGATCAGCTAACAATGATATACATACATACAGCATAGTCTCAGATCTCAACACATCAAATGTACAAACCAACTTCACCAACCTCGCCACCCTCCTACTGACCCGACGATTCTTCTTCTCCGTCAACACCGTTTTCCGTCGCGCATTCTTTTGAATCTAAATCACGCAACGCCCTATGCACCATTTCGGCCAATTCCGACGGTAAATCTTTCAAATCATTCGTTCGCTCCTTAATAATATCATTCGAGACCATGTCGCTGGCACATTGTGCGTTACTGATCGTGTACACTGACGACATGTCACTTGAAATTTCAGCATTTTCATATTCGGACGAAATAATGCTGCGATTGGAATCGGTCGACAATGATTCCATGCCGTCGTCAAAGACTTGTGATGTTTTATTCGATTCATCCGATGACATCGTGCCCGAATCGTCGGTAACATTCGCGGATTTCGGTTCAGTGTCCACTGTGTGTGGTGTGTAGCCGGTGAGGAGAATTTGTGAGGGCGAAAAGGTGGCAATGCCCGTTTGACCCATGGCAATTTGAAGACGACGATCGAGTTCGGCAATACGTGCGGCTAATATTCTGAAAGAGAGATAAAGTGGTGGTTTTGAGGGGTTGCTGTAGGGTTTTAGTTGTAGTTTTGACCGTTCTTACTTGTTTGTTCTCTTCTGGTGGCTGAGTCCAACATTTTTGTCATTCAGATTGTCCAGGAGTGCCAAGCAGAGTGACTTTAGGTCAGCTATGGTCTCCGTTTTGGTTGGCAAGTCAGCGCCACTTTCCAGAATCATCTTGACTGCAAGTGTTTCATTGGAAAATTCGTTTATTTACGGAAAAGATTGGCGAGAATTTTAACAAAACAAGAATTGGGAGAAAGAGAAATGGGACTAATTTGAAAATGTCGAGATGGGTAGAGATCACTACTGATGTTGAATAAGTTAAAGGTATGTTTTGCTGACAATTAAAAAAAAGCAACAACAACTACGAGACAAAAGAAAGAACAATCAAACAAATCCAAATGAAAATACGGGCAAAGTACGGGGCAATCGAAATCAACTGAAAATAAGCAAAATCCACAACACAACGAAGCTTATTTCAGTTTACCTTGTTTATGCGACATTATGCTATCGATGTTGTTAGTGCCTAATTTTATAATACCCTTTTTTCGTTTACTATCCAACATGTTCTGAAACAATTGTACAAGTACGTGTTAAGAGTCATGCAGGAATGTTAGTCCGTCAACACTTAATTAAGTTGCTCTCTGTTTTATCCTAACAACTCACCTTGTACCTGTTTGCGGCGGCATTCGATTGTTCCAATTCCATCTCACAGTTTTTCAGCTTATCCTGTAAGTACTTGTTTTCCACGACTAGCGCGTCAATGTCGACAATCTGAAAGTTTGTGCGTAGAAAAAGTTAATTGCTTTTTTCTACCATTACGGGACATGTATGCTAGCAACTGCACCATCTGAAATGTATACGGTAACGAAATTTCAACAATGCATTGCTAGAGAAGTTGACGCTCCCCTGCCCTACGGAAGAGGTTACTTACTTACTCAATTGCCCTAACCCATTGGGAGGCATAGCGCGTCAACTATTCCATGTGACCCAGTTGACGTTTCGTTGGCATAAACTTGTTTGGGAGAATGCAGTTGCCAGCATGCACGGGAGAAGGAAGGAACATTGGTAAGGGATTTTCACTTACATTTCTGTTTGATTCATTCGCCTTCAAGGCCAACCGAAGCTCATGATTCAGACGATGAACCTTACACTTGTAGGAATCTCTCTCCGTCACGATCTCCTCCTTTTCATCGAGCAGGGCTTTGAAGTCGAAAGCCAGTTGGGCGTTCTAGTATGGACGGAAACGCGTCATCTTTAATGCAACAAATACAATTCAACGATCCTACGAATACCTTTTTCTTCAAACTCTCCAGACTAGCTATGAAATTCGCCCGCTCCGCTTTCCATGCCAGCGCCTCCTTACTATCACTGGACCCTGGCCCGGTCGCCGCCACCCTGGACGTTTGTTGCAATTCGGCATTCTTGCTCCTCAGCAACTCCATGTCACCTTGCAGTTCGGTCAATTTCTGTTTCACAGCTTCCAGCTCGGTGGTCTGTTTCATGTTTTTCTCGCGAGCATCGGTCAGCAGGGCGGCTACGCTCGAATTTCCACCCAGGCTTATGCAAAAGTCGCTGCTTCGTTTTATCGCCGAATAGCGGAGCTGTAGCGTCTCGGCCATTAATTTAAACTGATCTCGCTCCGTACGATATTTCTCCAGTTCATTTCGCATTATATTAAGTGCTTCGATTTTGCTCTGAAGTTTGCGGTGCAAGGCGGAACTCTGGTAAATAAGAAGAGATTTTCCTCAGGGACATTGAAGGGGATCGATTGGTTGGTGTTTTACCTCGATATTGTAGTTTTCGATGTGTTCGCCCAAGAGGGAGTTGTGGCGTCTGCGTTGTTCTTCTGACATGGTTGCCTTTTCAACTAGGAATTTATGAAACAGGAGACATTACTTCATAGTTTCTTATAAAAACGCACAAATCCACTGGGAAGAAGATTAAACATCTGTGAGCAACGGTTTGACAGTTGACATATCGATTGACGTCTTTTTGCATCAGCTTTGGTTTAGTTTTCTGCTGTTGGTTCAAGTGATTGGGACAGTTCAGAAAGCGGAATTTGAATTTCTGTTACATTTCGAAATTCAACGGGCATTTTGAAAAGCATTTTTCAAATTTAAGAATTAGGCTGCGCGCATGTTGGCTCACGTTCGCGTGTCGCGTTCACGTGTTTGCTGTCAAACGGTTTGGGTCTATGGTTTGCAACCAAAGATGCGAATTTGTCAAATTGACAAATGCTCGGCTGTTGTCGTATCACCAAACTGAGTTCATTATTGTGCTTTAAAACGGATAATTAGGCAAGAATTGAGTGGCGAAACAAACGACTGGAGAGTAGTAGGATGTGCTTAAGCGCATATTTCATACTAAATTATTGGCGTTAACGCACAATAATGAATCCAATTTGGTGATACGACAACAGCAGAGAATTTGCCAAATTGACAGACCGTTTGATATAAAACACGTGAACGCGACACACGAACGTGTGCCAACTTGCGCGCAGCCTTAGGTGGTTGTTATCGTAGCGATGGTCAGAGTTGCAACGTGTGTGTTACATGTTTCATTCCGTTTGTTGCTGTAGCAACGCGTAGAACCGGCTGCCGTGGGAGGGAGTTTAGGGTCACGCCTCAACTCTATCCCAACCAAGGGGCGACTGGTAGCGCAGTGTGTTGAGGCATCAGTCTCATGTTTGACTAACGGCATTTCGGGCAACGAACATCGAGACTAAATCCATGTTCGTTGATTTCGGGTTCGAATCCTGTCTACGACGATGTTCGTGGCCATGGATGTGCGGGAGTTGCACGCTGGCAACTGTATTCTCCGAAACCAATTTATGCCAACCATCTTCATTGATGCCAACGAAACGTCAACTGTATCACATGGAACAGTTGACGCGCTATGCCCCACAAGGGGTTAGGCTACGATGAAAGAATACTATTTTATTTTTGTAAAATTTGGGTGTTTCGCACTATGTTTTACATTTACAAGCCCACAAATAGAATGTAAGATTCGAATCTCGCAAGATTACGAAAAAAAATCACCAAATAAACTTAATTTTCTCTTATTAAACCGCATTTGAAAATTCCGCTGCGCCAATTCACTTCTTTAGAACAAGGAACTGTCAACCAAACAATTGTCAGCCAGTCTAAACTACCAAAACAGCTGTTAAAGTTTGGTTCCCCACACACATAGTGTATATGTGCGTTAGATCTCATCCATATAGATCGTTGGGGTTAGGGCAATTGAGTAGTATCCCAACCTAACGGAAGTGTCGTCCTGGTGGCTCTGGGAGGCCTCTTCTCTTCAAGTGATATGGCTGGTGGTTGCGCTAAGAGTACTGGATTTCGTTTTAATCCCGTAATTGATGAATGCGCCTCTTGTTGATGAAATAATGCGATGGTAGATTTGCAGGCAGTATCGTCGAAAGGATTCCTTTTATATCTGAAGACATCGCGCTCAAGGTCGGTTAGATAATATTTATTTATTTATGTATTTACAACATGTCATGGTGGCGGAGTCTTGCCCATAAGATGGAACTTAGGGTGTTCCGTCTGGTAGCGGCCTACTAAATATTGCTTCGCGAGCAGCTTGTTGTGATCTTTCATGGGCACCGTTTTTCTTCCCTGGTGTAGGTGGTCTTGGCGAGACATCAGGAGACATCCAGTTACAGCGCGGGGAGCGTCATTTTGACAAGTTTGAATGTGAATCCACTGTGTCACATAAGTTCTGAGACCACACAGGAACAGCATATTTGGCCACAGATCTTCCGACTGCTTTGTTAGTGACCAGTAGGGTTTCCTTGTCTTTTCTCCATGTGCTACTAGCCAAGGCTTTAATGCAGCCTGGGGTGGGCGATCCCAATCCCAGTCAGTCAAATCATTCCACTCTGTTCTAAAAGCTCCATGCCATGAATTCCTCATTTGACAGAGATTTTGAGTAATTGGAGTATGCGCTTCGTGAGTGAAACATCTGAATTTGAGTCTATACTGAATTACACAAATAATCAATGGGCGCATTCGGGTGTCACGGAAAACAGCGTAATGCGCTGCATAGAAATAGCGAATTCCTAAGCAGCACAAACCAATTTTTCTTGTGACGCCCGAATGGTATGCTGGCTCACCTGTTGTAAATTGACATGCCTGCATTCACAAATCGGTAGCGCAACTTGAGCGCTCCTGTCTTTGTCCCAATTTTGCACTGAATTACAACAACGAAAATGGGAGCGCTCGGGTAGCTGTATGATTTCTGAATGCAGGCAGTTCGTTCGAACTGTCAAATCTCCGCTAAGTCAAGACAGCGAACAAATTTTGTGCTGCCTAAAAGTGTTAGCGTCTAGCTATTTGCGCTAAGTTTAGCAGTGGTTTAGCGCACCATTCGGAATACAAATCACGAGGCAGCACTTAAAGCTAGCTAGCAACCGTGACTCCCGAATGCGCCCAATGTTTGTGTTATCTTGAAAATATATCTATGGTGTTATCACAACACAGACTGAGTGAAATATAGAAGTGTGCTGTGTGTGTTAAAAAAATCAAAACTCACATTTCGAATAAGGCCCTAACCTGATTGAACGCAGAATGCAGCAGCAGCGGCAGAAGCAACAACAACAACAGGTAGATCTGTCATCGCCGCTGTGTCACCGCGACAGATGTATGTACCTACTACCTGTAGTTGTTGCTTCTGCCGCTGCTGCTGCATTCTGCGTTCAATCTGGTTAGGGCCTAACTCATTTCGTGAAACAGTATACAGAGGAAATTGCCTGGTTGTTTGTTGGTTTGGTATCGTTTTCATCTAAAGTTGAACATGAGATGATGATACGAGACGATTACTTTTGTTTTAGAATGTTGGGCTTGTTTTATGTATTTGGAAACTTGGATGTGCGGTGCGACGTAAAGGTGTGAGTTCCAAGGCCGCGACTGAGCGACTTGCGTTTGCGACTTAGAAAAAAACTACCATAACGGAGCACTACTCGTGTGTATTTTATGTGGAAGTACAGTCCTATAACTACAGCTTGCATTGTACGATCCCCTAAACTTAAAAATACACACGAATAGTAGTCCGTTATGGTAGTTTTTTTCACAGTCGCAAACGCAAATCGGTCAGTCGCTGCCTTGGAACTCACACCTTAAGCAAGTGATTTTTGATTTACTTGCAGTCAGCATTAGTTGTTGTGTGTATGTATATTTAGAAGTATACACAATGCGTGCATTGCATACTGCATAGAGATGATTACGAATGGATTTAGATGGGATTGGTTTGGTAGATAGATAATGGTGGTTTCAGTTTCAGATAGATATAAGGACGGGATGTAGATGAATGTAATACATACATATACGAGTATGTATATAATCAGAAATTTTGAATGATCGTGGATTTATGCGTTGCGTAGTATTTATGCGGGGTTTAATTTGAGTATTTATCTTACAGTGTGTCATTCTTAAATTGAACGACTCGGAGGCTATATCGTTGTGCCGCATCTTTCGCTCATTCCGTTGAGTCGTTCAAAAAGAACGACTCGTTACTGTGTTACACATCACTACTGTACATGGAACTGTGTTGTATGCAGCCACTGATGAATTTTAACTGATAAATGATGATGATTTTTTTTCTTTTTATATAGGTATATACCTATATTTGATTTTCTTTCACCAAGAATCGTGATTTTGAGCACATTTGGCAAATGGGTACGCCTAGTATGGCATATCAACCATCATGCTCGATTTATACAGTCATTTATCATTTTTCATAGGGAATTTGTGCTGGGGCACTGTTTTATTTTCAATTGCGTATCATTCGCCACATTTACCAAACAAGAATACGATTAACTTTTTGCGTTCTAGCACTCCAATTCGACACTCAGAACGTTTTGAATAAAAAGAAAAGAAAATCACTATATATATATAAAAAAAAACATATATTTTTTATGTGGTTTTCTGCAATTTCGCGCTTGGAGTATCTCTCGTCCTTTCCGATCGCCCGATCGGGATTTTCAAACGGACCTCCGAAAAGAATATCTAGTTCTTTGTCCAAAGATTCCCTTAAATCCTTCGACCATATCAGCGATTCATAAAACTCAGACACTTCAATGCATTTTGGCAATATAGAAAATGTGGTCAGACCAGTTTAGTTTACTAAAGATATTATTAGCTAGTACGTTCAGTGTGGGCAAATTAGTAATGCTGACACCATCGACAAGAATGGGGCATGTCATTTATTATTACTTTGCCTTAACCCCTAGCGGGGCATAGCGCGTCAACTACTCCTGCGCGCCATCGTACTCTGTTCTGGGCAATGGGGCGCAACTCCCCAAAAGACTTACCCAGTACCTGACACTCCTTTGCCACAGATCGACGCCATGTGATTCGAGGGCCCCCTCTTGGTCGGCCTTGGTTGGAAATGGGGTTCCATTTCATGGCATGCAAAGCAATGCAGTTATCACTCTTCCGCAATGTGTGACCTATCCACTGCCATTTTCGCCTGCGTATCAATTCGTCGATTGGCATCTGACCCGTACGCCGACTTAGCTCTTCACTTGATATTGTTTCGGGCCAGAAAATTCTTAAAATTCGATGAAGACATGAACTGACGAAAACTTGCAGCTTTCTGGTAACTCCTACGGAAACTTTCCATGTACTGCTCCCATACAAAAGCACTGATAGTACCAGGGAGCGAAACAGGCCCAGCTTGGTCTTGATGCTGAGATAACTGCTCTGCCAGATTTTGGACAGCATGCCGTATGCGCGTTTAGCCTGGTTGATACGACGAGCGATGTCCTGTTCCGTACCACCATTTTCGGCAACAATGCTACTCAGGTAGACGAAGTTGTCCACCTTCTCCACGGGCCGCCCATTAATATTGATGGCAATAGGTGTCGGATTTCTTTTTCGCAACGGCGGGCTAAGAACCTTGGTCTTGTTGGTATTAATCTTTAGCCCACCCTTGCTTGCCTCCCTCTCGAGATCTAACGCCATTGCGGACAGATCCATGATTTTGTGGGAGAGTAGGCATATGTCGTCAGCGTAGTCAAGATGTTGTAGATAAGATGTCATTGAATTCCTCTGTCGAGTCCGGATAGGGCTGCATGCAACACATCGCCGATCACAATGAGGAATAGGATCGGTGAGAGGATGCACCCCTGCCGAACTCCACTGCGAATCTCAAAGTCCCCCGACACCTTACCTTTATGCAGAACGCGACATTTCGCGCCGTCATAGGTTGCCTTAATAATAGCCACAAGCTTCTCAGGGATGCCTCTCCTGCGCAAGGCCGCCCATATAGAATCCCGGTTCACACTATCGAAAGCCTTTTCGAAATCGATGAAAAGCAAGTGAAGCGGAGAATCGTATTCAGCGCATTGCTCGATGATGATTCGCAAGGTGTTAATGTGATCGACACAGGAGAATCCGGATCGAAAGCCAGCCTGCTCTTCTTCAATTGTGCTTTCTAAGTGGGCCTTTAGTCTTTCCAGGACGATTTTGGCTATTATCTTGGCAACGGCAGGAAGCACACAAATGCCTCTCCAATTATTACAGTCTGTGAGGCTACCCTTCTTTGGAAGTTTGATGATCAAACCTTCTTTCCACTCAGTGGGAAAGGTCTCTGTATTCCACGCTTTATCAACAAGTGGGTGCAGCAAATCGGCAGTTACGCTTGGCGCTGCTTGATAAAGTTCGGCAGGGATGCCGTCAAGTCCGGTGGCCTTTCCTCGTTTTAGTGCAATAATTGCAGTGACTATTTCCTCTTTAGTCGGGGCAGTGGACCGTATACGCACATTTTGATGGTTAGCTAAATTATCTATATGAGGGGGAACTTCACCAGAGGTTACACGGTTCAAGACCGCGGCGAAGTGTTCTTTCCACCGCCTCATTTGATCTTCTTCCAAGATAAGTAGCTTTCCATCACTATCCTTCACCGGATGTTGGCAGGAGCTACGACCACCTGTAAACTCCTTTATGACACCGTATACGGCGTTTAAGTTGTTACTTCTAGCGGCTTCTTCTGCTGACGCTAAAAGAGAATTGGCATAAACTCTTTTATCGCGTCGCACACTACGCTGAACTTCTCGAGCTTTCTGACGGTAAAGGAGTTCGATGCTGCTTCGATTGTCGTCTGATGCTGCAGCCAAACGAACTTTCAGCTCCTTTCTTTCAACAATCCGCTGCCATGAAGCGTCGGACATCCAGGGCTTATTCCGGCAATCCGGGTTTGGGCCAAGGATGGTATTTGCGCTATCAATGTACGCATTTTTTATGGCATCCCAGTTTTCGTTTATGTCACTATTTGGGTGACTAGTTATCTCAGCCGCTTTTTGCGCAAGATGGTCATTATATAGGTATTGTTGTAAGACAGCTGGATTTTTTAGTCGAGCGGTATTGAATTTGCGGGGCCTGGATCTTTCGTCGCTGGGGCGGCGCACGGCTGCAATACGCAATCGAACGTTAGCGATCATAAGATAATGGTCTCTTCCCATCCCAATATCGGCACCCTTCTTGTTTCGCACGTCCAGGAGGCAACTCTTGAATCTTTTACTAATGGCAAAATGGTCGATCTGATTTTGTGTTCTGCGCCGATCAACAGAGGACCAACTGATTTTGTGGTGGTCCTTATGCTCAAACATAGTACCACCGATGAAGAGACTGTGAAAGTTGCAGAACTCTACAAATCTTTCACCGTTGTCATTACGATCACCAAGACCGTGTCTCCCCATCACATGTCTGAGCCCATAGTTATCAGCGCCAACTTTCGCATTCAAATCACCCATAACCATTACAATGTCACCTTTAGGTGTTCTGCTCTGAACGGCGTTTAGTTCTTCGTAGAAGGAGTCTTTTGCCAAGACATTGTCGGGTTCAGTAGGGGCATAACATTGTATTATTGAGATGTTCCTCATTTTGGTCCGGAACCTGGCGGTCAAGACCCTGTCAGAGACCGGTTCCCAGGATAAGAGACAGTTTCGCGTGGCTCTGGTTAAAAGGAGCCCCACACCTGACTCACGGCGACTACCGGTAGCTTTACCGGAGTACAACATTACAGTGTTGCCCGTTGAAGAGATGAATTCTCCGCTGTTCCACCATCTTATCTCACTAACTCCTAAGATATTTAATTTGTACCTCAGAAATTCACTCTCTAATTGAAGAAATCGTGCGTTCTGGGGACCTTCTGATCCATTGTCCGGGAGAGTACGCACATTCCAGAATCCAATCTTTGTCATTGTACGATAGCTAAAAGTCGTAACCGTTGAGTCAGTCCTTATCCGAGGCATAGTTGACGTTTCGTTAGCATATAAAAATTTCGGATAGTGCAAGTCCTGTCCTTTGATTGTCGGTTTTAACGACAGGCCCTCAAAGGGAAAGGCCGTGGTATTTTTTTTTTACACCCCACACCACAGGGGTACCTCAACCAAATCATCGCACCGCCATCACTAGCGGCTTGACGTTGGTTGGCAATGGTCAGTGACCACTGCCGTTCCAGGGGGCGCCCACGCGGAGGACTATGGAAGAGGAGTTTTTGCCCCCCACTCGATTCGCTTTCCCCCACATAATAATTTTTGACATGTCTCTATTTAGTGAGTCAGACATGCGATCTGGGTTATAGTAGCATTTTGGCTGGAGTGAGCTACAAAATTAAAAGTACATATAAGTAGAGCGTGAAGAACGGAAACCGTATTGTCGATCGCTGATAAGATGCTGTGAATCAAGCTCATAACTTGGTTGTTAACCACTGTTTTGAACGAACACTTTTGACAGGATCGACGTCAATGCTGTTGGCCGATAGTTAGAGGGATCATTCACTCCTGCCCTTCTGTGGCACTTGAGGTACTGCTAGACCTTTCACCATTGCACGTTCATGTAATAGCACAAGCAAAGCTGACGATCTTCAGATTGAAGGCTTGCGATGCCCTCATTAAGCTGAATCCGGAACAGGAAAGTTGGCTCAGTGAGAGCTGCATAACCTGTATGCCATCGGACCATCTGGTGAAAGAACCATCCAGCAACAAGCTCTTCAACACTAAAATCTGGAGCAGAGAAAACTGGTTGGAGGATCATTCTACTCTTCTTCCAGATACCATCAAGTGGTTCACGGATGGATCTAAGACGGTTAATGGTACAGGTGCTGGAATAGTGGGCCCTAACCAGGGTATTTCTATACCAATGGGTCAGTTCGCTACAGTATTCCAGGCAGAAGTTCATGCCATCGAGTCATGTGCGGAGCTCTGCCTGAAAGCCGAATTTCGTAGCAAGAATATAGCTATATTTACTGACAGCCAGGCAGCCATACATGCGCTAAGCAACTGGTCTGTCTCGTCCAAGTTAGTGCGCAGCTGCCAGAATACATTACAAAAAGTTGGCTCCTCGAACATGGTAACGGTATACTGGGTTCCTGGCCACGTCGGGATTTCTGGAAATGAACAGGCTGATGAGTTGGCCAGGATGGCCTCGGACACGCCCTTTTGTGGACCTGAGCCCTTCGGCGGGATTCCTCTAAGTTCCGTCAGTAAATGCATCAGAGACTGGGAGCGTACTGAGGCCACCGTCCATTGGGACTATCTTCCAGGCCTGAGGCAAGCCAAGATGTTCATATCTGGTTACTCGAGCAGCAGGACATTTGAACTTTTAAAAATGAACCGTAGCAGGGTTAGAAGTATTTGTGGCCTTCTAACTGGACATTCTTGCCTAAGGGGTCACTTAAAGATCATGTACACTTCGGCATCGACTTCCCTGAAGCAGACGATATTGCTTCGATGCCGCTCACCATTCTAAGCAAATTCATCAGCGCGATCAAACTTGATCGACAGGCCTAAGCCTGTTGCCAGACCTGGGGCTATAGCACAATAGACCATTTGGCCTCGGTGCTAGTGGGCCTTTTGGCGCCCGCAGTCCCTCTCACAATCTAATCTAATCTAGAGGGATCACATGATTCACCTTTTCTGGGGATTGGTTGTACCAGGCGCGGATCCAGAGTGTAATTTGATTATTGCAAAATCAAAACCTATTTTATTTCGAAACTTGAACTAAGTTTATAAACACAAATAACGCAGAGCAAAAATAACAATAAAATAAAAATTCAAGAAAAGAAAATGACCCAAGGAATGGTACACTGCAACTGGATCACTGTAGTTGGGCCTATTGTCGAGTCAGGATTGTTTCCAATATTCGTTGAGATCCTTCTGTAAACAGTAGAGAAATTTTGATTAACGGGAAGTTGAAAGTTTGCAAAGTGACTTTTAGGGAGTTCATTCTTACTTGTCGAGCTTGAATATCACTAACCGACGGTTAGTAAACAGCACAAGGAGAATAAATACCCGTTTTATTCTTTATAAAATACTTACTTGTAATTTACAATTCTATACGCATGCGGTGTTCTCCCATTTTAGAAAATCTTTCGATTACTTTTCCTGGATCGACAGTAATGTCGTAATGAATATTGAGTAGCGCCAAACCGTTTAATCGTTTCTCCAGCATTGTGGTTCGGAGCCAAGTCTTAATTCGGCGCAATGACGAAAATGATCGTTCAGCGCTAGCATTCGTTGCTGGTAGGGTACAAAGAATTTGAAGTAACGTGTGTATAGCTGGATATATGTCCTCGTCGCAAGATTCAAGTATTTCGATTGCAGAATCAAACATCTCTGTTCCTGATACTTTTGAATTCTTCCATTTTTGCTGCCAATGCAATATTTCTCCTCTGAGTTTCAGTTTCATGGAATCCTTATTTCCTTCCAACATATCACCGAAACGTTCAACAAGACCCTTGATTAATTTTGAGATTCCTTCCAAATTTAACTCTACGATATGTTTGGGCAAGAGCTGATTTAAATTGAAGCCCTGCAAGACTTCCTCTGAAAAACGTGTTTTTAGGTCTTCTGTAACCATTTCTATTAGTGGTTTGGTATCCACCTTCCTTGTTGGTTGTAAACCACGGACAGTATTTACAATAAAGTCCTTTTTCAGAATCAGAATAAATTAGCCAATCTTTGTGTGACTCCAGATGTTTCTTACTCAAGTAATTCTTGATTTCTTTACCCGAAACGATTCTTGTAGAAAATGGAAAAGTATATCCTTCAGGTGGTGTCCATGGATTTTCTAGGAGTTCCTTCTTCGTATAATCATCAACTTGTCGACCAATATACATTCCAATGTCTCTTGAAAATACGGGCGTGGTAATAGCAGAACCATGCGATTTAGAACTTGTTGGAAGGATTTTCGACGTTGAAGGTAAAGACGTTGAATAAATAGTTGGTAATTTATCTGGCAACTCTTGCCTAACATCTGAATCTGACTGAGCTGGCGAAGCTTCATCAGTCCGTTTTCTCTTAGCTGATATTACGAAAGATAATATCGAACTCTGCTTCTCGCCAGTAGGTCGTTGAGACTGTAGAGAAAAATTCGATAGTAGGAATTATCCGGTTATTGAACTGGCAGCTTCATTTGAAGTTAAATATTTAATATGTAACTTCCAATTCGAGTATTAGTTGTTGATAGTGTAGTCTAATAGCCCCCATATACGATCCAATCCATCGTCAGACCGATCTGACGATATTTTAATCGTCAGATCGATTGCACCGTGTATGTGACTATCGTTGACGATTTCACCGATCTGACGATCAAATTTTATCTGCCGATTTTTTGGTGCGATTTTACTGCAATCCGTCGATCTGACGATCGATTGGATGGTGTATGTGATTATCGCAAGTGAATGTCAAGTTTTCAAAACACTCAACTATGAATTTGGGGGATTCTGATGATTTTAAATGGCTAAATATAAGATAAGATTGTCGTCCTTACCATTGTTTTAAATTAACAAAAACTTTTAATTAAATCACTATTACACTTTGTTCTTTAACTAAATAACGTATTCCGATACACTACACACGCAAACTACACGATCAACTTCTGAATTTTTACTGTACTGATCACATTCGCGCCCTTTTGAAGATAATTTTCGTCGCACTTTCACTTTGGGGCTCAGAAGAATTCAAAGACAACTTCTAATGGTTGGTTAGCTAGTGACCGTATGGTTGGTTACGTTATAAGTACCAAGGCTACAATTTTCACGATCGGTTCTTTGTCAGGAATAAAAGAATGAGAAGTCTGGCAAGCCTCCGAGGATGTTTAATGTTTTGATTTTATTTTCTATTTTTGGAGTGAGGCAGAGGAAAGACTAATAGACTATACCGAAATATACCGAATTCCCCCCCCCCCCCCCCCCCCCGTGGATCCACGCCTGGTTGTACATGAGCTAGCTTCCATGATGATGGAAATAGCAGGAGTATAGGATAGATGGAATAGTTTTCGAAGAGGTATCACTAATAAGGAAGCGCAATGTCTGAGAACTAAAGGGGAGATACCATCAAGTCCAGCCGATTTTGATACATCGAGTTTTGAGAGTACTTTAAATACTTCCCTACTGCGGAAATGCAAACCTCTACTGTGATTCGCATAAAGGTATGGTCGGTGGATTTTGAGTAGTGGGCCGTAAAAAAGAGCACGAAAAATTCGCCGCCCACAACTACAGCGCTGAGCTAATAATTTGAATGTTCTTTCCTAGGAAGAGATTAATAGCCAACATCACAATTTTTAACCAATAACTTCCCGATATTTCACAACGAAATCAGATTGACCTTCACCTCACCTCTGGCTATTATCCTCTCTAAGTGATTGATTCATTTGGCATATTGCAATGAATGTAACGATTCAAATTAATCATCATAGAATGGCCAGTTTTCTAGAGCCCGGAAAAAAATAATTAACAGCAGTATCCTTTTTTTTCGTAATTGTATAGATATAATCACGAGATTGAGATTGTGACGCAATGCCATTGAGATTTCCTCAAGGGTTTCGAAAGTATCATCGAATCGTTGTCCGAATCATCAATTTTCCAGGCCGTTGGCTACGCAAATCAAGGGCATGACTAATAAATGCGACACGTATTTTGGATGAAATAGACACAACTCTTTGAGATGGAGGCGTCTAATCTCTTTAAGAATGCGATAGACGATTTCGGAAAATTATTAACGGCCATTATTTTCAATCGCAAAAGACTATGAGTATTTATATTGCAAATGTCTCGCATTGTTGAATTTCTGCTGTTCTACATTAATATTATTTGAATGGGCTTTTCATGCTCATTTTTCCCCACGCTACATTTTCTTGATTGTGCTGTAAGAAATTCACAAATTGATGAAGTAGCACCTGATGATGAGTCATTTGTTTTAGTCGAGGGATCAGAAATATATTCATGAGTAGATGCGAATTATCATTAAGTACTACTTAAAAAATTAAATGTCCCTAATTTTTAAAATTTCTTGATGGCGTCCATCCGACATTGACGGGACCTTCAATTTTTTTCTAAAATAACCAAAATGGCCGCCAGCCGTTAAATTGAAATACGCCACACCCAGTATGGACGCGTTGTTTGATCTTGCTAACAACATCTGCCCGTCTCCAAGTAACGGCTAAAATATTCCGAGCAACTGCGCACAATCCAACTGCTGTTTCTCGGGTGACCGCCGCATTTGTTGAATCGATAATCGACAGGGACTCGTGTTAGTCCTCTGTGAAAAAAGGTGACATTTTACTAGTGCAAAGTGTTTGTCCGGAATTTTCAGAAAGTTTTGAAATTTCACTAGGGAAAACAGCTTTTCCAATTTCACGAGTGATTTGTTCAAGTGAGTGGGAGAGGAAGTGACATTTTTTGAAATGTTTGTCCATAAAACCGTACACGGGAATAACAATGAAACGAGTGGCGAGTCTGAAGAAGAAGAGCCTGAGGGAGACATTCTTCAGGTGAGGAACGTTAATTAGTGAATTATGTGGTGATTTCAGGACCATGAGAATTTTCCGATTTTACTCAAACAACTGCGCAGTTTTTCGACAAAATGATGTCTTAAGCTATGAATCATTTAGGAAAAAAAATATGAAATTGAGTATCGTTATGTAATCATCGAAAAAGTAAAAAAGGATGACGTGTCAGTTCGACTTTGTTTGGTCGATACCGTGACCGAAAAATCAATAAGGATCGTGGCAAAGAAATAGGGGAACTATTTGGGGAAAGCAGGGGAACACATGGGTGTTCCCCTTTTACAAAAATGTTTACAACTTGTTGAATGTTGGGGAGCTGGCGTACTTGTAGGGGAACAATTTGTTGATTGTTTGTATACAACTGTTGAATGGACACATGTTGATTGATACGAATACTTGTTGCGGATTGAACTTATCATCAACAAGTTTGCGTGCTAGGAGTTCATTTGCGCGATGATTGAATTGTGTGGTATTTTTCACACGATAGTATTGCCCATTGAGTAAACAGTTGATGAAGTTGAACGTTTTCGAAATTTATATACAGGAATTATTGATAGCTGAGTGTTTGGCTTAATTTTTTGTTGCTTCCATATCAGTGCTTTTAATATTAATGTTGTAGAATTTTAAACTGAACACTTCAACTTTACCTCGGAATTATACTGTGCGCGAATTACGTCCACAAGTCGCAGTCAACAAAAATCAGCTGTTCAGCCTGTTATAGTCAAATCTCTTGTTCGCGTTCTTTTGACACATTTGAGCTGTGAAAAACTGGCTTCCTAATATTACGTTTACACTATCCGCAGATTACTTCATCTGCGCCGGCTGAGATAATCTGCGACTGTCAAATACATACAATTTTGAACTCACCACACCCAGATTACGCAGCAGATGAAGTAATCTGGGGATAGTGTAAACGTAATATAAAATTGTATGTATTTGACAGTTCCAGATTAAATCAGCCGGCACAGATGAAGTAATCTGGGGATAGTGTAAACGTTATATAACAAACTTGAAACACTTTTTTTTAATCAAGAATAGAAACATGCACTTTCAAGCGCATAACAGTAACCTACAACAAAACAAATGATCACCCACAGTTTTAAAACACATGCATATTGTGAATTGACACTTTGCGGCTCGTTGATTGCGACAAAGTTGAACTTGTCTCAACTTTTGCGACGTGAGCGATGTGTTGTGCACAGTATACTTATCGCCATCTGAAATGCACTGGTTCTACTTTATTTGACAGCAGAAGCCGCGTTGTTCGCGCATACTATAATTCAGCCATTAAAATTACACGGTTTATTGTGTCACTGTACTTCTCTTGCTGATGGTTCTCGGAAGAGTGTTTGACAGTTTCACAAACCCCATTAAGGGACCTGGTTCCGATGCCAAAATACTAGTAGTGCTTGGGTAACTTGTCAGTTCATCATCATGGCGCTACAACCCGACGTCGGGCCTTGGCTGCCTCAATCACTGTCTTCTAATTATCTCGGTCAAAGTAATACTCTCGGGCCCACGCCGACAGCGTTCAAGTGCGTCGCTTGTAAAGCCTTCAATTTTGACGGAAAAGTTGTTTGGATGGTGAGACAGTTGCTGTTGTCTGTAACGACTACCTATAGGTATATTTAACATATAATGTGATATAACCTCAATAACGTGTATTCACAATTTGATTCTCTCTCTCTCTCTCTGGGTCCTGTCAACCCCTTGTGGGGCATAGGACATTAACCACGCCGACTTTCCACCTCGTCCTGTTCGCCGCCATCGCCTTCAACTGTCTCCACGATTTGCCTTATGACTTACCCTCGACCTCAACTGATCTTCTCCAGGTGTTTCTAGGTCGTCCAACGCGGCGACTTGCATCGGTTCCCTGTGGGTTCCAATCGAGGGCTTGTTTAGCAATGTTTTCCGGCCCCTTTAGGAGTGTGTGACCTATCCATTGCCACTTTCGCCTTTTTATAGAGGTGCCTATCCTGTCCTGGCCAGTAATGAACAGGGAGTCGTCGTTAGAAATGACCTCCGGCCAGCGTATGTGCAGGATGCGCCGTAGACACTGGTTCACGAAAGTTTGCAATCTAGTTGTTATCTCCCTGGTCACCTTCCAAGTTGAACAGCCATACAGAAGCACAGATTTTACATTGGTTTCGAAGATCCTGAGTTTTGTACGTCTGGAGAAGTTGGTGTTTTGCCAGAAAGGAGTTAAACTGAAAAAAGCTGCCCGAGCCTTATTGATGCGAGACTCTACATCAGCATCCGCTCCACCATCTGCTGTAACTACGCTTCCGAGGTAGCAAAAATTGTCCACTTTTTCCACCGTCTGCCCCGAAACACAAATTTCGTTCTGGCTTCCTGGATCCAAGCTCAAGTACTTAGTTTTGGCAGCATTGATTTTAAGCCCCGCATTGCCACTTTCGCGGTGCAGGGCATCCGTCATTTGAACTAGATGATCCGATATATTTGAGAGAAGACAAATATCGTCAGCGCAATCCGGTGTTGAAGGTATTCAAACAGGTTCCATCTGATACCTTTGCTCTGGTGTTCACGAAGCGCACTGCAGACTACGTCGTTAATGGCAATCAAAAACAATATAGGTGACAAAATGCAGCCTTGTCTCACTCCGCTATGTACCTCGAAGGGATCTGAAAGCTTACCCTTGTGTAAGACATGACATTGGGCTCCGCTATAGGACTCCTTGATGATGGATATGATCTTATCTGGTATACCTCTCCTATGTAAAGCCTTCCAGATGTATTCCCGGTCAACGCTGTCAAACGCTTTGATTCAATGATATTTTAGTAAAATTAAAATTATAATTTTTGTGGATTCGCTGTTTAACAAAAATATTTAATAATTTCTTTGCGAACCTTTATATTGTATATTCTGAATAATACTAGATAATATTAATTAATCTTGCCTTAATATTTCTTTGCTTAATTCGCCTAAAGCTATTTATTCACAATATTTTTCCAGAAATTTTAAGCAAAAACAAGCGCAATAAACCAACTCGGCTTTTGATTATCTTATTTGTTTTTTTTTTGTTGCAATTCCCCTCAATTTGATGATTTTTTTTTGAAGCCAAAATGAGAGGGAATTTTCGAAAAAAAAAAAAAACATTTCTTTTATGAACATTTTCTCATTCAATATTTTAATCTGACCCAGGGAAAGGGAGCAACAGTTTTTGAATATTTGAAAATATTTTTGAAGATAAATACTATACAATTTTTGATTTTTGATTGCATCGACGGTATTTTTGGGCGGCATTTTTTGTGGTGCCGGGTTTAAACTGCGAAAATAAAATAACCATTACAACAATAACAACAACATGGCGGATGATCAACAGCGACGTCGGGAAGAATGCGAACGCAAAGCTCGTCGTGGCGAGATGGATCCTCGGCTGGAGTTCACATTTCAGCTGCTGATGGATGGAACTGGTTTACCACGTCATCAAATTATGGATCATATTTTCGAAGGCGATATGGTAAGTGAATTATGATTAGATGTATTTTTTCTTATAGCTGCTGGTATATGTAATAACTACCAGAGCCGACTAAAACTGAAATGGTGAGAACTCTATACGATTGGTATAGGTTTCGGTTTTTAGTCGCGACTTTGTAGTGTGAAAAGCGGATGTTCTTCTTCTCTCCACTAAAGAAAACTTCGCCGTTTCGGTTTTAGCGGTACGAATATTCATTTTTGATTTGGGTCGATAGTTCAGAAAGCCGACCTAAACTTCCCACCAATTGCGGTGTTGTCATTATCTCGACTCGTTAACACCTGACACAATTGTTGTTGCATTTCTCCATTAAAATTTCCTTTATATCTGCTGAAATATTTTGTTGTTGTAGGGAAAAAAGAAACAAAAAATACATTTACTTCAATAAATTCCAACAGAGTCCAACAGCTGCATAGGTTCGATGATTTTTTTCTTAGTTTCATTTCGGTCATTGCCGATGAAGCGCGAAGCTTCTCGAGCAATTACAATCGCGAGAGACCGAGAAAACCCACGTCGACTAAAATAAGCGCATTGTGTAGAAGGAAATTCGTTTCGCATCACTCAATACGCAGTTTTAAGTTTCGCTGTCAATTTCGTACACAAAAAACGCTTTGTTCGTTATAATAATTAACGGGCCCACTAGTTTTCGTCTCGAAGACCGGTACCCCCAGATTCTTAAGATACCCACCGATAAAGTTAACAACGATAGAATCAAACGCACGTCTTTACTTTTCGACAAATCTAGTTCGAGCAATTTATTTGACAGAAGTAAACGGAAATACAAAGAATTCACTGTCGAGGTTACGTTCACAATATTCAAATAGAGATGGGAGAAATTTAAATATTCAAATACAATTCAATGAATCTCAACACACTCTCAGCTGAGAACTTTAACAAAGATATACAAAGTTCTCACACAAAAAGAAATCTATTACAAAAATGAATCACAAAATTTCAAAGGCAATCTGATTTGACGTCCTCGCGACGTCCATCTCAGTATGTCGTGATGTCGTTCAATGACTTCGTTCACCTCTCGATCATTAGCCGCTACATCTGTTTCATCAGTTGCAACAACTCGCTTCTCCTGTTCACATAGCCCTATTTTGAGGGGGTAAATACGGGCTAGAGGCCGTAAAAGTTGATCACCGACCGTGTCCACACGCACCAATCTGATGACACCGTCGTTTCCTTTGATCGATTCGGCCATACATCCTAAACACCAGTTTAGACGTTTCTTGTTGTCGTCCCCACTATAAACTATTTCCCCGACACATATCACGGGAGAGCTCGAACACTTGCTGGTTCACTTTCTGCAGACTGTCATATTTCTCGGCCGCTATCTCGTGTGCCGCAATAACCGTATCCATATGGAAAAGACTCCCCTTATGCCCCACATTCACGAAGCGATCCATCGCTCGATCGATTGGCCGATGGATCGCCACAAAATATCAGCTGATCAAAATTATATTGAAGTGTCAAAAAAAAACGTCAACGATAAGCGCATACACAGGCCGATCCATCGGCCGATATCGATATCGGGCGACGGATCGGCCGATCGATCACTGCGTGTATGGCATGTTTTAGAGCCGCTTGTTTCTTTTTGAAATCCATCGCTTATTCTCCGCAAACGGGTGCTGAATATCAAAGTGACAATCATTTTACATCGGGGCGACCGGTAGCGAAGTGTGTTGAGGCATCAGTCTCATGTTTCACTACCGGCGTTTCGGGTTCGAATCCCGTCCGCGACGACGTTCGTGACCATGGATGTGCAGGCGGTGTATGCTGGCAACTGCATTCTCTGAAACCAGTTTATGCCAACGAAACGTCAACTGGGCCACATGGAACAGTTGACGCGCTATGCCCCACAAGGGGTTCGAGCAATTGAGTAATCATTTTACAAATAATAACCTCAATCTATCAAAAATGTTGCTTCAATTGCACAAGTTAATCAAAAATTGTGTCTTGTATCTTTCATAACATACAAAAATCATAAAACTGAATAATATTCATGGAAAAGCCAAGCTCCTTTAGGCTGCGCGCAAGTTGGCACACGTTCGCGTGTTGCGTTCACGTGTGTTATGTCAAACGGTTTGAGTCTATGGTTTGCAACCAAAGATGCGAATCTGTCAATTTGATAGATGCTCGGCTGTTGTCGTATCACTAAATTGGATTAATTATTGTGTATTAACGCCAATAATTTAGTATGAAATGTGTGTTTATGCACATCCTACTACTCCCCAGTCGTTTGTTCTGCCACTCAATTCTTACCTAGTTATCCAATTTAAAGCGCAATAATGAACTCAATTTGTTGATACGACAATAGCCGAGCATTTGTCATATTGACAGATTCGCGTCTTTGGTTGGAAACCATAGACTCAAACCGTTTGACATAAAACATGTGAACACGACACGCGAACGTGAGCCAACATGCGCGCAGCCTTATGCTTTGGCGGCTCAAACTCTAAGCATATGTTTCAACCTAATTCCATTTTCCTCGACTATATTCCCTACACTTTATTTTCTACACGCGATTTCCTGAATGAGATCATAAGCAATTTACAATTTCTAACTGTCAGAAAAATGATTCCGTTTACCTGCAACATTCACTACTTCCATGTACGAGTATGAATGTGTACTTTCATCGGATTTAGTCCCAGGTGCACGGTGTGCCAGTTCCGTTATACTTTTTTATTTTAAAACAACCGTTCATATTTCATCTTTCAACTTCGATATCCTGCAGTTACACAAGTTATACAATCGCGTGGAAATATGTGAAATTCCATTCATTCCAGTTGGATGAAATCAATCAACTCTTTCTACCCAACATGCGAAACAAATTGCTTTGGTTCTACCAAGAAGTTGATGAGCCGGAGCCAACTCCTGTACCGGACGTCAATAAACCGGGACCATCACGAGCTGGAGTATCGACTGTTTCGAAAACGCCACAGGGTAAGTTAAAAGAAAAAAAAATTGTTTGCATTGTTGTTGTTTTTATACAGCTTGGGCTTCAGGGATTAAAATTCGAAAAAATTGCCTAAGGCTGAATTTCGGATAGTTTAATCTGTAGTGGTTGGAAAGTAAAAAAAGAGCGGATTTGCATAAAAATTAGACAAAAAGAGCAATGATATTCGTTGGCACTTTATGCCCGCCCCATGCAAATACATTTTAATTTTGACCCATTTGCTTTCCAGTTGTCTATGATTTGCTTTGAGAAATGTTGTCCTTACTGTCTCTATTCTGGAGATACCCATATCTATCAGGCGAATGCAAGAATGTCCTTTCTCCTGACCAGATTACTCAAAATACCTGTAACAGTAGACTAGTGCATTCGTCCCAAACAAACCCAGTCAAATTATTCGCATCTTGCGTAAATATCACTTAATTGCCAAGAATGTCCTTTTTCCCCACCAAAGGACTCAAAATGACTTCAACAGTAGTCTTGTGCATTCGTCTTAACACCCTTAGCCATATGATACCTGTCGCCGAGTCGATATCTGAATTAGATTGTAAGTTAGTTTGAAATTATATTTGAATTAGTAATTGGATTTCCTGCCCCCTTTTTAAAAAATTGCTGAATTCCAAATAACCGTATTATCAGATTGCAACTGTATTGTCAGCTTAACTGAGCTATTAAAGTTTCTTTCCTTTGCTTCGAACAGTCGAGTAAGACACACGTGTCTGTTGTCTCGCATAAAATAGTTTCGACGTATTTAGTAATCACTTGTTGTGAGCGACAAATAGAAGGTAAAAGAAAGAATTTAAGTTAAAGTAAACTCAGATATTTGTAAGTACCAATTTTTCAGAAGTTTGTAAGACGGAGATTTGGTTACGGACCACTTGATTTTTATCAACACGTGGAAGGAGAAATAAATGCAAACACACTAGAATTTGGCGTTTCTCTTTCGGATCAAAAACAATTGCACCCGAGCCAAATCTTGCGGAGCGTCCCGCGACTAGACGACAATACCCATCTTGTCTATATATCTCTTTATTGCCAAGAGTGTGCTTTCTCCTCACCAGAAGACTAAAAATGCCATGAACACTAGTTCAATAGAATGTCCTTTTTTCCTCGCCAAAGAACTCAAAAGGCCATCAACACTAGTCTAGTGCATCATCTTCAGCAATCCCTGTTATATGATACCCATCTCGTCTAGTTGTTATTTTAATACCAAGAAGGTCCTTTTGTCCTGACGCACACCTGCAGCAGTACCAAAATATCACCGTGTGGTATTTATAATAACCCAAGAAAGCTACGTATCAAATTTTGTTGAAATCGGACCACGTGAAATGCCCGGAGAAGTGATTCCGCTTTCTCAATGTCCTGTTAAACTGCCTGCTAGCTAACAGGGACTTATTTATCAAAAGCCTAAACCTAAACCATATAATACACCCAAAATACGACAAAATGTGGGAATTTTCTACCTTTATTTTTGAACTTCATTATCGTATTGTATTTTGAGTGTTTTATATGGTTTGGGTTTAGGCTTTTGATAAATAAGTCCCTGTTAGCTAACAGGCAGTTTGACAAGACTTTGGGAAAACGGGCCTTAGGCGAGTAACTCTGGTTTAAACACAGCAGCATCGTTAGTCCAGTTGACAATCGAATTTGTTGCAGCCGTGCCAAGATCAGGTTCACCCAGGGAAGCTACATACCGATCCGAAGATAAAAAAAATGATCGGACTAGCGCACAAACACACAAACGGGCCAGGGCACAGCATGCATTGGACTATATGCCCGTCCATTATATGGAAACGAGTATATTGGACGGTCAAAAAAAGAGCGGTGAAACCCTTCCTTCCTATCAATGGTGACGTCGAGAACATCGCATTTCTGGAATTTTTATCTTATTGAGAGAAACTTCAGCCGAGTACAGGGTGAAACAAGTGAAATTTTGAAGTTGCCTCCTACTTTGCTCGAATCTTCTTGTATTCGGCAAGGTTGATTTTTTGACGGTTTATTCTGTAATGGTCGGAGAGTCAAAAAACAAGTTTGCGCCATAAATATAGGGGGCAACCACAAAATTTCAGTGGCCGTAGAGGCCGGAGTAAATTCAAATTGAGCCAAAACCCTCTCAAAGCGCTGCCAGCCATGTTCGTTAAGAGACCAGCTCAGTAACCGGGAGTTGCGGAGTCGGTGAACGGCAGCGATTGGAATCCTCCATCAAATACAATACACGGTATCGCCCATCAAGCCCGTTAAACGAGAAGAATTTCTATTATAACCATACGAGTACAACAAAAATCGATCAAAGCAAGAAAAGAAAAGGACGCCTACGTGTTAAACTCCCTTAACCGGCAGACTAAGGTGGAAGTCAGTTCTTATATGGCCCATGGTGTTAAGAGCCAGTGCTTCTACACCCCCCCCTCTTCCTCGAGATTTTCGGGCGCATCATAATTTAGAAAATCCCCCAAGGAATCGAGGGTGTAGAAGCGCTGGCACTTAACACCATGAACCATATAAGAGTCGACCTCCACATTAGGCTCGTGCGTGACTTGAAGGAAAAAGGGCCTGTCCTGACTGGAGGGTATTATTTTTTGACATGGATATGTCTTATAGCTGGGGGTCATCCTAAAAATCTGTCCGTCACACGAAATGTCTGTTTTTCTACTCGGGGGTCAGAAGAGGAAACAAGCCCATTGAAAATTTCTCTATTCTGGTTGTGCATGTCGTTTGAGTGAAGTGGTCATTGTGCATGGCTGTTGCTTGTGGATCGGCGCGGGCGGCGCGCTTGCGGGGATCTTGTGTGTACATGTTGATTTGATAGCGATAAAGATTGACGTTGTGGACGGCAAGAATGAATGTAGTGGCCGATTTAAAATAGCACCCATTGTACTATCTGAATCACTAGGATCCCAGAAAAAGTAGCAAGTAGTCAGTTCGACTAACACTTGGACATGCGCAGACGCAATTTGAGAGAGTGTACATAGTTCCCGCCCCCCGAAGATGAGCGAGAGCGGATGAAGTTAATCGGGTGATCCAGCGACTGTGGTTGTGCATTTGCAATGGCGGCGATTTGAGGTCTGACTGGTTCACAATGTGGGCCCCCACCACACGTGCAATAAACATATAGAACAAAATGGCGGATTTATACTACGTGCTATAAACATAGAACAAAAACTCCACATACGGTACGATGTATTAGCAGCATAAATATTGACTTTCAATAGGGCGTGTCTATCTCTCATGTGGTTGGGTGTTCAATCTCATTAGAACGGGTGTATCCGGTTCATATGGGGACGTTAGCTTTCAATGGGGTATGTCTCTTAAAGGGGGTGTTAAGTTTGATTTGGGGCGGGTTTATCGGGAATCGGTTCTTGGAAGACAGGTTATTGGCTTTTGGTGGGAAATGATACAAAGTATCTACACTGCATGCAGATACATCGAAACATGGATATGTCTTTGGCTACCGACTGCGTGTAACCTGTTGTGTTGAAGATATCGACGTAAGTTTTATAAAGATCCCAGTATAGTTATACTGGATGAAATCATTCGATAAAACACATCCCACGCTTTTGGTAGGCATAAGACATATCCATGTTTCGATGTATCTGCATGCAGTGTAGATACTTTGTATAATTTCTTCTCCTTTTGACCTCAGTGCCCTTACTTTGTAGTTTGGCTGTAGAGCCGTTTCTCCCTGCACGGGAAATTAGTTTGCCAGTTAAGGAAGTTTGACGTGAAGGCGTCCCTTTGTTCTTTTCTTGCTTTGATTGATTTCTTTTGTGTGGTTATACTAGAATTTCTTCTCGTTTAACAGGCTTGATGTGCGATCGCTGGAAGTGCTTGGAGAGGATTTTCGCTTACTTTGGGTTTACTCTGACCTATACGGCCACTCCTCACCGTCATCCTCCGACACCCATCATTACAATTGGCCCCACGTTGAGCGCCAAATATGTAATGTACGGGTTGGTGGGCATCCGAAGATGTCCGTGGGGACGGAGTCTATGGTAGCATAGTGACCGTGAAAGTCGGGCCGTGCCAATTTTCGAAGAAAAAGGCCCCTCAACGAGCTAAGTCTATGCGTGCTGTAGCTCAGTTCGGGTGACGTGGGCGAGGTTTTCGTCGCCCGTCGCCCGTCGCTCGTTGCTCCTGTCCTTTTTGTATTAACAAAAACTCATAGGCCTGGGGAAGGCAACAAAAAAGGGGAAGCAAAGGTCGGGAGTAAAAAAAATTTGGGGCGATAAGGATGGAATGGTTGGCGGACGGCTCAGATGCCGTCGCGCTCGTATCGGGAACCGGGTGTAATGGGACCTTCTGGTTTCGTACCATCGATAGATCACTATTCATCAGGTGCTGCTGTTAATTTATCGGTGGAAGCAGTACGACCAGAATATGGTTCATTACACTTTCTTTTTATCCTTTTTGGGATCCTTCGACTCAATATTTCTTGACGCGAACTTGTTTTTTAACTCCCCCATGACAACAGATTCATCCATCAAAAATTCAGCCCTAGGGACATTATTCGCATTTCGAGCAAAAAATTGGTATAAATTGACTGAATCATTATACTCGTAACTAAAGTATCTTTAGATCGACAGATCGAATGGGAGAAGATTGTGTTCAAGAATATTATTCTTTATGGATTTTTTTTTCTAATATTCTTTTCTTTCTTTTGTCGGATTTGGATGTACAGGAGTCTCGCCGACAGGACCGAATGTTAAGCATAAATTATTTCTGACGGACGGTTGGACCTGTGCGTTTACCGGTGTCTGTATCTACATGTTTCGCATTAATAATTCCAAACAGCTTCCGGAGGAAGGATTCCAGAAAGATCTGTAAGTTTTAGTTTAGTTATAGTTGTTGTGTTGAGGATTTTCAGTTTCGTTTCTTTTACTTTGCTCTGTGCTCTTTCTATTCCTATCCAAGAGTTCTAGTTTTGAAAGGACTATTCAAAAGGGATGTGTGAGATGTTTTGGAGGATCGATATCCATTTGATTTGTATTTGATGGCGATTTAGGAAATTTTATCGTCTATGAAAAAAATGAAGATTTCAACAGATTTCAGGTGCACCTCTCATTGGGCGCTCAAACTTTATATCGTTTTTAAATACCAGCATTTGAAATTTCACCAGGCGACGCATCGTAGTTCGTCTTGGCTAATAGTGGGTTTCCCGATGTAGCGTATAGAGCCAGCGAGGTGAGCGTTCTTGGGTGGTATCCGTATGGTATTCGTTGTAGCTTCTAACGACGGTGCGGCGACTATTTGCCGTAGCTTCCCACGCCGGAGACTATATCGCCGTGTGAAATGCTGTCTCGATTTCACAAAATATCGTATCAAATAGTGTCGTGTGAAAGCAGCCTGAGGATAGCAAAGTCCCTAAACCGCGGAGCTCACGCAAGGGGAGCTCGAAATCGCCTCAATTGACAACCCACTATTGGTTTGAGTATCGCGACCTCATGGTGAAATCTAAGACTGATGAATGGCGTCGTTGGCCGATCTTCCGCCGACCCTTGGGGCAATGCCACTAGGATCTGTAGGGGAAGAAAGATGCTGTGTGAAGTGTCCGGAATTAGAGTGGGTGATAGTATCACTCACACCTACTCAATTGTCCTAACCCCTTGTGGGGCATAGCGCGTCAGCTGCTCCATGTGGCCCAGTTAACGTTTCGTTAACATAAACTGGTTTCGAAGAATGCAGTTGCCAGCACCTCCTGCACATCCATGGCCACGAACGTCGTCGTGGGCGGGATTCGAACCTGAAACGCCGGTAGTCAAACATGAGACTGATGCCTCAACACACTGCGCTACCGGTCGCCCCACTCTTAGATAGCCCCTTTCCTACAGCTGGTCCTGTCATACTGCGCCGTGACCAGGCACCAGACTTGGAAGAAATTCCTCCTCTGCTAACTGGGGAAATCGAGGCTAGTATAGGCAAGCTCAGAAACAGGAAGTCGCCTGGATTGGATGGAATGACTGGCCTGATGTGTAAACACTTCTGGCGAACCGTTCCGAACTACAGAGTGTATGTACAAATCATGTTTCCTTGCTGGTTATTCCCTAAATCTTGAGAAAAAAAAAGCGCGAGAGTAATCGTGTTGCTCAAGGGCCACGACAAAGACCGGACTTGTCTTGGATCATATCGCGGTATAAGTCTTCTCCCAGTTCTTGAGAAACTGCTGGAGAGGATTCTTGTTCATAGGATGGAGGCTTGTCTTGAAGGTCAGATGTCCGACAGTCAGTATGGTTTTTGCGCTGGTAGATCTACGAACTACGCGTGGCTATTCACCAGACGTACGGTTGCAGACAGCAGTTCGAGGTATGTCCTTGGAATCTTAATTGATTTCAAGGGCGTATTCGATAATCTGTTGTGGAATGCTGGGAGAAAGCTCTATTCGATTGGCTGGCCGGAACTCTGGGAGAGTTATTTCTCGGACAGAAAAGCACTGGTGCTGTGTGTAAGGGAGAGGGTGAGTAAATCTGTCTCACGTGGTTATCCCCAAGGCTCCATAGGAGGTCGCTTTATTTGGAATCTTCTGATCTCTTGAAGTCCCTCGATGCCCTAAGCAAATGTTCTGTGTATGCGGATGATTTGCTTATGCTCGTCGAAAAGATTCCCGCAGACTTCTTGGAGAAAAGTGTGGATCACTGTGAATATAGTTCGCGATTCGGGTTCCAGTGTTGGGGTAGAGGTTTCACTTGAGAAGACCGCGACATTGCTGCTCAAGGGCGCACTGTCGCCCGGTCATTCACCGGCTATCAAATTGGGCCAAGTTAGCCTCAACCGCGTGCCCATGGCCACGCACCTGGCGATAACTTTTGGTGAACGCTTGAATCTCTATCCTTATCTCGAGGGAATGAGAGCTTACCAGCGTCATTGAGTCTGTACGTTGAGTTCTTCGTGTTGAGTGGGGGCTGAGCAGACGCGCAGTCCGTACAATATATAATAACCTTTTTGTGTCTTGCATGACATACTGTGCCCCGGTTATTACGGACTGCGCGTCTACTGAGCGAGGTAGGGACCTACTTGTGCAATGTCAACGTAAAGTCCTGAACGTGTGTTTACCTGCGTGCCACACGGGAGACACCTACCGATCCCGAACTGTTCTCTGCTATTCTTTGAAAGCGTGTATGGATAAGAATATGATTGTTGGTATCCTAAAAGACATGACTCGTTGAATGAGTTTTTGGCTAGGAGAGACTCTTTGTTAATTCTGTGTGTCCTTCGTGCAGGGGTTTCGCCGGAAGACTGGGTGCACGTCCTTATTTTGTATTCGGCATATGCGGACATCAGGAATCTTGAGACGTTTGAGGCCAAAATAGAAAATGGGATACCGATTGTGTCTGAATGTATAGGCAGAAGGGAGGGAACATGTTTTGGCACTAAACGCATTTGCAGAAGAAGCATTTAGGCGACGGCAGTGGAATCTCTGGCAACTCTAGCGGAATAGGCATAGGGATTAACTTGTGTTGGTGTGCACCCTAGCTCTCTACGTAGGGCGTGGGGTGCAGGGAGGTGGTACTTGTACCATCACCGGTGGAAAGACCAGGTCAATTCCTGTTAAGTTGGTGGGCTAATTCCGGTGACGCTTACTGGTCGTAGCCCAATGGACTGCGAATCCTGCACAAGTGCCATTCACCATTTTGTGGGCTAATAGGGCTACCTCTGTTTCTTCAATGCGCTTCTTTCCGGCAAATCTTGTGGAGTGAAAAAGCACATGTCTATCCAGTTCGAATATACATATGTAGGTACTCTCTATATCTTGGATCGGGTAATGGTTGAGCTCACCGTGTTTTCTCTGGGACAAGTATATGAGTCCAGTTCTACATAGTTGATTCATCACACATCACATCGACTTTGCCACTGTGCCATTGAAATCTCTCTTTCCCCTTAATTTTCGTTCCGCCTTGTCCCTTAGGGAAGCCAGAATTCTGTCATTATAAAATTGCTCTAGTTCATTCGAAAGGATATTCACTGAAATCTGCACTGTCATTACATATGCACCTTGGTTAGATGTTGTACGATAGGCGAACTACAACTTGAGTGCACTTCGACGACCAAACGAGCGGTGCAGATAAAAGGATCGATGTGGTTACTCTAGATATGATGAATCCCCTGTTAGGCTTGGGGCCTCCTTTGTGGCGCCATCCATTTGGGTCACAAACTGCTCCAAAAATTAACCGAAAGACATTTCGTTCAAATGTGATCAGCATGTTTTCGGAGCCGCTTCCAAATGGTCGCCAGAATTACCACCGATTTTAAAGAATCAATCAAATAGATTATCGCTTGGATAGCCCTTAATCTCATTCAGGTGAAAAACTTTCCTTGGAAATACTATCGTTGATTTCACCTCTTATGGCACTACTTCAAAATCCTGTAACGTTTTCCAATGCTCATCGTTCCTATTGTCTCTACAGCAAATAAATGGATAGAATTTCTGATGAGCTATGAGGAATTTGGAATGTTTCCTTTCTTTTTTTGCCGCCGCCGCCGCCTTCTCTTGGGCGCAAGTTTAATCCGACGTGGAACGTGAAAAGAGTCCCGGACCGGTGAAGCTGTCGGCGATTATTTATCTAGCAAACACCTTCGAATCTGAAACAATTTTCCATTGCGTTGTCACAGTTCAGATATTTGAATTATGTGTGCCAGGATAAAGATTAAAAGGCTACGGTAACTATCTGCTCGGAATTGGTAAGTGCGGATTCGAAAATACGAGCACAATAATTGAATGCGAGTAGGAACTTGAACTTGAACTTTGTTATTATATTATTAGGAGTATGGTGTCTAGATGCGAGTGTGGGTTCAAGATTTTAACTGGAATTCGTTAGTAGTCTAGCCAGAAACAAAATATTTTGAGATGTCAATTCCTTTCGTGCCCAAAATATACCCACGCACGCAGCTTGATAACCATCTATCCATCCCATCGGACAATCTGACATCTTATTACATATTTATTGTCCCATAGTGGCTTGCCATTATCTCCAAAATTCGTTTAAGGACATGACACAAACGTCGAAAAGTTCAAAACTCAAATATATAATCCATTTAACACCACCTCCTGTTTCACCAACCTGTTCGCTTAAGCTTTTCAAATTTATACAAAATCCATGCATGTGAATACGAACATTATACTCGTATACGAGTACGTATCTACGTATATTAACATTTTGTAGATACACCCTTGTTTTTCCTCGTATCTCAGTAAATCTGTTCACATATCTGTGCACCTATAATTCAGATAAAAGTCAAGCAATCCCCAAAAGTTGAGTCATGAAATAATGCCATGGTTTAGAAGGATATGAACGTTACGGTGGTGTTTACAAGGGTGTCGGAGGAAAAGAAGAATCGATGTAACTGGTTCATAGATTCTGTACTTTGTCAAAGTGAACTGCCTATGTCGCATATGATGCCGGCATGGAGGCCGGTTGAAAGGCAGCAAGGACTATTGCTATACTCGTGTGTGAAAAAGGAGATCCCTATTTTTTGTCAGGGTTTTTATCCGATTTTGTACTTTTACCATTTACACATCATTCTTAAAAAGTCTGATCTGAACCTTGTCACGAGCGTAAACCTGTCATAGAGGGTTTATTTTTTTTGCGCCAAACGTGTGTACAGATTCATGGGAAAATTGTAGAAGACTAAAATAAATATGAAATTGTAAAATATAATAAAACTTCACAGCAACTTATATCTTGAACTTTTTCTATTACTAGTACTTTGCGTCTTTTAAAATCGAAAGAATGGATAAACCGAATTTATGATTTTGGGGAAGAGTATAGTATAGTAGATTAAATGATTATTTTTAACTGATTGATGCTGAGCGGCTAAAGTACTTTATTTTTGGGCTCTTAAAAGTTCCCACCGGGGGACCGTGAATCCAATTGTTGACATGGAATTGTTTTATGGCTGGGGGTCAAGCTGAAAATTTGTCATAAATGTGGTGGCTGATTGGTGTATAGACGTTCTTTTGCGTATATATCCAGGGTAGTGTAGGGTAACACAAACACGTTACACAAACTACATGCGGCTTGTTAGTGTACGTCCACATATGCCATTTTTTCGACGTGCGTATTTGCGTCCCGTCATTAGACCGTTGGACGTCTGAGAGCAATGCCATCTAGATAGACAGGCCTGCGCTCAGCTGATCACGTACGTCATTATTTCCTTCGCCAAGGCAGTGACTGCAGACGACGATGTCCCCGGCACGACATAAGTTTACAATTGGAATTGCGCCAGACTGCATTTTAGTCCTCTAAAAACACACTTTCTGGACACTTGCACCAATTTGGTCGAAGCCGCAGCCCCGGGGATCAGTCGCAGAGCATCGTGGAACAGTTCACACTTGACAAAATACATTTTTTGACCGCACGACACATTTTCATCGCGCACGTGTTTGTTTTCCCGGATCACTAGATGAAATTTTACTAACAAATAAACACTGAACGCGGAAAACGAAAACTAAAGACGAAACGCACAAATACCGGGGACTCGCCGCCATCAGTCGCCGACCACTGGATTGTGGATACGATGGCGTCATCACAGGAAATAATTGCGTAATTTAGCCGTCAAAACCAGCTGAGCGCAGGCTTGTATATCTAGATGGCGCTGCTGAGAGCCAGCACAAAGAAAGCAGTGGGGCCGACTACATTTACTCCATTACGTCATTCTTAGAAGCCGTCAGTGCATTGGCCGTTGAATTTGTCCACGCTGCGGGTCCGTCAAGCAACGGTGGTTATAGAGCTCACAGAGCTAGAGGAGAGCGTCTCCGCATGATACAGAAACGCAGTGAAGCTACAACCGACACTAAGCATGGATCTTGACAAACTCATCGCTCCAGTTCGGGAAAAATTTTCTGTGTGACGAAGTTGTTTCCTTGAGAGATGACGTGGTGGTGGTGGTGACGCAGTACGCAATACGGTGTGCATGTGGGGACAATGTCTAAAAAACAGACGTCCGACGGTCTAATGACGTGACACAAATACGCATGCATTTATAGAGCCTTATTTGTGTAATTTGTGTTCGTTACATTACCACACACTCGATAGATACGCAAAAGAAGCGCCTAGAGTATGTCCAACCAGGCTCGCAGAACTGTCAACCGGTCAAGTTTAATTTAAACGAGTATAATTCTAATTCGCAGCACGACGTTTGAGGTTTTTCTGTGCAAACAAATTCCTCATATAAATCTCCCTTGTAACCATTTGTCGAAAGGAACCGGAACCGGCTAATGCGTGCGTCGAGGACAGACTGATAGGTCTTAAGTTATTTGGACGTTAATCCGAACTCCTTCTCGTTTTAGGAATAAAAATCACTATGAACTCTGACCAATTTTTAAGGGATATAGACTAAATCTAAGCAAGCCTTGAAAATAGTTACGATCCAGGGGTAAATAACGTTGGATAGGTGTTGTGTATCCGCTGTAATGATGCCGCTAGGTGAAGCAGACTTGAACGGCTCGAAACTAGAGAAAGTTCAGAGAATTTTCTCTTTTGTTAAAATAGCTGAAGAATCACACGGAACTGAGATATCCTCCTGTGCGTTCCCGAGATGCGCATTTGCCGGTGAGTTGTCCGGGAAATGGGTCTCTAACAGAATGTCAATAGTCTCCTTACTAGAGGATGTCCACGATCCATCAGGCTTTATGAGATAGTTGGGAATGGATGGATTAGAGGCTAATACTTTTCGAAGCCTGGAGGCATCGTTTGATTTATCGCCGCCTTCGCAAAACTATTTCCAGGAACATTGTTTCGCATTCCTCACTTCTTTCTTAAACCTTCTTTGGTGTTTTTTCTAGGTACTCTAATCCGATTGGTTCGCCTATGCCTTGGCTCTGTTAAAAGCTTTCCTGCAAGTAGCTCTGTACTTATCTATCAGCGTACGTCACCACTGGGGCACGCTTTAAGGTCTAAACACACAGTCCCCGTACCAGGGCAGCGCCGTAGCCGTCCGTATATCAGCTACATAACGGGACATTGCGAGCGCAACCACACACTACCCGTACCGGGACCCAACCGTATGTTGCCTGTGTGTTGGTTTGGTGACGCTTCGTCGCAAGTGACTGCGGCACACAATTCCATTCAATTCAATCGGCACAGTCGTCGATATTGTGAGTATGACTTGCGGTTACCTTTTGGAAGTGCAAACGTGTGTCTGTCTGTTCAATGTTGTACATTTTCTTCGCCGTATGATGGCTACGCAATGACTTACCCGGCGGCGGCTGGTCCGTGTTCGGTGATGTGTGTTTCCAATTTCTTTCCGTGCCGCACAGTGAGCGAGAAAAATGAAACCAAACTAAACGGGCACGTTCCGCCCTGTGATGTGCAAACTGTCTGTTGTCCATGTGGGTAAGTGTGAACCAGCAAATTTTTTTATATTGTACAATTCGTCTAGCGTAGATCGCTAGTATACGGGCGACTACGGCGCTGCCCTGGTACGGGCACTGTGTGTTTAGACCATTAGTTGTAGCTTTATTTGATGCGTCCGTAAGGACCACCACCATCGCATTCAACTCTTGTTGATTGCTTGGTTGCCCTGGAAGAGGTGCTAATACTTTCAGAAAAGTTTCCTTGTACGTAGCCCAGTTAGTTCTCCCCCTATTAAGAATTACTGTACAATTTATTGGATGTTTCTCGAAACTAAATTGGAGATTGCGGTGATCAGAGAAGGAATGATCCGATGGCAGGCTCCAACCCCGCACCAAGTGTTGACTATCCTCTGATACGAGGTAAATGATGTAATGAACCATGTTCTGGTCTGGTAGTGCTACTTCCACCGGCAGATCTATGACAGCACCTGATGAGTAATGATCTGTCGGCGGTATGAAACCATAGGACGAGGCTCTCATCACACCCTGGACCCCGATGCGAGCGCGAGGGCAAGTGAACCGTCCGCCAACCATTCCATCCTTATCGCCTCATTTTTTTTATTCCCCATTTTACCTGTTTGTTTTATCTTCCCCAGGCCTATGAATTTCTATTAATACGTAAAGGACAAGGGCAATGAGCGACGAAAACCCCACCCACGTCTCCCGAACTGAGCTACAGCAAGCATAGGCCGCTTTTTAGCTCGCTGAGGTGCCTTTTTCTTCGCCAGATCGCACGGCTGGACTCCTTCACGGTCATTATGCTACCTTAGGCTCCGTCCCCACCGGCATTTTTTGATGCCCACCAGACCGTCCATTATAATGTCAAGGACTTCCTTCCTGTTTTTGGTAATGAAAGTGGGCTCACAATGAGTAAATTTGTCGAAATGAAGTAATCGAACAGTGTATCACCTCGTGTGAAACGCATTACCCCTTTTTCACGCATAAGCGCATGTTTATATTTTTTAAGAATAAAAGTGGAGTGTACCCTTGCTAAGCAGCCAACAAGACTATTTAGCAATGATCCCCATCCAAAAATTTCTCAGCCTAAGTCAAAAAACACTAGCTCAAGCACTTAGTGCTTTTTGGCACTATTTCGCGCCGGTTTTGAAAATACTGTAGAAGACAGTATAGTTCGGAGACCTTAGGCCCCTTACAAAATCCTTCACGACCCATGATTCCTGAGCCAAAACGAAATCTTCAGCACTGCGTGCCAAGCGTAGTAGAAGAAGAGCAGCCGAGCTTACTTGGAAGCTTAGGTGCAACTACTTACTAGTACTACAAGGATCAAACCGAGTCTGGCTGTGAACTTTTGTCAAGGAGATTGTCTTGAGCGCTTTGACGCGCTCGGTGGCCGTCTTCATTCGGTCACCGCTCTACGATCTTGAGATTGGAGGTTCGATCCTCTGCGCGAACAAAAAGCTGCCTGCCCACTGCACTCCGAGCTTGTAGTATAAAGACGGTGCATGCTAGCAACTGCACGTCCGAAAAGTAGATATGCTAACGAATCGTCGACAAGGCGTAGATCGTACTGACTGCCATATGCGGCGCTGAAATTTTATTATAAATTGAAGAGTTCAAATGTCAAGCAAACATATTAAATTTGGCTTTCTACTATCAGGTACTGTGGCGTCATAGATGCCAAAAACGTGGGTCTAGTCACCTCCATTGAAAGGATCGTCGAGCATGTGTTCATGCAAGCCTTGGCCTATCCCAATCTCGAGGGTGACGAAGAGGATGTCAATTTCAACCTGATAAAGAGTCAACTACTTCCCGGACTACGATCTTTTTGCAGTGCATTACGTGTTTGTGAGCAGGTTTGCAGTCACGACAATGTTTTTGCCGACGGCACGGAAATGTTCGAAAAGATCGACGCCCTGGAGGAAGTGAAGGAGCTGTCGAAGAATCAGGAATTCTGCACTCAACTGGAGGAGAGAGTGACGAATTGGATAAAGAAAATCATGAAAATATTGAGTGAATCGGAGCAGCTCAGGCGCGAGAATGATTCGAGTGGGCCACAAGACGAACTGGAATATTGGAAGAAGCGTGGTGCTCAATTTTCCCAGTTGATGGCTCAGCTGGAGGTGAGATTAGTGTTGTAAGGGTGTGGGCGATGGATACCTGATAGAGGTGATTTTTTTCTCGTTCTAGAGCAAGGAAGTGCAGTTCACATTGCGCTGTTTGGGCATGTCGAATTCGCGAATTATGAAGCAGTGGAAGGAGACCGATCGAAAAATCACCTTTTGCTATAATGAAGCACGCGATAATAGTAAATTTATTCAAGCAATGGAAAAATGTTGTCATTCACTTTACTTAGATGATCCGGTAAGATTGATTCATTTGAATTTGAGGCATTTTTAACCGTTGGGTTTTCGTCCATAGGTCAATATGAAGGAATCTATTCTGAGCTTATTGCAAACCGTTCGCTTGATATATACGGTGTCCCAGTTTTACAATACATCGGAACGCACTTCTGCACTAATGGTTAAGGTATCTGACATCGTAAGACTTTCATATTTGAGAGAATTATATTTTTTCCCCTGGCAGATCACAAATCAAATGATAGAAACCTGCAAATCATATATCACCTGTCGCTGCAAGGAGACCATTTGGTCCCAAGATCGCAACTTAATTCGCACCAAGCTGGCCAATTGCATCAAACTGAATCACATCTATCATGAAACTTATTACACAGTACGTGAGCAGCCATTCTTACCGAATCAGACGCCCTTTGGATTTTCCGAGAATTTCGTCTTCGGCAAGTTTGACACTTTCTGCGAACGCCTCTCAAAAATCATAGCCATGTTCAATTTGATCGATGACTACAATCACCTCTTCGAGCGTCGTTTGGAAGGACTTTTGCTGGGCGAGGCACTCGAAGAGGCCATGGCCACCTTTGAGGAGGCTAAAAAAGAGATTCTCTCGAAAAAGTACGACTATTTGGATCATCGCAATGCCGACTTTAATGCCGACTATGAGCGATTTATGGGCAAGACGGATGCACTGAAGGAGTCCATTGCAAATATGATAGAGCGAAATTTCGATACAGTGTGGGAGACGCCTCAATGTATTCGATTTTTAATTCGGTTCGAAAAGGTCAGCGAAAAGATTCCGCTGACAACTATGGATGAGAAGTATCAACGAATTCTCAAGTATTGTGAAAAGGAGGTGGATCGAATTTTGAAGTTGTTCCGAAAGCAACGAGATGATCCACCGGTTCCGAGGAATTTTCCGCCGATTGCGGGCCGTATTAGGTGGTGCCGGGCACTCGATTGTCATTTGACGGAATTGATGACGAGCGTTACGGCCCATCCGGTTTTGCAGACGTTGCCCACGACGAGAGATCTGGAGAATCGTTATACGTCCGTTAAGAGGATATTGGCTGAATATGAACAGGAGATAACGGCCATTTGGTTGGATCAAGATGTAAGTATGTATGTCGGGTTGATTTCGCAGGATACGTGGTTGGGGAAGGGAGTAAAAATATATAGATGAGACTACAAAGGAACGGAAAGAGGTGCTGCCTATACTTTTTGAAAAAATAGAAATCTTTTTGTTTTACCCCTCAAAGGAGTTGAATAGTTAGTGCAGCCGCCTACTGGAAGCGTATTTGAGCGGCAAAGAGCTCCCGCGACACAAGCGCCAAATCCCAAGTTAAGGATTTCCACTACAAGCGTGTTTGAGCGAAGCGGCTACGATCATTTACGTGCGCCACGCGACTCGAGCGCCAGATCCAAAGAAATTTGGATTTGCTGCTCGTTGTCGCCCGTACCCGCGTGTTGCTTCGAGGAATATATTGGAAAGAAACATTTTGTTGATTGATTTTGTGTGCAATGGAGGAAAAAGTTAAGCAAACTGAGGTGTGAAGACGCCGGCAATGGACGAGCCCGGTCGTTCGTAGCCGCTTATTTTGCGCACCGCTTGTTGATGCTTGTGCCGCGGGAGAGCAAATACGCTTCCAGTAGACGACCGCGCCTAGGTTTCTCTTCGGTATACATTACCAACAGTGCAAAAGTTGGATATTTGAGATGGCAATACACAGCATAAGTCCATAAGTTTTGACTGTATTTTCCAACTGTATTTTTCGCTGATAAAAATCTTCAGAGAACATTAAAACTGATAAATCCAATACGGCGCCCAACATGGGATACTTTTGTTTGATTTTTTTTTTAAATGAACTAGGACTCCTCTATTTCAAAGATTTCAATTTCAGTTCAAAAATTCATTAAAAAACATCATAATTCATAAATCATATACGGCGCCCAACGTGGGATACTTTTGTTTCGTTCCTTTTTTTTTTATCGAACTATAATTCTTTTTTGTTTCTAAGATTTCTGTTTCAATTTAAAAATTCATCAGTAAACATCAAAATTGATAAATAATTATGGCGTCCAACGTGGGACAATTTTGTTGTGGTACATTTTAGTCGAACTAAAATTCATTTTTATGTTTCTCAGATTTCAGTTGCTGATGCGTGTCTGGTGCAACCGATTTTAGCTCTACAAAACGATCGTTTGTTCGTCAACTTACATCAGACCATCCCATTATTGATACGTGAGGCTAAATGTCTGGCCAAAATGAAAATTGAACTCCCAATAGTGGCTGCAACGCTGATGTGCCGCCAATCATATTTCACGACGATCCAGGATTCTTTGAATGTAAGTAATAAAGGACAGTGTTTGGTTTAATAGGACATTCTTTGTTTTTTTTTTGTTAAGATAAGATAGTCGAGTTACTGACCCAGCAAGAAGGCACTGCGACCATAAGAGGTCTATTGTGTCGTAGCATATTCAGTCAGAAGACCGTCCAACTTTCTAATAAAGGACAGTGTGTCTTAAGCAGGAATCTACCTGAAGTCTGCAGTGCTGACATCTTATAACGCGTGATGGCGGACCATTCGCACAAGATGTGTTTGGTCGTTTCCGCGTCCTCCAGACAGATGATATTCGGTCTGGCTGGACAGACTCATCTTGTTCAGGTGATATCTGACTAGGTGATGGCCAGGTAAGTACCCCACTAGAAGTCTACTAATTTGAGTAGTATGCGTGTGAATGAAGGGCCTTATCAGCTCCTTCAATTGACGTAGCCCTGGAAGGTTATTCCTGTACTGAAGACGTAATAGTGAAGACCAGTCTGTGATCCGCCGTTTGGCCGAGGTCAGCCCAAAGCCACAGCAGGTCTCAGGTCCATGAAAGCGACTGAATGATCATTGTCTATCAAGTTCATTCGCAGTCTCGTTCCCCTTAATGTCGTGGGGACCTGGCACCCATGACGATAAGAAGACACGGTTTTTGGTTGCCAACAGTTGGAGGAGTTCGTAGCACTCTTTCATCAGTTTTGAAGAGACCTTGTATGAGGAGAGCGCCTTTATAGCTTGGCTGTCGGAGTAGAGAGCCATGAAGTCTCATTGCCAAGCTTACCCTGGCGCAGACCTCAATCGCGTTGATCTCAGCTTGAAAAACGTTAGGCGAGAGTCCCATTGCGATCGAAATCCTGGTGTTGGGTCCAAAGACACCTGCACCAATACCCTGTTCTGTCAGGTCAGCTTCGCGTCAATCAAATACTCCCAGGTACCGGATGAAGGGTTTATCCATAATTATGGTGCTTCCTACTCTGATCTTCAGAGAGTTCCTCTTTCTGTGATTATTGATGAGAACGGTCTCCATCTTCTGCTTCGCCAGTTTCAGTCCTACCTTTTTCAACTAGAACTTGATATGTAGTTGTGATTGCCTCGCCTAGAAACGGAAAGGTTCAGTGTGCCGTTGTGTATTATTTTGCACAGGTGTGGACCGAGTATGGATCCTTGGGGAACACCTGCTGACATGTCATATTGTTTAGGTCCTTCGGCAGTCAAGTATTGAAGAACTCGATTTGAGATATAGTAGCTTTTGATTATTTCCGCCAGATAATCCGGAACTTCAATCTTATTTAGGGAAGCGTTCATATACGAGTACCTCCAATTCGCGGAATTAAAGTCGGTTTGGACGTCCAGCGTGATTGCAGCACACATACATGCTTTGCCAAGTTTGCAACTGACATGCTTGCATCAACGGTAGAGGACGCCTTTCGGAAGCCGTCCTGACGCTCCTTTTTCCTCCACAATCTGGACAGTCGTTTGATGATGATCTGCTTAAGCATTTTGTCCAGCAGCCAGATTGGGAGATAGGAATTTTGTTCGCCCGGCGCGGCGGCTTGTCTGGTTTTGGGAGCAGGGTCAATTTCTGTCTCTTCCATATATTTTTGGGAAGATCCTTTCTGCTAAGCAGGTCTCGAATGCCTCAACAAATTTTTCAGATATCGTCCGAGTCGCTACCCTCAAAGCCTTGTTAGTTGTTCTATCCGCGGGTCTGGTGGCTTATTATCCCTGATTACGCGATGACAGTTGCGAGGAGCTCACTATTGGTTATGGAGGGAATAGTCTCTCTTTCTTCTTGTTGCATTGCCTCTAGTTCCCGTCGCGAAAATAAAACTGAAACATTAGCCCCGTTCGAGACAACCGAACAGAGTTGATCTGTTTAACGAACGAGCTGGATCAAGTGCCATACAAATGATTCGCCGCATGTGAGCGTTTGTTTGCTCTTCCCCAAGTATCACAAATCGTTATTGGACGGTTATATAACCGTCTCATAACCAGGGTTAGATTTGACAACGTTAGATAATAACGTCGACAAATCGTTGTATTTATGTGCTGCCAACCGGATTTGGGCAGTTAGAAATCAACCATAATATTAAACTGTTATGTTGTGGTAATGTTTCAAGAACGTTAGTTGTTAACAATCATGTGATAAACTCAACGTTCTGTAACCATTATTTTCTAACAATTTAGTTCGAACTATAATGTTTATTTCACGATATTTTAACGTTCATAATTAACCAGATAGTGCATACATCACGTTGACGCAACTATGTTACGACGTTAGTTGTTAACAATTAAATTACAAATTTAACGTTCTGTTACCATTATTTTTCAACGATTTAGTTGGAACGAAATGTTTATTTTAGGTTATTGAAATGTTTAGAACAAACTTAAAAGGGAATATGCAACGTTGACACAACGTTAAGTCAATATGCACATATACCGAATTAGTTACTAAATAGCCCTAAACCAACGATCTTTTGTAGAGACACCTAAAATAAAAATGAAAAACTTTGTCTTTTTATATAAAATTTTTTTTACTCCTGACGCATTTCACTCTTTCGAGCAACATCTGAAGATGCTCGAAAGAGTGAAACGCGTAATAAATTTTATAGTGGAAAAAGACTAAGTTTTTCAGTTTTCTTTTATGTATTAAAATGAATTTCCGCAAAGCGGAGAAGACGTCAATTTCGTAGAGACATTTGTACGTATTTAACCAGTGCAAGATAAGATACTGGCGTATTACATAAATAACTAGTCACATGTTGTTTGTGTAATGCGTTAATTGTCTATCGAATTTGGAGATTAAAAAATTCTGAAAAAACCATCTAGAAAATTGATCACCAAAGAAATAACAAAGAAAATGTTATTATTTTACATACTTTAATATTAAAAGGAAAAATGATTTCAATATCAAAATCTTATATTTTAGGTAAATACATACTTAAATGTACTTGAAATGCATTTCGATACTAAAATGTTAACTTATAATATTTAACTTAAACATTTAAGAGAATAAAAAAAAATATATTTTTAAATAATCCTATGCCCTTATCTATTTTAAAACTAATTGGCTGCTTGATCGACATCGTTGCACGTTGTATTTCTGAAAATTGAAAGCGAATGGCATTAAAATCAAAATTCTAATATGTTAATTAGATTTATGCAAATAAGTGAAATTATTTTTATTCGAAATGTAATAAAACTTACTTTGTTTTCCCTTTCAACCGGAATTTGGTATGCTCGAACTCCTGCATAAATTTGTGGAACTCGTGGTCCGTGAAGCTCGGAAAATTTCGTCTCACAACAAGCAAAAGCATTTGACAAATTTCTGTGCGAAAGTGACCAATGTCGAATTTCCGTATTTTCATTTTCGCTAGCACTACTAGAAAAAGATTCATCATAATCAGATAAAACATCAGAGCAGTCAATATCCGATATAAAACTAGGATCATCAGCATTCAGAGATGGCGAGAATAAAAAGGGCCCTACATCATGGGTATGTGTAGTTGGCATACCAAGTAGCTCTTGAGAGCCATTTGAATAAGGCAATATAGGTACTTCATTATCCATGGACAATAAAACGGTTGCATTATTCGATTGAGATAATGGCAGAGCGCGACTAGGTGTATTATCTTTCGCTGCTTTCATTCTCGCAATCTCGATAGTCCGCCTAACTTTTCGTTTAAACGAAGATCTTTTAAAAACTGGTATATTCATTACTTACCTGAAAATTTCGCTGACTTGAATATGTGGGCCTTCGACTTTGATGTCTGCGCCTTTTATATGAAGATTTCCACTGACGGGCACGGAAAAATCACCAAATCACTTTTTACACCTTGGCACACACGTTTGTTTTTCACGTTAAACTCACACAAAACTTCGCGTACGAAGTTTTAACTTATAAAATTCGCGGACTTGGCGGTTAAATATTTTCTATGGCTACTCACACAAAACGTCGCGTTCGAAATTAAAATCAGATAGATACCGAACTTAAAAGATGAGGACACTTCGGCACGGCAGGAAGGACAAATTTCAACTGTTAAATATATACTTTATTATCGTCTGAAGACACTTGGGAATGAAGCGACAGTACGAAGAAAGGGAAGATGAAATGAAGAAAGGACAAAAATTGGAATTCACAAAGTCATAAAGTATTCTATACTTGAAACATATGTGATTTAAAAATGTGTCGACCATCTGAAGCATTTTCCCTGTTTAGTTTCTTGGGCGTACTTTCTTTTGCCTACTTAGTCATTTTCTTGTCGCACATCGTAGAAGCAAAGTATGTAGTCCGGAACATACCAGTTTGTTATTAGGTCCTCTTTTGTTTTACCTCTGTGGAATGAACAGGTAGATGATTATGACGCGAAGACTATTGAAAACGAGTATGAGCCTAGTACATGAGAACATGGCATGGTACAGGAGATATTTTCGGGCAAGAAATAATGAGAAAGACGAAATGCTGCAATGAGGGATGCAATATTGCATCATTATCATATGATATTTCAGCTCTCTTGGTAAACGAACGATAAGTATCTTATCATATTTCTCAAGAAAATGGAAAGGATAGGTACAAGGGTGCGAGAAACAAAGGGAAACGGCGCCATTCGGGCAATATTATAATGCATTAGGCAGAAGGTTCTACAAAGCAGACAAAATGTATTATTGATCTTTACAAATTACATCAAATTCACTGGAAGACCAATTTACAATGATTTCACTTTACAAGCGTTCGAGTTTTCACCACTCATGAAATATGAATTATGTCGATGTACCGGATTAGATTCAGATTATCTGGGTGTAAACTAGAGTACAAATGAATTTGGGTTTGCCACAAGAAAACATCAGCATCGTGTTTTCTCAAATTTTAGACAAGCGGTGATATTGCTTAGGCTGGAAGTAAGCGTTGTACTAGTCTATTTACTCCGTATGACTTGAGATATGTATAAACAAGGCTAAATTAGTACTACCCCCATTGATGCATTCTAATTATAATTACATTAGTTTAAATTGAACAATTAGAAAAGAGTATATTGTACATATAACATTTTAGTTAACCAATAACAATCGAGGTTGCTTTTTAACAATTTTATAACGTTATAGGTCCAATAATATGATCATAAAATAAACAAAAAAGTGCTGTATTAAAACATATTTGTTATATTTCAACAAACTCGAATATTGTCTGAAACATAACAATCAGGTTTCAAAATATTACAACATTGTCGCTTGTCTACCATAGTGCAACGTTATCAATCAAACAATATTATTATAAAACTCGCTGAAAAGTTGTTTAGTAACACAGTTGTTATAAATAGTAAATCGTTGTATATAAAACATTTTGATTAAAAACGTAACGATATTGTCATTTTTTAACAGTTTTGTAACACTTTCATTATAAGTATATTGTTATAATTGTAACAATAGTGGTACAGAAAAACCAAATTGTTGAAACTATAACAAAATGAAATAATTGTTACAAAAATAACAATTTGATTTAAGGATGCAACAATAAATAGTTATATTGGAGTTAGAAATATAACAAAACCGTTTCGAAACATAGTTGTTGGAAAATGACTAAAATATAACTTGTCATTATCGTTATATTCTAACCATGGTTAGAATGTGCTACTTGGGTCTTTATCACTAGTTTCAGGAGTCTGTGTGCCGCTTTATACGATTGTAGTGCGACAGTATGTCCTGGTGTGTCCAATGATCGTTGGTTAAGACGTTTCGCTTTCAGACACTCACGCCGTACCGAGGACTTGCAATTTCTTCGTTCCACCAGTAATTGTCCTCGCGTTGGCTTGAAGACTTTTATTTTGACATAGCGGCGTCGCGTCGCATGCTGCCTATATTTGCTTCACAATCTCTGATGTCCTTTGTTCTGCCGTTCCTTCGATTCGATAGATTCGATTCGTCTCTTTGGAGCAAAACCTCCGTAAATGTTTCCTCGCCCTCGAGGATCGTCGGAGTCTTATACTTTTGACCTTTTTTGCAGTGTGCGTATAATCCTCGCTACCGTGCCACTACATGATTGGAGCAAAGGAGCTGACAGACGTGATATCAATGATCGAGCCTGTATACTTCCTTTCTTGAATGTTTTTCTACTCACCGAGTTTATTAGAATGACATGCAGCTGAGAGAAGGCGCCAAGGCGCGTTCGCTTTCTGGCATTAGTTTCTCGGCTTCCCCATTCTGTCGCTCACGCATTGACGTCTCCGCCGATTTTAACCGGGCAGTGTATAGTAGCGTCGGGCACCAGTTGATCTAGCAATCCTTCAAATTCTGCTAGATCTAGCCGTGGCGTAAAGCCGGGGTTTCCTAGAGAAACGGTGCCGTCCGTTGACGGCCGTCATCTAGCGTTGACTCGCATCACGAAACCGTGCCTATGCAAGTAAATGGGATGGTTTCCTAGGTAGTGTTAGTTGCGAATGTAACGTCAACTGCGGTGGTGCCAATAAGCGACGGCCGTCAGGTAGCGGTGGTGCCATTTCATGACGACCGTCAGGTAGCTATTTCCTGACGGCCGTCAGGGCGTTGTCGTCATTTTAAAAACGACCTCTATAAAGTTGTCAACATCGGGCTGAGGGTTTTTTTTACGGTGAACTGTGTTGATTTATCAATCAGAAATGGATGAAAATGCTATTTGATCTACTGAAATTGAAATCTTTCACACCACCGCTACATTACGGCCGTTAATTCATGGTCGTCAACTGACGGACATCAGGACACTTTGTTCGGCTTATTAAATAATAAACTGTGCCCAGTTGGCACGAAATTTGCATTTACAGATACATGTCTGGCCTACAGACTTGGATCGATCACAAAAACCCCTGTACACCCTTTTAATTCCGTTTTTCCTGTCTATTTGTAAATTTATTAACTTATATTTATGCGGTATTTAATTCTAATATACACACATGCTCAGCGTCACAATTCATGTCTCTCCAAAACAATTTCCGTTCCAGAGTCTAATTAAGATGTTCCTGAGCACTGTGAAGGCTGTGAAATTGGAAGTTCGCCCTCTGTTTCTTCCGCAATTGGTGCAACTAACAACCATGCTACGTCCCGGACTAACAACAATAAATGTTTGTAACAATTTGTTTTATCACTTTCGATAAATATACACAATACTATGTACCGTAGATATTAGATACCACTATTCCATGCAAGATACGCAAGAGGATGTGTATATCTTACTTCAATACCAAGTCATTAGTAGTCCATGTACATTTTCGGTTGTCACACTTAATAACACAACACCAAACATATACAATATGCAGATATACATGTCCTTTTGGTCCTTCCTTATAATCATGTCCTCGTCCGTTTCAGTGGATAGACTCAAAATGGTCAGACTTCTACGAGAAATGTAAACAAGCCATAGAAACATTTGATGTGCTTGTGGGTCGAGTTCATGATATCTACTCAAATCGAATTTTGAATGTGTTGATGTCCATGCAAGATGTCACTTTGCAAATACTTCCGAATGGTAATATCCTTTGGCATAAGTTATTGAATTTTGAACTTTTAATGGGCTTCAATTGACTTGGGTGTGGTAGATGACGAAATATGGACTGTGGAGGAATTTCTGGAGAAAAATGAGGAGGCATGCAGGTGAGTAAGCGAAAATCTTATGACTATACTCTTACTACTACTTAAAAAAAAGATTATGATTTGTGACTTTCTAAAGTTTCTAAGTTTTCCTACACAAACACTTCGAATATCGAAATAGGCTCAAAATGTTGATAGCGGACTTTCAAAACTTCTATCGCAACTAACTACAATCCTACGTTGATGCCTTTGTAAACGGAGTATGGTCCCTTGTTTAGATTTGTACTCGATAAGAAAGTTCACCATCACTTGATAAAATGTAAAGGGACGTGCCATTTGTCACAGCCATTCAATTTTTGTTTACTAAAATTTATTTTTGACGTCATAACTTCTTGCACTTTAAATTTACGCGTTCTGTTCAGAAAGCTCACATCACGAAAATGATTAAAAGCTCTAAAAGAGCTTTTGCAACCAATAATCCATGCACAAGCTGACTGATTATATATTTTTCCTAGACAAGCCGCTATTGAATTGAACCGTAAAAGTCAGATGGTGTCCGAAGCAGTTGAGGAGGTTCTCAGTCTGGTTGACAATGCCAAGAAGACCTTTTGTGAAATAGCCGGTAGTGATGGATTGGCACTGTTCGACAGTAAGTTCACTTCTCACTAACACTCGAATATTCTAATCAATCTTGATTGTAGTGACAAAAGATCAGCCGGGTCCAAGTAAGCCGGCCGAAGACAAGGAAGGGGGTAGCGGCCAGCAACAAGATTGGAGTATCCTATGGTCATGCTTCGATAATCCTTTATCATTGCTTTCGACAACAGATAGCCTACCGAAGGGAATGCAGGTAAAATCTATTGAGATAACATATTCCGTACAGGTTAATTCAATTCAATTTCTCTGAATTCCAGGACATGGTCTGCAATGCAGTGGTCGAAATGCGACGATACTATAGTCGAAAAGTCATCGATGTCCTGATTAAAGTTATTCGAACGGCTATAGATAAGATTCGACGTCGATTTGTTTTGGAAACAGAGGGTCCACCGCAGAAACCAATATTCATATTGAACGCAATTCTGATGATACCAAATGTTGTGATCCAACCAAGTTTAGATGATTTGCAGGAGATCCTGATTACGACTGGAAAGAATATTTCGGGGATTGCAAAAGGCGTTGCACAGTGGTCAAGCGGTCGGGATAATGCAAATAAATTGGCGGTAAGATTTTTTTGGAATGTTTCCATTTTACAAATAATAGGAGAATCTCTCTATATTGTATCCCGCTATCTAGTTGCCATAAGTGTGGCTGAGGCCAGACTTACCAAAGCCCAGTTAGCGCAGAAAGCACCAGGTCGTCGGCTTTCTCAGTACCCTCCATGTTCGTGTGACTAGGAACCCAGAGCAGGGTAATATTGACCCGTCTGCCAAGTCAAGCTAACTGCACCCCACATCGCTCGGCAAGTAGTAATGGACGGATTGGTGGGCATCCGAAAATGCCCGTGGGGACGAAGCCTAAGGTGGAATAATGACCGTGAAGGAGGGCTGTGTTATCTGGTGAAGAAAAAGGCCCCTTAGGGAGCTAAGCAGCGACCTATGCTTGCTGTAGCTCTGTTTGGGAGACGTGGGCGGGGTTTTTGCCGCCCGTTGCCCCTGTCCTTTATGTATTAATTAAAATTCATAGGCCTGGGGAAGACAACACCAACAGGGAAACCAAAATGGGGAATAATAAAAAAAAATAAAAATAAAGGGGCGAGAAGGATGAATTGTCGCGCTCGGTGGCCGTGATCGTTCGGTTACCTCTACGATACTAATCTAGAGCTCGGAGATCAAATCTCGGCGCGATAAAAAAAAACTGCCTGTGAGTACTAATAGAACTCTCACAGTTCTCCGAGCTTGTCAGTGTAAAGATGGCGCGGATAGAGGTGCATGCTAGCAACCGCACTTCCGAAAAGTAGATATGCTATTGAAACGTTAACAAGGCATAGAAATGGTAGAGATGTTGACGCGCCCATGCCCCTGTAGGGGTCAAGGCAATTAGAGAGAGGGATGTCTTAGCGCTCACATCGGAATCCGGGTGCAATGGGACCCTCGGCCTCTGGCTTTGTACCACCGACAGATCAGTACTCATCAGGTGCTGCCTTCGATTTGTCGGTGGAAGCAGCACTACCAGCGACCAGAATATCACAGGCTGTCAGAGAATGTTGACTAACTGTCAAGGCAGAGTCATCGGACGATAATTCCGATAATGTGTGGAGAAGAAGCAAATAAGTCAGGTGCCAAGTCGAAATTTGGGACTGAGGGTTGGCATTATTAAAAGCTCCGCAAGGGTTGTGATTCCTTGAGCGCGGACCAAGCGACCCATAAAAGAGATTATTCCGTGCTTTACTAAAATAATTATTCCGGATTATAATTATGCATAGTAAATCTAAAGTACACACAAGCTAATTGTGATATTGATCTTCGCACGCTCTGCATTTAAGGGATCACAACCCTCGGTATCGCACAAATATGAACGAACGTTTCGCTCGCTCTGGGTGCAACGGCGGCAACCCAGTTGGGCGGCATTTGCTGCTATACTCTCTCTCTCTCTGGTTCCTGTTAACCCCTTGCGGGGCATAGTTCATTAACCACGCCTACTTTCCACCTCGTGCTGTTCATCGCCATCGCTTTCAGCTCACTCCACGACCTGCCTATTGAGGCACCCTCTCTCTTAACTGATCTTTTCCAGGTGTTACAAGGTCGTCCACCACGGCGACTTGCGTTGGTTGCCTGCGGGTTCCAATCGTGGGCCTATTGAGCAATGTTGTTCGGCCCTTTTCGGAGAGTGTGACCTATCCATTGCCACTTTCGCCTAGCCTAGACACTAGATGGCGGGACATCATAATATGGAGAGATTCTTCTATTATTTGCGAAATGAGAATGTAAATTTTTTAGTGAGTAGTAAGATCATGATTTTTCTAAAACCCAGGCTGCTGTTCTTTCCACACAACGTCTTGGACGCAATCAGACCGAAGATAAAAAGACGCGACGCCGTAAAATCTATTGTCTCGCTTCCGAGGAGAAGCCACAGATGCCCTATATGTTGAAGAACTTCTACAGTTTCGTGATGGACAACAAGGAGGTGGCGAAGGCCTTGTTGTTGCTATCGACGTGCACGAAAAACATTAAACCGGAAATGCAAGTGTTCATAAAACGATGGAAACCCTATCATTTCCTCTGGAAGAATGATCGTAGCACAAGGGAGCTTATGGAGTTTGGGCTACAGGAATTCGAGGCTTCGTTGAGGTGTTTAGCGGAGTTGGATGCAAGTTTGCTGGAGGAACCGGAGCGCGAAGTGATTGGACAATGTGTAGCGATATCGAATGAGAGGTTGAAGTTTGGATTGGCGGTAGAGATTAAGTGTGAGTTCCATACACAGATCGGCTAGACATTGACTCCACCTCAACTCGACTACGACTCGTTATCGGAGAGCTCTCGACATTCACACACTGACGATTTGAACACTACTCGAAGCACTACGAATCTGATTCCCTTCGATGTTGAGTCGTAGTCGCTTTGATATCGAGCCCATGTCAAGCAGACCTGTGTGTAGAAGGCTTTAGGAGTTTGACTGAGCTGATCCTGAGTAGCGGCTGTATATTAACAATTTTTCGTTTATTTCAGCCTGCAATCACAAAATAGGCCAAGCCATGAAAAAGAAGTACAAAAAGGAAATGGACTACGTCTATGCCGTAATAAGTGAAATGGACCGTAAATTGGATCGTCAAATTCGAGATTTGGATGATGTTCGCATGATAATGGATACACTGGGCAAAATTCGCGAACAAGAAGTCGACATGGAATTACGAATTGACCCAATTGAAGTGAGTCTTTCCCTTAATTACGAGTACCATTCATCCAACCACTTCCAATATCATTGCAGGAAGCCTTCAATGTCCTTACCCGCTACGAAGTTCAAGTGGAACGTGAACAATTCGATCAAGTGGATAATTTACGCTATACTTTCCAAAATCTTCTGGCGAATGCATTGCAAGCTCAAGTGAATCTCTTAGAAATGCAGCCCAGCTTTCAGAATGAGCTCAAAGCGAATTTGGAACGTTTCAAACAGGATAAAATCGATTATGTGAATGAATATCGTACGGCCGGACCCATGCAACCCGGACTAACACCCCGCGAGGCTTCGGACAAATTGATATTATTTCAGAATCGTTTCGAGGGCATGTGGAGACGTTTGCAAACATATCAGAGTGGCGAGGAGCTATTTGGTTTGCCACAAACCGATTATCCGGAACTTGGTCAGATACGAAAGGAGTTGAATCTATTGCAGAAACTCTACAAACTGTATAATGATGTTATTGACCGTGTTAGCAGCTACTACGATATACCGTGGAATGAAGTCGATATTGAGGAGATTAATAATGAATTGATGGAGTTTCAGAATCGTTGTCGAAAATTACCAAAGGGGTGAGTGTTTGGCGAGAGGGGAGTTTGTTATTTTGAAAGTGTCTTTTGACAACAAAACCCCATTAAGGCTTTCCTGATCCTACGTCATTGAAAATTTACAATAGAAGAGGTGGCCCACAAGTTCTAAGCTCTACTTATGCGAGAATTGTTGAAGGATCTCATTAGCTCCTTTGATTGCTCCAGTCCTGGAAAATTTCCCCAAGAGTGCCGTCGATCCTATCAGATCACCCCATGACCTGGCTGGAGCCAAGCCTAGACCATAGTAAGGTTCCGATGCGTGAAAATTTTATAATGAGGTTTGCCTGGAAAGTTCAACCACTGCTTCATTTCCCTCAATGCCACCAATGGCACCTAATACAAAAGGACTTGGTTGTTGGTCTTCAGCACCTACTCTCTGTTCAGTCTTAGACCCATCGCTCTGTACCATATGATACATCTGGGGTCTGGGCAGGGATTTCCATTCTTCCATTCAGTGTGGTTTGAGATGAGGGCTAAGAAATTACTGACGAAACGAAACTCCGTGGTCATATAATCTGATTCTAGGCAAATCTGTTTCAGAATGCTCATTTGAGGTTAGATGTATCACAAGAGTACCGAGAGGGGCTTTTTATTACAATAAATGAAAGCGGGATTAGTCCAATGAGCGTCTCTAGAGCAGGCGTTGGGCTTGTGCGCAAAGCCCCAAGAAAAGCAAGGCGTTGCGTCTTGTTGTGCTGTGTCTTAGGCCACCAACTATACATACTTATGGTATGGTTGGTGGCCTAAGACACAAGATGTTGGTGGCCTAAGCACAAGATGTTGATGAATCGCTCTGCACACTCATTAACACGCTCCTGGGATCAAGGCTTGTCCATACAATATTGGGAACATCGTCTGCCCTCAGACGTGTTTGCAGGCGTACTGTCTCCCCTTCTCTGGAATTTGGCGGTCACCAGATTACTTTTAGATCTTGAGAAGATTGGGTGTAAAATCATTGCTTACGCAGATGACATTGACATCGCAGTCACTGGCAGGTTTCCTGATATCTTGAGCGGTGTGCTGCAGAATGCCCTATCCATTCTAACGTAGTGGGCAAACCGGTGCGACCCTAAGTGTCACCATACACTGTCGAACTCGAGCACGAACCTAGTACAAGTGAACCGGTTTTCTTCACACCTATGTGAAGTGTGTTCGAGTTCGAGATCGACAGTGTATGGTGACACCTTTGCTCACCCAGATAAGACAGAACTTGTGCTTTTCACTAGAAGTCACACGATTCCTACAATCGAACCCCCCACACTGGAGGGAACTAAATTGGTTTTGACTGCTAAAGCTAAATTTCTCGGTCTTATCTTCGACAGGAAGCTAAGGTGGAAGCTTAATACTCAAGAACGGGTAAGAAAGGCTACTGTTGCAGTTTACTCGTGCAGGAGGGTCATAGGTGAAAACTGGGGCTTGCAGCCGAAAGCGGCATATTGGATGTACACAACTGTTGTACGTCCTATATTATTGTACGGTATCATTGTGTGGTGGACACCACTCAGAGTAGCGGCTTACTGTGGTCTGCTGGGCAAGGTACAAAGGCTAGCCGTAACGGGGGCTTTTAGAAACACTCTGTCAGCTGGCCTAGATATGATACTCGGTTTGCTCCCGTTGGATATTTTGGGCGGCAAACACAGCGTTCGCTGGGTGCGGCACACTCTACTATACTGAACAATCTGGATCTCCCCAGGCACACGGACTACATTTCTCTAAAATGTCGTTTTGTCAGAAACTTCACTAGCCTAATTCCGCGGAGGAGTCTACGGGGGGTGGGGGTGCAGCTGGGGTGGTTGACGAAAGACGCAAGGACATCAAAATGCCATTTACCGTGTGCAAAGTGGCAATAAAGACCGCTGCTGTGAACAGGGCTAATACAAGATGGCTCAGCAGCATCCCATGTCAAACAACGATGATTTGGCCGATTTTCGATCCTGACCGCTCGGTTCGCTGAACAGACAGCACATCGACAGGATAGTAGGGATTATGACGGGGAACTGTTTAATCGGGGAGCTAGCATAGAGGCTCCAAATTCCTCATCACGACTTCTGTAGGAGCTGTGGAGATGTGGATGAGGAAGAGAGCGTTCTGCACCTTCTCTGCCATTTTTTGGCCTTAAGTGGTAAAAGAAGGAAATTTCTGGACTCTCGGGTCTTCTATGATCTGGATGACCTTAGGAATATGACTATTATTATGCTGAATCGTTACATCGCCAGTACAGGCTGGTTTGATAAGTAGGTTTGAATGGAGGTGACTTTTTGGTGGTACCACAACGGACTGGACTGCGTTTAGTTAGTCATGATTCTGTCGGAGACCGTGTGGCTCTGGCTAAGCGGAACCCCACACCTAACGGCTTAACTCACGACCACTACCTGTAGCTCTACCGGAGTACAACATTACAGTGCTACCCGTTGGAGAGATAAATTCTCCGCTGTTCCACCATCTTATCTCACTAACTCCTAAAGGTCGCCACACACGGCAACCATTTTGGTCGCGAGCATGCATCGAACCACGTCAAACTCAATAGAAAAAAATCTCCTCGTTTCCACCGTTCTATGAAATTTGATGGTTCGATGGAAGTTCGGTCGTAGTTCTGCGCGATCATTATACCTCGGAAATTCACTCTCTAATTGAAGAAATCATGCATTCTGGGGACCTTCTGATCCATTGTCCGGGAGAGTACGCACATTCCAGAATCCAATCTTTGTCATAGTACGATAGCCAAAAGTCGTAACCGTTGAGTCAGTCCTTATCCGAGGCATAGTTGACGTTTGGCTAGCACATAAAGATTTCGGATAGTGCAAGTTGCTGGCACACACATCCTGTCCTTTGTTTGTTGGTTTTAACGACAGGCCCTCAAAGGGAAAGGCCGTGGTATTATTTTTACACCCCACACCACAGGCGGAAGGTTTACCTCAACCAAATCATCGCACCGCCATCACTGGCGGCTTGACATTGGCTAGCAATAGTCAGTGTCACTACCGTTCCAGGGGGCGCCCACGCGGAGGACTATGGAAGAGGAATTTTTGGCTCCCAATGATGATCTTTCAGTGACGTGTTGATGTTCTTATAACTAGGTTGCAACTCTACCGTTCGCCTACTTTCTGAGACGTACTGAGGTTTTTGGCCATTCCGGATGATCATCGTTATGTGCCTCTACCGAATGTTTTGAACTGTAAAACTTGGTTGGCTTGGTCAGCCGTTCTAGAGGGCGCCCACGAGGAGGACTATTCGAGTGGTCTTTTGTTATCAGTTATTTTATCAGTTACCGGTTTTTTTTAAATCGCTAATTTCGTTTGTAAAGGTGTTCGTTTGATCCGGAAAATCATCAATTTGATTAAATAAAAATTGTTAATTTTGTTCAGAAAATTGTTGATTTCAAATTCACAAACGCATTTTTTTATTTTGTCTGCTACTGCTTTTACTTTTTATTCCTGGCGCGTTTCGCCCTTTCGAGCATCTCTAGATGAAAGAACGCAACGCGTCAAGAATAAAAATAAAAGTAGTGGTAAAAACAAAGTATAAACTAGGGTATAAAAGGCGGGTTTGTTAATTTAAAATTAATTACCACCAAGTAGACAAGTTATCAATGGTGTCAATCGTAGATTTCATTCAGAAAGTCGTTGATTTTGCTCTGAATGGCGTTAACTTGAAAGGGTTATGTAATATGAGTCATCTTAAATCATTTTTTGGAAACAGCTTATTGATTTGACCTGGTATTTAATCCTCCATGTTCTCATCGTTTTTATCGTTTCAGCTTGAAAGAATGGCCAGCATTCCATGCGCTCAAGAAAACCATCGACGATTTCAACGATATGTGCCCACTCCTCGAATTGATGGCCAACAAAGCGATGAAACCGCGTCACTGGCAACGAATCATGGACGTGACCAAATACATTTTCGAGTTTGACAGTGAAGGATTTTCGCTGAAGAACATTCTGGAAGCTCCACTTCTCAAGCACAAAGAAGACATCGAGGATATCTGCATCTCAGCGATGAAGGAGAAAGATATCGAAGCCAAACTGAAGCAAGTCACTAACGAATGGTCCGTGCACGAGCTCCAATTCATGAGTTTCAACAATCGCGGTGAACTATTGCTGCGCGGTGATACTACAGCCGAAACGATCGGTCAACTGGAGGACAGTCTTATGGTTCTAGGATCGTTACTATCCAATCGTTACAATGCACCGTTTCGCAAGCAAATTCAACAGTGGGTCTACGATCTGTCCAACTCGAATGAAATTCTGGAAAGATGGTTGCTGGTTCAAAATATGTGGGTATATTTAGAGGCGGTTTTTGTCGGTGGCGACATTGCCAAACAATTGCCGAAGGAGGCGAAACGTTTCTCGAAAATCGACAAGTCCTGGCAGAAAATCATGCAACGAGCTCATGAAACGCCCGGCGTGGTTGCCTGCTGCGTCGGCGATGATTTGTTGAAGCAGTTGTTGCCGCATCTTCAGGAACAGCTGGAGATTTGCCAGAAGTCTTTAAGTGGATATTTGGAACGCAAACGAATGATGTTTCCCCGATTTTTCTTTGTATCCGATCCTGCGCTTTTGGAGATCCTTGGTCAGGCGTCCGATTCGCATACCATTCAGAATCACTTGTTGTCGATTTTTGATAATATCAGATATGTGAAATTCCACGATATTGAGTACAATAAGATGTTGGCGGTGGTGTCGAGTGAGGGTGAATCGATTCAATTGGATCGAGCGATTAGGGCCGAAGGATCGGTCGAGACGTGGCTTATGTCTCTGCTGCTCACTTCGCAGCAATCTTTGCACTCTATCATCCGTCAGGCCTATATGAATATAAACGATCCGAATTTTACACTGTTGGCCTTTTTGGAGAAAATGCCGGCTCAAGTCGGCCTGTTGGGCATTCAGATGATTTGGACGCGCGACGCTGAGATGGCATTGATGCAGGCCCGACACGAGCGAAAAGTGATGGCTGAAACGAATAATAAGTTCCTGGAACTTTTGAATACGTTGATCGATCAAACGACAAGAGATTTGACGAAAATCGAGCGAATCAAGTTTGAGACGTTGATCACAATTCATGTACATCAGCGAGATATTTTTGATATTTTAGTGAGTTTTGAATATTTGTGGCTTTTTTCAAGGATCACTGATTGTGTATATTTAATTTGGATAGTGTCGAATGAATATCCGTTCAGCTAATGACTTTGAATGGCTCAAACAAAGTCGCTTCTATTTCAAAGAGGATTTGGATAAAACTTGGATATCGATAACCGATGTGACTTTCACGTATCAGAATGAATATCTGGGATGCACTGAGAGGCTTGTAATTACGCCATTGACCGATCGGTAAGTTTAGCAGAAAACAAGGACTTTTCTTTAACCGATTTTCATCCTCCCCCCGTTTGTTTCAGTATTTGAATTACTCTAATTATTTTCACTGTATGCATACACTTCTACGTATAAATTCAAACACAAATTAAATCCAGCAAAGAGTCAGCAAACATGAACATTGCAATTCAGCTAATTAATGATCCTTGCATCTACCTCGAGGACATTTAACTGACTTTCACATCAAACATACAATTAAATTTGCCCACATTTTCATTTCAAGCTGCTACATTACTTTGGCTCAGGCATTAACGCTTAGTATGGGCGGGAGTCCTTGCGGTCCGGCCGGCACTGGAAAAACAGAAACTGTAAAGGATATGGGAAAAACTCTTGCAAAGTATGTGGTCGTGTTTAATTGCTCCGATCAAATGGACTACAGGTTGGTATATGTACCTACAGAGCGAGAGCTTTAGGACACGTCGTAAAACATCCTGGATGAAGAGGAAGTAAAAAGCCCTTCCATTCGTTTTTGTGATGGTGAACTGAAAAGTGAGAATAAAAAAATGAGAACTGGGAAAAATTATAGACGTCCTAGTTTGAAATTTCACAGTAACACATTCATTAAACGGTTCACTTTCGGTATCTAATTTCTGAACTAACCAGAATGTTTTGGTGGACCGTCTCTAGTCGTTCTGTTTTTTTTTTTACTCTTTCCATGTAACCCCGACAGAGGACTTGGTCGCATCTACAAAGGACTTGCACAGTCCGGTTCGTGGGGATGTTTCGATGAATTCAATCGTATCGAGTTACCCGTCCTTTCCGTGGCCGCACAACAAGTTGCTGTCGTACTGACGGCGAAAAAGGAGAAAAAGAAGAATTTCGTTTTTACCGATGGCGATACAATTGATATGAATCAGGAGTTTGGAATATTTATAACAATGGTTTGTGGATAGAATGAAGTTTTATTGTATAGGATCGCTTGGGTCTAGTACGGGTAGGTGCGGTCGAATAGATGTCTCGTAAGCGGTAGTGAAGGTCGCAAGGCCAAAATGCATTACTGTGCAATGAAGCCAATAGGAATGACACAAAAAGAGCTATGTTCATCGGCACTTTAGGCCCGTCTCATACAAACACATTTTAATTTTGATCTATTTGCTTTCAAGTTGTCTATGACTTGCTTTAAGGAATGATATTCCCAAAGAATATTTTCTATATAGGTAACCATCCTTGAGTAATTATCCATTTCACATAACTTTGAGTCCTTCGGTCCTTTTATACTGATGCACGCCAACAGCAGGACCTATCACCGTGTAAGACTTATAATAACCCAGGGAAGCTTACGTACCAAATTTTGTTGAAATTAGGCTATGGGAATTGACTGAAGGAGCGATCTTTAAAAAGACTTATTCGAGTAGCTCTGGGGCAACGGGTAGCGCAGTGTGTTGAGGCATCAGTCTCATGTTTGACTACTGACGTTTCGGGTTCGAATCCTGTCCACGACGACGTTCGTGGCCATGGATGTGCAGGAGGTGCATGCTGGCAACTGCATTCTCCGAAACCAGTTTATGCTGTCGAAACGTCAAGTGGTCCACATGGAACAGTTGACGCGCTATGCCCTACAAGGAGTTAGGGCATTTGAGAGAGAGAGAGAGAGCGAGAGAGAGAGAGAGAGAGCGAGAGAGAGAGAGAGCGAGAGAGAGAGAGAGCGAGAGAGAGAGAGCTCTGGTTTGAACATAACAGGATATACCGTTATTCCAGTCGATCAAAACTGCGGTCCGTGCTGAAGATCACATAAGAAACCTACATACCAAATTTGGTTAAAATCAGAACATGGGATAGATAGATAGATAAGAAGGTGAACCATCGTGGGTCGTATTGGAACCACAAGCACTGCGACCATGAGGTATATTGTGCTAGTGCCCTTTCTATCGAGAAGCTAGTCTAAATCAAAAGATTCAGCCAACTCTTCTCGATAAATTGAGTGACCTGGCAAGGTTTTATAGAAGAGATATCCTCGGCCAAGGGAAATGTTACGCCGCAGCATTCGGTACGTCTTTGAGCAAGACCTTCACGCTCGCAAAGGATGTGCCGTGTGGTTCCATCATCGGCCTCGCGCTAGCTGCGTCAGATATAATACGCATGGTTTTAAGATGACCCCTCAGATGCGAATGTCCCGTTAAAATTCCACAAATTATGCTGACCCTGTTCTTGCTCAACCGCAGCAATTCCAAGGTACGACCGCGTGATTGGCCCGAAATAAATAGCTTGGCTTGCCTCAGGCCTGGGAGGGCCTTCCATTGGGATGAAGCACGTGTCCTTTCCCAGCCTCTTATGTGGTTTCTGCAGTAGCAGAGTGGTATTGCAAAAAACGGTTCTGGGTCGTAGATGGGGCCTTCCATTGGGATGAAGCACGTGTCCTTTCCCAGCCTCATGTGGTTTCTGCAGTAGCAGAGTGGTATCGCGAAAAACGGTTCTGGGCCGTAGATGGGGAGGGCGGAGGCTCGGTTTGCTAGCCTATCTGCCACCTCATTACCCTCGATGCCCGAATGACCATAGGGAGCCAGTAACGTGTGAGTTTGTTTATTGAACCCACATTATGGAGGACTTCTTGACAAGCCAGTACCAGTCTGAGGAATTAGTTAGCGCTTTGATACTACTTTGCCTTAACCCCTAGCGGGGCATAGCGCGTCAACTACTCCTGCGCGCCATCGTACTCTGTTCTGGGCAATGGGGCGCAACTCCCCAAAAGACTTACCCAGTACCTGACACTCCTTTGCCACAGATCGACGCCATGTGATTCGAGGACCCCCTCTTGGTCGGCCTTGGTTGGAAATGGGGTTCCATTTCATGGCATGCATAGCAATGCAGTTATCACTCTTCCGCAATGTGTGACCTATCCACTGCCATTTTCGCCTGCGTATCAATTCGTCGATTGGCATCTGACCCGTACGCCGACTTAGCTCTTCATTTGATATTGTTTCGGGCCAGAAAATTCTTAAAATTCGACGAAGACATGAGTTGACGAAAACTTGCAGCTTTCTGGTAACTCCTACGGAAACTTTCCATGTACTGCTCCCATACAAAAGCACTGATAGTACCAGGGAGCGAAACAGGCCCAGCTTGGTCTTGATGCTGAGATAACTGCTCTGCCAGATTTTGGACAGCATGCCGTAAGCGCGTTTAGCCTGGTTGATACGACGAGCGATGTCCTGCTCCGTACCACCATTTTCGGCAACAATGCTACCCAGGTAGACGAAGTTGTCTACCTTCTCCACAGGCTGCCCATTAATGTTGATGGCAATAGGTGTCGGATTTCTTTTTCGCAACGGCGGGCTAAGCACCTTGGTCTTGTTGGTATTAATCTTTAGCCCAACCTTGCTTGCCTCCCTCTCGAGATCTAACGCCATTGCGGACAGATCCATGATTTTGTGGGAGAGTAGGCAAATGTCGTCAGCGTAGTCAAGATGTTGTAGATAAGATGTCAAAGTCCATTGAATTCCTCTGTCGAGTCCGGATAGGGCTGCATGTAACACATCGCCGATCACAATGAGGAATAGGATCGGTGAGAGGATGCACCCCTGCCGAACTCCACTGCGAATCTCAAAGTCCCCCGACACCTTACCTTTATGCAGAACGCGACATTTCGCGCCGTCATAGGTTGCCTTAATAATAGCCACAAGCTTCTCAGGGATGCCTCTCCTGCGCAAGGCCGCCCAGATAGAATCCCGGTTCACACTATCGAAAGCCTTTTCGAAATCGATGAAGAGCAAGTGAAGCGGAGAATCGTATTCAGCGCATTACTCGATGATGATTCGCAAGGTGTTAATGTGATCGACACAGGAGAATCCGGATCGAAAGCCAGCCTGCTCTTCATCAATTGTGCTTTCTAAGTGGGCCTTTAGTCTTTCCAGGACGATTTTGGCTATTATCTTGGCAACGGCAGGAAGCACACAAATGCCTCTCCAATTATTACAGTCTGTGAGGCTACCCTTCTTTGGAAGTTTGATGATCAAACCTTCCTTCCACTCAGTGGGAAAGGTCTCTGTATTCCACGCTTTATCAACAAGTGGGTGCAGCAAATCGGCAGTTACGCTTGGCGCTGCTTGATAAAGTTCGGCAGGGATGCCGTCAAGTCCGGCGGCCTTTCCTCGTTTTAGTGCAATAATTGCAGTGACTATTTCCTCTTTAATCGGGGCAGTGGACCGTATACGCACATTTTGATGGTTAGCTAAATTATCTATATGAGGGGGAACTTCACCAGAGGTTACACGGTTCAAGACCGCGGCGAAGTGTTCTTTCCACCGCCTCATTTGATCTTCTTCCAAGATAAGTAGCTTTCCATCACTATCTTTCACCGGATGTTGGCAGGAGTTACGACCACCTGTAAACTCCTTGATGACACCGTATACGGCGTTTAAGTTGTTACTTCTAGCGGCTTCTTCTGCTGACGCTAAAAGAGAATTGGCATAAACTCTTTTATCGCGTCGCACACTACGCTGAACTTCTCGAGCTTTCTGACGGTAAAGGAGTTCGATGCTGCTTCGATTGTCGTCTGATGCTGCAGCCAAACGAACTTTCAGCTCCTTTCTTTCAACAATCCGCTGCCATGAAGCGTCGGACATCCAGGGCTTATTCCGGCAATCCGGGTTTGGGCCAAGGATGGTATTTGCGCTATCAATGTACGCATTTTTTATGGCATCCCAGTTTTCGTTTATGTCACTATCTGGGTGACTAGTTATCTCAGCCGCTTTTTGCGCAAGATGGTCATTATATTGTTGTAAGACAGCTGGATTTTTTAGTCGAGCGGTGTTGAATTTGCGGGGCCTGGATCTTTCGTCGCTGGGGCGGCGCACGGCTGCAATATGCAATCGAACATTAGCGATCATAAGATAATGGTCTCTTCCCATCCCAATATCGGCACCCTTCTTGTTTCGCACGTCCAGGAGGCAACTCTTGAATCTTTTACTAATGGCAAAATGGTCGATCTGATTTTGTGTTCTGCGCCGATCAACAGAGGACCAACTGATTTTGTGGTGGTCCTTATGCTCAAACATAGTACCACCGATGAAGAGACTGTGAAAGTTGCAGAACTCTACAAATCTTTCACCGTTGTCATTACGATCACCAAGACCGTGTCTCCCCATCACATGTCTGAGCCCATAGTTATCAGCGCCAACTTTCGCATTCAAATCACCCATAGCGCTTTGATAGCTACCTGACTGTAGGTGAATATTGCTATGTCCCTGTTTAAATAACCGGCGGTTTGGCACAGTCTACCACAAAATTCGATGGCGCATATTTCCGCTTGGAACACGGACGGTGTCTTACGCATTGGAATGGAGGCTCGGTGTTCAGGACCGGCAATGCCTGCGCCGGAACCCTTTTCCGTTTTGGAGCTGTCTGTGAATTGATTGCGCTGGGTCGGAGAGTGTTGTAGCCATCCGCTCACCTTTCTCTGTTCCAAATGGCCAACTTAAAGGAATGGCTGAAACGAAGAGTTTCACAGGGTAGGTAATCAGTTGGTGTGCTAAGTATTTTACCTTGTCAATTTTCAACAAGCTTTGTTGGTTTGGGGTCAACTTGATCCCTATGTCGCAGGCCTTGAGTCTGACGGTTGTGATTTTAGCTTCCGCTTCAATGTGTATATCCATCGGCAGAAGGTCGAGTAAAACTTCACAAGCAGCTGTTGGACAAGAGTACAAGGCCCCAGTGATGACATTGCAGGCAAGTCTTTGAGGCGTTCTGCCGGCTGAGGGAGTGACCCTTTTCCACCAGGCAACTGCACCGTATTCTACCATAAGTAGATCCACAAAACTATATGGGACGTAGTCCCCCATGTCCTGCGGACATATTGTTTGCAGATCCACAGAGCTTTAATTGCCTTATCGGAAGTGTGAAGGATAACACCCAAATATTTGAAGTTTGACATCAGTTTTATAGGAGAGTTATATATGAGCGAATATCTGAGTGTCCTGATTTTCAATTTGCTAGTGAATGGTACTACGGTAGCTTTCGAAGGATTTACACGTAAGCCGCTGTTGTCGCACCATTCTTGAACTACTCGTAGCGTACCTTGAATGATATCGGGCAGAACTTCCCCAAATTTGCCCCTGACCATGATAACCGAGTAGTCCGCGTAAGCTTGTGTCGAAAACTTAATTGAGGATAGTTTCTGCATCAAACTGTCGACCTCGATGCACCATACTACTTTGCCTTAACCCCTAGCGGGGCATAGCGCGTCAACTACTCCTGCGCGCCATCGTACTCTGTTCTGGGCAATGGGGCGCAACTCCCCAAAAGACTTACCCAGTACCTGACACTCCTTTGCCACAGATCGACGCCATGTGATTCGAGGACCCCCTCTTGGTCGGCCTTGGTTGGAAATGGGGTTCCATTTCATGGCGTGCATAGCAATGCAGTTATCACTCTTCCGCAATGTGTGACCTATCCACTGCCATTTTCGCCTGCGTATCAATTCGTCGATTGGCATCTGACCCGTACGCCGACTTAGCTCTTCATTTGATATTGTTTCGGGGAGGAAAATTCTTAAAATTCGACGAAGACATGAGTTGACGAAAACTTGCAGCTTTCTGGTAACTCCTACGGAAACTTTCCATGTACTGCTCCCATACAAAAGCACTGATAGTACCAGGGAGCGAAACAGGCCCAGCTTGGTCTTGATGCTGAGATAATTGCTCTGCCAGATTTTGGACAGCATGCCGTATGCGCGTTTAGCCTGGTTGATACGACGAGCGATGTCCTGCTCCGTACCACCATTTTCGGCAACAATGCTACCCAGGTAGACGAAGTTGTCTACCTTCTCCACAGGCTGCCCATTAATATTGATGGCAATAGGTGTCGGATTTCTTTTTCGCAACGGCGGGCTAAGCACCTTGGTCTTGTTGGTATTAATCTTTAGCCCAACCTTGCTTGCCTCCCTCTCGAGATCTAACGCCATTGCGGACAGATCCATGATTTTGTGGGAGAGTAGGCATATGTCGTCAGCGTAGTCAAGATGTTGTAGATAAGATGTCAAAGTCCATTGAATTCCTCTGTCGAGTCCGGATAGGGCTGCATGTAACACATCGCCGATCACAATGAGGAATAGGATCGGTGAGAGGATGCACCCCTGCCGAACTCCACTGCGAATCTCAAAGTCCCCCGACACCTTACCTTTATGCAGAACGCGACATTTCGCGCCGTCATAGGTTGCCTTAATAATAGCCACAAGCTTCTCAGGGATGCCTCTCCTGCGCAAGGCCGCCCAGATAGAATCCCGGTTCACACTATCGAAAGCCTTTTCGAAATCGATGAAGAGCAAGTGAAGCGGAGAATCGTATTCAGCGCATTGCTCGATGATGATTCGCAAGGTGTTAATGTGATCGACACAGGAGAATCCGGATCGAAAGCCAGCCTGCTCTTCATCAATTGTGCTTTCTAAGTGGGCCTTTAGTCTTTCCAGGACGATTTTGGCTATTATCTTGGCAACGGCAGGAAGCACACAAATGCCTCTCCAATTATTACAGTCTATGAGGCTACCCTTCTTTGGAAGTTTGATGATCAAACCTTCCTTCCACTCAGTGGGAAAGGTCTCTGTATTCCACGCTTTATCAACAAGTGGGTGCAGCAAATCGGCAGTTACGCTTGGCGCTGCTTGATAAAGTTCGGCAGGGATGCCGTCAAGTCCGGCGGCCTTTCCTCGTTTTAGTGCAATAATTGCAGTGACTATTTCCTCTTTAGTCGGGGCAGTGGACCGTATACGCACATTTTGATGGTTAGCTAAATTATCTATATGAGGGGGAACTTCACCAGAGGTTACACGGTTCAAGACCGCGGCGAAGTGTTCTTTCCACCGCCTCATTTGATCTTCTTCCAAGATAAGTAGCTTTCCATCACTATCTTTCACCGGATGTTGGCAGGAGTTACGACCACCTGTAAACTCCTTGATGACACCGTATACGGCGTTTAAGTTGTTACTTCTAGCGGCTTCTTCTGCTGACGCTAAAAGAGAATTGGCATAAACTCTTTTATCGCGTCGCACACTACGCTGAACTTCTCGAGCTTTCTGGCGGTAAAGGAGTTCGATGCTGCTTCGATTGTCGTCTGATGCTGCAGCCAAACGAACTTTCAGCTCCTTTCTTTCAACAATCCGCTGCCATGAAGCGTCGGACATCCAGGGCTTATTCCGGCAATCCGGGTTTGGGCCAAGGATGGTATTTGCGCTATCAATGTACGCATTTTTTATGGCATCCCAGTTTTCGTTTATGTCACTATCTGGGTGACTAGTTATCTCAGCCGCTTTTTGCGCAAGATGGTCATTATATTGTTGTAAGACAGCTGGATTTTTTAGTCGAGCGGTGTTGAATTTGCGGGGCCTGGATCTTTCGTCGCTGGGGCGTCGCACGGCTGCAATATGCAATCGAACATTAGCGATCATAAGATAATGGTCTCTTCCCATCCCAATATCGGCACCCTTCTTGTTTCGCACGTCCAGGAGGCAACTCTTGAATCTTTTACTAATGGCAAAATGGTCGATCTGATTTTGTGTTCTGCGCCGATCAACAGAGGACCAACTGATTTTGTGGTGGTCCTTATGCTCAAACATAGTACCACCGATGAAGAGACTGTGAAAGTTGCAGAACTCTACAAATCTTTCACCGTTGTCATTACGATCACCAAGACCGTGTCTCCCCATCACATGTCTGAGCCCATAGTTATCAGCGCCAACTTTCGCATTCAAATCACCCATAACCATTATAATGTCACCTTTAGGTGTTCTGCTCTGAACGGCGTTTAGTTCTTCGTAGAAGGAGTCTTTTGCCAAGACATTGTCGGGTTCAGTAGGGGCATAACATTGTATTATTGAGATATTCCTCATTTTGGTCCGGAACCTGGCGGTCAAGACCCTGTCAGAGACCGGTTCCCAGGATAAGAGACAGTTTCGCGCGGCTCTGGTTAAAAGGAGCCCCACACCTGACTCACGACGACTACCGGTAGCTTTACCGGAGTACAACATTACAGTGCTGCCCGTTGGAGAGATGAATTCTCCGCTGTTCCACCATCTTATCTCACTAACTCCTAAGATATTTAATTTGTACCTCAGAAATTCACTCTCTAATTGAAGAAATCGTGCGTTCTGGGGACCTTCTGATCCATTGTCCAGGAGAGTACGCACATTCCAGAATCCAATCTTTGTCATTGTACGATAGCTAAAAGTCGTAACCGTTGAGTCAGTCCTTATCCGAGGCATAGTTGACGTTTCGTTAGCATATAAAGATTTCGGATAGTGCAAGTTGCTGGCATACACATCCTGTCCTTTGATTGTCGGTTTTAACGACAGGCCCTCAAAGGGAAAGGCCGTGGTATTTTTTTCACACCCCACACCACAGGGGTACCTCAACCAAATCATCGCACCGCCATCACTGGCGGCTTGACGTTGGTTGGCAATGGTCAGTGACCACTGCCGTTCCAGGGGGCGCCCACGCGGAGGACTATGGAAGAGGAGTTTTTGCCCCCCTGATAACCGAGTAGTCCGCGTAAGCTTGTGTCGAAAACTTAATTGAGGATAGTTTCTGCATCAAACTGTCGACCTCGATGCACCATAGGAGGAGAGATAATACTCCGCCCTGCGGACATCCACGCATGACGTTTGCTGAGAGGGTACAGTTTCCTACCGTAGTGATGACCTTTCTAGGGGACAGTATACATTTCACCCAGACTGTTTGACAGCACAGTTTTGACAGCAGGTCTTACGGTAGATTTGACGACAAGATTGATGGACTGACATTATGCCTGAAAACCTCCTTTAGAACTCACATAGACGAAACGATCCGTTGCCCGATCGATCGGCCGATGGATCGCCACAAAATATATGTCGATCAAAATTATATGGAACTGTGAAAAAAATTGCCAATGATAGGCGCATACACAGTGCGATTGGCTAGGCGATCACAATATCGGCCGATCGGGTGACGGATCGCTTCGTTTAATCCCTGATTTGATTACATACTTTTATAGACTTTAAAACACTTCGCACTTAAATTTTCCCATTTCAACCCTTAGAATCCCGGCTACGCTGGTCGCAAAGAATTGCCGGAAAATTTAAAAATTCAATTTCGTACGGTCGCTATGATGGTACCGGACCGACAAATCATTATACGCGTTAAATTAGCATCCTGTGGATTTCTCGAGAATATCACATTGGCTCGGAAATTCTACACGCTCTATAAACTTTGCGAGGAGCAGCTAACGAAACAGGTGCACTATGATTTCGGTCTGCGAAATATCCTGTCGGTATTACGTACATTGGGAGCATCGAAACGTCGCAATTCACGTGATAGTGAGAGCACTATCGTAATGCGTGTATTGCGCGATATGAATTTATCGAAATTAATTGACGAGGACGAACCACTGTTTATGTCATTGGTGTCGGACTTGTTTCCCAATCAGGTTGGTACAAGCGTATTTTTGGACTTTATAGAGGCCTAAACTAACAGGCCGCATGTGCTATGGTTGTTGTGGTTGTGTTGTACTCGTAGTCTCTGGAGAAGACCAATTACCCAGAACTGGAGGCAGCCATCGCTCAACAGGCCGAGGAAGCGGGTTTGGTCTACCATCCACCGTGGGTCCTGAAATTGATACAATTATATGAAACGCAGACAGTGCGCCATGGAATCATGACATTGGGGCCAAGTGGAGCGGGCAAGACAACGTGCATTCAAACATTGATGAAGGCCCTGACACAGATGGGCGAAAACCACAGGTAAGATGATTGGTAGGCTGTTTGATGAGCCGTAAAATTAGATTGGAATTGAATGGTAAGTTGAAATGGATTCGACCATGTCACATGTGGTCATCCTTTTTTTGTCGATTTGGATTTTTAACGCAAACATTCATTGACTCTAGGTCCAGACTTTTTGCTCTGAATTTCCATTTCTACACAATCACCCCCATGGCTCTCTGTCTGCCCGGGGAGCAGCGTAGAATGAAATCGTTTAGTGCTAATGAAGTCGACTACTGATAAATGTTACTCTCTCCATCATCCTTTTCCGTTTCCAGGGAGATGCGAATGAATCCCAAAGCAATAACTTCGGCACAAATGTTTGGACGTTTAGATGTGGCCACGAATGATTGGACTGATGGAATTTTCTCGGCTCTCTGGCGTAAGACGTTGAAATTGAAAAAAGGCGATCACGTTTGGCTGGTATTGGACGGTCCTGTGGATAGCATTTGGATTGAAAATTTAAATTCTGTATTGGACGATAATAAGACATTGACGTTGGCTAATGGCGACCGTCTATCAATGGCACCCACTTGTAAAATTATCTTTGAGCCGCACAATATAGATAATGCCTCGCCGGCTACCGTGTCGCGTAATGGAATGGTGTATATGAGTTCATCGGGACTTGATTGGAAACCAAGTAAGGAAGTGTGATTGTGGTTTTATAATTTAATGATATAGGTTAGAAGGGAGAAGGTTAATTGAGTGACGGTTTGATTTGAATTTAAATTCCGGTGAGACTGAGGAGGATTTAGTCTATGAAAAGCTTAAGAATCACTGAACATTTTCTCGTTACCCCACATTGGGGCCAACTTTAATTGATGATAAAGCCTGGATAAGACTGTACTTTACTGTACTGTGACTTTTCCATTTTATTTTAAGAATGTGGAGGAAGAGGCTAGACACCTTGTCCAGTGTTTTTGGTCGGAAGCCGTGGGTTTCTCTTAGGTTAAATTAGGTAAGAGAATTGCCGCTAGCGCAGCTCGCATTAGGCCTCCAATTTGAGCCCATTTGCCACCCTCCACTGGCAAAATAGAGCTGCCATATGGCCACTCCGCTAAATTGAATCAGCTGATTCAACGATACGACACCTGCCACCTCTGCTAGCTCTTGAAAGCTGTAAGCACCTAAGATGTTGAGGCGTTTACAATTTAGAGCTGGACACTCACACAAAGTATGTTCGATTGTGTCCTCTTTCATCTTGCATCTTTTGCATAAATTGCTGGAGGTCAGTCCCAATTTTTCGCTTGAGATGCGGTAAGGCAGTGTTCCGTGAGTAGATGTACCTTCGCTCTCAGCCTATTTCTTTTGAGTTTGAGCAACATCCTGCTTTTGCTCAGATCAAAGTGATGCACATGTTCGCGCACATTCTCACTTCGTCGCTGCCTGTTGCTTGGAACACGCTGAGTTTACTGCCAAATACACAGACCGCATTCTTATACAGATGCAGTTCCTGTATCAGCGTAATGTTAGCGTGTAGCTAAGGTGCCGAAGCAGGTTGGCCGTTGCCGCTCTGCTGTGGTGCAGATTTGCTAGGATTACCCGATCCACCTTAGCCACCTTCCCCGGGTCAACTTTTATGGATATCATCTTCAATCCGGGGTGGATCATAACGCCGTTGGCCCGTATTTTATCCGCGGATCTCCTGTCCTCTTCCAACACAAGCACCATTTTTTGTGCTCCGATGAGATCCGGTTCCGCGGATTAATTTTTGAGTTCCACTGATTGTCTGTCTTTTTATAAGAAACAGAGCCTCAGATGCGTTAGAGTGGGCAACTGCTACTTTGGCTGTAATTAGCCTTGCTATGGATGACTCCTCCATTACCTCCAAGCCCGGAAGATCCTTGGCGATCCTTCCAACGGTAGACCGAAGCCAATCCACAGAGAAGACGTCGCTGCAGGTCGCCACTATGTGCTCGCGAACAATGTGGCTGCCTAAAAAGTGGGGCGATACCGCCTCCGGTGACATGGCAGTTCTTCGGAGATGCGTTTCAGGACTGTTTTAGCCACGTCATCACCGAGCCGCCATTCGAGCTGCTTAAGTTTATTGGCCGTTTTTTGGTCGTCCTACCACCTGTGGAGGATTTCTCCCCGGATCGTTGGCGCTTGGTAGCTAGCACAGGGGTTGGTTTCGTCGAAGTTTTCTTGGGTTTCCCCCTTAGAGTCCGGTTTTACCGCTTCCTTGGCCACACTCTTCGCCTTCCTCTGTCTAGCACGTTGCTCACTCCGTTTCTGGCCTTTCGTGGGCCTAGCCGCCGCTCCCCTTCCGGCAGTTTGCGGTTTCGAGGATCCGCAACTGTCCATCTGGTTGACAGCATTGCTAGATGGAACCGCTACGTCCATTTGACTCACAGTTATCATCAGAGTGGAGCTCTCGTTTACCTCCAGGTTAATCGAACTCTCGTTTAACTGGCCCTGTACCGGTGACCGCGTGATTTTAGAACTCTTTTGGAAGGGGTTCTTTTTGGGTGACTTCCTGCCAGGGGTACCGGCTGGAAGTTTGTTTTTTTTTCGTTTGTCTTGAATTACATCCATGACTAGTATTTTTTGGATTCAACATTGGTTTCCCGCTCTCGGACCGTAGCCGAGGCAATTGCTAGTATTTTGCCTTCCGCTACTCCCCGTACCTATAGGAACATCGCAACGCTCCGGCCGTCCTCTCCTCTCTTTGGACCACGAAACAGACTCCCTCGTGACCTCCCGAAAGCTCCGTAGACTTTCACGCTACGCTGCACCTGCTACCATTGATGCAGAGCAATCAAGGTTTCTCCCTTAGTCGTAACAACCTGTTTACTCTGTAGACCGCGGATCACTAGGTTCAAGGAAGGAGCAAAGTAAAGTGTTGGATCCGGAACCGCGCAGGTGGACTTTCACCTCAGTCACCAGCTCCAGTCTTTCACTTAGTCGCCATGTTACCTGTGCGGAGAGTCTCATAGGCGCCCCTCTGCCAGGTACGGTCGAGGAAACCGTTTACACGGCCCATAAAACTGGTGATTACACAGGCGTATGGCAGATTTAATCAACTAAAAAATGGATTTTTGTCAGTACTTCGACTCGAGCTTCTTGCCAGTGCTACGAGGTTCGCCATCATCATCAGCTTCTGGTTGAAAGCACTGGAGTAGGTTCTACCCAGTTAATTGAGTTGTGTGTTTGTTGTATAGCCTTCTTTTAAACTTCAATCAAGGGCAATATCCTTATTTTCTCCCATTCATTGTTCCAGTAACCAACGGTTGGCTCAAGTCTCGCTCTGCGAATGAGAAAACAGTTTTCAGCGATCTTTTCGAAATGACATTTTTGAACGTCTACAATTGGAGTACTCAAAATTTAAATCTGCTAATGATCGTGCTACAGTGCCACATTGTTCAGCAGATGATTTTGATTCTTGAAGGATTAGTGCCGGTGAAGAAGGAGGAAGATGCTAATGTGACCTTGTCGAGCCAGGATAGCATCGAAGGTAGATATATTATATTTTTTGATTTGGAAGTTTGTTTATTTGATCCGGAAATTTGCTTATTTGCTTCGGAACATTTATTTATTTGATTCGGAAATTTTTTTTTGACTCGGAAATTTATTTACTTGAACTGGAAATGTTATGTGTATCTATGTTCTTGTTCACACTGCGGGCAAATCACTCGATCTGGGTGTGGTGCGTTTAAAATTGTATTTATTTGACAGTTTCAGATCAAGTGACCTGGCGCAGATCGAGTGATCTGGCTCCAGTGTGAATCCAATATTAATCTATGATCTCATTTGATTACTTCGTAGATGATGCCCTGGAGGAGAATAAGGCCGACGAAAAGGAAGACTCTTGCACGCCTGAGCATTTACATCGACTTTATATCTTCGCTATGACCTGGGGAATTGGGGCCTTTCTGAACACATCGGATCGCCTAAAGATGGACAAGTATCTGAAGGAATCTTTTCCCGATTTGGATTTCCCCCGATCTGATGGCCCGGACAATACAATCTTTGACTTTTTCGTCACGCAAACGGGCACGTGGCAACATTGGAAAACGCTTGTCACACCCTACATGTATCCCGAGATGTCCACTCCCGACTATCTAAGTATTTTGGTGCCGATCGTGGACAACGTTCGCATTGACTATCTAATTAGTACGATCGCAAATCAGGAGCGAGCGGTTATGCTGATTGGCGAGCAAGGAACCGCAAAGACGGTTATGATGAAGAACTTTATGAAGAAAATGAATCCGGAAAGCTTTATGGGACGATCCTTTAACTTTTCGTCTGCCACGAGTCCGTATCAGTTTCAGAAGACCATTGAAAGTTACATTGAGAAACGTATGGGCAATACGTTCGGGCCGCCGGGTGGACGGAAGCTCATTGTCTTCATAGACGATATCAATTTGCCGGAGATTAACGAGTGGGGAGATCAGATCACCAATGAGATCGTCCGACAGACGATGGAGATGAAAGGATTCTACAGCCTGGAAAAGCCTGGTGACTTTACGAATATCGTCGACATCCAATTCGTGGCGGCGATGGGTCTGCCCGGTGGCGGTCGAAATGATATTCCATCTAGGCTTAAAAGGAAATTTAGCGTTTTCAATTGTAACATTCCGGACAACGAGTCGATTGATAAGATTTTCCGAGTAGTCGGCGAGGGGCACTATAACGCAAAACGAGGGTTCATCCCTGAAGTTCGGAATTTAGTGAAGAAACTCATTGCGCTGACCAGATTCCTATGGCAGCGAACGAGGAATAAACTGCTCCCCACTCCGGCCAAGTTTCACTATGTCTTCAGTTTGCGAGATTTGTCTAGGATCTGGCAGGGAATGATCGGTACGCTGTCAACGGTTATAACATCGGAGAGCGTGCTGATTGCATTATGGAAACATGAGTGTACCAGAGTGTTTGCGGATCGCTTCACCATCGCTCAGGACAAGGAGTGGTTCCATTCGGAGCTGGCCTTCTTGGTGAGCGATGAATTGGGCGAGAACTATACGGAGATGGTTCGTCCGAATCCGGTGTTTGTTGACTTTATGCGAGACGCACCCGAGCCGACGGGCGAAGAAGGCGAAGATGCCGACATGGAGTTGCCCAAGGTGTATGAGCCTGTTCACTCGCATGAAATTCTCCGCGAAAGATTGGTCATGTTCCTGTCGCAGTTCAATGAAATGGTTCGTGGTTCCGGCATGGACTTGGTATTCTTCCCGGATGCAATGCTTCATTTGGTTAAGATATCGCGAATAATTCGCCACCCCAGAGGCAATGTAATGCTGGTTGGCGTGGGCGGATCGGGGAAGCAGAGTTTGACGAAACTTGCCTCATTCATTGCCGGCTATAAGACCTTCCAAATAAGCTTGACCAGATCTTATAATGTAGCCAATTTCCTCGAGGATCTGAAGCTTCTCTATCGAACGTGTGGCGTTCAGGGAAAGGGAACTACGTTTCTATTCTCCGATTTGGATATCAAAGAGGAAGGATTCCTCGAATATCTGAACAATATCCTTTCATCGGGTGTTATATCCAATCTGTTCAACAGAGACGAGCAGGCTGAAATCGTGCAGGAGCTGACGCCCATCATGAAACGCGAGAATCAACGAAAGACCGCGACTGCAGAGAGTGTTATGGAATATTTCCTGCAAAGGACATGTCATAATCTTCACGTCGTCTTCTGTTTCTCGCCTGTCGGTGAAACGTGGCGTACGAGGGTTCAGCGTTTCCCGGCACTCGTTTCCGGCTGCACTGTTGACTGGTTTGAGCCATGGCCGAAGGATGCTCTAGTGTCGGTGGCGAAACATTTTCTCACGGACTTTGAGATAGAATGCACGAACGAAACAAAGGATGAACTCGTGAATGCACTGGGAACCATTCAGGATGTTGTTTCAGAGACGTCGGTCGACTATTTTCAGCGTTTTCGACGAGCTACCCACGTCACTCCCAAGTCATATTTGAATTTCATCGCTGGATATAAGAATATCTATCAGCAGAAGCAAAAAGAGCTCGGTGACGGAGTGGAGAAGATGGACACCGGTCTGGAGAAATTGAAAGAGGCCTCAGCTTCTGTGGAGATTTTGAAGAAAGACTTGGCAGTTATGGAGCAGGATCTGGCGGATGCTTCGAAAAAGGCTGAAACTGTACTGCTTGAAGTGACTGAGCGAGCTATGCAAGCCGAAATTGTTAAAAATCAGGTTCAAGTGGTCAAGGAGAAGGCCGAGGCGTTGGTAGCATGCATTGCTCATGAGAAGGCTCTGGCCGAGGAGAAGCTGGAGGCTGCGAAGCCAGCTTTGGAGGAAGCCGAATCTGCGCTGAACACAATTAAACCGGCTCATATTGCCACGGTTCGGAAATTGGGCCGTCCGCCACATTTGATCATGCGCATAATGGACAGTGTCCTGATCCTTTTCAAACGAAAGCTCCATCCCTGTATTGCAGATACGAGTGCCCCGTGCCCGAAACCGTCGTGGCAAGAGTCGTTGAAGGTTCTTTTTCAGATATTTGTTGATGAGTATTTTTATTAAAGGCGATTTTCCGTTTATTCAGATGATGGCCAGTACAACGTTCTTGCTGCAACTGCAAAATTATCCCAAGGATACGATCAATGATGAAATGATTGATTTACTTCAACCGTATTTTCGAATGGAGGATTACAATATGGACACGGCCCGGAGAGTGTGTGGAGACGTCGCCGGACTTTTGTCGTGGACCAAAGCGATGGCCTTCTTTCATGGAGTCAATAAGGAAGTGCTTCCGTTGAAAGCAAATCTCACTATGCAGGAAGCAAGGTTGAAGGTACGAAACATCCTATTTAAAATTGTTACAGATTCTGAGCCTGTATGATTTTTTCTTTTTTCCCCTCTACTAAGCTTGCCATGGACGACTTAGCCGGAGCTGAGAGTCAACTTCGTGAACGCGAGTCAGCACTGCAGGAGGTCAAGGAGCAATACGATGCAGCCGTAAGCGAGAAACAACGTTTGACCGACGCAGCAAACGTATGCCTCCGCAAAATGACTGCCGCGACTGCGCTTATCAATGGCCTGACCGACGAAAAGGAACGCTGGACCAACCAGAGTAAGGAGTTCAAGATACAGCTAGGAAAATTGGTTGGTGACGTGCTCTTGGCCACCGGATTCCTTTCATACTGCGGTCCGTATAATCAGGAATTCCGTGCGAATTTGATAAAGACCTGGATGGGAATATTGAGGACACGAAAAATTCCCTACACTTTAAATCTGAATATCATAAATATGTTGGTCGATTCGGCCACCGTGTCGGAATGGACTCTCCAGGGACTACCGAACGATGAACTTTCCGTTCAGAATGCACTGATTGTGACCAAGTCAAGTAGCTATCCGCTGCTGATTGATCCCCAAAATCAGGGAAAAATTTGGATCAAGAGTAAGGAGGATCAAAATGAACTTCAAATAACATCGTTGAACCACAAATATTTCCGAACACATTTGGAGGATTGTCTGTCGCTGGGACGTCCGCTACTTATCGAGGATGTGGGTATTGAGCTTGATCCTGTGATCGATAACGTGTTAGAGAAGAACTTCATTAAGTCGGGAAGTATTGAGAAGGTGCTGGTCGGCGATAAAGAGTGCGACGTCATGCCTGGCTTTATGCTCTATATTACGACAAAACTTCCTAATCCTGCGTTTAGTCCTGAAATAAGTGCAAAGACGTCTGTGATTGATTTTACGGTGACGATGCGTGGTCTGGAAGATCAACTGCTCGGGCGAGTCATTCTAATGGAGAAGGCTGATTTGGAGGCCGAGAGGGTGGCTCTGTTTGAGAGTGTCATGCAAAATCAGCGTAGCATGAAAGAGCTGGAGGCGAATCTGTTGTACAGGCTTAGCTCGTCGCAAGGATCGTTGGTGGATGATGAAGCACTGATCCAAGTACTGCAAGAGACTAAAACCACGGCAGAAGAGGTCAATCAAAAGTTGAAAATATCCGAAGTGACGGAGCGTAAAATTATGGTCGCGCGGGAAGAGTTTCGTGCCGTTGCAGCTCGAGGCTCGATTCTCTATTTTTTGATCGTTGAAATGAGCAATGTCAATATCATGTATCAGAATTCTCTAAAACAATTTCTGGTGATTTTCAATAATTCCATTACGAAATCGACGAAGAGCAGCATCACCGAAGAACGTATCAACATCATTCTACGTTATCTGACCTTCGAAGTGTGGTCCTTCACGAATCGCAGTTTATACGAACGACACAAGCAACTTTTCACCCTGATGCTGGCCATAAAGATCGACTATCACAAGGGCATTATAGCGCATGACGAATTTATGGCATTCGTTAAGGGTGGTGCGTCGTTGGATTTGAATGCGGTCACTCCAAAACCTTTTCGGTGGATTCTTGATATAACTTGGCTCAATTTGGTTGAAATCGCGAAATTGCCGACCTTTTCCAATTTGCTTCAAGTGGTAGGTGCTGCGCGGCTGAATTTGTTGATCTAAGTGCCTAATCAATTTCAATTTGATTGCAGATCGAATCCAACGAAAAGGAGTGGAGAGTTTGGTACGAGGCCGAGAAGCCTGAACAAGAAGATATTCCATGTGGATATCATACGTCGTTGGATAGTTTCAGGAAATTGTTGCTTGTTCGTTCGTGGAGTCCAGATAGGACCATATCGCAAGCTAAGAAATATGTTGAAGGTAAGGTAAGATATAGGTTTAAGGGTCTATTCGTCGGTCAGCTTGATGTCGACTCTGCTCGACCTCGGCTCGATATAGAACGTATCCAATAAGCAATGAATGGAAGCCCACACACTGTTCGACTCGACTCGAAATACGGAAGTGCCACTAAGAACAAAGCTTTGGCGTGTAAGTGACGACTGCGTCGAGGAGACGGAATTTTAACCGATTGACACAAGCTTGTGGCGTATCCCATCTGCCCAGCGGAGGATGAGTACCACCTTTTGCATTGTTTTTGTTGTTTCCTTTTTAAAATAATAATGAGGTCAAAGGGGGCTGTGCCGAAGGAAGGCGAAAAGCGAGCAACCCGAGCTGAGGGGCTAAAATTGCTGGTCATACACCGATCCTTGTGCTAGTACTTGGAGTACTACCTCGGCTTTGGAAAAATCTGATCGCTCTAGTGGTACCCGGGAAAGGAACACGATTCCCATCTCCCATGCTGGGTCCTCGTTGGATAAGTGTACTTAGCGGAGCCTCTGGATTGACCTGGCCTTAGCGCCTTAGCAGCGCTATACGTGGCTCTGTCGAACAAGGTGCAGGCTCTGGGAGGGGGAAGTATGTTTCCGAGATCGCCGAAACCTCAGCCTGCAAGACACTACAAAAGTCGGAAAGACGGTAGGATAAGTTGATTTCCATTACTTAAGGAATCATGTCGTGACTGCAAGAGACATTACTATCTATACGGACAGTCACGCTACGATTCGCTCGCTTGACTCTGTTCTTACCACATCGAAAACTACTCAGAAGTGCGGCTCGGCTCTCGTGGAGATGAGTTACTTCTTCAACATTACCCTCTGCTGGATACCGAGTTACAGTGGCTTTGCAGGGCGGACGATCTTACTCCTGAGGGGTCAACTGGTGTCGTCGATGGGGACCGCATTGACATTAGAATGCCAATTGCATCGTGCAAAGTGGCAATTAAGTCCAGATAGGGCCAATACCAGATGGCTCAACAGTAGTACTTGCCAAACGACGAGAATGTTTTGGCAGAAATTCGATGCTAGCCTCATTGATGTCATTGAATAGAAAGCACATTAGCAGGGTGGTGGGGACGATCACAGGGCACTGCCTCATCGGCGCGCTCGCATGGAGGCTCCGTCTTCCTCATCATGACTACTGCAGGGAGAGAGTGTTTTGCAGCTCCTGGCCATCAGGACCTCAAGGATATGAGCGTGTTACAGCTCAATCGCTACATTGCCAGCACAGGTTGGTTCGGAACCTAGGTTTCTTCAGCGAGGTGAATTGTTATTGGTGGTATCACAATGGACCCATGAGTGGTCTAAGTGTGCTGTGTTGTATCATGGCAGCCCCTTAACCTAACCTAACCTAACCTATAAGACTGCTGTCGATGTCAAGACAGCAGATCGGTGTGGTGGTGGGTATGGTAACTGAGCATGCCAGTCTAGGTCATATTTGGCTATATGACATGTGCTACCTGTACTCCACCTGAAGTTTGCACTTGCAGTCGCAGCAGCCTTTAAGGCCAATTTGCATGCTGTCATAGGCATCTTAACGTAACGAAAACTACTACCCTCGTGGGCCAGCTTATCAGCCCTAAAGTTACCGCCAAAGCCGCTGTGGCCCGGAATCCAGCAAAGAGTAATGTTGAAAAATCTTCCCAAACTTAACATCAAGGCACGACATTAAACAAGTGTCTTCGAGTTAGCCGCAGTAGAATCAAGCGATTTTATTACCGATTGACTATCAGTATACAATACATTTTTATGTCCCTAGCCGAGATAACATTATGCCCCAGCCACGACAAAGCCTCGTATATAGTCCATTTGGAAAACACTACAGTAATCCGAGAGACGGAAGGATTGTCTGATACCCAACACCTCTCAGTAAACGCCAGCGTCGACACCATCTTCAGTCTTTGAGCCATCAGTAAAAATAACTATGGCATCAGATCCGGCTACTTCTCTCGAGAGAAGATCAGGCAGTAGAAGTTCTTATCAAACACATATTTGGGCTAGGTGTAGACTGTGGTTTCAGGCACGTCCAAGCTGTTCAGAACAGCCAAATGTCCAGCGGTGGACATGCTTTGTATGTATCTGACATTTTCATACAAAATTATCTGGCCAGATTCGGCCATTTAAAGTAAATTGATCTTTAGTAAAAACAAAACTTTGCAACTTCTTTCAAGTGGTCCCCCACACATCACATTTTCCACGCTACGCCACTGAAAAAAAAATTAGCTGATAACCCACGTGGTCACCTGATGGGCACTGAAACATTTATTTACAATTGCGGTGGCAATAACAACAAAACTAGCCGCGTTTTCATTCAAACAATCTAATTTTTATCGGAATTACACAAATAGAATTCAATTAGCTCGAAATTGATGTCGAGAATTGTCATCGAAAGTAGAAACAGCTGTTCATGGCCAAAAAAAAGAAAACAACGTTTGATTCCCTACACATACAGCTCACATATAGGTTGGACTCCATCCTCTTCTTGTATATCAATGACCATATTCATATTCAGTATCTGTTTCATCTCCTTTGGGAAACTCCGATCATAAATTGATATCGACCAAATTCACAACTAGGTCACTAAATGTCAATAATCTATCTTCCAACAAGAGACTATTGTGGCATTATGATAAGGCGGACTGGGTCGCATTTAATCAATTCATCAGTGAACTGAACTGGTCTGACTGCTTCTCTACCCAGAACGTCGATTATATAAGCGCGTCAATCAGTAACATCATTTGGTATGCAATGCACTGCTTTATCCCACACAGTTCTAGGAATACCAGACCAACCACCAACTCTTGGTTTAACAGAGATTGCAAAGAGGCCATAAAGAGAAAAGAAGCGGCATACCGTGCATACAAACAATGCCCCTCCGTCGAACAGGGAAATTTACAATTCTACGCATAATACCTGCAAATCAATCATAAATAAAGCTAAATTCCAGTTTGACAGCAAAATTAGGCAGAAAGTGTTCGTTCAACGGAAAGGTAGCAAAGGTTTCTGGTCACTCGTCAAATCTGTGAAGAATAACTTCACCTCCTCTTCTATTCCACCACTGGTATATGATGGCAAAATATACAGTGAACCGCAAGACAAGGCCAACCTGTTGGCCGAAACTTTTGTTGCAAACTCTTGCCTACTACCCACTACTCAGAGTCCACCAGCCATACCCCTATGTGATTCACACCAGAGACCTTTGCATTTCCGCACTAGGGAAGTATTTAAAGTACTCTCAAAACTCGATGTATCAAAATCGGCTGGACCTGATGGCATCTCCCCCTTAGTTCTCAGACACTGCGCTTCCTCGCTAGCCAAACCTCTCCGAAAACTCTTTTACCTGTCCTACGCAACAGGAGTGTTCCCATCATCGTGGAAACTAGCTCATGTCCAACCAATCCCCAAGAAAGGAGAAGCATGTGATCCATCTAACTACCGACTAATAGCACTAACTTCGACCCTATCAAAAGTCTTCGAAACCCTGGTTAACAACCAACTAATGAGCTACCTTGACTCACATCATCTCATCAATGATCGGCAATATGGTTTCCGGTCTTCGCGCTCCACCGGCGACCTAATGACATACCTCACCGAAAGATGGAATCGCTGTATCCACCAATTTGGCGAAGCTAAAATCATTGCCCTCGACATTTCGAAAGCTTTTGATAGAGTCTGGCATCCGGCTCTTCTAGCTAAGCTCCAGGCTTTTGGTTTGGACCCAAAATTAGTTAAATGGATCGAAAGTTTCCTTCACGACCGTTCGCTTCAGGTCGTCCTTGATGGAGTTAAATCAAATTGCCATACCACCAACGCAGGGGTCCCCCAAGGTACTGTCCTTTCACCAACACTCTTCCTTCTCTTCATCAACGATCTTCTCAGCGTGACTTCCAACTCAATCCATAGCTTTGCAGACGATAGCACCCTTGACTACACTTACTCTTTCAACTCTGTAGCTGACTCTCGCCGAAATTCAACATCTATCAACAGAGATCGCATGTTTGACTCACTAAATGAAGACATTTCAAAAATTATTGCATGGGGGAAAGCGAATCGAGTAGAGTTTAACGCCTCAAAAACTCAATGTTGTCTACTTTCCAATAAGCGATGTGCCCCACCTACCGCCCAACCCATTCTTTTCGATGGGGTCAGCATTCCTGATTCGCCCATACTGAACATACTAGGTATTAACATCTCCAGTAAACTAAATTGGTCCGACCACATTTTTTGCGTTGCAAAAAACGCAATGAAGTGTCTGGGCTTTCTGAATCGCTGTAAAAGATACTTTTCACCATCTGATCTGGCTCAAATTTACAAGGCTCATATAAGACCGAGACTTGAATTTAATTCCCACATATGGGCAGGCGCAGGTAGAACCGTATTATCCGCGTTAGACAAAGTTCAACGGAAAGCCTTCAAGCTTATTGGCGAGGAACCCATAACATCTAAAATCGAACCGCTTGAACACCGGCGAAGTGTCGGCTGTCTCTCACTCTTCTATCGCTACTACAACCGCCGTTGCTCTGATGAAATAGCCAAACTCATTCCTGAGCGTACTTTTCCTTTACGTAACACCTGACTAGCCAGTCGTGCCCATCCTCATCTTCTAGAACTCAGCAATAGTCGCACCGCCAAATTCCATGACTCGTTTGTATCTAGGACAACACGAATGTGGAACGATCTACCATCTTTTGTTTTCCCCCGCAACTATGACCTACAAAAATTTAAACGGAATGTACACCGTCACCTTATTCAAACTCAACCCATCTCCCCACTACCTTAATCCCTTACCGCCAACGCTGTGCTCTCGCATCAAAGGGTTACCCCCTAAGCTTTGGTATAAACATAAAAAAAAAAAAAAAAAAAAACAGCCTGCTAATTGGTCACTAAAGCGGTGGCATATGACAGAGCTAATAGCAGATGCTGTAGTGACACTACATGTCATACAACTAGGCAAATATGGTCGAAACTGGACCCCGGTTCATCCAAAGACCTGGCCTATTGATGCGGAGCAGAAACCATTTAAGAAACGTGGTGGGGATTATCACTGACCACTGCCTTATCGGGGAACAACGGCTCGCGGACAATGATTACTGCAGGAGCTGCGGAAACGAGGAGGAAGAAAATCCTCACCATATGTGTGCTTGCCCTGCCCTGGCGAGGTGCAGGAAAGACATCCTTGGGTCCTATTTTTTTACTGGCTTGGACGATTTAAAGGATTGTAATGTTGATCGGCTTTATTATAAGCTCTGTCTGTTTTAATGACTGAGTTAGGTTCGGGTTGCTATACCTGGGGGTATCATAACGGACCCAGTGGCGGTCTATGTGTGCTTTGGTCATTCTTCTTTTGGTCAAGGCAGTCCATCTAACCTAACCTACTGTTGAGCAAGGAATATAATCCCAAAGAAGTGAAATCCGAACCTGGCTAAAAATTTATTAAAGGAATGTCATAAGCCTATTGCATCCTCACTTTTCTCTCCACACTATTTTCACGACAAAGATTTATGACTTGATTTAATTATTAATATCTTTGAACACCCCACGCACAGCTAGCTATCTTATCTTCTCGTGTATCTGTCATGTCAAACTCGCGTTCTCAGGACATCCCATAAATTCCGACCAACTTGAAAGTAATATGTTTTCCAGAGTTCGCGTGCATGCTGGCTGCCTCACACACCTGTCGGCCAAAAAAAAAAATATTTCTCAGCACGAGCAATATTCAAAATTTCCAACATTTAAGATATTCTGCAGAACTTAAGATAAATGAAAGCCAAATTTCAGATACATACTCGCATTGTATTGTACTCGTACATACCTACCGCACGAATATACTTCGAATGTAAATCTTTCAAATAGGGTCTTAGCATAATATCAAAGAATAATTACTTGAATTTACCGCCTCGTTTACCGTGAGCTCTCTCACCAGCAGCCACCCTAATACGGAACACCGCACAAGAATGAGGAATTGTTCTTAATCTGTTTGATTGGATTATGATAATTTTCGAAGGAGATTTCAGGTTTTCGGATTTCACCTCTCTGCTGCGAGAGCCTTTCGCGGTACAATAGAGAGTCAGGATATTGGCCATAGCTTGCAAAGTGTTACAGTATCTACGAGTAACTATTGTATTATTTATAAGTCTTAACTCGAAATTGAAATTGAGAGCGACGAAATCGGATAAATTATTAATTGAGACGACACGGTCGTCGCCCACAACGCTTCATTTGTCGCTAAATTTTTAATAGGATTTAGTTCATCTCGGGTGCATTATAAGGAGATTTTCTACTATATTTGCGAATATTGATGACGAAATCTCGTAAAACCGGGCGCTATGGTAAAACGAAATTGTACAAGGATTTAGTGCTGTCATAGCGTTAATGTTTTATATTGTCGTCCATTGTCACTGGGCAAATATGGTTCAAGGGTGAGCGTCAGTCAAAGCAAGCAATATTAGTGTCATTATCGATTCGGACTGTAAGCCGAAACGCATATTGCCCACGCACAAGCCACGTGAAATTGTTCTACTCGTAAAATGTGATTCTGACATTTGTTGAAACAACAAAACCATTATGGCTTGTAGGCTGGTTTACCAGCCCATTTTATCAGGATGCGGAGGTCAGGGCCGTCGAGAGGGGAGGGGAGGGGGGCGGGGCGAATCGCACCGGGCTCGTGTTTTCTAGGGGGCCCGGAAATAAAAAAAATTAAAAAAAAAATATTTTTATCATAACACATTGTAAAGAACCACCTGTAATGAACCATATTATGGTCTGGTAGTGCTGCTCCCACCGGCAGATCGAAGCAGCACCTGATGAGTAGTGATCTGTTGGTGGTACGAAACCAGAAGCCGAGGATCCCATTACACCCGGACCCACATTCGGCCGCGTGGGCGTCTGATATCGTCCGCCAACCATTCTATCCTTATCGACTATTTTTTTTTTATTCCCCATTTTTACCTCCCCTGTTTGTGTTGTCTTCCCCAGGCCTTAAATTTTTATTAATACGTAAAGGACAGGGGCAATGAGCGGCGAAAACTCCGCCCACGTCTCCCGAACTGAGCTGCAGCAAGCATAGGCTGCTGCTTAACTTGTTGAGGGGCCTATTTCTTCGCTAGATGGCACGACCGACCTTCAGGTCATTATGCTACCTTAGGCTCCGTCCCCAAGGTCATCTTCGGATGCCCGCCAAATCGTCTATTACAAGAGACCTTACATGAGGAGCGCGCCTTGGCTGTCTGAGTAGATAACAATTTGAGGGCTATGAAGAAATTGGAAATACCGATGAACAGAGAGAGAGGGTGCTCAGGGGACACCCTCTAATCCCGTATCAAGAGTACATAGCAATCAAATAAGATCTGACTTAATGTCAATGACCCAATGCCACCTTTTGAAAATATATAACACGTGTGGATGACCCATGCATGAAATTTGTTATCTCAATCCTTAATTCAATAAAATTATTCTCATCTTTTCAGAATCCCTGGGTGCGGAATATGGCGAAATGCAAATTTTGGACTTGGAAGCCACTTGGCTGGAATCTGAACCCCGAACACCATTCGTATGTCTTCTATCAATTGGCTCAGATCCAACCACTCAAATTGGCACGCTGGCCAAACAGAAAGGAATCAGTAAGCTAGATAGTGTGGAGAGAATCATTTTTTTCCATTACACTCCCACCTCTAATAACATATTCCGAATTCCTTGGATGGGCGACTTTTATTGAAATATCCTTTGCAGATTTGAAAGCAGTCTCAATGGGCCAGGGTCAGGAGTATCATGCACGAAAACTGATTATGGAATCGATGGCGGCCGGTGGTTGGGTACTTTTGCAAAATGTTCATCTCTCATTGAGTTTTTGCGCTGAAATAATCGATATGCTGGTGGAAACGGAAGTGATTGAAGAGTCCTTTCGCCTGTGGGTTACAACCGAAGTCCATTCCGAATTTCCCATTGGACTGTTACAAATGGCAATAAAATTTACTAATGAACCGCCACAAGGTATACGAGCAAGTCTCAAAAGAAGCTATCAGGTGAGAATGTTCAATTTGGTGATGGACAGGTGCTTGTCATTTATTTTAGAGATTGTCCGGAAAGTATATCAGGCAATACTCGTTATATAATTAAAAAAAAAAATTATTTGTGAAATATCGTCTGTGTTTATTCACGCATATCTAAGTTGTTGAGAATAAAGTGGAGTAGTCCACTCGATTCTCCACTTTACTTTATTCTTAACAACTTGGATATGCACTTCTGCGTGAATAAACACAGACGAATTTTCAATGGATGATAATTCGCACTCGTGTCGTGTAATTCACATTTTTATATATAGTGTAAGCATCGCACCCAGGGACCTATTCCGATTTAGGTCGGAATACGAACCTGGCTTGGTTGAGCTGCTTCCCCCATTGATTAGGGTAGATGAGTGAAGTGAAATCCATGGTGTGGATGAAACCCAGCGACAGCGTGAATTTGCTTCTAACTGATTATTTTTGTGTGGTAGTAGATAGCGAGGCTGAGTTATTGGGTTTAGACTCACAATGATCCAGTACACTTCATTCTTAATTTTCTTTATGATTTCAGTCTTTCAGTCAGGATTTCTTGGATTACACATCGGCATCACAATGGCCACCGCTTCTTTACACCGTGGCGTTTCTGCACACCGTTGTTCAGGAGCGACGTAAATTCGGTCCACTTGGCTGGAATATTCCGTATGAATTTAATCAGGCGGACTTTGCGGCAAGCGTTCAATTCATACAGAATCACTTGGACGAAATGGATCCAAAGAAGGGAGTGTCCTGGCAAACGGTTTGCTATATGTTGGGCGAGGTGCAGTATGGTGGTCGGGTGACAGATGATTTCGACAAACGTCTGCTGACGACATTCACCCAGGTGTGGTTCTCCGAAGCACTTTTGACGCCCGCCTTCGAATTCTACAAAGGTTACAAGGTACCGAATACGAAAAGCTTCCAAGGATTCGTGGACGCTATAAACAATTTGCCGACAAATGATACGCCTGAAGTTTTTGGTCTTCATTCGAATGCGGATATAACGTATCAGATTAATACGGCTAAAGGTATGTAATTAATTAAGTCGGCAGGAGATAGTTTGCTTGGTATGTTGTTCTGAGCTTCGCGTTGCCTGATTTGGATATCTCGTCGATCTGTGGATGAAGTTGCTCGCTGTATTATAAAGAATTGACAATAAATGCCATGCGGTGCGGTTAGAGGACTATAAATGTTTTCAATAACGGACAAACTCGTCATAGCTGAGGTTGAATTAATGTTTTTTTTTTAAATATTGATAATGTCTATATAGGAAATTAAATTGCGTTCAATTGATACACAGTGTATAGAGGGACATCTTCGATTTTTTAGTGTTAGGCTATAACTCGAAAACTAGAGCAGCTAGAGTGTTGAATTTTGGGTTAAAATGCAGCTTATATCTTATGCTTTCATTATACCGAACGCAGAAAGTGTCCCAAGGTCCCAGCCTAGATTAGGTTAGATTTGATTAGGTGGAGGCTGGTTGGCCCGAAGAGTTACCCAGGTCTATTGTGCTACATCCTAGTGTCTGTCATTGCAACGAACCTGCTCAGCTGCTCGAGTTTAGGTGATCCTTTTCGCTTCACCGAATCATTTCAAGCGGCGGTGTTAAATGTTTTTTGGAAAATTTAATTTAATTTGAAATATCGTCAATTTAATCTGGAAAAGCGATAAATTATTATGAAAAATTTGTAATTTGATTTGAACAAGCGTTAAATTTTTAAAAATTTCAAAAAAGCGTTAATTTGACTTGAAAATGCTATATTTATTTGAATGAATTTGTAGTCCGATGATTGGATGCTGTTCGTTTGTTTGGGACCACGATCGGACCTTCAGAGTTAACTCGAAAAACGCTGGATCTCCCTATCCTATAGGCAGTTTTAGGACAGTAGAAGGACTCAACGGTGTTTTTCTCAGAAGGTGAGAGAAACTTTCCTCCTCCCCCTCGTCCCCAAACGTTTGCAGTAATCATTGTGTGGGAGCCGAAGCCTCCTAACATGCTCCCCGACTAAGCAGTGTTCAGTGATAGGCCTCACCACATTTCTGAATTTTTTTTGCTCCACATTAGTAGCCCGCAGGATCGGTTGGGATACAGATTGGGCCATATTCGCCCAGTTGCATGACATGTAGTGCCGCTACTTCATCTGGCGCTGACCCTATCATACGCCACAGCTTGGGTAATTTACAAGCTGCTAGAAGCATCCCTGTGCTACGCAGGCACTCCCTGATATCGTAGGTCGTACCCGTCCGAGTCAGTTCATCAACTTCTAGTGCCAAATACAACCTAAGACTAAGACCAGTCTACATCCTTACCTCTCCTCAAAGGTACAAAAAAAATTATTCGCGGAATTATGCAGGTAGATAATTATCTGCGAATGGCTGCAAAATCAATTTGATTAAAAATTCGTTGCTTTGCATGAGCATGCATGCACTAAAACATGTTTTGCATGCTATGTTGGTTGAACGGTCATGATCCATCAGCTATCAGTTGTAACGAACTGAACAGATCGCAGTTGACGACTGAAAGTATGAACAAATTGTCGGCATCAGTTCAACTGCTCAAATGTCGGTGTCAGAATTCAGCACTATGCACAGCAACAGGCTGCCTCCTGATGTCATCGCAAGACCATCTACATCAGGAGACCCAAATGCTACCTTTACGATGCCACAACAACCTCCTAGTAAAGCAATACCTTGTGGACCTTGTAGGATGCTACAGACATGACCATCCCAGCACAAACCTGACGGAGAGAACGCCTCGTCACATCCGTCGCAACTTTTCTTAAGTTGAAAGAGAGATTAGATTAGATAGTTGGCTCAGAGGGCCAACAAGCACTGCGACCCGGAAGTCCATTGTGCTACGAAAGTGAGATGCAACGCCCACTTGCCTATAACAAACGAAAAAAAATTCACCTTCATTTGCCCTTGCATTCACCCCCTTAAAGTTGTCTTATTACGATGCATCACTTTCTCCAGAGAATTATAATAATGGGCGCGGTCCTGGAAGCCTTCTGATATGAATCTGACTTTTCTATTTTCTCCTCTATGTGCTTTCCCCTCCGGTAAATTTAGTACCGACAACTGTCAATTTTTGGATCTGAGAAATATTCCCACAGACGGCATACAGGGCCGTCTTGTCAAAAAAAAGATATTACTTTTTTTTCTCTTCTCCTGTGACTACGCGGGCTTTATTCTCGATGTCACCGCTGATAAAATCAGAAATCCACGAATGAGGCTCTAAACACAGTTGGTTAGCTAATCCACAAAAGGGATTGTACTGCCAGGGTTTGTATGTAAATCGTTTTTGACCGCCTACTCCTGCCCTTCTAGACGATTCTGAACCACGTGAGCCATCTACCAAAATCCACTAATTCGCAGCACAATCACTCCACTATAACGCAATTTACTAATAAATTTCTCAGGGAATTGTTAACTAGTTTGTTCGAATAGGTTTGTAGGCTAAAGGCGCAGCAAACTACAACTAAACACTGCGCAACACGTCCTGCACGCTGGTTAAAGGATGACTGGCTATGTTGCTTTGGGGACAGAGGCGCCGGTGACATCTGAGAACTGTCAAAATTGCTGATTTTAGAAATTGACCGGAAAAATATTCAGATCCAGAGAGGAAATTGTCAGATCCAAAAGTGACAGTTGTCTGTACTAAATTTACCGGAGGGGAAAGCAAATGGAGGAGAATTTGAGAAATGTCAAACCCTGATCCGCTCGCAGGAACGCAGCCAATTTTACATATATTTCATGGACAGACAGACAGACGGACGTTTGACCGATTTCATAAGGGTTTTGTTTTTACTACAAAATCCTAATAAGAATTGCACTTCCAGGCATCCTTGACACTATACTGAGTGTTCAACCGAAAGAAGGAGGCAATACGGGTGGCGAGACTCGTGAAAGTATCGTCTATCAATTAGCCGATGATATGCTGAGAAAACTACCCCCAGCCTATAATGCATACGAAGTGAGGGAGAATTTGAACCGGATGGGCGCACTACTTCCTATGAATATATTTTTAAGGTAAGTCTACAAGATGCTAATTGTAGGGGGACAATCATCCCCTTGAATGGAAATTGTCCTAATTTAAGAGTGGTGTTTATTCATATTCAACATTAATTGATTAATGCGATTTTAATCTGTTTTGTGTTCTCATTAAAGACAAGAAATCGATCGAATGCAACGTGTCATCAAAACGGTGCACTCATGTCTATGCGATTTGAAATTGGCCATTGACGGGACAATTGTAATGAGTCAAGGACTTCGAGAATCACTCGATGCCATGTATGATGCCCGAATACCGGAGAGTTGGATGAAGGTATGACTGATACTGAATTTTGTGAACATGATAGTGGTAGATGGTGGATGATATATCACTTATTTATCAGATAATCCCCTGATAGGCCAGTAAAATTAAATATATCTAGTAAACAAAACATTTGATTTCTACGGATTATTTTCTATTTTTAGGTTAGGATGTTACTTACGATTCAGTTTTTACGAGAATGTATTATACTACCGGGTATAGTTTTGAGTTATTGCATTTTTACTAAAAAAAAGTCGGTGATTTCGCTAAGGTTAAATTACTTTGATCAGTCAAAATTCTATAACACTGGTTGCTTTAATTAGGGTAGTTTCGATTTTTGATATATTGTTTGATTTTTAAACAATGTACCAAACATTGTTTAAAAATTCGAGGTTTCTATTTCCCCCCATCACCGCGGACCTCGCCACGTTTGAAAATGCGCCTAATTGTTTGGCTTGTCCTGTTTATTTTTTGTGTCTCCTAAATTAGTCTTAGCAGAAACCTTGTAATTAAACTAGAGTAATTTATCTACGATTTGAGACTAAAATAAAACTTCTAGCTGTTATACTTACCGAGATAGAGCTTTTAAGGCATAAATCGATGAGCAGGCAGTTTTGAATTTTTACTCATAACTACTGTAAAAATGGCCCAAATTGAAAAATATTGGCCACGTTAGGCTTACAACATAGAGAATACCTATGGAGGAGCAATCCGCATATACTCAACACTAAACTACTTGAAGCAATTCCAGTCGTAAAAAGTAAACAGAGAGACACACGCCCTCCACTGCGCAACACCCGCGCAGTCTATATAAAAGCACAGGAAGCACGCAAGATGTCATCCCCTCTCCTACTTTTCCAGTTGGAACAATAACATTCCAGTCTGTCTCTCTGCCGCGGAACACCCGCTCGGTCCATATAGAGCAAAAGAGATGTCAAATTTCCATCCCCCTTCCTACTTCCTCACTTGTGCCGAATTACTTCGTTTCTCTCGCTCTTTTTCATTTCCTCTTATACTCTCTCTTCAAAGGCTTACAATCAAATTATCCCCAACTTTTACAGAAAAGCTTTTCCATTTGGAGCTTCCGTTGCAAAGATCTGTGAGCTTGAAAAGTGATGAAATTTTTCTCCGAAGCCTAGAAAATTGTCATATTTTGACTATCGATTTTGACTACACTACTGAACCGAATTTCAACTTTGAGCAATGCATTGAACGCAGAATTTAACGGTCTTTAATTTACTCATGCAAGTTTTTTCGACTCGATGCACCGTTTAGGAGTTATAATGATAATATTAGAAAAAGGGCTCAAATTTCTCGGATTTTCGCCCTCCAAAAGTTAAGCTCACCTTCTACGACCGTGCAAACTCAGTTTCCATGTACAGTAAAACCTGTTCAAGCCGGAACCTGGATAAGGCGGAAACCTGGCTACCCGGAAAAAAATCGTTGGTCCCGTGAATTTTTTCATCGTTTTCATATAAATTGAACCTGTATAAGCCGGAACCTGTCTAACGCGAACCCGTACTTCAAAACTGGCGATATTTTCGTCATGTAGAACCTGTATAACGCGGAATTTACCGTCGTCTAAATAATTTTCATGAAAGCAATCTAAAAATTTTTCATGAAAAACAAAACAAACACCACAATGAGACGGCCAATAATTCAATAGCCTTTATCAACAGTCCCTCTTTGCATGTTCTGGGAAAACGGTAAATTAGTGTATGCATATTCGAAAAGTTGTTCAAATCGGTTCGAATCGTGTATTGTTTTAGGTTTCAGTACGCGCATTTTTTTTTACTGTTTTTTGTAATTTTAATTGTTTGAAATTCATGCAGGTCATGGAGACGTTAACGCTGATAGAGAAGATGACGCTCATTGAAGACCATGATAAGGGTGTTTCGACAAAGAATTTGCAAGTAAAGTACCAGTGCGGGAAGACGCAGATCTACCAAATCCTTAAAATTAAGGCTGAATGGTTGGCGGGTGCTAGTACGCACATTAAACGGCGACTAAAAGAGACGGGGTATGAGGACGTAAATGCGCGAGTGTACAGATGGTTTGTTGGAGCCAGGTCGAAAAATTTGCCTATTTCCGGTCCGATTCTTCAACAGAAAGCAAAAGACATTGCAAATTCGTTAAATCTACCTACGTTCAAAGCATCGAACGGTTGGCTTGAGAGTTTCCGGAAGCGACATTCGATAACTTTCACTAAGATTTGCGGAGAGTCGAAAGACGTATCACAAGTCGATGCAGATAACTGGAAGTCAAGAATCAGCGAGATGGTTAAGGACTACGAAATTAAAGACATTCCAAATGCAGATGAAACTTCGTTATTTTTCCGCGCATTACCGGACAAAACACTTCACTTCAAAGGCGACAAATGTTTCGGCGGAAAACATTCCAAGGAAAGACTTACCCTGCTTTTGTGTGCCTTCGCTGATGGCTCTTTTGAAAAACCTGTGATTATTGGCAAAGCCCACAAACCTTGTGCTTTTCGCCATATAGATATGAGAAATTTGCGAATAATATGGAAGCATAATAAGGCGTGGATGACGACTTCGATAATGGAGGAATAGCTACTCGAACTGAACGATAAAATGAAAAAACAAGGCCGCAAAATCTGTCTTTTTCTTGACAATGCCACTTCCCATCCAAGGATGGAGCTGTCAAACATAAAGCTGATATTCTTTCCACCAAATATGAACAGCGTTTGTCAGCCATTGGATGCAGGAGTAATTCAAAATTTTAAGATTTTATACCGGAAGCAAATTCTTAGGCATCTTATTTCGAAAATGGACTCCTGCAACAGTGTTCACAATTTGGCAAAATCCATAAACTGCCTGGATGCGATATACTGGAGCCAGGCAGCTGTTGCTAACATTTCAGCAGATTGTGTCCAAAAATGCTTCAAAAAGTGCGGATTCAATACCGACGTCGCTGGCGATGAATTTAATGTTACTGAGATTCTGCCTCTACTTATAAGTGCTGATGTCCAAGATGTGTCACCGATTGAATATGTTAATATCGATTCTAATGCATTAACTGAATCAGAGGTAATCGAAGACTTTGATGATTTGGAATTAAATGCGGATGATTCTTCGGAGGATGAAAGTCAACCTGCCAGAACGGAAACTTCAGCCGCTCAAGCATTAGAAGCACTGCGGACTGTTGAGGATTATGCTGCGGAAGCTGGGAATACTGCAATCCTAACCAACATTTATGCTGTTAGAAGCCAAATCGAATGCGATCTGTTGCAAACGAAGAAAAAACAGACCACCATCCCGAACTTTTTCCATCAATAATTTGATTATGTTATTCATAATGTGTTTTGATAAACATGTCATATTTGTGTTTAAAACTTTGAATAAGATTTCTTTCTGTTTCATTTTTTTTAAACCATAATCAGCGTATGGAAATCGTTTTTTATTATACAACCCTCTATAAGCCGGAAACCTGCCAAGGCGGAAAAATTTTCGGGGTCCCATGGGATTCCGGCTTGGACAGGTTTTACTGTATTCAGTATCTATAGAAGGGATTAAAATGATTTTCAGATCTTTCCCTCTCTCTCTATTGCTCTAACCCCTTGTGGGGCATAGCGCGTCAACTGTTCCATGTGGCCCGGTTGACGTTTCTTGGCATAAACTGGTTTCGGAGAATGCAGTTGCCAGCATGCACCTCCTGCACATCCCCCGTCCACGACGACGTTCGTCAAACATGAGACTGATGCCCTCAACACACTGCGCTACCGGTCGCCCCTAATTATTATTAAAAAGCCCCAGAATTTTAATTTTACTGGCCTATGAGTAATGAGTACGTTATATTGATTCTACTCGTATGAATTATAATTTGACTTGGTAAAGACTAAATCGACTTGTGTGTGTGATGTGTATTTAACAATTAGTAATAAGAAGAATCGTTTCTATTGTGCACGATATGTGCATGGGCAACCAATTTTTATAGTTACTAAAAAGCATTTGTCACAAAACCAAAATGCGAATTGGAAAAGGAGAACATTTCAAGCATGCAGGTTGATGCTGGTGGCTAATCAGTAATCAGGTTAGACGTAACATTTTATATGAAATCCGCTTGCATATTCCTGCCACATACAGCGTTGAAATGTGGCTGGCGAAAGGATTAAAATTAAGTGACATTAACTACCTTACTTCATGTGCCCGCATATGCTGTGTACTTTTCTATGCTCATGCAAATTTTTTAATCGACTCATTTGTGTTGTGTTATACTGAAAGCTTTTTCACACATGCACGCATTTTCAGGACGGTAACAAATCCTTTTATTTTCTCTACATTTTAATCCGAAGTCATGCATGCAATGAGTAGATTCATTTGCTTTCTCTGAATTAAATTTAACAGCATGTTACGAGTATTTTGGTAATCAATTAAAAAAAATATATTACGTATCCGCATTTTGTTCCGGCATTTTTTCGTCAACATGCATACATATAGAATAATATATAGATGAGTGTGTTACTTCATAAAACTCATGAGAAGACTTTATCCTGTCTCAAAAATTATATCTTCTGTAATAATAGGGACATGGGCATAGCGTGCGGTCCTTCGTAAATATTGCAAAAGAATTGTTTTTATCAATATAATGTTTGTAGCCCTCGCGCTTACAGTCAGGATGAAGAAACCCTTTTTTCGAAATCCCATTTCTTACCAACATAATGTACGAGAATATCTTTTTAAGGTCAATAGTAAATATTGACTTGGAGATTCCAATACCAGATCCCACATACGAATGAGATTTTATGATGGAGAATACGGGAAAGAAGTTAATTCGCATTACATTCCGGTGTATTGTATGTTGGATAGACAGGACATTTTAAGTATATATTGATGTAATTCAGCTATAACTTCCAGCTATACCTTTCACAGGAAATCTATTATTTGTCAAAATGCTTGATTAACTGTCAAATCGAGGATTTGTTGAAATAAATGCAAAGGTTTGGAAAGGGTTAAATGATTTTTTTTTTGCCTTTGTTGAATATCGATCTTATGTTTTACTAGGAATAAGATAACATGACTCAATCAAGGGTGTGAAGAGATGATATTTTACTCGTAAGCATAGACGAAACAGTTACAAGTTAGGTATATACTAGAAGTTGGATACATTCATCAAGAATATTCTCAAAATTCAGTTAATTTTTATACCCTAGTATGATTTGCCATTTGGTATTTTCTAATCCACTACACTCTACTTTTTCATAAGATTTCATGGGAATCGACAACACTCGGTTTTTGGTATACCGAGCTACTGGAGCGCAATACGCAGTTTCGTCATTGGTGCATGAATGATCGACCAAAAGTAAGTATCCTTATTCTCCTATTAATAATACAAAAAACTGTCGGAATTTTAATCAAATGGCAATGCAAATTTTTATTAGGTATTCTGGATGACGGGATTTTTCAATCCTCAAGGGTTTCTGACAGCAATGCGTCAGGTAAGCAGTAGCTTATAAAATTTAATTTTTTTCCTTAGATATTATTATTTAATGTAAGGTGAGAAATGTCGAGATATTTTATTTAAGCGGAACCTAAAGATTTTTTTAACATAATAAATACAGGAATTGGGTTTCAAGCAAAAAATCGTATTTATTTGGAGCGACCGGTAGCTCAGTGCATAGAGGCATTAGTCTAATGTCTGACTATCGGCGTTACGGGTTCGAATCCCGTTCATGACGACGTTCGTGGCCATGGATGTTTGTGTTGTCTTTCCCGTGTGGTGCGGGGTGTAATAAGAAGCCACAGCATCATGTCGTAGGTAGGCGCCTAAATGGGAGAGCAGTTGCATGCTGGCAATTGCATTCCCCGAAACTAGTTTATGCCAACAAAACGTCAACTGAGCCACATTCTACGTTGCAAAAAATGCAATGAAGCGTCTGGTTTTCATGAATCGCTGTAAAAGATACTTTACACCATCTGATTTGGTGCAAATTTATAAGGCCCACATAAGACAGAGATTCGAATGTAGTTCCCACATATAGGCAGACGCAGGCCAAACTGCCCTATCCGCACTAGACAAAGTTCAACGGAAAGCCTTCAAGCTTTTTGGCGATGACTCCATAACTTTTCATTTCGAGCCACTTGAATACCGGCGAAATATCGGTTGTTTATCACTATTTTACCGCTACTACAGCCGCCGTTGCTCTGACGAAATAATATGTCTTATTCCTGAGCTCACTCTTCCTTTGCGTAACACCCGGCTAGTCTGCCCATCCTCATTTTCTTGAGCTCAGTAGTAGTCGTACCCTTAAATTCTAAGATTCATTTATATCCAGAACAACACGAATGTGGAAAACCTACCATCTTTTGTTTTCCCCTGCAGTTATGAAACGAAACGTACACCGGTACCTCATTCAAACTCAACCCATCTCAACCCCACTACCTTAATTTCCTTCTCGCTAAGGCTGTCCTCTCTGTGCTCTCGCATCAAAGGGTATCCCTTAAGCTTTAGCATAAATATAATATAAAAAAAATTGAACAGTTCGCTATGCCCACAAGGGGTTAGGGCAATTGAGTATTTATTATGAAGAATAGCTCATGACATTATATTTAGAACATGATTTTAGGCTTTTCGCCTATTTTCGAAGAATCACATTTTGTCGGTCCGAATTGAGGACACTCTTTCAAGCCTTGAAGCATCGCTTCATTATCGCTTTCATGTAAGTTCCATATCGCTTCAATAACGCATCGATATCGGTTTGATATCGCTTCGATATTCCTCCGATTTTGCTTTGATGTCGCTACGATATCGCTTTGAAACTGGCTCGATATTGTTCTGATATCTGAAATCAACACCAGAGGGCTGAAACCTTCAGCAACACTAGCGCATAGCACTCATCACCTCAATTCAGACGACACCCGTATTTCCTAGATTTCGCTTCATGTGCTTATGTCAACACCAAAGGGTTAAAAGCGTCTTCAACAACACTCCAGTTTCCCTTATTTCCTTTATATTCTTATCGCAACTGGGTCCCCCGCCCCCCAGTACCTCATGGGGTAGATAATACTGGCGGGATTTAAGCCCGCGGAAACCAGTATGATAAAACTTCAGACTTGCTCAACACAATGAGCTACCCGGCTCCTATTTCTTTAATTAAAACAAATATACGAATTTTTTGTGACACTTGTTTTCATTCTGCACACCAACTTAGTATGCGTCTGTATCTTTGCTCGATAGCGCACCGTGCATTTTTTGCTACTCGAAACACGGTCGTCTGCGGTTCAAGCCCCGCAACGGGAAGAACTCTCATATTTTCGTGGTCGTCTTGCACACGGATAGCTGCAAAGATGCAAGACCTGATGAGTGCTTCTATCCGTACGAAACCACTAAGCTTGGAGAGATTAAAACAGGGAATTTAAGAACAAAAAATGTTTGGTTCCGTTGCGGGGCTTGAACCGCAGAGACCGTATTTCGAGTAGTAAGAAATGTCCGGTGCGTTACCGAGCTAAGATCATCATCAATGAATGAAACCAAGTGTCACAAAAAAAATCCAATTTTCACTGAAATAATTCGCACTTGTACAATACATTGCAAAAACATTGAATACGTAAAGTCAAAAAAAAATATAGTTCGTCTTGAATCAGATTGATTCGAATGTCTAGGTGCCAGGTGCATCAACTCACTCGATACAATTTCGCAGTATTTAAATTGACATATTACAGTATTGACTGAAGTTGGTCCTTACGAGTATTCTTCAGGTAGTTACATGCAAGCAATCTAGAGAAATTGAAAACTCTTGTTTGTCGGTTTTCACACACTCATCGTGTTACGATATTTCCCTAGCGAGAAACTGACATTTTTCAGACATTCGTATCCTTCTTCTGGCTAATATCCGTAGAAATTTCGCATACTAATGTAGAGAACTTATTTCGGAGCGTCCCTACACTATGAAAAAAAAACCAGTATTTTTATTTGGTAGGGTCGCTCTCGAATGCAATAGAAAATCTTCTCGTTGAAGTTAATATTAGGTGTTTTTTTTGAATATTTATCTGCTGCAGATTAGGGTATTTCCATGCATTACAGCAACAACTTAAACCTGTACGGGCCAGTGGGGTGGCTAACCTGAACTCGATAGATTGTACAATTGTACCAGCAAAATGTGCCTATAGATATGCTTGCCGTTAATCTGACAATTGGTGCCAAATTCCGACTACAGTTCACTGGCAATTTCCACATTTTATATTTTCTCGTCATTACTATCTAATCGGCCATATTCATAATTAATTGCTTGTTGCTACGGTCAATTTTGAAAGCCAATCATACTTCTCTGATTGACATGACATGAAATTTAAAAGGTTAATCTCGATGGCTGCCCACGGTCGTTTTTTTGCTCCGCGAGTTAACTTACTCTAACCCGTTGTTAAAAATAAAAAGACACCTGGCGCAGTGAAGCCAGAGGAACTGATTTTTGATATGGGCTAATTCGGGATCATTTATGAATTTATGTACGAGTATAATAAAATTAAGATATGGGTGGGATACTTAACTGCAGTTGTAGTACCAAGTGCAGCTGCAGAATTTTCTATTTCGATAATTGCGGCGATATTTTCAGATAATGAGACTTTTTTAACTGTTCGATTGATTTTACTATATGAATTTATCTTCAGTTTCATTTTAAGTTTCATCAAATGAATGCCTTTCGTATAGGTAAATCTTTAAACGCTATACTGTCGGATTGGCGTCTGAAACGTTTAGGACGAGTCTGGACACGCTTCTTTTTGCGGGTCAATTTGTGTATTAGCGGAGCAAACCAAACTGGACCCTTCCGGGGTTTATAGTTAGGTAATGGAACAAACTTGTAGAAGATGTTGTATAGGATAGTGTAGAAAGTTGTCACAGCATTCTCACAGTTAAGATCCTTCAGAATGAAATACCAATTGATTTGACTCAGCCTTTCATTAATAGAAACGTAATTAGCTTTCCTAAAGTTAAGTCTAGAATGATAAGTCTCTGAGAGAGAGGGTGACAATTTAATGTTGAACTCATGAGCAATAGCTGGATGGTAACGATCACAAGGAATATAAGCAGGAGTAGGAAAAGAAGACGACAGAAAAGACAAGATAAGATTTCTTAACACGAGATCGAGAGCACGATCCTTAAAGTTCAGAGTTAAGTGGAACTGTATAAGGTTACAGAATTCCATGAAGGATGTGAGCGACCTTGACATGGAAGAAGAAGTCAAAGGAAACCTGGCCTATCAGGCCATCTAACATTGGGAAGATTGAAATCACCACAGATTATACAGCAGGAATTAGGAAATAAAATATTAACAGTATCAGATAAGTGATCAAAGAGACTATCATAAACAGCAAATGTGGAATTACAGGGGACGTAGACACAAACAACCAAAAGCGATGTGGAGGTGGAAGTAGGAATATTAACGGTAACACAATCATAAGGTTGAGAAAGGCTAGAGGAAAAAAAAGAACATTCAATGTAATTCTGGATAGCAACTAGAGCTCCATCACCATTTGTCAGTTCAAGTATTTCGAAGTTTCTATCACAACGGAAGATCTACTGTTGATAGATGGATTTAACCATGTTTCGGTCAAACAGATAATGTCATGAAAAGATGTTAGGTCAGAAACATTTAAAATTTGGAGCTTGGTGCGTAACCCTCGCACATTTTGATAATATAGAGAAAGTGAAGAAGAAGAATTATTTAGGATCTGACTCTTACTGTACATTTTTTGCATTATTTTGGAGTCGTTGGTACGTGTTGTCGTTGGAAAATTTAGTTTAGTGAATTTCTTTAAAAGAATTCACGGAGGCCAGAAAGACGCCTTGTATGGCATTTGCAGATCATGTGGAATGGTCACCTTGAACGAAGAGACCATCTTGTTTGGAATTTTCTCCTTTCAAGTTAGTAAGACAGGTTCTAAACCAAAACAGCTGAAACTTTTTTCTGAAACTGCACCGGAAGCTATTCCTCACTAATTTTAATCAGTTAGGCAAGTTTCGCTTAACTAGCTTTTTCCGTTGTAAATTAATTGTGTTCCCAAAATTTTGCGGTTATATACCTGTAATTCTGCAACTGACTCATTGATGTCACTGAAATTAAGTAGGAACCCAGTCTTGACGTTTGCGCACAAATTAGAAAAGTTTCACTCAACTAGCTTCTTGCATTATAGAGTTATTTTGCTTAAAATATTTTGTCGTTATATGGCTGTAACTTTTGAACCGTTTAATGCATTTTTCTGAAATCAGATAGAAGTTGAGTCCTCATTAATATCCATCAGCTGGGTAGGTTTCGCCGAGCTAGCTTCTTCCGTTATGTAGTTATTTTGTTAATAAAATTATGCCGTTATATAGCTGTAACTTTTTAGCCGCTTGGTGGATTTTTGCTAAAACTCAATAATAGGCTAGTTCTTGTCAACGTCTACTCACTGGGCAAGTTTGGTTTAGGTAGCTTCTTCCGTTATGAAGTTATTAGGCTCAGATACTTTCGACGTTATATAGCTGTAACTTGTTAACCGCTTTATCGATAGTGCTGGATTTCAATAGCAGCCGGCTCCCCACTGACATCTATCAACTGGAAAAGTTTCACCTTGCTTATGACTTCCGTTCGACTGTTATCGTGTCCACAACATTTTGCGGATATATATATATATATATATATGTATAAAGGACACTAAAAAAATCTAATGATGCCAATCGATTCCTGGGGTCATGAAACGTAAAGAAAACCAACTCCGAGGTCGGAACTCGTTATTGAAGGAGGGTCGAATAACTGATTTTTTCTTCAAAAATTATTGTATACCCGGAAAAAAACTCTGGACACCACATTTTAACTTCAATATCTTCTCTAACACGTCGCCATCCACTCGCAGAAATAAAGTGTTCGTTATCTTTTTATTTTATTATCAAACACTATCAGGTACATTGTTGCTTGTTTACCATTAATTTACAACATATTCTAAATCCGCTACTTACCGCTTACTTTTACTTTACCTTATTGCCAGGAAGTAACACGAGCACACAAAGGATGGGCATTGGACTCGGTGGTTCTACAGAATCAGATAACTCGTTACAACAAGGAGGATATCAACGACCCACCTGCCGAAGGTGTATACGTTCATGGACTTTTCTTAGAAGGTAAGTTGTGGTAGCTGACATCCGAGATACGAGGAGTAGTTAAGTTTATTTTGAGTCACTAGAATAGTAGGTGTTTGGTCTCGGTGGCAAAGTGCAGGGTAAACTAGTAAAGGTCACGACATGTGGAGGCCGAAGTTGCGGATATCTTTGAACTATTACTGCAAACAGTAAACATTGTAAAGATTGACAAATATTTGTGTAGGATTATCGTCAATTTGAATATTGCGTTCATAGTGAAATTAACGAAGATCATGTGAATGAATACGTGTGGTTGATGCATACAAACAATACCTTTAAGGTTATCTTTTGCGTCGCGAATATATCTTTGATTCGTGGATGTCGTTTGTCTAGGACCTAGGGCAATACCTCAATCTGCCACATTTGATATCTTCTAACGCTCCTCTTTATATGATACTAGGAATCAAAACATCAAAAGCTCGTATATCGTATCTGTTAAATCAATTCAACCAATCTAATTAGACTTCTTAGACTTGGGTTCCTTTCTGGGAATTTTTGATTGAAGATTAGTTCGCTCTGTATGAGGTAACATAACACTGCCGTTCACCGTATAAAATACATTGAAATTTAACCAATAAATTTGACTAAATGTTATATTAAATCACTAAATTTCAGGCTTTTCGTTTTAAACGAGTTCATATTTACTAAATACTTCAGCCTTTACGTTATTGGGAAAGTTTAATTAGAAATTTGAGTACCATTAATTACACTGGGGAACAATTCGTAACACCATTTCTGTTCAGTTCGATTTTGGAGCTGTTTTAGACTTAAATATGTATACTGATTTCAAAACTGTAGTTAGTTTTCTTCTACCACGTAAACTTTTTTCTCTTCACCTTTCTTCTACTCTCCGCTGAAGCGAGCGTGGATCATAGGATCATTGATCAGCATTAAGTCAACACTACCACTGTTCCTGGTTTCGTCCACACGATGGATTTTTCAAGCTGTCGAGCTGCTTCCCCGATGTGATTAAGGCAGCTCCTGAAAAGTACAGTCCATCGTGTGGACAAAATCAGGGATAGTGATAGAGTTGGCTTAAGCTGTGAGTTCCATGGCCGCGACTGAGCGACTAGCGTTTGCGACTGTGGAAAAAACTATCATAACGGAGCACTATCATGTGTATATTAAAGTTTAAGGGATCGTCGAATGCAGGCTGTAGTTGTACGACTGTACTTTCACATAAAATACACACGAATAGTGCTCCGTTATGATAGTTGTTTTCACAGTCGCAAACGCAACTCGCTCAGTCGTTGCCTTGGAACTCACACCTTTAAGCTGTGAGTTCCATGGCCGCGACTGGGCGACTAGCGTTTGCAACTGTGAAAAAACTATCATAACGGAACACTATCATGTGTATTTTATATGAAAGAAGAACAGTCGTACAACTACAGCCTGCATTTGATCATAGGTGTACAACTTTGCTTCCGCCGTTTTTTCCTGGAATTAAAAGCTTAACTGTCAAAAAGTACTTATCATACATATGTATTATTCAAAGTACAGTCTATCGCTAGCGGCAACTTTCGCCCATCTCTCTGGCAATTTTCGGATTCCATCTGGGAAAAAGGAGGCGTCTTTCGACGCGATCCATGATTGGATCCATTTTTCGACTGCCTCGTACGAACGAAAATTCTAATCAGCCAGGCCGTGCGCCATGGAACGAAACAGATGGTAGTCGGAAGGAGCGATGTCTGGTTAGTACGAAGTTTTCCCATTTCAGGGTTTCCAAGTATGTCTTGACCACTTTTGCGACGTGTGACCGAGCATTGTCATGCTGGAGGATGACTTTGTCGTGTCTCTCTTGGTACTGTGCATTGATATACAAAAGAAGAGGATGGAGACCAACGTATGTGTGAGCTGTATGTGTAGGGAACCAAACTGTTGTTTTCTTTTTTTGGCTACCATCAGCTGTTTTTACTTTTGATGACAATTCTAGACGTCATTTTCGTGCTGATTGAAATCCAATTGTGTGATATCAGTGAAAATTGATTGATTTTTTGAGTGAAAACGCGGTTAGTTTAATTGTAATTGCCACCGAAACTGTAAATTAATGTTTCAGTGTCGATTTAGTGTACTCAGTAAGTTGATTCAATTGAAAAATCGTGTAAATATCACTGAAATATGGTGTGCAGTTGTAGTTTGCACGAAACAGATGGAATTCTCGACAAAGTTGAGTGTCGGTTCTCAGGTAAATACCCTGACTACAATACTTTCCAAATTTAGTGTAGTTTCGCTCTATGTATTTCGAATTCCTATAGTGTAAAGATCTTTTTCGGAAACTAAATGTTTTTGCTCGCGGTCCATTAGCCATCAAATGAAAATAAAAGCTGCCCACGTGGGTTATCAGCTGATTTACTTTTGTTTCAGTGGCGTAGCGTTTAAAGTGTGATGTGTGGGTGACCACTTGAAAGAAGTTTTGTTTTTACTAATGGTCAATTAATTAGAAATGGCCAAATTAAATCTGGTCAGATAATTTTGTATGAAAATGTGAGATCCATACAAATGTGATTTTGCTGGTCACATAACCCGCCAAATCAAGTGATTTCGACTGTAGTGTGAAACTACTTTCTCAATTGCGTGTAGTGACGAACGGTTCGGTACGATTGCTGTGGCGAATATATTAATATAAAATAAACTGAGCAACATAGCGACTGCATCTGCCCTAAAAACGTTTATAAAAAAGTGGAAGTGATGAAAATTTCATTCAGCACGTCCTATGAAGTTCATATGGTTCGATGGTGGTTTCGAACGGTTTGATCGATCGTCTATTGCGAACTTTAAACAATATTCATACTTGCAACAATGGCCGGCCGCACCTTGGACGTAGGCAGGGCAGGGCAGCGCAGCGCGCACATGGCATTGTTGTTGTAAATTCGGATTTTGGCAATTGTTACAACAACAATGCTATGTGCGCGCTGCCCTGCCTACGTCCAAGATGCGGCCGGCCTAATAAATTTCGAAACTCGCACCAAATTTTTCCAGTCCCCAAAAATATAATCACCCACGCCATTTGTTAAAATGTAATAGTGGTCGTGTGACAACCACATGTAGGCGAATGGTTCCCAAATTTTTCGATATGACTACTTCCTGTGTCTTCTTCTTCATTGGTACTGTGGCCGTTTTGCCTTTAATGATCGATTTAATCGCATCAATTGCGTTCGCTATCGATCTCCTGTGATAGTTTCATTCGGTTTCAGTAGCTCGTAGTATATCACACCGAGCTGGTCCCACCAAACGCAAAGCATAACCTTGGCGCCGTGAATATTCGATTTTGCCGTCGACGTTGAGGCATGTCCGGGCATTTCCGTAGAGTCGCTAATGAATAGTCTTCTACCGCGCTCCAATCTGCCCGCAAAAGTTTTTACCGCACAAAATAAATGAGTTCTTAGCGACGTTCCATCGATCATCAATTGTAAAGAGTCTCATAAGGTGGTGGTGCATTAGCTCTTTCGTGCAAGGCGGTGGAATAAGCAAATCTTTAGATGATTTAAGCTTTAAGCTTTAGCACATTAAAACGTGGCAAGTTTCTTGCATATTGAGGGCGATGGATCGCTGCCGTTCGTTAGCGCACTTTTGCGACAACAAGTTGGTGATCGCTGCCAATATCAGCGCCCCGCTTCGACCTGACGTCTAAGAGACAGTTTCTCCATGTCTTGGAAATGGCTATATGGTCAATCTGGTTCTCTGTTCTGCCATCCGGAGAAACCCAGGTTGTTAAATGGCATCGCTTTTGCTTGAACAAGGTACCGCCGATGACGAGTTGACGAGAGTTGCAAAACTCCACGAACATCTTGCCATTTTTGTTCCTGTTGCCTAGACCATGATTGCCCATTAGGTGTTCCAAGCCAAGGTTGTCGGACCCGACTTTGGCATTGAGATCTGTAACGGACGGTTTGGTGAGCATCCGAAGATGCCCGTAGGGACGGAGCCTAAGGTTGCATTATAACCGTAAAGGTCGGGCAGTGCCATCTGGCGAAGAAATAGGACCCTCAACGAGCTAAGCAGCAGCCTATGCTTGCTGTAGCTCAGTTCGGGAGATGTGGGCGGGGTTTTCGCCGCTCGTTGCCCCTGTCCTTTACGTATTAACAAAAATTCATAGGCCTGGGAAAAACAACACAAACAGGGGAGGTAAAAATGGGGAATAAAAAAAATAGTCGATAAGGATGGAATGGTTGACGGACGGATCAGACGCCCACACGATCGCACCTGAGTCCGGGTGTAATAGGACCCTCGGCATCTGGTTTCGTACCACCAACAGATGACTACTCATCAGGTGCTGCTTCGATCTGCTGGTGGGAGCAGCTATACCAGACCATAATATGGTTCGTTACAGGTGGTTCATTACAGATCCCCCAGGAAAAAAAGGACTAGTGTTGAAAAATTAACTTTTCTGATAATGAAAAACCTTCGGATTCTCCGGAATTTGTACAAAATTAAAAATACTTATAAAATAGGTCAAATGTATGTCCGTATCTCCGCTTATCTGGCCAAAGATTATTTCTTTTAAATTTGCAAATCTGTTATTTCTTTGTTACCAAGTCATTAAAAAACATCAAGTTCATGCAATTCTGTCCTCTTTCATGTTTTGTCACTCAGAAGGCTTTCACAGAATTTTTTTATGACTATTGCTTATAGACCCCAAAAAGGACCAGTATATCTCTAAACCTTGGTGTGTCATCATTTCATTTGACTCCTACGCACATTTCCTTTTACCAGATCATCCATGCAAACAAACAAATTTGCTTGTCAGCCTACCTTATGTTAGATACCTTAACCTACTTCAATTTTTTTCCTCGTCTTTTATGTCCTCTAAATACGGGGATAAAATATACTTCGTGATTCACTTGAATTCTCCAATTCATTTGATTCCACTCCTAACTTTATCATTATTTTCCTTTTTATCCAGACTGAAATCCATTGAAAGCGATTCAAGTCCAATGAGAAATGTTACTAACGATGAATCCTAACTTGGCTGAGATTTCTTCTGTTTGAGTTCGAAAAAAAGCAAATTGATACGACTCTGTGAAAAAAATGCGATTGTTCGTAAAAAAGGAAGCAAATGAATGGAATATACCTTTTGCAGGACGTGAATTCGTAGTTAAGTGTCATCACAATCATTTCGTTGCGCTGTTGGATGTCGGGTTGGATTCTAAGAGTTTCTCGAATATGATGAGAAGTTCTCTTTATCTCAGTTTGGTATCGTATAAGTGGGATTGCACGACTGACTCGAAGATTTAGTCTAGGTTTTGGTATATTCGTGGAAAACAGATAAACACATGTCGTCTTAAGATGCTTCCGCAGAATATCTGACGCCAGTGTGGCACTAAAAGAAATGAACCCATCATTTCGTTTCGAACAGATAGAAGCACTCTTCAGGTCTCGCATCTTAGCAACTATCTGTCTGCAAGACGACCACGAATGTGTGAAAATTCGATGAGGTTAAGGCCGTGAAGGCGTGATTTTACCTACATATAAACTCGACCATGGAGGTCTTGATGCTGTAAAGCAACTCACGGATGTCGGAACGAAATATGTTTTGGGGGCAAACCAATTTTGTTCGGTTTAATCAACAATGTAGAATTGGTTGCATTATATAATATACGAGTGCGGTTCAAATATGATCGAGACAAACGCTCTGACACATTTATTTATTATCGAAAATATTTACAAAAATTTACAGTTTTTCTAGGTCACCACTCACTAGTTACACATTTTTGCCACCTCTCCGGAAGTTTTTTGATGCCGGTATCGGGCAACTTGGACAGCCATGTGCGAACGAACTCCTCTCCCTCGTCGTCGGTGTTGAATCTTTGATCTACGAGGTCTTCTTTCAGTGGTCCAAACATGTGGTAGTCGCAGGGTGATAAATCCGGTTTGTAAGGGGGGGGGGGGGTGTTCTAGTACCTCCTACCCCAATTCTGATATTGTATCGAGCGTGAGACGTGCGGTATGAGGGCGCGCATTATCCTGGAGAAGAATAGCACTTCGCGCTGGAATGCTCCCTTGTTTCGAGCGATAAGCGAGTTTCACGTGTGTTCTCAGAAGGTTAGAGTAGTATGCAGCATTGATGGAACGTTGTGTGCGCAGGAAGTCAACGTACAGCACTCCCCGCCGGTCCCAGAATACAGTACACATAACCTTACCCGCGGACCTGGTTGTCTTTGCTTTGACTGGCGCTCCTTCTTCCTCCACTCTTTAAACGACACCTTGCTTTCGGGAGTGTAATAGTGAACCCATGTCTCGCCTGTAGTGAAGATTCGCGTCAAAAAACCGTCCCCTTCCGCCTCGTATCGCGTCAGCAAGCGGCGACAAACTTCCGACCGCATGAATTTTTGCTCGAAATTCAACATAGTTTGGGAATCCATCGCGCCGTTATTTTGCGATATTGAAGGTGTTCGTGGATGATAGACTCTACACTACCAATACTAATGCCGACTTCAGCCGAAATGTTTCGAACATTCATCCTACGGCCCTCCAAAACGAGTTGTTCTACGCGACGAATGTTGTCTGGTGTGATGCTGGTTCGCGGTCGACCATCATGCGGCTCATTCTCGACGGCTTCGCCGCCATCTTTGAACGCTTTGGCCCATTTAAATACAGCAGACCTACTCAGGCACTCACTACCGAACTGATTTGGCAAACGCCGAAGAATTTCCGTGTTTTTAACGCCTTCCCACACCAAAAAACGAATGACAATACGTTGCGCAATGGCGGTCGGCACTTGATGTTCACTCATGGTCGTAGCACGCGTGTGAAACGTGTGTTCGCGACGAAAACTATGCCACACTATGTAATGAACCACCTGAAATGAACCATATTATGGTCTGGTAGTACTGCTCCCACCGGCAGGTCGAAGCAGCACCTGATGAGTAGTGATCTGTTGGTGGTACGAAACCAGAGGCCGAGGGTCCCATTACACCTGGACCCAGGTGCGACCGCGTGGGTGTCTGATCCGTCCGCCAACCATTCCATCCTTATCGCCTCATTTTTTTAATTCCCCATTTTTACCTCCCTTGTTTGTGTTGTCTTCCCCAGGCCTATGAATTTTTGTTAATACGTAAAGGACAGGGGCAACGAGCGGCGAAAACCCCGCCCACGTCTCCCGAACTGAGCTACAGCAAGCATAGGCCACCACTGCTTAGCTCGTTGAGGAGCCTTTTTCTTCGCCAGATGGCACGGCCCGACCTTCACGGTCAATTAAGCTACCTTAGGCTCCGTCCCCACGGGCATCTTCGGATGCCCACCAAACCGTCCGTTACACTATTCGTAAGGGACCCAGCTATCACATACTCAAGCCGCGACCTTCAAAACATACAGGCGCGCCATCTACAGCGTTTGTCTCGATCATATTTGAACCGCCCACGTATTAGAGGAAAGGTTATCCAATTTGGTTTTAAAGTTTAATTTCTCTCATTTCTGCGTGTAGAAAGACATTTGTACCGATTTTACCCCTATATTGGACCTAATAAGGGAATAAATTAGAATACAAACAATTCTATAATGTTTCAGAATACTCATGGAGTAGGAATAGGGTAGATGAACATAATTTGTTTGCATCACAAAAAAAAAATCGTTCCGGCATCCCTTATCGTAGCCTCATCGGCTAAGTCCTGTTCAAACTGACCATATATGAGACACATTTGTATATGACGATTGCCAATTTGTATTTTTGTTTTATCACCACTAGGTTTGCACAGGTTTAAGATATCCACGCTTCGGACTTTTTTCTAATAAATATTTATCCCTTTTCATTTTCAGGTGCTTCCCTGGACCGACGTAGCGGCAAGCTGATTGAATCCAAACCGAAAGTTCTTTACGAGCAAATGCCCGTGACGTATATTTATGCAATTAATACAACAGCAGGAAAGGATCCGAAACTCTACGAGTGTCCTATTTATCGGAAGCCACAGCGTACGGATCAGAAATACGTTGGTTCCATTGATTTCGAAACGGACTTTAATCCTCGTCATTGGACGCTACGTGGCGTGGCACTACTTTGCGATATAAAATAAATTGAAAGAGCGTCACTTTTACACACAATGCTTGTTGAATACCACTCTACACCCCACATTCGTATATTAGCTATAGGTTTGTCGCTGGAAAATGCATTTTGCATTGTTAGGAGTGTTATTATACTTCTATTCGTATAGTGACTTAATCCTGGAATTCAGGTGTTCAGGAGTTACTTGGCGGAATATTTGTACGTTTATGGGAAGTTTGAAGATTAAAACAAACGAGTTTTCCGGATTAGCACTCATGTTATACGAGTAGGTAGATGCACTTGTTTAGCGCTCTGTTTGAATCATTCAAAACGTTATGAAAAGAAACTGAGGACTTTAATTTATTTTTCGTTGATTCTCACTCTCTACTTTATTTTCATTTTTTTTTTTCCTTCTACTTTTATTCAATGGAAACCTGTTCGAGTATTGGACATTGACGGAAGTATACATTTAAATCCTAGGTAGGGTAGGGTAGGTTCCTTCGAGGGGATCAGGATTTGACATTTCTCGAATTCCCCACCATATGCTTTCCGTTCCGGTAAAATTTGTACAGACAACTACCAATTTTCGGATCTGAAAATGTTCCCCTCCGGATCAGAATACTTTTCAGATCCGAAAATTGACATTATCCTATTACACGGGTATGTTCCCATCTGAGTGGAAAATTGCCAATATACAACCAATACCCAAAAAGGGTGATGCCAGTGATCCCTCGACTACCGGCCAATTGCACTCACATCGATCTTGTCAAAAGTTTTTGAAACACTTGTTAATTCTCAATTAATGAATTATTTAGATTCACACCATCTTATAAGCGATCGACAGTACGGATTTCGATCTGCTCGCTCCACTGGGGACTTATTGACATTTCTCACCGAGCGTTGGAATCGCTGTATCCATCAATACGGTGAGGCCAAAGTCATTGCTCTAGATATCTCCAAAGCTTTTGACAGAGTTTGGCACTCAGCACTCTTGGCTAAACTTCATGCTTTTGGTCTTGACTCCAAGCTCATCAAATGGATTGAAAGTTTCCTACATAACCGTTCGATCCAAGTCGTCCTTGATGGAGTCAAATCGAGTCAGTATACCATTAATGCCGGAGTTCCGCAAGGCACTGTCCTGTCTCCAACCCTCTTTCTTCTGTTTATCAATGACCTTTTGGGAATAACTTCCAACCCAATACACAGTTTTGCTGATGACAGTACTCTTGACTGCACGTACTCTTTTAGTATCGTGACTGAATCTCGTAGGAGCACAATATCTACTAATCGGGATCGCATGTATGATTCATTAAATGCGGATATTTCAAAAATCATCGCTTGGGGCGAAGCAAACCGCGTAGTGTTCAATGCTTCCAAAACCCAAAGCTGTCTTATTACCAATAAAGTATCTGCTCCACACACCTCACAGTACATCCTCGTCGATGGTGTGAGTATTTCTGACTCACCAGCGCTTAATATATTACGTCTTACCATCTCGAAAAAGCTTAATTGGACTGACCACATTTTTTCCATTGCGAAAAACGCAATGAAATGCCTGGGCCACAGAGCAGGTATACTAAGAGCAGAAACTCAGAACAGATTTATTTTTAAAGCAGGATGCACATAATCCCACGCACACAAATAAGCCTCACCACTCTAGAAGCAACGGCTACAATTTAAAGTAAACCGACCTTTAGAGTGATAAGGACAGCAACACATCAAATCAACTGTGTCTTTTGATTAAAACGCCCAAGTTTCCTCAGTTGCTATTGTATGCGTGATATGGCTCCTCAATTTCATATGTGTGAGTTACCATTTTCGGCCATTGCATTCGTGCATTTCCATCTTTGGGGGTGGCTTGTGTCAAGTGCATGATGAAACGTCTGTGATGAAAAAACTATTTATTTGAAAAATTTTACAAATTTTAAAAACACCCTAATAGCACCTCCACCACTTTAGAAAAAATCATTTTACATCATAATTCATATGCCATAAATCATATATAATACTTAATCATAGACCACATAGCATGTTTTTTCTTTCCGGACATCCTAAAATGCGACCATAAAGATTCAGTTTCCGATTTTTCATCACACACTTTTTATTCATTCACTTGCTACAAGCCACACCCACAAAGATTCACCCACCCACACCCACAAAGATTCTTGGTGACCATCCCACAATTTCGCATGGTTCCCCTTACCTGACGAGCGCACGGTCGCCATCTTTTCACAGTTTATCAGCGTTCATGTACATTTGCCAGAGAGGATCAAACAGCATGCGATCTCATTGATAATGCATCCAATACGAAATGGGTTTGCTATCCGTTGCCATGCGAAGTTCACTCCGATTTTAGAGGCCCCGCCAGGCACAATGAACGCGGATATAAGACCCCCATAGACAATGCAATTCATCGTAAGACGACAACATCGTCGGATTAATCTAACGTTGGATCGCCACTAAATATTTCGTGGCTAAAATTACTTATATGGAACTGTAGAAACAAAACGACAACGATAGGCGCATACACTCTGCGATCGAACTGACGATCACAATATCGCCAGATAGGCGTCGACTGATCGCAAGGTAGATGGGGGGCTTTAGTTTTCACTTTTTGCACATCCGTTGTGTACCGATTAGTGAACACAACACATACGCAAGTGAAATACTATGGGCAACCTTTGCTTAATTTATACTGAGTTCCAACTCTGTTATATTTTTCCTCTATGCCTGGGCTTCCTAAATAGATGCAAAAAATATTTCACGCCATCTGATTTAGCGCTAATATACAAGAGTCAGATTAGACCGAGACTCGAATATAATTGCCATTTATGGGCCGGTGCGGGTTGCACTGCACTGTCGGCATTGGACAGAGTTCAACGAAAAGCTTTCAGACTTATTGGTGATGACGATATAACTTCCCGAATTGAACCACTTCGGCACAGACGAGACGTTGGTTGTCTATCACTTTTTTATCGATACTTCAACCGCGCCGTTGCTCTGCCGAAATAAGTAGTTTAATTGCCGATGTTGTATTTCCTGTACGCAACACCAGACAGTCAACTCGTGCCCACCATCTTACCATCGAAACTAGTGTCAGTCGAACCGCAAAATTTTACGACTCTTTCGTATGCAGAACAACTCGAATGTGGAACGCTTTACCATCATCTGTTTTCCCCTGCAATTACGACCTGCAGAAATTTAAACAAAATGTCCACATTTAATTTCGTCTAATCCAGCTCAACCCATCCCCTTCCTCTTACCTTAATTGCCTCACCTACCAAAGCTATGCTATTGCATTAAAGGGTATTCCCTAAGCTTTGGTGTTAACATAGAAAAAAAAAAGTTGTCTGCACAAATTTCACCGGAGGGGAAAGCATATGGAGGAAAATTCGAGAAATGTAAAATTCTGATCCGCTCGCAGGAACCCACCCATTCATTTATGCATTTTTATTTTTTATTTAATTTGAAAGGTTTGATTTGAACAAAACACACTATTTGTCGCAATAACCCAATTCGCAAACGTTAACACAAAACAAAATGTTTATGCATTAGACGGAATCTAGAAACCATATATGTATGTAGGTGGCAAAAACCAATAAACTTTATTGAAAGGTCTCATATTTAGTTTTAATTTAATCTCATAAACGATAAACGGGATCAGGCATCCGTCTCCATGCACCATGACATGAAACTGAATATTTCCACTATCCTGTGGTGGCTCTTCGTTGAATTATTGATTGGCATCAAATTATTGTTGATCGTGGGATTCTGATTCGTTGAACTTATTCCACAGTCCTAAGCTTCTCTATTAAAGGCGGAGGCGAAATTATTCGTGCCCTCGTTATACGATATATCAGCAAGCGCAAAATTTGGCTCTGATTAGGGGCGAATTCGCTGTTGTGTATGAATTTACATTTAAATTACAGTGCAAATGGAATTTTGTATTAAATTGCCAATCGTTCCTATTGTTTGCTGATTTAGGTGTTTCGGACGGAAATGCGAAAATGGTGATGGCACAAAGGATTTCGATGGGAAATTTCAAATTCTCAGTGACCGAAAGGTATTTATGTTCGTTTTCATTGAAGTTGGTTTAATTATTGAGTTTAGAAGTCTGAAGATAATACAATTTATCATTAATTTCGATTGCCCTAAATCCATTTGTTTTTTTTTTGTGTTTTGAGTCGCTATGAGCGTAAATTGTATTTCAGTATTTCATCATTCGTGTAGAAGAAGTTTCAGCAACAACACGGCAAATAAATTACTCAAACGACAATTTCAGGCGTTTTGTACTAGAAAAGTGATTCCTGACACAGTAATGTGAGTTCAAGAGAATTATTGTAATTAATTACAAGACGTTGTTTCCCATACAACAATGTATTTATTTATAAGCAGTAACTTACCCCTTTTCTTCTGTTCATTAGCCATCGTGCTATTATATCGCAGAGAAACGAAATAAATTTTCACAAGATGATTATTTTCATGAAAATTACATAGAGCTAGTGCATAGGTCTTAGCCTAGGTAGCTAGTGCATAAGTTAGTTTTTTCTATTACATAATTATGTATTTTACGTAAGCTCTTTAAAATAATAATAATATCCAAATTTTGTGTTCAAACTGGAATGAACGAAGGGTATGCCAGACATTTCTGCGGCAGCCTGTTCTACGCACCGGAGCGACCCGTTATTCGACGGCCAAGAGCTGCCAAAAACACTTTCAAGGAAGAAGGAAAGTATGTATATGTGTGGGTCACATTTTTTGTATTTTCGTTTTTTTTTTTACGGTCGCTGGGAGCAACATATTTCGGCGCAACTGCTCACGATTCTTCTCAACCGCGCCGGCATTGAACTCAACCCCGGTCCGTGGATCTGCTGCGTTTGCAACAAGACTCTGCATTCAAATGCCACTTCAATAAAGTGCAACTGTTGTGACGAGTGCTGTCATCAAAGGAGCTGCTCTGGACTGAGTCACCACAGACAATGGAACCCAACCTCCACAGCTGGTCTATGTAGAAACAGGGGACAGCATGCATCTACGTTGATAAACAATTCTAACACACCACCTGTTAGCATACAAACGAGTGACTCGGGTAAATAATAGTTCCACCCGTACAAACCACAGGTGGCACACCCTAACGCCTGCACAACCCGTCGCCAACTTTACCAGCCTATCCATAGTTGAGCTCAACATCAACGGGCTGCAGCGTAAAATTACCGAACTCTTCGCATTCATGGGCAGGCATCCCATGTACCCTGTGGGTACTAATAGAATTCCCACAGTGCTCCGAGCTTATCAGTATAAAGACGGCGCGGATAAGAGGTGCATGCTAGCGACTGAAAATCCGAAAAGTAGATATGCTATTGAAACGTCAACAAGGCATATAAAGGCTAGATATGTTGACGCGCTCACGCCCCTGGAGGGGCCAAGGCAATTAACAACCTCGATAATGATGCCAGAGGAGTTACTATAGCGGAACAAATAGATACATCCGACTTTTGCCCGTTAAACAACGACGTTCTCATTCCCATTTGCGTTGCAAGAACATGTTCTTGTTCCCCCGGCATCTCAATAGCAACCGCAGGCCTCGTTAATGTGGCCCAATAGGAATCCGTCGTTACGCTATCATTTGACCGTCGCACTTTCTTAAATCACAATAAAGCCAACTGGGACGGCTTCAAAGAGTACACCAATGCGGCGTTTCTTGCCCTACCCACGCCAACGGACGTAGGTGTAGTCGAACTCAAGCTAAGGCAAATTATTTAGAAAGCAGCGGCTAAGTTTATACCTGCTAGTTTTGGGCTAGCTTCCCCACTTTGGCAGCACCACTGGCAAATAAACGCGACCGTATACGCAGCACTAACCCGGACAATCCTAGGATCAAGGATTTAAGGCTTGAGATTCAAAAGCAGGTGGCTGAGCATAGGTGACCAAAATGGAGCGCTTATCTAAGCAATTGAAACTTAACAACCGGCATAAGTAAACTATGCTCCACCGTAAGAGCCCTTACCGATCTCTGGAAGCAAAAAGGGAAAGTTGCCATTCATTCATTCATAGTGGTTATCAGTGACGTGTGGTAGTGAGAAAAACGTAAAGTGGCGTGAAATATCAAGCAAAATGGACTGTTAAGAAGTGCGAGGTTATGAAAGTGCGAAACGGGAAATTTCGCATTTTCCATTAATTTTCCGGCAATTTGGCTAATGTGAATGGTGCAGCACTACCCTGGGACTAATCCTCGGGCCGGTGAATTCAGCAGAAACTCCCGTAAGTGCCCCAAAAATACCTGTAAAGTGGTTGTCGAATGACAACATTCCAGATAATTTCCGGTCTTTTCATCGGAATTCATAAGGTACATAAGTATAAGTTTTCTTTATGTTAATATTTTAGTGGATTGATGCACCCGAAAATGCGGGTCTTGAACACGTTGTTCACGAGCCAGACGAAAGTTTCACTGCAGCTGACAGGACTAGATGCCTGGCGGTGAAAATTTCGTTGTGGTCAAGATTCGCATTTCGGGGCGCTTCACTCTACTGAAATATTAGCACAACAAAAAAACGTATATTTACCCTATCAATACCGATGAAAAGGCCGGAAATTACTTGGAATGTTGTCAATTGACAACCACTTTACAGTCGCTTTTTGGGACACTTCCGGGAGTTTCCGCTGAATTCACCGGCCCGAGGATTGGTCTCAGGCTGCATCATTCACATTAGCCAAATTGCCGGAAAATTAATAAAAAATGCGAAATATCCGATTTCGCACTTTCATAACCACACTTATGCCTCGCGCACATTCGAACAGTTCATTTTGGTCGGTAGTTCACGGCACCTTGCGATTTTTTCATTTTCACATGTCACTGACAAGCACCACTTTCAATTGCATTTAAAATCGTGACACTAAACTTATTTTTACGCACGAAAATCGCGAAATTTCAAGAGGTCGACCACGCGCGTTCTTCACTTTGTTTACATATGGTTCACTGCTTGTCATGATGTCATTGCTTCGACAGTCCGGCCCGTTTAGTAAAGATGGCAGTGAGCGATGGCGGAATTTCAATGTGTGCAGGTGAGTGGTTTTCTACAGTTTGGCGTGTATATTAAGATGGTAGCGATATTAGCCGTCATTTCAGTTGCAGAAAAGATTTCGTTTTGTCGAGTGATTACAAACACATGAACGCTGGAACATGGACGCTTTCTCGAATTACTGAAGGGATAAGCTAACGAGTTCGAATTATCCAAAAATCCGAATTATCGTGGTTCGAATTAAGGAGGAGCGAATGGCCTTGTTTATGCCGCGGAACTATCTTCGAGGATTAACTAATTCGAGCTAACTCTCGACGACATTAACATGTCGCACTAGCTAGTTTTGGTACCAATTTTAGCTCCACTTGCTATGCAGAACTGAACTGAAAAATTAGGACTACGTGGTGTTGCTGTCTTCGCTAATGGTGTTGTTGAAAATTATATTTTATTTGTTATAGAAATACCTCATCCTTTCCTGAAACCCTGCATTCGTTTCATCCTTTGATTGTAGCGGTAGAAACGCGTTTTTATTAGGAGGCTGTCACCGCAGTCACAAACCAACAGCTGACATCTTTCATGTTTAGTACCTCTTCCTATGGTCGGCATAAACACACCACGAACAAGTACTAGCACTAAAACAATTTAGTTAAATCGCCTTTTAGTTCCACGGCATAAACGTGGCCACTGTAATTAAATCTCTGTCACAATAAATCCGAATCAGTTCACTCGTAGCAACATATTCAATATGTAAGTATATACACAGTCCACGACTACTCACTATGTACTACGTACCTTGTCATATTTGCTTTTCCCGCATATCTTATATATTTGATGAAGGTAACCGAAAAAAAAATCTGAAAGGAAATCCAAGTGGTCGTCAGTTATATTGCACTCTTTTCTCGAGAGGCCATGCGTTGAATCTGGTCTACCCTTAACTTATCCTTTTGAGAACTATTCGACCAACCACAAATATGTTTTTGTATGAGCCAAATTCAAAAATACACACCAGTATATGTATTATATGTTTACACGTCATTGGACCATTTTATGGACTATCTATGATGAAATATTCGGGATAGGATGGATACAAAAAATAGTTGTGGTAAAATAAAATTTCAAGAGGAATTTACTTACATATTTTATTACACTCTATCCATACATACTATAAAAAGGATGAATAATTGCAGTATGGACATTAAAGGATGTGAATGAAAGAAAACGGTGTGATAGCTCTAGCTATCTGTGCTCCTTCATGCGATATAGTTGGGGTGTCAATAATTTTTATAACTTGAATCCAGTGGTCAACTGAATAGTTTAAACATTACGTGCTCCAAAGGGGCAAATAAATCCTTTATTTAGTCGAGTTTGATTCTCACCTCAAGGTATACAGGTGCGTCTACTGCGAGGGGAGCTGCAACAACTTCGCAGTGGTGAGTCGAAACCAGGAAGGCGAATCAGTCCTTGAAACCGAGCTGAAAATGGGTCATCCACACATGGAACCTCTAGACCCAATATTTAATGTAATACATAAATATTTGCCATTGTTGACACAAAACTGTCCCAACCAATGCAACTAATCGATATGGCAAAAGCCGTCACCGGTGGTGCCCAAAGAAGCTATCAACAAACTCCTCTTCTATGTCCTCCTTGGCCATGATATCTCTTATGACTGTTTTGTCTAGCTAGAGCATTGGCCCTATTAGACCGATTCCGGAAATACACATATTGGTAAGGTTTGGCCTCAACTGCAAAGGTAGCTGGAAAAACATCGCAGTGGCGAGTGAGATTTTGCCAAGAATAGCTAACTCATGCCAATTCTTTAGCGTATTCGCGTAATATACAGTAGACCCGCTTGTCGCGACAGTCCGCTGCTTTTTAGCAACTTTTCGGGAGACCTCAGCGGATCTACTTCTCTTCGATATGTAAGTCTCATCTGGACACCCGTCAGTCATATTGATAACCTACGCAAGTGGCTCTTTTTGCTTATCCGTCAGGCTTTCAGCGGGGATATTTTCCAGAAAGCTGCGGAGTCGAAGGGGGGCAAAGACCTTTTCCATAGTCCTCCGCGTGGGCGCCCCCTGGTAACGGCAGTGTATCAATTCGCTGACGGCCAATGTCTTAGCGATAAGACAGTTTGGAAAAGGCAGATAGCTGTAGCCTGAATGGCTGACGAACACCTAAGCGTCTCAGGTCTAGTAGGATGGAATGACTTGCGTAGTTGGACCTGCTACATAGTTGTGTGGGCTCCAGCACGTTTATTAAACCATCTGAAGCAGCTATCTCCGAGGCCATCCCCCGAATGGGGTCAAGCGACGTGCTGACAACTCGTCCTTGTAAAAACCACTCCATGTCAAGAAACCTGGAACAAAAGCCTCGGATTGGACGGATCAACAACGACGACAACGCAAACGAATAAAGGATTATTATTATTCTTTCGGATCCTGGAATGTACGCTCCCTGAACAAACCGGGGGCCGAGAAGGCCCTCCTTCAACAGGTCGAAAAGTACAAACTGAGCATTACTGCAGTCCAGGAAACAAATTGGCTTGGCAGCGAGATTAATGACAAGAAATCGCACACAATTTTTACAAGTGGCAAACCATCGGGCCGCAAGGAGTTTGGAGTAGCATTTATAGTGAACAATCACCTCAAACCGCATATTACTGACTTCAAACCCATAAATGAACGGCTGTGTGCGATTCGCATCAAGACTCGATTTTTCAATCTCTGGCTCATCAATGTGCTTGCCCCCACTGAAGTTAAAGAAGACGCAGTAAAAGACGAGTTCTACGCCCGCCTTGAAACTCTCTTCGACTCACTTCCAACAAACGACGTCAAATTGCTGCTGGGAGACTTTAACGCGAAAGTCGGGAATGAAAGTTGGCATCGGGGGACCTCTGGAGGCCACAGCCTCCATGAAGAATGTAACGATAACGGCCAGCGACTTATCGACTTCGCCTGCAGCAGGAATCTAGTCGTAAGCTCTACGTGTTTCCCGCATCGACGCATTCACCAGCAGACCTGGAAGTCTCCAGACGCACATACCGTCAAGCAAATTGACCACGTCCTCATTTGCAGGAGATGGGCGTCTAGTGTCATGGATGTCCGCTCCTATCGAGGAGCAAACTGCGACTCAGATCATCACTTGGTGAAGACGACCTACAGATGTAGAATCTCCTCAGTGCACCAGTCAAGAATCAGCCCTCCCAAAATCTTTGCGGTTGATAAGCGCTTGAGTGATGCTACAGCGGTGGCGTATACTACCGCCCTTGAGGAAAAACTATCACCTATGCTACACAACATCAGCAACACAGGCGTCCATGGGTTCTGGGAAGAACTCAAGGGTACCATCAAGGATGTCGCAGAGAAGGTCGTGGGATATAAAGCCCGGCGAGCGCGAAATGACTGGTTCGACGAAGAATGCAAAAATTCACTTGACGCGAAAAACGAGGCCTACAGACAATGGATTCAACGAGGAACCAGAGCCAGAAGAGAAAAATATGACGAGCTACGGCGAATATCGAATAGAATAATTAGACGTAAGAAACGTAAATACTTTGACGAGCAGTTGCTGAACATAAACGAAAACTTAACTAATAGGAACACCAGACAAGCGTACAAACTAGTAAATACAATTAAGAACGGCTACCAACCCAGGACTAGCCTTTGTAAGGACAAGGATGGAAACATCATCAGCGACACCGATGGTATTAACAAACGATGGGCCTCTTATTTTGAAGAGCTTCTAAACCGACCATCTAACATCCCCACACAGGAAGCTCTCGACGATATTGTTGATCTAGGCCCACCCATTCAACCCCCGACAGTAGAGGAAGTTGATCTCGCGTTGCGGTCACTAAAACGAAATAAGGCGCCGGGCGCTGACGAGATTCCAGCTGAACTGCTAAGATTCGGTGGAACGAGTCTAGTTGATGCCATACATCAATTACTCCTGCGAGTATGGGAGAACGAGGAGATCCCAGACGATTGGCGCAGAAGCATCATCTGTCCAATTCATAAAAAGGGAGATAAACTGCGGTGTGAGAATTACAGGGGCATCTCACTAGTTTGTACGTCCTATAAAATTTTGACGAAAATACTGGAAAATAGAATAAAACCGTACGCAGAACGAGTCATTGGCGAATATCAAAGCGGTTTCAGACCTGGTCGCTCCACAACCGATCAGCTCTTCTCAGTCAAACTGATACTCCAGAGGTGCTGGGAATACAACGTAAACGTATACCAAATCTTTGTCGACTTCAAGCAGGCATACGACAGTATCGATCGTGGAGTACTGTACAACATCATGCTGCAATTTGGTATACCAGCAAAATTAGTGCGACTGACAAAGATGACGATGACCAACTCCGTCTCACAAGTCAGGATCCAGAATAGACTTACTGATCTATTTGAAACACGCACTGGTTTGAAACAGGGCGATGGACTGGCACCGACGCTCTTCAACCTACCACTGGAATACGTTATTCGGGCCATGAATATGGACAACAGCAAGACGCTACTCATCAAGTCGACACAATTAGCAGCGTACGCCGACGACATCAACATCATGTCCCGAAGATTGGCTGACGCAGAAGAACTTCTGCATACGCTCGATACCGCTGCAAAGGAAGTTGGATTACGTATTAACGAGGGTAAAACTAAAATAATGATGCAATCGGTGACAAGGACACCTGCACAACCGAGCATCAACGTGGGGGACCTCAACATCGAGTTCGTGAGCAACTTCATCTACCTGGGTTGCAACCTGTCAAGGGACGCCAACGAAACTGACGAAATCAAGCGACGGATACAGTTAGCTAATAAGACTTTTTTCTCGGTTCTCCCCATAATGAAATCGAAACATGTGCACAGAAACACGAAGCTCCGCGTGTACAAAACCATTATACGACCAGTGCTATGCTATGGCTGCGAAGCATGGACCCTAACTCAAGCCTCCGAAAACATGCTAGACACTTTCGAACGTAAGGTTCTACGGCGAATTTTCGGGGCTGTTTGCGATCGAGATGGATGGCGCATCCGGTACAATCATGAGTTGTCTGAAATGTACAATGAGCTGCAAGTCTCGAAAATCGTCAAACTGCAGCGGCTTCAATGGGCAGGGCATGTACAAAGAATGGACGATGATCGCATGCCTAAGAGAGTAATGAATGCAGAACGAGTCGACGGAGCGAGACTGCGAGGACGACCGAGATCTCGTTGGGAGAGCTCAGTAGGTGTGGACGCCGCGCAGCTGCTGGGCTCCCAAAATTGGAGGACGCGGTCACGTGATCGAGATAATTGGAGGACAATGATCCAGGCGGCCAAGGCCCGACGTCGGGCTGTCGCGCCACGATGATGATGATGCGGAGTCGAACAGCAGTTCACCTCTCACTATAGCGGGCTTTAGTTTGAGGCGGGTCCACGTCTGCAGACCCTACACTTCCTTGGTGTGGTGTCACATCACAGCTCAGGCCAGGTTTTTCCAAAGCCAAGATTGCGGGTGATCCCTTCGAGACAGCATCGTATTGTCGTACACTTAACGATCGGCTGAAATCTGTAACACGCGCCGGACAAGGTTTAGCCAGAGTCCGTTGAGCAGGTTTTTCTGCGGGCCGACTATCACACTTTATCCCCGATGGACCAGGTTTATCCAGAGTTAATCCAGGTTTGCCACCGAGTGAGACAGCACATTAGCCCTCGTCAGGGCTCGGCTTAGCCCATTTCCTAGTAGCTGGTTCGCCATTAGCTATAACGTCATCCTTCACCTCGCTGAGCCTGGCTTAGCCAGGATCTGTTCGGCGAGATGGCTAATTGCTGGCAGCCTTCTTGAGCTCATATGGAGAATAGCGACTTTATGAGCCGGAAAACTCGAAAACAGAGATATTCTTCACTGACGGCTTTCCCGATATGTGAAAGATATGATGTCGGCTATCTGCAAACCATACACACGTTCGCCGCGGCACGGCGACGTAAAAAAAAAAAAACAAAAAATATATATACTCTGCTATACCTCCGGAGCCTCCTTTAAGGTGTTACATATTTTCGTCGTGACAAAAACAATATACCCTTTACTATAAGTCTAGGGTATGAACAAAGTATCTACACTGTATGCAGATACATCAGAACATGGATATGTCTTTGGCTACCGACTGCGTGCTGTTGTGTTGAAGATATCGACGTAAGTTTTATAAAGATCCCAGTATAGTTATACTGGATGAAATCATTGGACAAAACACGTCCCACGTTTTCGGTAGGCATAAGACATATCCATGTACCGATGTATCTGCATGCAGTGTAGATACTTTGTATCATTTTCAAGACATACCGTCCCGCATAGTGTACACGAGAATACAAATTAACCCAACCGTTGCACCGTGTGTGGATCAAGCGATCATACACTCTACATACTGTGTATGCGCCTGTGCTTTGTTAGTACGTAAATCCACGATCGATCGCGTCAAGCCGCGGTCTAGCTAAACACACTTACTATTAGATACTTATAGTACTCGTCTAAGTCTAAAGACGGTAAGTGCGACAACACAATTTTATTGCATTAACGTTTACGTTAACCGCACTGCACAAACTGCATCATTTGCACTATTCTCCTCACTAAATCAGAATTGTGCACTGTTAGTTGATATATCATCGATCGTGATAGTACGCGGTATGAGCGATACAAGTACGGTCGTAAGTTCCTTACATCTCACGGGAAAAACACGTTGGTGACCTTGGTGACACTGATTTCAGTCGGCTGGTTGGGATTGGCCATCACAAGAAAGGGGTGGATCCGCCGCGGAAGTGTAGTCCAAGGTCCGTAGAGCAAGCATCTCTTTCGCACTGTCGCCGATGGCGAAGCAACATCCATCCGTTGAACTTCTTCGACTCTACCGTCTCTCCATTGGGTGCATACGAGTGTGTGTGTATGTGTGTGTGTGTGTGTGTGTGTGTGTGTGAAGTTGAAGCTATTTCCCGACCTACCCCAACGATTTTCTTATTGAGTCAGGTTAGTGACGTAATTGATGAAAACAAAAAGATTGGTGTGAAGGAGAAGCCATAGCGCTGTGCACGAGTGAGGGAGACAAGTTGTCTGGATGTGGCTGGTGTTGTGAGCAGATTTGAATCACGAGAGGATGGCAGTTGGATGATATTGACTTGCGTTATGGGTGCCTGGTTGTTTAGTCAGTTCATGACGCGATGTTTTTCGATTTTCGTGAGTTCCCTTTGATGACTGACTCGGATTGACTGAGGATCGGCCACTACATTCATATAACTCGGAAAAATTTTCAATGGGCTTGTTTCCTCTTCTGACCCCCGAGTAGAAAAACAGACATTTCGTGTGACGGACAGATTTTTAGGATGACCCCCAGCTATAAGACATATCCATGTCAAAAAGACAGATCTCGATACACTGCACTCGTCATTTCAACTCGCACCGGGGCTTTAACACGTCGCATTCAATTCGAGCAATCACGGTGGTAGATGACAGCAGTCATCTCCGATGGCCAACGACCTCCACAGACACTGCCACTATAACTCTCACAATTTATCAGATGCGCGCACTGTTACCACCAACGGTTTACGTTGCACTATCATTCCGTCAACGAAGAAATCCAAGGAGAAACTGACCAAAAAAAGGCTGTAATTCACTCAGATTTAAGCATTGCGGACACCAATTGGAAGGTGAGACACGGCTTGGAATGATGTCGGCTATCTGAAAACGGCAGAATACGAGTACATTCACCATGGCACGGCGACATAAAATCGAACCAAAACAAATCTCGGTACACTACTCTCCTACGCTACAACTTGCACCAGGGCTTCAGACTCGACACGAATTTTTGGTTAGTCAATCCATAATTTGAGAACTTACTACTTTGCCTTAACCCCTAGCGGGGCATAGCGCGTCAACTACTCCTGCGCGCCATCGTACTCTGTTCTGGGCAATGGGGCGCAACTCCCCAAAAGACTTACCCAGTACCTGACACTCCTTTGCCACAGATCGACGCCATGTGATTCGAGGACCCCCTCTTGGTCGGCCTTGGTTGGAAATGGGGTTCCATTTCATGGCATGCAAAGCAATGCAGTTATCACTCTTCCGCAATGTGTGACCTATCCACTGCCATTTTCGCCTGCGTATCAATTCGTCGATTGGCATCTGACCCGTACGCCGACTTAGCTCTTCATTTGATATTGTTTCGGGCCAGAAAATTCTTAAAATTCGACGAAGACATGAGTTGACGAAAACTTGCAGCTTTCTGGTAACTCCTACGGAAACTTTCCATGTACTGCTCCCATACAAAAGCACTGATAGAACCAGGGAGCGAAACAGGCCCAGCTTGGTCTTGATGCTGAGATAACTGCTCTGCCAGATTTTGGATAGCATGCCGTATGCGCGTTTAGCCTGGTTGATACGACGAGCGATGTCCTGCTCCGTACCACCATTTTCGGTAACAATGCTACCCAGGTAGACGAAGTTGTCCACCTTCTCCACAGGCTGCCCATTAATATTGATGGCAATAGGTGTCGGATTTCTTTTTCGCAACGGCGGGCTAAGAACTTTGGTCTTGTTGGTATTAATCTTTAGCCCAACCTTGCTTGCCTCCCTCTCGAGATCTAACGCCATTGCGGACAGATCCATGATTTTGTGGGAGAGTAGGCATATGTCGTCAGCGTAGTCAAGATGTTGTAGATAAGATGTCAAAGTCCATTGAATTCCTCTGTCGAGTTCGGAAAGGGCTGCATGCAACACATCGCCGATCACAATGAGGAATAGGATCGGTGAGAGGATGCACCCCTGCCGAACTCCACTGCGAATCTCAAAGTCCCCCGACACCTTACCTTTATGCAGAACGCGACATTTCGCGCCGTCATAGGTTGCCTTAATAATAGCCACAAGCTTCTCAGGGATGCCTCTCCTGCGCAAGGCCGCCCATATAGAATCCCGGTTCACACTATCGAAAGCCTTTTCGAAATCGATGAAAAGCAAGTGAAGCGGAGAATCGTATTCAGCGCATTGTTCGATGATGATTCGCAAGGTGTTAATGTGATCGACACAGGAGAATCCGGATCGAAAGCCAGCCTGCTCTTCATCAATTGTGCTTTCTAAGTGGGCCTTTAGTCTTTCCAGGACGATTTTAGCTATTATCTTGGCAACGGCAGGAAGCACACAAATGCCTCTCCAATTATTACAGTCTGTGAGACTACCCTTCTTTGGAAGTTTGATGATCAAACCTTCCTTCCACTCAGTGGGAAAGGTCTCTGTATTCCACGCTTTATCAACAAGTGGGTGCAGCAAATCGGCAGTTACGCTTGGCGCTGCTTGATAAAGTTCGGCAGGGATGCCGTCAAGTCCGGCGGCCTTTCCTCGTTTTAGTGCAATAATTGCAGTGACTATTTCCTCTTTAGTCGGGGCAGTGGACCGTATACGCACATTTTGATGGTTAGCTAAATTATCTATATGAGGGGGAACTTCACCAGAGGTTACACGGTTCAAGACCGCGGCGAAGTGTTCTTTCCACCGCCTCATTTGATCTTCTTCCAAGATAAGTAGCTTTCCATCACTATCTTTCACCGGATGTTGGCAGGAGTTACGACCACCTGTAAACTCCTTGATGACACCGTATACGGCGTTTAAGTTGTTACTTCTAGCGGCTTCTTCTGCTGACGCCAAAAGAGAATTGGCATAAACTCTTTTATCGCGTCGCACACTACGCTGAACTTCTCGAGCTTTCTGACGGTAATGGAGTTCGATGCTGCTTCGATTGTCGTCTGATGCTGCAGCCAAACGAACTTTCAGCTCCTTTCTTTCAACAATCCGCTGCCATGAAACGTCGGACATCCAGGGCTTATTCCGGCAATCCGGGTTTGGGCCAAGGATGGTATTTGCGCTATCAATGTACGCATTTTTTATGGCATCCAGTTTTCGTTTATGTCACTATTTGGGTGACTAGTTATCTCAGCCGCTTTTTGCGCAAGATGGTCATTATATTGTTGTAAGACAGCTGGATTTTTTAGTCGAGCGGTGTTGAATTTGCGGGGCCTGGATCTTTCGTCGCTGGGGCGGCGCACGGCTGCAATACGCAATCGAACATTAGCGATCATAAGATAATGGTCTCTTCCCATCCCAATATCGGCACCCTTCTTGTTTCGCACGTCCAGGAGGCAACTCTTGAATCTTTTACTAATGGCAAAATGGTCGATTTGATTTTGTGTTCTGCGCCGATCAACAGAGGACCAACTGATTTTGTGGTGGTCCTTATGCTCAAACATAGTACCACCGATGAAGAGACTGTGAAAGTTGCAGAACTCTACAAATCTTTCACCGTTGTCATTACGATCACCAAGACCGTGTCTCCCCATCACATGTCTGAGCCCATAGTTATCAGCGCCAACTTTCGCATTCAAATCACCCATAACCATTATAATGTCACCTTTAGGTGTTCTGCTCTGAACGGCATTTAGTTCTTCGTAGAAGGAGTCTTTTGCCAAGACATTGTCGGGTTCAGTAGGGGCATAACATTGTATTAGTGAGATGTTCCTCATTTTGGTCCGGAACCTGGCGGTCAAGACCCTGTCAGGGACCGGTTCCCAGGATAAGAGACAGTTTCGCGCGGCTCTGGTTAAAAGGAGCCCCACACCTGACTCACGACGACTACCGGTAGCTTTACCGGAGTACAACATTACAGTGCTGCCCGTTGGAGAGATGAATTCTCCGCTGTTCCACCATCTTATCTCACTAACTCCTAAGATATTTAATTTGTACCTCAGAAATTCACTCTCTAATTGAAGAAATCGTGCGTTCTGGGGACCTTCTGATCCATTGTCCAGGAGAGTACGCACATTCCAGAATCCAATCTTTGTCATTGTACGATAGCTAAATGTCGTAACCGTTGAGTCAGCCCTTATCCGAGGCATAGTTGACGTTTCGTTAGCATATAAAGATTTCGGATAGTGCAAGTTGCTGGCATACACATCCTGTCCTTTAATTGTCGGTTTTAACGACAGGCCCTCAAAGGGAAAGGCCGTGGTATTTTTTTTCACACCCCACACCACAGGGGTACCTCAACCAAATCATCGCACCGCCATCACTGGCGGCTTGACGTTGGTTGGCAATGGTCAGTGACCACTGCCGTTCCAGGGGGCGCCCACGCGGAGGACTATGGAAGAGGAGTTTTTGCCCCCCCACTGAAAACTCCAAAATTGCGAAACTCTTCTTTTTAAGGATGAGAAACTATCTAATGGATTTGAAAATGGAAACTTGCAAATAAGAACCAAACCTTTCATTGCCATAATAACGAACTCTCTTCAAATATATGTAGTTTGTATTTTACTAATATATATATATATTTTTTTTTATATGATATTGCTTAATAAATTAATTTCTTATTTACATGATTTAACAACATTTATTTACCTTTTTTTTTGTATATATTAGGATTAATAGTTTTTTATAATTTTTGTTGTGATTTTCTTTGGTTAGTATTTCATTTTGTTCTGTCATTTATTTTTTTAATTATCAGAAAACAAAACAGAGATAGACAGACAGACAGGTACAAACGCAATACATTTTTAGTAGATTATTGGAAAGCTTCATTTAGGTGGATAGGTTTCATTATTCTGCTTGAGTCAACAACATTGATTAGATTAAAATTTCCTTTCACAATCGTATTCTCTCTCCTGTTTTTCTCTTTTGTTTTTAAAAATTCGATACATTTTTAGCATTTAATGTATATTCAGAAATCAAATATAGACTTGTATTGAATTTCGTTGACAAATTAAATAATTAGATCCAATTTTCGGAAGATATCAATTCGAATATGTGTATGATGATAATATTATCATTACTATTTTTTTTAAATGTACTTATTTCACGGAATCTTAAATTTACATTTACATTGTTTGTGGGTTAGCTGCAATAGTATATATATTATGTGTAGTAGCCTCTTGAAACATTTTCATACATACATTTTATTTTTAATTTTTTTTATTTGTTTGGAGTTGAAATTTTTTATTTTGGAATTAATTTCACTTTTTTTTTTTTAATTGGGAAAAAAATTATATTATAAAAAAAAGTATTTAAAGCAATGTATTCAAATATCACTATGGGGAACATCCATCAGAGTACGGGAGTTAATTATTATATTAATGTAAAATTTCAGGAAGACAAACAAACAACAAGCGCTTCAATATTTTATATTGTAGAATGCTGAGTCATTGATCTTCTGATTTTACAATTACTGTGTCTTCCGTATGATTTTGTGAAAAATTGCAACTAGAACAAAAAACCTATAAGGCTACGTTAAAATTATAATTTCATACTTCTGAGGACGTTAAACTAAAAACTAAAATTAAGCATAAAATACTGGTACCCACTGCATTAAACATTTATAACATAATTTTTTCCAATTTCGCGAATAAGTGATAAATTTAATTGTTCTTGATCCCAGCCGAAAACGAGCCAAACTCACCGAATTAAATCGATTAAAATATTCTTTCCTAATTAATACACATTATTTGATAGTTTTACAAAAAAAAATAAAAAAATTGTCCGCCAAAATTATTGGGTAGGACACGAAACGTCGACTATTAAAATCTCGATTAATAAAATCCCGATTTCGAAATATCGACTACAAATATCTCGACTGCATTATAATCTCGACAGGTGAATATCTAGTCTTATCAAAATCTCGATTTTTAAAATATCGCCAATCAATCAAAAAGTCATGTCTCCGAAGTCGGTGGCCGACTTTGAAAATATAATTTTTTGATTCGTTGTACATACGTTACATTTTGATTTGGCGTTGTTCATACTTTTCACACGCACACACAAGAGACTTCATATTGTGAATCAACAGTCTCTTGTGTGTGCTATGCGTTTAAGGGATTGCAACCCTCAGTATTGCACGAAAATGAATGCTCGCTCGCTTCGATCGCTCTGGATGCAACAGTCTCTTATGTGGGCTGCGCTCTTAAGGGATCGTAACACTCAGGAATTGTCATTGTCCCTTTTGATGGAGACTAGTCGAGATTAGTCAAGATTAGTCGAGATTATCGAGATTTTTGTCTGTCGGTGTTTTCATCAGTGGAGATATTTTGTAGTCGAGATTTTCTCAAGTTGAGATTTTGAAATATTTTTCCATAAAAAAAATCTCGACTTTGGTAATGGAGATTTCAAAAGTCGACGTTTCTTACCGCTCCCAAATTATTTTGTCCTCAATGAGAAATATTTAATTTTATATTTTACTTTATTTATATCCATCTTCATATTGTTTGTTCTTTTCTTTTTTATATTTCGATATCTTATAAATCTCATTTGTGTGTTTGTGTGTGTGTGTGTTTCTTTTTATACATTTACATTAAGTCATGGCGACAAATTATTTGTTCGTAAATCGATTTTTATGCAAGCTGTATAAATATCGAATTTGATAGTCGTCATTGTTGTCGTTGTTGCGATTATTGTTGGGGTTCTTCTGGTGGCGATTGTTGTTGTTCTCTTTGTTGTTGGTAGTGGTGTCCATGATGCTATAGAAGTCCTCCTTTGGCTCGTCCTCATCGTTTCTCATATTCATGTCGTTTCGATTGATGTTCTCCAAATCATTGGTATTCTCAACGGGAACTTGTCGCAAGAAGTCGAGAAAGTCGCGAGAGTTGCTACGCTTACCGACATTTTTAAGAATGGCTCGATTTATTTCCACCTGTTGATAAAATATAAAAGAAGAATGTGGAATAGAATGAATTATATTTATTTTACAGCTGGGTGAATGCTAAGGCCAAAAAGTAGAAACCCGAGCTTGAGCAAGCTTAAAAATCTGCTCAGCTGCAACGGTCTGCTTCAGGGAACGCCACATCGAAACTCTCCAAGCGACCGGCGAGTGCCGTACACTCGCAGAGGATGTGCTGAGAGATCTCACCATCGCTCTCGCAAAAACAACAATCGGGATCAGAGACAATACCCATTCTGTGCAAGTGATTCCTCAGGGTTGATTGCCTTGAGAGGATCACTCTCACCCTGCATCTGCCGAAACCCATCAATTCCAGGCTATGAACTGAACGTTTGTGGAGCTAGTGACTCACACTTTTAATCCTATTGTCTCTGTGGGCTCGATGAGCCCATCGTCAGTCTTTATAAAGTTTGCTTAGACCTCGGCGTGTACTAGTGTGCTATCGTTCTTAAGTGCGGGTAAACCTGTCTTCCTGCCATAGAGAATTTCAAAGGTCCCAGGGCACTGTTAGTACGGTCGCCTATTTTGTCGTTGAGTTTAAGGGCTGTGCCCCTCATGTAAGTCCTGATAGGATCTGCCCAAAAGTCCCTATGTATGTCCGTATTTCTAACGTACCATGGGGCTTTAAAGATTCTCCGTAATGCTAGATTCTGACAAATTTGTAGTTTTTTAATGTTTGTGTACAGTAAAGTCGGTAGTATTGTCTGCTTGTATATGAGTGACCGGTTCTTGTCGCTAAGTCGTCTGGAGCCGGTAATGGGGTACAGGGCTTGGAGTGGTCCGTTACACTTCTGTCTACAGCGTTGCATATGTTCTGTCCAAGCCAGTGCTTTGTCAAATGTCAGTCCTAGATAGATGGCACTTTTTTCTACATATTTCAGTCTATTTCTTGTCCGTCTACTGTCAGATTGTCCGGTTGTTGCTGGAGTCGTCTCGTGATAAAAACCGCCTGACTCTTGTCCGCGTTCACCTGGATCTTTCATTTCTGGAAGTAATCCAAAAGTATGTCTATGGAGCAGCATGCTGGAGTCTCTACCCAGGGAAGTACAGGACCTGCTCCCAACCGACTACATCGTCACCATAGACGACTTCGAGCAACACTTCCCTCCTGGTTTCCCAACGAGGGGGGCAAAAACTCCTCTTCCATAGTCCTCCACGTGGGCGCCCCCTGGAACGGCAGTGGTCACAGACCATTGCCAACCAACGTCAAGCCGCCAGTGATGGCGGTACGATGATTTGGTTGAGGTACCCCTGTGGTGTGGGGTATGAAAAAAATACCACGGCCTTTCCCTTTGAGGGCCTGTCGTTAAAACCAACAATCAAAGGACAGGATGTGTATGCCAGCAATTTGCACTATCCGAAATCTTTATATGCTAACGAAACGTCAACTATGCCTCGGATAAGGACTGACTCAACGGTTACGACTTTTAGCTATCGTACAATGACAAAGATTGGATTCTGGAATGTGCGTACTCTCCTGGACAATGGATCAGAAGGTCCCCAGAACGCACGATTTCTTCAATTAGAGAGTGAATTTCTGAGGTACAAATTAAATATCTTAGGAGTTAGTGAGATAAGATGGTGGAACAGCGGAGAATTCATCTCTCCAACGGGCAGCACTGTAATGTTGTACTCCGGTAAAGCTACCGGTAGTCGTCGTGAGTCAGGTGTGGGGCTCCTTTTAACCAGAGCCGCACGAAACTGTCTCTTATCCTGGGAACCGGTCTCTGACAGGGTCTTGACCGCCAGGTTCCGGACCAAAATGAGGAACATCTCAATAATACAATGTTATGCCCCTACTGAACCCGACAATGTCTTGGCAAAAGACTCCTTCTACGAAGAACTAAACGCCGTTCAGAGCAGAACACCTAAAGGTGACATTATAATGGTTATGGGTGATTTGAATGCGAAAGTTGGCGCTGATAACTATGGGCTCAGACAAGGGATGGGGAGACACGGTCTTGGTGATCGTAATGACAACGGTGAAAGATTTGTAGAGTTCTGCAACTTTCACAGTCTCTTCATCGGTGGTACTATGTTTGAGCATAAGGACCACCACAAAATCAGTTGGTCCTCTGTTGATCGGCGCAGAACACAAAATCAGATCGACCATTTTGCCATTAGTAAAAGATTCAAGAGTTGCCTCCTGGACGTGCGAAACAAGAAGGGTGCCGATATTGGGATGGGAAGAGACCATTATCTTATGATCGCTAATGTTCGATTGCGTATTGCAGCCGTGCGCCGCCCCAGCGACGAAAAATCCAGGCCCCGCAAATTCAACACCGCTCGACTAAAAAATCCAGCTGTCTTACAACAATATAATGACCATCTTGCGTAAAAAGCGGCTGAGATAACTAGTCACCCAGATAGTGACATAAACGCAAACTGGGATGCAATAAAAAATGCGTACATTGATAGCGCAAATACCATCCTTGGCCCAAACCCGGATTGCCGGAATAAGCCCTGGATGTCCGACGCTTCATGGCAACGGATTGTTGAAAGAAAGGAGCTGAAAGTTCGTTTGGCTGCAGCATCAGACGACAATCGAAGCAGCATCGAACTCCTTTACCGTCAGAAAGCTCGAGAAGTTCAGCGTAGTGTGCGACGCGATAAAAGAGTTTATGCCAATTCTCTTTTAGCGTCAGCAGAAGAAGCCGCTAGAAGTAACAACTTAAACGCCGTATACGGTGTCATCAAGGAGTTTACAGGTGGTCGTAACTCCTGCCAACATCCGGTGAAAGATAGTGATGGAAAGCTACTTATCTTGGAAGAAGATCAAATGAGGCGGTGGAAAGAACACTTCGCCGCGGTCTTGAACCGTGTAACCTCTGGTGAAGTTCCCCCTCATATAGATAATTTAGCTAACCATCAAAATGTGCGTATACGGTCCACTGCCCCGACTAAAGAGGAAATAGTCACTGCAATTATTGCACTAAAACGAGGAAAGGCCGCCGGACTTGACGGCATCCCTGCCGAACTTTATCAAGCAGCGCCAAGCGTAACTGCCGATTTGCTGCACCCACTTGTTGATAAAGCGTGGAATACAGAGACCTTTCCCACTGAGTGGAAGGAAGGTTTGATCATCAAACTTCCAAAGAAGGGTAGCCTCACAGACTGTAATAATTGGAGAGGCATTTGTGTGCTTCCTGCCGTTGCCAAGATAATAGCTAAAATCGTCCTGGAAAGACTAAAGGCCCACTTAGAAAGCACAATTGATGAAGAGCAGGCTGGCTTTCGATCCGGATTCTCCTGTGTCGATCACATTAACACCTTGCGAATCATCATCGAGCAATGCGCTGAATACGATTCTCCGCTTCACTTGCTTTTCATCGATTTCGAAAAGGCTTTCGATAGTGTGAACCGGGATTCTATATGGGCGGCCTTGCGCAGGAGAGGCATCCCCGAGAAGCTTGTGGCTATTATTAAGGCAACCTCTGACGGCGCGAAATGTCGCGTTCTGCATAAAGGTAAGGTGTCGGGGGACTTTGAGATTCGCAGTGGAGTTCGGCTGGGGTGCATCCTCTCACCGATCCTATTCCTCATTGTGATCGGCGATGTGTTGCATGCAGCCCTATCCGGACTCGACAGAGGAATTCAATGGACTTTGACATCTTATCTACAACATTTTGACTACGCTGACGACATATGCCTACTCTCCCACAAAATCATGGATCTGTCCGCAATGGCGTTAGATCTCGAGAGGGAGGCAAGCAAGGTTGGGCTAAAGATTAACACCAACAAGACCAAGGTTCTTAGCCCGCCGTTGCGAAAAAGAAATCCGACACCTATTGCCATCAATATTAATGGGCGGCCTGTGGAGAAGGTGGACAACTTCGTCTACCTGGGTAGCATTGTTGCCGAAAATGGTGGTACGGAGCAGGACATCGCTCGTCGTATCAACCAGGCTAAACGCGCATACGGCATGCTATCCAAAATCTGGCAGAGCAGTTATCTCAGCATCAAGACCAAGCTGGGCCTGTTTCGCTCCCTGGTTCTATCAGTGCTTTTGTATGGGAGCAGTACATGGAAAGTTTCCGTAGGAGTTACCAGAAAGCTGCAAGTTTTCGTCAACTCATGTCTTCGTCGAATTTTAAGAATTTTCTGGCCCGAAACAATATCAAATGAAGAGCTAAGTCGGCGTACGGGTCAGATGCCAATCGACGAATTGATACGCAGGCGAAAATGGCAGTGGATAGGTCACACATTGCGGAAGAGTGATAACTGCATTGCTTTGCATGCCATGAAATGGAACCCCATTTCCAACCAAGGCCGACCAAGAGGGGGTCCTCGAATCACATGGCGTCGATCTGTGGCAAAGGAGTGTCAGGTACTGGGTAAGTCTTTTGGGGAGTTGCGCCCCATTGCCCAGAACAGAGTACGATGGCGCGCAGGAGTAGTTGACGCGCTATGCCCCGCTAGGGGTTAAGGCAAAGTAGTAAAAATGGCATGCGTTGACGGCGCGGGTATCTTTTCCGAACACCTCGGACTATCAAAGACCTTTTGTTGAGAGATACTGGCGACAAGGCAGGCGTATCGATGTCTAAAATGCACCTCTGTCATCACAAACAACGTCGCCATTTTCACCGACAGCCAAGCCGCGATTAAGTCTCAATCGTCAATTTCAATATCATCCAAATTAGTAAGACAATGCCGCATGGAGATGGCAGGATTGTCGCGCTCGGTGGCGGTCACCGCTCTACGATACTAATCTAGAGCTCGGAGATCAAATCTCGGCGTGATCAAAAACTGCCTGTGAGTACTAATAGAACTCTCACAGTGCTCCGAGCGCTCCGAGCTCGTCAGTATAAAGACGGCGCGGATAGGAGGTGCATGCTAGCAACTGCACTTCCGAAAAGTAAATATGCTATTGAAACGTCAACAAGGCATAGAAATGCTAGAGATGTTGACGCGCCCATGCCCCTGGAGAGAGGGGTCAAGGCAATTAGAGAGAGACAACTTCTCCCTTTTATGGATTCCGAGCCACAGGAAAATAGCGGGGTACGAGAAGGCGGAAGAACTGGCGAGACAGGGCTCCGTTCATCACGAGTCCTATGCGATAGGAATACACGCACCGCTTTAATGCTGCAAAGAGGGAGATCTATAGACTCTACCTGAAACGGGCTAGCGATAGATGGAACACGCTGACGACGAGCTCCACATCTAGAGCGCTATGGCCATCATACAACTTACTGAGAATAGCCCGATCGGGTGTGGCCAGGGTCACAGCCATTATAAAAGGGCACTGCCACTGCAAGGATGAGGCGGAAAAGGAAACCCTGATCCACTTTCTGTGTGAATGTCCGGCTCTAGCTAGAGCTAAGCCTCAACAACTGGGCGAAATATTTTTCGCTAACGTATCCGCCATCTCTTCGAAGACGATTGGGGAGATATTATGTTTTCTTAATTCGACGGGATGATTCTGAGAACCTTTAGCAACCACTATGGAAAACTTTGATAACCAAGGTATTGCCTGAAGAGGCGTGTGGTATTGAAACGGCGCACAATAGTGCTAATTGTGTCTTCTCGCAGCAGCGTATTGACAGCCACTTGAACAAACCAACCAATCCTACAAAAATGCTCAGAAATTGGCGAGCTAGTCGGCATGTATCTGACCGCACCATAAGGAATCCTGGAAAATCTAAAAAAAAACGCTCAACTCATCAGCACAGATTGATCCGAAAAATATGAAGGTGACGAAGCCACATCCTCCACCGGATTGCTTATAATTAGAAAGGCAAGTAAGTAAATTAGACAGAAAACTCAAAACGCTCAGGTCATGGCACTGATCAAATATCTCATGAGAGATCCTCTCGATTCGGTATTTGCGTGTATTCTCCAACTTTTGATAATATTTTCGCTGTCTTCATATTCAAAAATGCCAAAGGTTATTCTTCCTTCACCTTATTTGGAATATATTTTAAAAATGTCATTCAGCGATGCTTAGCTCGTTGCCATGAAGATGGCACCCTACAGAGTCTAACCCGGCACCGTACCATTAAATTTCCAAATTGTTGTTTTGAAGCCAAAAAGTTTGCTATGTTGCAAAGTACTCTTGACATAGTCTCCATTTCAATTCGAACATCCCGATAACTCCATAAAGCCATCAATTCTAAACATTAACCTGGAAATTTCCTCAAAGAGCTGTTTGCCTTCCATACACTCGTATATCTCAGACGGAATCGAAAAGCTCGGAAGCCTTTTTAAACAATATCCTGACTGCCGACAGAATAGTTCATTGAAGCCACAGAACGCTTGTAGCGCGGCTGAAAAAGTTGCAATCAATGGAAGGAAGTGAAAAGGATCTCATTGTGCAAAAGTTGTGTGTTTCTTTTCTGCCATCACTCCACATGTTTTTTTTTTCTTTTTCAATACAAAACTGTGTATAAATGAGGGTAAGCATCTTGTGCTTTTTATTTAACTTCTTTTTTCAGTCGAAAGAGAGTGAATGATTCGAAGAAAAGTTGAAAGTGTACCCCAAAACGGGACGAGATTGTATGGTGAAAAAGAAAAGAGCCATTATGTTGCTTCGGAGTACACTCGACAATTGGAGTTCAGCAGGTAATGTGGACATGGTGATGAGAAACAACAACAATACCAGCAAAACAACAACAAGTTGAAAAGACCACCTTTATGTTGGTGTGTCTAATTAAGTGACTCACCTGTTTTGTATTTTCTCTCATTTGCCTGCGAGCAATTTCCAACAGCAATCTTTGTCGTAAGACATCTAGAGGATTCACGATTGATAACGATGGCTTTGTTCTTTTCTCTAGCACGTAGTCCTCCTGGAAATAAATAACAGCTTGTTAGTTAGTTTTTTGAAATTTCAAAAAATTTATTTAATAAGATGTCTTATTTTATTTGTTTTTCTTCGTCTGAGATAAGCCGCAATTACTTTAGATTAGACGACGCGTCGTTAAGGTGATAAGTATTAGCCAAGAGGCGACTTAGTTTCGTTTTTTTTTTTTGGTGAAAAGTTTTTAATATAGTTTTTACCTTGGAACATAATAACGTTGACGATCTTAAGGTTTGAGAATCGCGTACTGTTTTTCAAATATTGGGTGTACAACTTTGCTTCCGCCGTTTTCCGACAGACAGCTGCATCGGTGAGGGCTGGTCAAAATATGTAGCTCAAAAGTGTCACAAAGTGAGTTTGGACGTCTGTGAACGTATCGACATTGTAACGGACCAAGTCGGACACATAAGTGTCTATTTTTGAATTTGTGTATTTTTCACAAATGTACTTAAGTTGGATTTACTTCAAATTATTTGCATTTGTGAAAGGTCGCTACAAATTCAAAAGTAGGCATTTATGTGTCAGAATAAACCGCTGCAACCAAATTCCAGGGGTGAGTAAATCACCTGATTGGTGAAGCATCTTTTTGGCGGGAAAAGTTTGTAGGAATGGTGGGGGGACGGCGAAAGAATGGAACGGGTGGAAGAGGTGGAACAGAGGAGTCCGACTTGAAACGCCGCCAAGCACGGGTGGACGACGTTACCGGGAGTAATAAAATACCGAAAAAAAAAGAAAAGAACGAAAATTTCGGACGAATTGAAAGGAGCGAAAGTGCTGATCTCCTGTATTATATAGGTGAAGCAATGTTTCTCGCTGGAAACTCGCGCAACAAAAATCGAACCGCGTCCAACTCTTTTTCATTTCGTTCGCTTTGAAATTAAAAAAAAAAAAGAAAATCGGTAACGAACGAATTGTCCCGGCCGTTTTATTTCTTTGTCTCTTCCGTGAACGCCCGCCAATTGTGCGACGACGACGAAAGAAAAGAGCACGGAATTCCGACCTCGAGTGTTCGTTAGTGCGAAAATCGTGTCGTAGCGAGAAGTGGATTGCGGCAGTAAGAAAAAAAAGTCGCCAAAGTTGGAAATTGCGTGCAAAATCCACCGACCAAACAGTGCTCAAAAAAGTATTCAGGCGGCGCGTTTCTCTTTTTGTAGTGTTAGTGGGTGTGTGACTAATTTTGGTCGACGATCCACCACCTGAACGGCGAGATCGCTCGCGGCTTGAAAGAAAGCATGTCTGCCGCCGTAATTTTTGACCCATGGTTGTGAATCAAGTGGGTGGAAAGCGTGTGACGTAGTGTACAATTTGCGAATTCTCGCCTGCCCCATGATACCCCAGCAAAACGATCGCCCAACCCTGTGATTTTTTTTTCTTATGTCGCCGAGTACTCGTGTTTCAAAGTCTCAAGTGAGTGCTTGAAGATCGCAGGTCTGCTGTCGGATAAATTGATTCGGTCGTTCGTCGGATCCTTTGAAGTTTTTTTGTCTCTCAGTTTTCCCCCGAAAAGAATACACAGTCTGGATTTTCTAAGTTTTCTTCTTTGATCCGGAAATGGTCGCGTGTCCGTTGATAGTTTTTGGCTCGTTTGGATGACAAAGAAGTGACTCTGCTGCGGATATCGATACCTTTTTTTTTCCCCTTGTGATGATAATTTTCCGTGCAATTGAAAAAGTGTGAAACGGGCGATGTTTTCAAAGGCCGTGGAAAAAGAAAGTTAGTTATAAAAATTCGTGTAGGGTAGAGCAGAACAACATACCACCTGGGGCACTGGTTTACCGCCCGGAACAACGACAAACACAACAACAACAGCATCTTCGTAGGATGACTTACCACTACTATTAATATTATATTTGCTTTTGTTTTTTTTTCACGGCTTACTCGACTTGATCAGTCATATTTTGTTTTTTTTCTGGTGTAAATTAGTTTAATATAACATTCATGGTAGCTGCTCCAGTTTCTCCGGTGGCCATCGAGGATGCTTGGGTAAGTAATAAATTAATAATATTTAAAGTTGGCTCCTTAACGTAACGTAGTCTTTAGGTTTTCTTTTGCTTTCTGTGGAGATTTTTCCTTGTATCCGTATCTTACTCCTTTTATATTTATTATTATATTGAAAGGAAGAACTCATTAATAATAATGTACTAATTGAAAAATCTGGGTTTTCCTTTACCGAACCCTCCCCAGACCTCTTTCAGGTTGGTGATGAGATGAGGTGAAAGGCCTCATCTCTGGTTCCGCAATGGGAGGCCCCTTTAACTTCTTCTTTTTCGGCCGAGGGGGCCTCAAGGTCGGGTTTTTTCTGCTTTATCTTTCAGAGGGTATAGAAGGCCGGGGTCCATCGCCATCTGGGCCCTGGAGCACAAAAGATGGCACCTGCGCTGGCTGATGCCACATTTCCTCTTTTTCCCAAATTTCACTCCCCCTTGTTTGTGATGTTTATCCCAGGCCTGTGATTCCCTTTAATATGTATGGACAGGGGCAACGAGCGGCGAAAACCCCGCCCACATCTCCCGAACTGAGCTGCAGCAAGCACAGGCCGCCGCTTAGCTCGTTGAGGGGCCAATTTTGGCAGCTGTCAGCTTTGGCAGCTGTCACTACCGGACCTTAACGGTCAAAATGGCTCCGTCCCCATTGACACCTTCGGGTGTCTCCAACGTCCTTTACAACATCTCCGCATTAGTAAAAGTTGTTCGCATTTTTAATAAGATTCGCGATTCAAGGCAAGTTCTCGTCATTTGCGGGAAGTTTTGATCTTCTTCTTCCATTTGAAAAAAACTGCATTTTAGGCTCATCGAATGCTCTCAGATACTTACGGTGAAAGGCCTCAAGGCCATGGGCATGATTCAGAAACAAGGAAATTGGGTTCCGTACGAGTTAAAACCGCGAGATATTGAACGGCGATTATTTGCATGCGAACAACTGCTTCAAAGGCAAAATCGGAAGGGATTTCTACATCGCATCGTAACCGGCGACGAAAATTGGGTTCGTTACGATAATCCCAAGCGCAGAAAGTCATGGGGAATGCCCGGACATGCCTCAACGTCGACGGCAAAACCGAATATTCACGGCGCCAAGGTTATGCTAGGGTTGGAAAAACATTTTTTTTTGTTCGGTTAATCGATAATCGTTAATCGATGACCCCCTTGTTCGACTATGATCGACTAGTGATGAAATTTGTTCGGTTACTCGATTATCGGTTAACCGATCTTTTTTCTTAAAAGGCTTATTTTAAAAGTTTTTGCGTCCGTGATCCCATCCCAGAGATAGGTACTTTCTGTATTACACAGTACATAACATAACATACTTGGAAGGTGATGAAGGATACTGAAACACTAAAAATTGGATGGCGATTATTAAATTTATTATTACTCAGTCTTTCAACTTTACTTTATTCATCTTAAACAAAAAATCGCATTTCAGGAACGTTTTATATAGGTATACTAATGGAACCATTAGTTACGAAAACCACAGTTCAGGATTTACAGAGCGCAAAAATATGAGCTGGTTCAGGTGCTCAGGAGATAATCTGGTCCTGATTTGAGTGGCAATGAGGCCAGCGTGTGAGAATAACCTTTCATAAGCAGTGGAGGTGGCCATTGCCAGGTCGTAGACATGTTCCAAACCAACCCACATGGATTCCCAAAAAAAAAAACAAAAAATGGATGAAAATATCATCAACGGACCACTCATTACTAGATTCAAAGTTAAATCAAACTCACTTCAACCTCTGGTGGATTGTCGACGACTTTCTCATGCGCCTGCTCCTGCCCCCTTGTGGGCGTCCTTTGGGTGGCAGCTTTTTCAAGTTAATAAAGTGAACACGGCTTAGGTGGTAGTGTTGCGTTGAGGTGGAGGGCTTCGTGAAGCGGCAAATGCACTTGCTGCACTTTACCTCCCCGTCTTTCTTGGAATAATAGCCCCAAACCGGACTCGGAACCATTTCGCGGCATACGCTTCACTCCACACTTGACAGTTGCAACCATATACAAAAATAAGTGATATCTTCTTCTTCATTCTATCTATTCAAAGGTCGCGAATGAAAGAATGAAATGACCGCGTTCACGCGATCACACGATCTTAAACAAGTTTAGTATTCAGCAAGTCGAATGCATGTAATCAGAAAATTTTTCTGATTTTTCGTGTTTACATGCATTTGCATACACATTTATTTGGCGATGAAGAGATATCGATTAACTGATGGATTTGTTCGGTTAACTCAATTAATCGACACCTCCATTGCGGTGACGGTTAATCGATTAACCGCGGACATTGTTCGAACAATCGAGTATTCGATCGTTTGTTTTTCCAACCCTAGGTTATGCTTTGCATTTGATGGGACCAGCTCGGTATGATATACTTCGAGCTACTGAAACCGAATGAAACTATCACAGGAGATCGGTACCGAACGCAATTGATGCGTTTAAGTCGATCATTAAAGGAAAAACGACCATAGTACCAAGAGAGACTCGACAAAGTCATCCTCCAGCATGACAATGCTCGACCACACGTCGCAAAAGTGGTCAAGACATACTTGGAAACCCTGAAATGGGAAATCTTGCCCCACCCGCCGTACTCCCCAGGCATCGCTCCTTCCGACTACCATCTGTTTCGTTCCATGGTGTACGGCCTGGCTGATCAGAATTTTCGTTCGTACGAGGAAGTCGAAAACTGGATCCAAGCATGGATCGCGTCGAAAGACGCCTCCTTTTTCCGAGATGGAATCCGAAAATTGCCGGAGAGATGGGCGAAAGTTGTCGCTAGCGATGGACAGTGCTTTGAATAATACATCTGTACGTACTTTTTGACAATTAAGCTTTTAATTCCAGAAAAAAAAACGGCGGAAGCAAAGTTGTACACCCAATATTTTTTTTATTCTGTAGTCTGACTTTTTACAATTATTTGAGAATTAAAATATATCCCAAATGTTCACCGCGACTATTGCGGCAGTCCTCCATTGGTTTCTCTATATTTTGGATGACATTCACGCATAATTGGGGCTGCATTTCGTTAATGTGACGGATTATCTCGTCCTTCAGCTCAAGAATTATTGATGGTTTGTTGGCGTGCATATTCGCTTTCAAATTTCCCCACAGAAAGTCTAACGGAGTCACATCATTTAGCAGTGGTTAAATAAATAACTGCTGTATCTACTCTAGATCAATAATTCAGGAAGACCGCTCAATTAAATATTCACCCTAGAATTTGTGTTTGTGATTAAAATTACGCTAACTTACCTGTACTCTGCACATCAACCTCATTACCAAATCGATTTAGCAAATCAACAGTCAAACCGCATTCATTCCATCCTATTAACTGCATTATAGGGTTTAATGCCCGATAACTGAATATGTCACCACATGAGTCAGTGAACTTCTACATCCTTACAGATGAACGGACCATTAACTTGCAGCTCACCTTCAAATCGTTCGCATAACGAAGGCTTCGATTTGAACTTTAATCTCATCCAAGAAATTGACATCCTTATTTGTAAAATATTACTCAAGGGATGTAATTTGATCCTGGTGGCAACTTTCCACGATCCAACCCATTTCAGAATAATTTGACCCAATTTCCTTAATGACGGAGTACACGACAATGACGACAACGACTGAGACGACATACGCGTCGCACCGTCAGGACGACTCAACAACAGGTCAACATAAATCGATCCTTGGTCCCATTTTCAACGGCCATTTCCCTTGACGCGACGCCTAGGTGGATTTTAAGAGTTAATGGAATATCTCGTCGTTTCCATCTTGTTTAAGAGGTTGTTTTGACTTTTCGTTTTCATTTTGGGAGAATTTTATCCGAAGATGCTGTTTCCACAATTATTATATTACATTCGACGCCAAGAATCGCACAAGATGATAAATGGGTTTAACGCGAAATTCGTTGAGTGCGTATTTTGAAAGCATTTGTTTCGTAATTTGACGGTATTGGGGGCGGTGGTGGGCGAAAGCATCACGTAAATGGAAAAAGTTTCAACCCTGACCTTTATAACGTGTTTCATTAAGGTGCGTGTTTCTATGTTTTGTAACTCGTATTTAGCGGATTGGAAAGGTGTTTCTTTATTCGGCATTAATAAAGTTTAGGAGCAAAAGTTGATAGAGATTTCATTAGAGTGCAAATAAATAAGTTGGAGTGTAATCGGAATTCACGAAAAGTTTATTTAATTTGCCAGTTAGCAGTGGTGAAGGGACGTCCGTGATATGTCTAATACGAGACGGCTTTGGTTAAGTCGTAAATTAGATGAAGGTTAGCACACATCTGGATGTTTGAACTTGAAATGTCCGGTCGTAGTTCAGAAGGTTTTTTTTTTCGTTAGACGAGAAATTCTCGCACACACGTATTCGTAAGGGCTCTGTACAGTTCACCGTGGACGTGAAAATGAAAAAAATGTTTCCTTGGAAAATATCTATGAAAATGATTTTTTATGTACGGGAATTATCTAATATTTAAAAGTGAGAAATATTTTTGTATGTTTGTCGTGTAAAAACTGTTAAGCCACTAAGGCGATTGCTGCCAAATTTTGCAGGAGTATATTTGGCGAGCTGGAATAGTTAGTAAGGTGATTCGCGACTACATACAGTAAAATCCCGTTCAAACGAACCCAAGGGTGTGGCGTCATTTCGAATAACGAAATTTTTCATAAGTACTTTCGGCAGGTCGTGGAGGAAAATAAGGTAGTTCGCGAGTCCAAAATTATACTACATACAGTAAAACCCCGATTTACGGAATCAAAGGGGGCGGAGTTATTTCACAAAACGTGATTTTTCACAAGTACTTTCGGGAAATCCGGGAGGAAAATAAAGTGGTTCGCAATTCCAGAATGTACATACAGTAGAACCCCGATTAACAGAACCAAGAGGGCTGCGCGGCATCATTTCGGATAACAAAACTAGACACGAGTATATTTGGGAAGCCGAGGATGAAAGTAGGATGGCTAGCGACTGCATAGTGTTTTTACATACAGTAGAATTCAATTTAAGCCCGTCCAACCCGAACTTGAGCAAGCACATGGTACAAGTGGCCAATCGTTTTCAGATTTGTGTGAAGTGTGTCTTCTGGCATTCGGAGGACACTTGGACCATGTTCGTGCTCGAGTTCGTGTTCGACAGTATGTGACCGCGGGCTAACCATACTAAAGAGGCCGGCGTCATCTCGGTTGACGAAATTTACGGACAATTCGTGGAAAATGTTTGCCTATTTATTTATATGTCTATAACAAATTCAGATTCCTTTAAAACTTGTTGTTTTATTTACATCTCAAATGGCAAAAATTGCTATTGGACGGACGGCATCCGAATTTTCGATTTAACGTCATCCATTTTCAATTCACCATTTTCACTATCCACTTTTTTTTCATTGTTAAAAATACTATAGATAGCACAGAAAGCGTTCCAGTGGAAAAGGGCACGAATTTTAATTTCTAAACTCACTTCCTATCACGAGATCTCGCTAGAAAAAAAATGCATTTTAAAAATAGGAATATAAAATGTAATGTGCTCAACCTTCCGTTTTAATTGTTAGCTTCACCCGTCTAAATGCCACCACACACGGTCGAACTCGAACACGAACCTGGTACAAGTGGACCGGTTTTCTTCACGTTTTGGTCAATTTTTTACGTGTTGTGGGTATTGCCTATCTACCAGCTGGCTCCAAAACCATAAAATGTTAGTGTTCACGCGGTGAAAAAATCTCCGTTTTTTTTGTTTTCCAGCTTTTTTTTCTTTTCTATTTCTTCTCTCTCTCTCTCTTTCTTTCTCCTTTCTCCCCTTCTTTTCCTCGTAATTTGCATAATTTTTCTGGGTGCAAGAGGGGGGGGGGGGGTAACCCCCCAAACCCCCGAACCCCCCGCCTGTAAATGTGTAGTAAATCTAGGAGCTGGTAGATTTGCTTAAATCTCGAGATTTATCCAAATCTCCTGTAGTGTACAAGGGACATTATCGATAAGCTCTCATACCCATTGAATCGGTTGGACTATAAAATTTTCACTGATAATAAAAATAATGGTTAAGTGCCATTTGAGCATCCAGGGAAACGCTTCAGAGTGCGGGAAAATGATTTTTACAAGCATTTACCCAATTTCTATCTATTTGATTTGAGTTTTTGATTACGGGAGCGATATAAAACTATAGCTGCGTTTTTTTAACTGTTCAGATCAAGAGCAGAACATTCCGGATAGTGCAGCTGCTTGCACGCACCTCCTATACGAGCTGTCTTTTACAGACGATGTTGGAGCGATGTGGGAGTTCTAATAATACCCAGAGTCAGTTTTTTTTATTAACATGCCGGGGATCGAACCCATAATCTCTAGATGCGGTATCGTAGATTAGTAACCAAACGTTCAAGGCTATCGGGCGCTCATTACTTTAAATTTAATATTAAAAAAAACTTACCCCAATTCCATTCCAATCTGCAAAGTCAACATATTGTCGCTGTGCCGTGCACACGAGCTGATTGACGCATAATAACGTTGTTATGACTGGCCACAGCCAAACAGTGGTTTTCATATTTCTGTAAATAAAGATGGATTCAAGTATAATACATAATTATTTATAAAATTTCAGATGCATTCAATTTAAATTTAATTTTAATGGTAAGTTGCCAAGTGAATAAATTTCAGCTAACGAAAAAAGGACATGTAAAACACTCTGATTTGCGATTTAACCAAAACATCAAATTATTGGTATCCCATACCAGTTATTCACAGGCTCAAAACCCGTCGCAACCTTTACTGACTTGTAGCAGGTATGCACGAAGTGTATTGTAGCAATGTGTATCGTACGAAACCAATTTATGCTGGCAAAAAAACTTGACGAGCGACTTGCCGGAGGACTAAAAATATCCGGGTTCATAGAGTTCCAGCCGCAAAGATAGGAAGGCTCTTGACGTAGTAGCCTAATCTTCAACGCAACCAGTTAAGGGCTTTTCAGGTTTCATATAAAATTGACAAAATGTATTTATCAACATCAACTCAAACAAAAAAATAAGTCTTGGAGCACTGGAAATGAATGACCCTTAAATACGCGTCAAATACTCGAAGATGTAATGGTTACTTTTTTTTTAAATAATTTCGCGCTCACCAGTCACTCGGCGGCAACTTCAGCTTGGATGAGTGGCTGATGACGCGCGTGGACAGCCGTCAACTGGGGAGTTGCGAATCACCCGCCAACGACATCGGCGAGGGTTTGTGCGCGCCGACACAAAAACTGAAAGAAAAAATCGAGAGTGGCGAATAACCCGGCAAGAAAATCGGTCGGATTTTTGGACGTCGACGCAAAAATTGAGGGCTTGTGACCCGCCATCGCGATCGGCCGTGTTTTTTTTTTATGGAGTTGTGCCATTACCCGCCGATGCCATCGGTTGGGGTTCGGGGAATTCATATTTGGCTGGTCATTGGACGCCGCGAAAAAAAAGTCCGGAATTTGATCTTTTTGCCACCAGTAGCGACGTGTCGGAAAAAGATACCTGCGGTGTCGGAAAATAGAGTGCCGAATTGCCCGCTGAAACTGTTGACCCGCAATCAAGTCGACAATACGCTCCGGACGAACCTTCCATCCGCTATCCCGATTTCGAGTCTGCCGCTGCAAGTGCCGGTGCCCCTAACACGTCATTTGTGCCGTTTGTTTGGGAAGTGACTAAGACGTGCAAGTCTTTGTAGCCAGCGCGGTCCGTTAGATGCATGATAGCATGATACAGTGGGAGTGACAACAGTGTGCCCCTTGTTGTGCGTGCCTGACCGTTAGATGCATGATAGTATGATACAGTGGGAGTGACAACAGTGTGCCCCTTGTTGTGCGTGCCTGACCGTATCACATAGAACGCGATTGATGATGAGAAGCCGCTGGTTAAAGTATGCATTTGCGGTTTTCTTTGGAGAGTGTTGCCGCCCTATATGAGAATTTCTAGATGAACTGACTAACTTATTATTTTTTTTTGTAAATTCCCTTATTTTTTTTTTTTTGAGTTTGGATTTTGTTTTCGTTTGGATAAAATATAGTTTTTTTTTAATTTATGTTAAGTTGCAGCTGCTCCCGTATCGTGATGGCCATCAAGGATTTCGGGTAAGTGGTTGCATACTAATTTAAAATCCGTAAATTTGCAAAATTTTTAATTTTTTTTTTCTATTCCAAAATTGATTTTATTGTTGTAGTTTTTTCTTTAGTTTTTTTTTTTGACATCAGTTTCTTAGTAATTTTCTGATCTCTCGTTTTCCTTTGTTTGTCATCATCTCATTCTTTTTTTGAATAAACTCTGATATGTATTGAATTTTAAAACCCAGGCGTTTCCTTCACGGAACCTTCCCCCCCAAACCCCCTTTCAGGTTGTTGACGAGATGAGGTGAAGGCCTCATCTCTTGTTCCGCTTTGGGAGGTCCCAACATTTTTTGCCGGCCATGGGACCTCAATGGTTGGGTCTTATTACTATGGGTAAAGAGGCCAAGGGTCCAAACCATCTGGGCCCGGAGCGTGTAGCATGAGCCGGTCGTCGGCCATTGCCAGCACTTTTTTTTTTCTAGTTTTTCTGGGTCAGTGGGACCCAGTTTTATCCATTGTTGTTTCGTCTACCCCCAAGGCACATGATACATGTTATCAATGTAATGGCTGGGGCAACGAGCGGGCAAAAAACCCCGCCCACATCTCCCGAACTGAGCTGGAACAAGCATGTGCCGCCGCTCAGCTCGTTGAGGAGCATTCGCTTTTAGCGTCGCCGGACCTTCACGGTCTTCTCGGCAAACTTCCGGCTCCGTCCCCCAAACACCATCTGGTGACCACCTTGATCATTACAAAGAGACAGTCGGTACACTTTTTATTATTAAATAATCAAAAAGCTAGCAACCTACATTTGTTTGCACATCCAATAACTTGAATAACACTTATTTTTTCCCAACTAAAAAATGCAGATAGCATTAATGTATTAACTTTCACATATACGAGTATACGAACTCGTATGTATACATATGACAGCAATGAATTTATAAATTTCCATCAGTTTTACGAAAATTATATTGACACAAGAAAAATTGATAACTCATTTGCCCTAAAAGCACTTTCACTATCCTTTGATCTGCTTCACCCCTAATTTCGTAGAAAAATACCCTTTTTTGCATCGCCACATTTCTACGTCGAATTCCGTACCGAAAGATTATATGAAGTATCCATATATAGAACAAAGAGCAAATATAACTTTCTTAGATCAATGACGAAAGACATGTGCACACCTTGATAGGTTAAGTCAGGGCTTTTTTTTAAATTTGTTTGATCCGTTACCTCACTTTGCCATTGGGATTTTTCCGAGACCTATAAAATTACATGGAATATTATATATTTTAAAATGAAGATATAAAAGTAAATACAATATTTTGGCAGCAGCCATTTGCGCTTCTCTTTCTAAACGAGAGCTCCATTTTTGTCAATGCACCCAACGTGTTTTCATTAGGCGCGTTTTTAGCGTTCACACTGATCTAGTAAAAGACAGTGAGTAACAGAGATTGTAAAGTGTTTAGCCTACACATCAGTTGAGAAAGAGAATTGAGAGAGACTGGTCTCAGGGCCGGTCAAAGGCTAAGGCGAAACAGGCGGTCGCCTGGGGCGCCGACTCTGAGAGGGTGCCGAAGCGGGCGCCGAAGAGAGCGCCAAGATGAGAGCCAAATTTAAGAGTGAATTTTGTAAATTTAGAGAAGAATGTAATATACGAGTAAATGCATAAATATTTCACGATTTATCCAATCAAAAGTGATTCTCACAGTTCAGTTTACGGGTATGAGCGTCAACAATTCAATTTCGTATCTTGGGCTTCATTCTCTAGACCGACTTAGGGCGGCCGTCCACTGGAAGCGTATTTAAGCGGCAACGAGTTTTCGCGACACAAGCGTCAGCAAGCGGCAATGCGCCCAATATCTAAAGTTGAGGATTTCCATGAACATGCGTCCACCACAAACGCTTTTGACCGAAGCGGCTACGAGCGTCTACGTAAGCTAGGCGACTGGAGCGCCAGGTCAAAAAAAAATTCGGATTTGCCGCTCGTAGCCACGCGTTGCGAGGAATCTATGCTAAAGAAACTGTGCCGATTGATTTTGTGTGCAATGGAAGAGATGTATTATAGTTAAGCAAACTCAGGCGTGAAGACGACGGCAATGGACGATTCCTGTCGCTCGCGGTCGCTTATTTCGCGAAAGCTTGTTGACACTTGTGTCACAGGAGTACGTAGCCGCTCAATATGCTTGTAGTGGATGGCCGGGCTTAAGCTCGACACAAACGTCGAACCGAAGGGTAAGTAAAACCGCCCGTACAAAAGTGGTCCTTTTGCAACCAGTTTTCTCCAAGCGGCGTCGTTATAAGTATGAAGCGAAACCGGTTGGAAAAAGTTGCACTCAAAAAGCGAATGCAACAATGATTCCAAATACATAAACAATATGTACTTGCCAACAATATTTGAAGAGATGTATCATTCTAGTTTATATAAAAAACTGTTTTGAAAAAATGTTAATAAGGGGGAGGGCGCCAAAATGTCTTTGCCTGTGCCTTGAGTTAGACTCCGACCGGCCCTGGTCTCAGTGTCTCTTTCAATTCGTAAGTCATAACGATAACGAAGATCGGTCCTTTGTCATTCTTCTTCCAGAATTCCTTTGTACAGGGTGGCGCAAAAGAAACGAAGGGGTTTGAATAGTCTATAATTCCTTTATTTTTGAATCAATCCAATTTCTTTTTTTTCTTAGTACACTTCATAAATGGGGAATTTTGTTAATTTAAACGTGAAAAAAAAAATCGCGTAAGTGGTGTCCATTCTCTCAGCTTTGCAAATTGCGATGTTTTCATGAATTTTTTCAAGATTTCAGGAGGTATCGCTAAAATTTCTTCTCGAATATTATTTTTAGTTGGAGTATGGTCTGGAGTATGTGTATGGCATATGAATAAGGCACAGACCATACTAAACTAACTAACTAACTAAACAATAATATTCGAGAAGAAATCCGAGCGATAACTCCTGAAATCTTGAAAAAAATCATGAAAACATCGCAATTTGCAAAGCTGAGAATGGGCACCACTTACGCGATTTTTTTTTCACGTTTAAATTAACAAAATTCCCCATTTATGAAGTGTACTAAGAAAAAAAAGAAATTGGATTGATTCAAAAATAAAGGAATTATAGACTATTCAAACCCCTTCGTTTCTTTTGCGCCACCCTGTAGATGCTTCAGAATGAGTCGGGTTCAGATAATGCGCGTATCTCTCTTTCACTTGCGGATACACAAATCTTTACAGCTCTGTTGCTCACTGTCATTTACGAGAACAGTAATTTCAGATCCACGCCTTACAAAAACGCACCTATCGATTCAGGCAATTGACCTTTGAAAATTCAAAAAGATTTTAGTTTTCAAATGTAGTAAGAGCTCTTGTAAACGTAGACTCTAAATTCTTATATCTACGTTCATACCCGAAGCGCATCCATTCATCGTATCCACCTAATCCTATTCTTATAATTTTTATGTACAAGATAGGTTTATATTCTTTAAAGCGGCAAACCACTGAAGTAGATTTTCGCCCTAGGCCCTGGGCTACGATCAAGTGAGTTCCCGTTCTGAAAAGTATGAACCTAAATTTTAGCTACATACCATTAAATATTTCTCCTAGTTCTTACATCACTCGAAACCATATGAAATCGTTGACAGGAATCAATTAAGGCTCGGCGTGGTCAGACGTCACAAAGAGGCCAACGTGGATTAACCAGGAGAAAATTTTCACTTCCCGCAAATTTTCGCTTGACGACTCCACCGACAGTTTAAGAAACGATAGGGCATCATGAAACATCGCTGGATTTATTGTCCGGGATATTGTCTAGCATATTGACGAAGGAATTATTATGAGTAAGAGTAAGCACTTTGGATCCTTTTTCTATCAAGTAAATGTCAATTTCAGAGCAGGTATCGTTTCAGTTTATTGTGGAAATTGTTTGATATCTAAGACGAATGAAGGAACATAAGAAAATAGGCCCGTGTTTTCTTTAGCCGATGGCATTAATAAAGACTGCGAATGACGGTGGATTAAAGTGGTTAGGCACCGATGAATATAAAAAAAACAATAAATTAGTCGGTAGTGCTAAAATTCGAGCTGTCCTGAAACTTTCAGAAATATTTTCAATTGGTATACTCGTATAAAATGAGGTTCGGAAATAAATTTCAGAGACAAATTAATTAATGGGCTCTCCGAAAAGTCGATCAGAAATAGAAGTGCGTGTGGAGTCAGTGGTCTGGCGTTTCTTTGCAACAAACACATCTGACATATGTAAGTATGGCTAGTTGTGAAAATTAGACTGGATATGAAATGCTATGAGGCAAAAAATATGCTGATTAATGCTATCGCACAAGTTTGGAAGTGGAGAGATACATACGGGGGAAGCCAAATAAATTTTGCTTACATAGTATTTACCTCGTTTTATTGAATCGAATATTCATACTTTACTTTTATGAAGCGCTAGTCTACTATCCAATTGTCGGCTTGTATATCACAACACTACACAAACTGCTGTGGCGGGATTCGAATCCTTGATCGATAGTAACAATACAATAAGAACTGACATTTGAACACATTGAGATTAATATTATATTATTATTATATATTCTGGGGGATAGCCGAAGCAGACCACTAACGTTTGGGTCCCTTTTCGTCCCCTCCCGGTCATCAGTGGCTTCCAGATGTCGATTGATAATTGTCGACCTCTTTCTTCATCACTGAGTCCCGTGTTATTGCTAGCATTTGTTTAAAGCTGAGTTCACTCATGGCTTCCACACTTATCGTGTGCCTGCCTGTGATCCTCAACCTCGTGCTAGCCAGTGCTGGACATTGGCACACAATGTGTGCTGCCGTCTCGGCCTCCTCCAGGCATATCTTGCAAAATTCATCTTCCCCGATTTTCATCTTGGCCAGATGAGCCTTAAAATTACCATGCCCTGTGACCAAGGCAGTTATCCAGCTTAGGGTACTCCGTTTATAACTGAGTACCTTTCTCGCTTCCCTGCCTAAAGGGCTGGTCATTGCGTTCCGAGCTTGTTTGCAAGTGACTAGCTCCTGCCATCTTTGTTGATGCATGGAGTCCATCCACTTCCCAACCTTCGCTCCAATCATGCCGTTCCCCAGAGCAACTCTGGGTTCTGGGCCAATGAAAGTTGCTGCAGATTCCTGTTTTGCTAGGGCATCCGCCGCTTCATTTCCTGTTGTACTTATGTGTCCTTTTACCCACATCAGCGTAACCTCATTTCCTAAGGCACACGTGTTGAGCTTCCGGACACACTCTAGTACCAGTTTAGAGTTTATGTTCGTCTGCTGCATGCGTCTGATCACCGATTGGTTGTCCAGTGCAATAAGGATTTTCTTTCCCCGCACCTGACCTTCAAGCAGGTGGTCCAACGCATACAACAAGCCAAGCATCTCTGCCTGGTATACGGACACATACTCTCCTAGACTAAGCGCACATGCTAGGTTTAGCTCTTCAGAGTAAACCCCCGCCCCCGCTTTACCGTCCATTAAAGAGCCATCAGTAAAAATGCTGATGTCATTGTAGATACACTCATTATGAATATTTCCATCTGCAATGTGAGTCTTGTGTAGTCTTTCAACTACCCTACGTCTACTCATGCCTTCTACCGGCATTAGAGTCTCCCTGACCTCATTATGAATAATGTCTAGGATGCTCTTATGACCGCTGCTAGTTCCAAAGCGATGCCACATGGCATCCCTTTCCATGCGTATTGCCGAAAGCGCGGCTGTTTTCTTTATAAATAAGTCCAACGGCGGCAGTCCCAGCAATGCCTCCATTGCTCGCGTTGGTGTGGTGCGCATTGCACCACATATGCTTACGCAAGCTATCCTTTGTACCCCATCTAGCTTCTGCTTTGTGGTATTCTGCATGGCTTTTGGCGACCATACCACTGATGCGTAGGCTAGAATAGGTCTTACCATCATTGTGTAAATCCAGTGTGTAGCTTTAGGTGAAATTCCCCACCTACGAGCACACACTCTCTTACATTGATGCAAAATCCTTTTCGCTTTTTGGATCTTTTCATCAACGTGAACATTCCAAGTTAGTTTCGCATCTAAGGTAACTCCTAGATGCTTCACTTCCTTGGACACCTTTATTTCCGAACCAAAAACACAACATTGAGATAATCGTGGTTAAACCTCATTTGCTGCGGTACTGTTTTTAAGTTTACCCATCGTCCTCCTTAATTATTTTAGCGGCCTCTTCAACTTCTAGCAAGTCGCTTGTGACATTTTAGCATAGTATAGTCCTTAAAAATTAATACCAGACGTACACAGAATGGCTCGTTTTGAAACGTATGTAATTCTTAAAGTCGGTCCTTAGTTTATTGTCCTGTCATACATTTTTTTTTAGCCAGCACTTCCCTACTGAAGGCGTAAGAATATTAAGATTCATTCCTTGTCGGTGAGCTACCTTCCTTGTTACTAGGTTTCTGGAAGTCGGAGTCATCTACGGGCGTAATTCCCTTTTTCCCTTCTCCGCCAATCAACGTAAGCCGGGTAAAGGCACGCCATGAAACCAGACTTGTTAAAAGGAAGAGCTATTGAAAGTCAGTGCCTGCAACAGAAAGGGGAAAACAACGATCGGGGATGCCGGATTTAACAGTAGGAGTAAACTCCCGACACCGGTAGTTCTAAAATCTATCCAAGTCGAAACTTTAGCCGCGTATGATGCAAAAACATCTGAGGATAAAGTAACATAGGCACTGCCTATTGGGCCATAGATGTGGAAAATGAATAGAGTATGTATGAATGGGATAATAATTAAAAGACAAAACCCAATTGGCCGGAATCTGTAACGAATTCGACCACCTTAGGACTGTAATCAACTCTAACGGTAAATTGCTGGACCCTACGTTGGGCGCCATCTGATAACTTTCGAGGTTCACTTCTAAGATTTGAGCTTCACCTACACCGGACCTTATAGGCTCCGGTCAGTTTCTTTTCTTTTAATCCTTATCCCATCCATGTACCTTCTCTTGTAGACTAGGATGTCCCTAGTATCGTGTCACCTAAGTCATATGTTAGTTCTGGTTACCGAAGTCTCATAATATTTGAGGCTCACATTTCTGCTTCACGGACTATGCAAACTGCGCGGCTAACCCAGCAATGGTGGGTGTGCACGGTACCAGCTGTAGAGGGGACAAGGACCGGTTCTTCAATGGCCAGTTTTTTTCCCGTTCGGTTAGAAAAATATCTCGTAGTCGAAAAAGCCCCGAAATATTCGGCGCTCAATGTGGGATCAGTGTTATTTTGATAAGTCACTGAATTCTTTAGTTAGTTATCATGGAAAATATTCGAAAAATGTACGAAATCATTCGGCGTCCAATGTAGGGTCAGTCTGATTTTATCTAGTCAGTGAATCCAAAATGGGCAAAAATCAAACAGGAGGGCGCGGTGCCGTTAGTAAAAGAACACAAACTTTTTTAGACCGTACCTAAAGGCTAGCTCTGTGAAGTTAGCACCGTCACATTGGATTTTTTAAATTTAAATTGTGCAGTTCGTTTGCCCATCGTAGGCTCACGTTTGCCCAGGAAAAATTTTCGATTGCCCACCCTTGCGAAAAAAAAGTTATTAACAAAATAAGTCCGAAGCGTATATACCCTAGACTTGTACAGACCTAGTGGTGATACCAAAAGTACCAATTGGCAGCGACCATATGCATTAAAAGTGAGTTTCCTTTACGGCCAGTTTATAGAGGAGGTTGACACTCATTCAGGAGGATCTTGACCATTCTCAAAATCAATTAACTAACCCATTCTACAAATATTTGTCGAATTTTTCAAGTCGCTAATTTCATTCTATCGAAAGGTAGTGCTTATTTGAAGTTCCACTCGTAGAGGAGGTAGGGGTTCCTTGGGTCGGATCTTGCCCATCATTGCCACCAACCAATAAGATCATGCTACAAACACTTATAAAAAATTTCAAGTCTCTAGCTTCACTCTTTCGAAAATTATCGCTTATTTAAAGTTTCATTTGTAGGGGAAGTAGGGGTTTCGTTGGTCGGATTTTACGTATTTTCAACATTAGCCAACTGGATCCTGCTACAAACATTTGACCAAAATTTCAAGTCGCTAGCTTTATTTTGTCGGAAGTTAAAGCTTATTTTAAGTTTCATTTCTAGGGGAGGTAGGGGGTTCCTTAGGTGGGATCTAACCCATCTCTAATGCTAACTAACTCAATCTCACTTCAAACATTTTACCAAAATTTCAAGTCGCTGGGTTCATTCTATCAAAAGTTATCGCTTATTTGAAGTTTCATTTGTAGGGGAGGTAGGGGTTCCTTTGGTCGGATCTTACCCATTTTCAATAATAACTAACTAGATTTTACTGCCAACGTTTTGCCAAATTTTCAACTCGCTAGTGTTATTCTATCGAAAGTTATCGTAAATAAAGTAATTTTTTTTTAACTTTGTAGGGGAGGTGGGCGTTCCTTTGATCTGATTATGCCCAACTTACTAAAACCAAAGCAGCTTCTTACTTCAAGGTTACATGCCAAAAATCAGCTGTCTACATCAATTGGTTCAAGAGTTATGGACAAAAAACCTGAAAAGTAGGGTAGTACGGGGTTCTTTGTAAGAAAATTACCGTTAGTTTGCAACTGATCGACTTAATTTTTCCAGCGGAGTATAAGATTACCCTCACAATCAATCTACCAAAGCTAGAGCTTTTCATCTTTATTTAATCGGGAGTTATAAATACATTTAATTATTTTACATATGTAGGGGAGGTAGGCGTTCTCTTGGCCTGATCATGCCCATTTGTCCAATACCAACCAACTAGATCATACTTCCAATATCTGACCAAAATTTCAAGGCTCTAGCTTCATTCTATCGAAAGTTATCGTGCGAACGGACAGACAGACAGACGGACAGACAGACAGACAGACAGACAGACATGGCTAAATCGAATCAGGAGGTGACCCTGATCATTTATATATATACATTGCTATACCTCCGGAGCCTCCTTTAAGGTGTTACATATTTCCGTCGTGACAAAAACAATATACCCTATACTAAAAGTCTAGGGTATAAACAGGAAATTTTTATGTTTCCAAAATTGAGATTTTTTTACGCAATTTCGTTTACCCAACATTAGCCCAGGATCGCCCACCCAAAACTTTCGTTTGCCCACTCCTACGTTTGTTTTTATTCAAAAATTAGAAATTGGGCGCCACATTATACACCCTCATAACGGTAATATTTAATTTAAATTGCCTAGCCACGATAATTTGGTAGTGCAAGCTGGGCAGTTCGTTTGCGCATCGTGAACTACCGTTTGCTCAGGAAAAAGTTTCGTTTGCCCACCCTTGCAAAAAAAAATTTATTAGCAGACAACATTTTTTAGGTTGGGAAACATCAAGGCGTTAGTCGAAATATCTCTTCTACCATCCTACTACTACTAATGGGTGTACTGATAGCTCGACTGATATTCAACTGATGGCTGTGCTGATAGTCCAATTGATGGTTGCACTTATAGCTCGAGTGATTGCTCTAAGCTTTACTGATAGCCTGACAGTCGACTGATAGTTCTCGTGGCTGGACTGATAGCTGTACCGAAATTGATATGATCATTTAAAAGTTCCAGCCACAAAAAAAAAAAAAAAACTCGTAGGTCTGATCAGCGATCACTCATGGGATTCAATCCATCTTGGCAACTTGCCGAAACCGTCTATAAATGGTGTCCCAGTGATTTCAAAACAAGACCTTGCCGGCTTAAAAATGCTTCTTAGTTACTATTTTAATATTACTAAAAGATACGAGTAGTTACAATATATTGTATGCATTGCATACTCACAATAACAAACACATAAATCCTTAACTGGTAAAACGAAAAGATCCACCGTCACTTGCACACCAGCTAAGAACCCCGGCTTAGAGGATATATGTAATAATACTACACTGTATAAATTTCTTCTACAACACAATATAATCAGTCTTTGATCCGTTCAAATACAAACTTTTAAAACACTCTGACTATTTTGAAAATTGTCTCTAGCTTTTATTATCTAGTACAGTACATGCGCCGATTCATTTTACGGTATCGTATGGTCCATCCTGTCCAAGACTCCCACATAAAGCTGACCAAATGCCATCTAAGACAATTATCCTGCTGTCACATGTGATATTGTCTGGTGTTATGGAAATGATGTTCTTAACGAATTAATCTGCAGGACATGATGGAAGCAATCTGTTGTTCCTCAACATTGTGTACGTAAAAGGTGTATTCAAATTGTCGGCGTTCCAGGATCAATATGAATTTATGTATATGAGTTGAACGTAATTATACGAAACATTCCGGTTTTTCAAATTCTAACAAAAGAAGGACGAAACTTAATTACTTTTTGTTCGTGGTTATTAAAAAAGGAGTCACATTCGCTTAAGACCACTGGGAGATGATGAGAAATGGAGGGAGGATGCTAGTATGTTGCTCATTTTTTTCAAGCTGAGCGGATGATTTCAAGTCGAATGCAATTAAATCGTCCGTTTTTTCCAATGTAGTCACAAATTTTTTTATCACTGTGATATTGGAAGGACATTGATCCTTCTTTAATATCTCTGCAAGCCGTGTAAATTCGGCTTGCATTCTATCAATAGTTGCGTTATAGTCTTGAGCGATCGTTACAAACGAACTGTTCACATTCGACAGATTTGTAAATATCTAATGATGACGACAACTGAAATGGGCTACATTTTGTAGCGGTAATAGCTAACCAAAGAAACTTAGCAACTTCGATTTCAGTACGGTCAATTTCTGCATCGTAATAGATTAGAAAATGTAACTAGTTTTTGCAAGCAAAAACTACTCGAGTTCAGTCACCATCGTGACTGTACTCACATAGGAAGTCTAAAATCGCGGTTGCGGCGTGGTCGCGAACCGTTTGGTTTGATCGTCTGTTGGTGCCAAGCAAAACCGCCGGGACAAAAGTCGCCTTCTCACATCAACTCTTCTCCAAGCGCGTCTACTTTAGTAAACTGCTTGGATAAAAGTGCTTGCTTGAAAAAAAGAACTATGCAACAATGATTCGAAATACACGAACAATACTTGCAAACCAGTGGTGTAGATAAGGGGGGGAGGGATTACGGGGATCAACCCCCCCCCCTAATGAACTCTAACATAAGAAAAAATCGCTCGTAATATTTGACCTTAAACCCTAGACAGACGATACGCGATAATTATCATTATCAGATAATTATGTTTGCCATGTGCTGTTTCACCTGATGATAATTGAAAGACATCATTTCGATCGTCATTAACATAACGTCATTACGACTTAATTACGTTCACTTTCAACCGCTCGCCGCGCCATACTTTGGAAAAAATGGAAAGAACAGCTGGTTTCCAGTTGTCATTTGCAATTGTTTGCACGGCAATGTCATCCGTTCACGTCCAAAACCGCACAAATCTTGTTCTGGTTCCCGCAAGTGCTAGTCCCATTATTGGTGTCGACCGTCTGGAGTGAGTTAGAAGGTGTTTTTGTTCTGCAAATTCTCTTTTCTCACATTCGATACTTTGACAGTTCGAACGTAATTATATTTTTCACGTGTGTCACTAGTCAACGATAAACACGTTTGGACTTAATGATCATTGACGCAAACATGTTTAACGACGATCGTCTGTCACGGGTTTTAGCCATTGATTTGCTTTGAAATGTTCGTACTTCCAAAAATCGACGCTCAGGTCACAGTCGTCTTCATTTATTTATGGAAAAGTACCTCCCAAATTGACATTTACGACGGTAAGGTGAAAAGTTCTCTGACGTATCTTTTTTTTTTGCTGCATGAGTTAACTTACCCTAAAGGTCTAGACACACAGTGCCCGTACCAGGGCAGCGCCGTAGTCGCCCGTATATCGGGCACATGACCGTACATTGCAAGCGAAACCACACAGTACCCGTATCGAGACCAATCGTGTGTTTCCCATGTGTCCCCGATTCCCGCGATTCTTCCTAGCGACTTAAATTGCATACAATGCAAACGTGTGTCTATCTATTCAACATTGTACATTTTCTTCGCCGTATGATGGCTACACAACAACCCACCCGGCGGCGGCTGCTCCGTGTTCGGTTATGTGTGTATCCAATTTCTTTCCGTACCGAACCGTGAGCGAGAAAAATTAAACCAAACTAAACGGGCACGGTCCGCCCCGTGACGTGCAGGTGACGGTCTGCTGTCCGTGTGTGTAGTGTGGACCAGCAGACTGTTTTATATGGTACAATTCCCTTACCGTAGATCGCCAGTATACGGGCGACTACGGCGCTGCCCTGGTACGGACACTGTGTGTCTAGACCTTAATCCGTTGTTGAAAAAAAACGCACCAAATGATATGATGATTTAAGCTCTCCACAAACCAGCGCGGTACGCGGTAGCGGTACGGTATAGCGGTACACAGCGGTAGCAGCATACCGCGTGCCCATTCAAACCACCACGTTACGAGCACGGTACCATCGATAGTGCCAGCTGCGGTACATCGCGATGAATAGTGCCGGCTGCGATACAAAAGTTCAGTACCGCAGCTTTGCCGCGGTACACAAAAGTGTATCGCTGCAATACCCCAACTTCACCGCGGTATACCGCGTATGCAGTGAGAGCTCGCATATACCGCCATGTAAATTTGTACCGTACCGCGCTGGTTTGTGGAGAGCTGTAATCTGATTTTAACCTAATACTTCTCAACGCAGGGGTCATGACTTTTTCCGTAAAGACCTTCTCGAGGATTGCGTCTTGCATAAGTGTGTTTTATACAGGCGTAAGCGAGACACATAAGTGGGAGGAGGAATAGCCACTACTTTCGCATAGGAGACTCCAGCTCCAGCCATGCCAGCAACTCTGTAAACAGCAGTAGAGTAACAAAGCCTCCGTGCGGTTGAATGTGTTAATAAATCACTCCGCGTAAGGTGTGAGTTCCTAGGCCGCGACTGAGCGACATGCGTTTGTGACTGTCAAAAAAAGCGATCATAACGAAGCACTATTCGTGTGCATTTTAAAGTCTAGGGGATCGTCGAATGCAGGCTGCGTAGTTGTATGATTGTACTTCCACATAAAATACACACGAATCGTGCTCCGTTATGGTAGTTTTTTTTTCCCAGTCACAAACGCAGGTCGCTCATTCGCGGCCTAGAAACTCACACCTGTAGCTTTGAAAGCTTTTAGGTCATAACTCTCAGCTTGATTGTGAGAATCTTTTGCTGGGAGAGCAGTGGTAGCCTTCTGTCAAGCCAATTTTGGTGCCGTTCGCCTGTGGGGATTGCCCAAAGTTTCCTCTGAGAGTCCTGCCTTTGAAAATTGCACTGTCTTGCGCTTTTTCGAGATTTTCCATCTCTATCCTCCTCCTACTCCTACCACTTGGGGGGTCTCGCTTAATCATGGACTCCAAGACCTGCCTGCCTTTTTTCGACCGCTCTATAAACTCCACTCCTGAGAGGGTCTCTTAGAGGCCCTGGAGATGGAACTGACTGGAAAACTAATCTCCTCATTTTCTAGAAGTAGGTCCTACAAATTTTACATTTATTAACAGGGCGGAGAACTAGAAAGGAGGAGGGTTGTCTCACTTTTCTTTCGAATTTTTATCCCTGTGACCGACCATGTGCCGGTGGATCGTTCCATGCTTTAACGTAGACTCGATCTCATTATACGAGTAGTTTGCTTATGCAAATGATAAAATTGTAGAGTTCTGTTTACAAATTAGCTTGAAAATGATTTTACACGGTAGTTGTGCGATGAAATGTATTTATTCATCTATAGAAGGGGGAGGGGGCGACCGGTAGCGCAGTGTGTTGAGGCATCAGTCTCATGTTTGACTACCGGCATTTCGGGTTCGGATCCCGTCCACGACGACGTTCGTGGCCATGGATGTCCAGGAGGTGGATGCTGTATTCTCTGAAAGCAGTTTATGCCGTCGAAACATCAACTGGGCCACATGGAACATGCCCCACAAGGGGTTAAGGCAATTGAGAGAGAGACTCAACTTGAGCCGAAGACTAACTTTAGGAAATTTTTCTCGGAAAATAATCGACGTTTTATGTTCAAAAATTAGCGAAAGAGCTCAAAACCTAAACCTGCTTTTAGAGCCTTGTACTTTTCTAAATTTTTCTAACGCTTGACCAAATGAAAAAGTCACTGTACGGCACTGGACATCTGGCCATCATAATTTTCGATGAACACAATAGGGGCCTCCAATGTGGGATCACTTGATTTTCCAACAAAATTAAGTTTCAAATTTCTGCATTGTTCTTAATAATTGTTATACATTAAGAAAGGACTTGTACTCGTATATTTAAGATCTGCGTGGGCACAAATAAAACACTTGGAAACTTTTGTAAAACTACTCAACTGACAATCAAACTTTTGAACTTCAAACTAGTGAATCGTGCTCCAATTCAATTCAGAAGAGAAAACTTGTTTTTGTGTATTCACTCATCGTGCGTTTATAAAACTACAAACTACAAGATTCAAACACATGTCATTATCTAAATTTTCTCGTCCATTCAAAAACTGAAGAAGCTTAACTCCTTTTGGATGCCCGCTGAACCGTCACATCCCATCCGACTTAAAACTTCCTATAGTCTGACGAGTGCGCTATCCTTTTCCGACTGAATTCGTTGGTAATGCTATTACTCAAGTAGTTGTTGCTTTAGCTTTGCCAGCACGCCAAGACATCCGCCGTCGTGTCTATTAAGTTGATTTGTCTGTTTGGAATCCCAGTTTCCAAGAAAATCCTTTTCTTCTTTTCTTCTAGTGCGTATCTGTACTTGTATCTTCCATATATGTAGAGAAAATTGTTTGCCGGTTTCTTTGATGGGATAGTAACGGTAGATTTGTCAAAGGAAAGTAAATTTTCCCATGCATAAATCGGGTTTTAGCTCAGTAAGAGCATTATGAATGTTATAGTTAGTTAAATTAAATGTACGATTTTATCCTTCCGATGAATTTATGACTTCGTCAGAACGTCATGTTAGTGAAGGATATTTGTGTAAGGAGATGGCGAAGAGTTGAAAGCAACAGTTTGGCGGATTGTCTGGGAGTATCAGTCATATTGTCATATGGTATTCTCATATCTTAATAAGATATTGGAAGGACTACATGCTATACGTAGTAGGGGGCAAAAAAATCATGATTCGCCGGTTTCGGCCGCTGGTGCGAAACGCGTCTGATCAGACGCCTCTGCTTCACGCATCGCTCTAGTTGGAGAGACGTGACCGGGAATGACCCGAAACTAATGTTGTTTTGCCTTATATAGGCCGACCAACAAGACGTGGGTGCGAATTCGTGCCCCAATGAAAATTGCAGCGTATCGCTTGCAGGTATGGAAGTCAGTTCAATTAATGTGCTGGCTTAGCGCCCGTGGCAATTTACAAACAAGTTTTTAGGTAGTCCTTTCGAGATTTCCATCAATTTAATGTTTATGCGTTTCTAATAACATTCTTGTCATAGACGCCTCTCTGAAATGTTAAATTTCATATGCAAAAAGTCACTGTCTCAATTACCCCAATAACGAGAGGATTTCTTCTGGCTCGTCAACATTAAAATGGCACATACACACCCCAACAGTCTGTCTTCAAGGCACAATGGAAACAAAAAACATAAACCTGTCGAATGTCGATTTTATTACTAATGTGCTGGTATCATCATAAAAATGGTCCATAGACGACGTTCAATTCAGCAAGCTGGCAAGTCACATGTATGTAGTATGGCATGTTCGCTTGCCTCCATTATCAGGATATCGTCAATAAAAATTACATTAGAGAGCACACGAATATAATAGTGAGCATACTATGTTCAATGTGCTTTTTTTTGGAGGCAGGTTGGGTGGGGATAAAGCAAATGACTTTTAGCATCCCCGTAAAATGTCATTTAAATGTCCAACGCAACGCAATGACCATCAAATTCTATTTGCGTTGATTTCCACCATTCCAATGGCCAAGCTTTCAATTGAAACATTAATTTTACGTATGGAAAACGTGTGAAAAAGGATCTTTCTGTGGCTTGTGTGGGATAATCGAATGAAATAGTGTTGAAGGGAAATGAGGCCAATAATGTGCGCATTTGAATTCGATTTAGATTGTTGCATGTATGTAGGAGTATAGCATTTTTTCAATTGTGATCGGATATGGACGAACACCCAAGTCGGCAGAGTGTAATTGGACGTAAGCCCACACAGATGTTAGATATTGACACTAAAGAAACATTCAATTTCCAGGGTTAAGTTATAGTATACGTTCTTTTTTTTGCGGAACCGAGAAGACCATTAAGTTGGTAATACATGGTCTACTAAAAATTTTCTGCACTAGCTAGGTAGCTCTGTGAAGTTGGCACCGTCACCGTCGAATTTTTAAATTTAAATTGTGGCGTTCGTTTGCCCATCGTAGCCCCACGTTCGCCCAGCAATAAATTTTCGTCTGCCCGTCCTTGAATTTTTTCAGACTGACAAAAACAACGGAACTTTCTTTTCAAAATTGGGAACTTTTTACGCTACTTGTTTTGCCCAACGTTAGCCCAGGACTGCCCACCTAAAGTTTTCATTTGCTCACCCCTCCATTCTTTTGTTTAATTCAAAAAATAAAAAGTTTTATCCCACATGGGGCGCCACATTGTACACCCTCACAACGATATTTTTTAATTTAAACTACGTAGTAGTAGTTTGCCCGTCGTAAGCCCTCGTTTGCACAGGAAAATTTTCGTTTGTCCATCCTTACAAAAAAAGTTATTAACAAAACAAACTTTTTTTCAAACCGACAAAATTAAACGAATTTTTTTTCTAGAATTGGGATTTTTTTACGTTATTTCGTTTGCCCAACCTTGGTCCAGGATTACCACTTACTCAATTGCTTTAACCCCTTGTGGGGCATAGCGCGTCAACTGCTCCATATCACCCAGTTGACGTTTCATTGGTTTAAACTGGTTTCGGAGAATGTAGTTGTAAGCATACACCTCCTGCTCCCCTATTTAGCCGCCTACCTGCGGGAAGTCGGGAGATGCTTTGGCTAATTATTACGCCCCGCACCACAGGGGAAAGGCAACACAAACATTCATGGCCACGAACATCGTCGTGGACGGGATTCGAACCCGAAACGCAGGTAGTCAGACATGAGACTGAGCTACCGGTCGCCCCAAAAATTTTCGTTTGCTCACCCCTCCAATTTTTTTTATTTGAAACATAATAATTTTGATCCCAGTTGGGTGCCGCATTTTACATTTTCACTCTTAGGCTCCTTAAGGGACAATTTGGGGACGCAACCTGGGCAGTTCGTTTGCCCATCGTGGACTATCGTGTGCCCTGCAAAACGTTTCGTTTGCCCACTTTTGCAAAAAAAAGTTATTAGCCAAATTAATTTTTAGGTTGGGAATTCTTAATTTGGCTACTTAAAGGATAATGTCGTAGTATGAAGGAGCCAAATTAAGGCTTTAAGGATTTCCAACCTAAAAAGTTTATTTTGGGCAAAACGAAACATTTTCTAGGGCAAACGATAGTCTACGATGAACAAACGAAATGCCAAGGTTGTGTCCATAAATAGTCCTTTAAGGAGCCAAAGGGTGGAAGTAGAATGTGGATCCCAAGTGAGATCAAAATATTTATTTTTTAGTATTTAGGTCCGAATCCCGTGTACGTCTCGCTTTTGTACCCTGACTTGGGTGTTGCCTTAACATTTGATGCGGTGTATTAACTGTATCTCGGGCTAGCATTTTCTGCGTCCTTTGAATTTCTATCATGTGATTCGAATCACAATTTGGGGGAAATCTATTGTATGTTCAGTGTTACTCTGAAGAATTGGTTTGACGCGGCACTCCAGAACAACTTTCGTGCATACCCAATAATGTCTTGCGAACCCAACCAAATGACTCAAAATGCTATTAACAGTACTCCTGTGCATTGGTCTCATCATCCTTAATCAGGAGATACCCATGTTGGCTAGACTCATAACATTCTTCAGAAGGTTCTTTTGTAAAGGACTCAAACTGCAACTTTGACGGTACTTGACGGCACTGGTCTCATTACCCCGATTCAGAAAATACTCATATACATACATATACAATATTTGCTAGGTTTGGTGTCCGTTTGACTTCATGCCAAAGAATATCCTGTTGTCCCGACGCTCACCAGCAGCTGAACCGAAACGTCACCATTTCGTGCTTAGAATCACGCAAAGGATGCTATGTACTAAATTTGGTTGAAATCGGACCGCGACAAATACACGCGAGAGAGGAATAAACTTTCCTAAAAAGACTTAGGCGGGAAACTTTCTAATTAAAAAAGAAAACAAGAAGTACCGAAAAAAGATAAGCCAAAAATCATGAAAGCGGTCCTCGGACCGTATTCAGGATCACAAAAGGAACCTACATATCAAATTTGGTTGAAGTTAGACCATGAGAAGTGCCCGAACAAACGTACTATATGCCCGTCCATTATGGGAACTGACCATACACTAGCTACTCCAATAAAACAGGTCTTCAAGCAGCCTGCATGAGTTACCGTCCCAGGAACTATCGTCCTAAAACTAAATATTTCCACCGCCTCAGTTTTATGATGATAGTTCAAACGCAATTTTCGTCCCAAAAACAGACAAATAATTGCATCAAAATCTAGAAATAGTCTCCAAATTCATTTTTATTTTGAAAACAAAAAAAAATCGCGTCAATTTGTGGTATTTACGGCCCAAAACGGAATCCCTAGCTGATATATCCTAGAATGGAGTTCGTGCTGCCTGAAGCTTAAGCATACTTCGGGATGTATGTTTGTACTGTCTAAAGCCGCAGTCGACTCTGGAATTTTCCGCAGTGAATTTCCGCTTTATGTAGCATAATCCACTTTGGTAAGTCTAAAAGAGGATTCGCACTTTATATTTTGTAATTTTTAACAACAAAACGATCGACTACCACTTTAATGCACAAAATCTCGTTTTTCTCTCTAACATTTAAAAAATTTCCCCGGCAAGTCGATAGATACCGCCACCAAAGCAGTATTTTAGAATTTTTGATCAAAAAACAGATCTGCCAATGCTGCTACTGTCCCAATGTAATTCACTCAAGGGGAATTCATGCATTTTAATTACCCAAGACTCTCACTGCAACACGAAGCTTTCCTCCGTCGAGTTCTTACAATTTTACATATTTATATGCCAAACTTAATACGAGTTATGTGGATTTAGAGCCACTCAAAAGATTTTCTCTGGATAAGCGAATGAACAGACAAATATTTAACCGATTTTGAACGGACTCAAACTGCAACTTCCAGACTGACTAATACAAAAATTTAAATGTAAATAAATTGAAATATGTTCTAAGAAGTATAAGAACCCAAAGTTCAAAGTTTCGAGTTGTGGAAAAGTAGACGATATCTGCTTTGTTCAGTGTCAGGTACCTGAATTTTGTCTTGTTTTAAAATGTTCGGATAACTTTTGAAAAGAATTTCTAAAAAAAAGACAAATTCCAGACGAATAATAATTTGAATTCATAGAATTCATTTTGGAAAAGAGCCGAAACAAATGTGGATGAAGAGATTTATCTGATTGAGTTTTCCACGTACTCGTATTTTAAATAAATAAGTTTTGAAGTATGGAAATTGTATTTTAAATAAATTAGTTTTGAAAGACTTTCGAAATTTTGATGTTCTTTTTCAACTCTCCCATATCATATACCTTTCATCAGGATCCCTGTCCTTTATTAGACTTGCTATGAAATCAATTCACCAATTGACTTAATCGTAACAGAGTAGAAAATCCTTTCATCGTCCTCGTATCTAATGTCATGCTTTTCATCAAGTTTCACTTCAATCTTCGGGACTTGTTAGCCGCATTCACCGGAACCATGAACAAGCACCAAGCATGTGTTTACAGTACCATTAAGACTCTTATTCAATTTCATTTATAGACAATTTAAAACTTCTCCCACAGCGAGAAGCAATTTCCGAAAAGATATTCCCAGAAGTCGGTATTTTATTGTTTGTAAATTGTCTTCCGTATCGTGTCGCAACAGGATCAATATCAGAGATACATAGATACGAAATGACAGCCAGAGAGCATTGTGAATTGAACGAAACTACTTTGGTAAAACATTTTGTAAAGTGAAATGAACACGTAAGTTGTAGGATTTGGTGGAATGTGGGAGACACTTTTATTGAAAGTCTTGAATATCCGTCCTTGACGTCGCGTCGTCCGTCGTCTTCCTCATCATTATTGCCATCAAATCACGTTATATTAATTTAACCAGAGAGAGTTCGAGGAAGCGACTTAATTACTTTAGAAAACTTCTCTAGAAAATCGTGTAATTTCAAACAGAAAGTATCTTTAAGTATATTTAAATACACAATGTAAAGTCAGTATCTTGGACTAAGTGAAAATACATTAAGATACTTTAAGTAGCGCAAACTGGTTGGAGTGATTAGAATGTTAATAGTATTAAGAAAAAGTTTTGCAAAACTTCAAATTCATTAAGTTTTTTGCTTGATTGTTGGAAATAGGATTTATTTAGGGGAAGTGTTGCGATTAAACCTTTTTGACATGGATATGTCTTATATCTGGGGGTCATCCTAAAAATCTGTCCGTCACACGAAATGTCTGTTTTTCTACTCGGGGGTCAGAAGAGGAAACAAGCCCATTGAAAATTTTTCTTTTCTGGTTGTGCATGTCGTTTGAGTGAAGTGGTCATTGTGCATGGCTGTTGCTTGTAGATCCGCGCGGGCGGTGCGCTTGCGGGGATCCTGTGTGTACATGTTGCGATGTTGATTTGAAAGCGATAAAGGTTGACGTTGTGGACGGCAAGAAATAACATAGTGTACGGGTGAACGGGCGGACTTTCAATGACCTTCAATTTCCGCCAATTCCCATTCGTCATTTAATAAAATAGCCCGTGTTGTACTATTTGAATCACTAGGGTCCCAGAAAAGGTAGCAAGTAGTCAGTTCGACTAACATTTGGACATGTGCAGACGCAATTTGAGAGAGTGTACATAGTTCCCGCCCCCCGAAGATGAGCGAGAGCGGATGAAGTTCATTCGAGCCAAATCGGGTGATCCAGCGACTGTGTTTGTGCATTTGCAATGGCGGCGATTTGAGGTCTGACTGGTCCACAATGTGGGCCCCCACCCCACGTGCAATAAACATATAGAACAAAATGGCGGATTTATACTAGGCGAGTTAGAATCTCTCAGGCCCCGAAATAAAGAAATATTCGTCGCAGGATGTTATATGTTATGATGTACATTCAGAGGTCTGCAGAAGATCAAATGCCCTCCTTCCGCAAAAATTCCAAAATTTTTAAAATGGCTGGAATCCAAACAAATAAAATAGCGCGCACTGTACTTGTACTACATATCTGAATCAATAGGGTCCGAGAAAAAGTAGCAAGTAGTCAGTTCGACTAACATTTGGACATGCGCAGACGCAATTTGAGAGTGTGTACATTACATAGTTCCCGCCCCCCGAAGATAGAGAGCGAGAGCCATCGCGGATGAAGTTCATTCTATCCAAATGGTTGTGCATTTGCAATGGCGGCGATTTGAGGTCTGACTGGCCCACAATGTCGCCCCCGCCACACATGCAATAAACGTATCATTAAACAAAATGGCGGATTCGTACTGCGCGAGTTAAAATCTCCCAAGCCCCGAAATAGAGAAATATTCGTAGCAGGATGTTATAGTTCCGGGCAGCTCATCGTGACATGATGTACATTCAGAGGTCTGCAGAAGATCAAATGCCCCCCCCCCCCCTTCTGCAAAAATTCCAAAATTTTTCTTGTGCATTCTCTTTGTGCGTGTGCTGGAATGTTTTGTTTACTTTTGTTAGTTTCCCTTTCTGTTTGCCGGACACAATCGCATAGAGTCGCACGCGTTACTTGAGAAACGGATTGTGTGTGCCGGACCCGGACTGTTGATTAAAGGGGCGGGATGAGGTGGATAGTGTGGGAGCGATTTTGCAATAGATACACAAACACAATACACGTCCGTTTGGGAAAAGATGGTGAGAAGCGTGATTGCGATTAGAAGAAAAGTACTCAGAGAAATGTCGATAGGCTGCAGTCTGCAAACTGTACCGAACGGGTAGATGGAACAGGTAATGGAACAGTGTGCACGAGAGGAGGTGAATATTGCACACACATGCAAACGAAAACGAAATGATCCCGCGAGAGAAAGGAGATCGAGCGGACAGGACAAAGCAAAGCAGAATTTATGACGAGTATCTACACTACCACCAGATACATGGGTACATGGATATGTCTTATGCCTACCGAAAGCGTGGGACGTGTTTTTTCGAATGATTTCATCCAGTATAACTATACTAGGATCTTTACAAAACTTACGTCGATATCTTCAACACAGCAGGTTCCACGCAGTCGGTAGTCATAGACATATCCATGTTCCGACGTATCTGCATGCAGTGTAGATACTTTGTTTTTTTTTTTAAATAATTATCCAGTTATGATTCTGCGACAAATTTGCAAAACTTCGATTTAATGATCGAAAAGATTAAATTTTTTTCTTTAATTTCTGACCCGGCGAGGTCAGTTGCTTATACGTGGGGGAAATACATAAAAACACTAATGAGAGGTACATTAGTGATAAACAATTTATGCCATAAGCAAACTCCAAGTTGAAAAACAAACACTCCCTCTGACGTTCCCACCACTCACACATTTTTTTTTTTTTGCAAAGAAAAAAAAAGAAATATTTTACGCAAAATATAAATAAATCTATTTATATACGAGTAATTACTTATATGTGCAATCATTTGATTACCTTTTGAAACCAACCATTATTCCGTCATACAACAAACAATTTTTGCCTATTTTCTCTCCATTTACATCCAAATATTTTAATATACTTCTTTTAATCTTATTTTTTTTTTTCATTGCAAATATACATTTTGTATTCTCTTTTCTCGTTTTTTTTCTTTTCAGGTGAGTTCCTGATCATTTAAATATTTTACAGATCATGCTAGTCATAGTCAGTCTAAATTTATATAACAACAAATATATTGTGGGCCCACTTACTTTCTAAATTGTTCTTTTATTGTTTTTATTTTACCCAAAAAAAAATCGATTATCAATAAAATGTTCTCTATTATCGAGAAAAAAATGTGACTTCCAAGACGCGAATCGGAATTATTGGGGCAAAATGAACGACGACAAGCACTCCGAAATTGAGAAATGTGACATGACTGATTTAGTTTTTCTTTTTCTTTTACTTTATCTAGTGCATAAATTTAACTTTTTCATACCCTAGTTTTTATTTTACACTACTCCCGAAAATAATGTCGGGGAGCATATAACTATATAAAACAACAAGAAAATCGCATATTCTATCTACGACTTTTCTATCCAGTTTTCCACAAAAACTCGCGCCTCATTCCGCGATTTCAATACATTTTTCCACACATGAAAATTCAAAATAAAGAGTTTTCTTCTCTCTAACCAAAAACTTTCGCCTTAATCCACGATTTCAATACAATTTTCTGCTTCGCCAATAATTATCAAAACAAAACTTTATATTTCTAATAAAATAAAATACAATACTTTTTTCCTTTATACTGTCGGTGTTTTGTTTCTCACGATTGCAGACACGTGTTTCGGATGCAACATGCATCCTTCTTCAGTGCTCGTTTTACGTGTATTTTATTATTCAACTGTTGGAAATAAAGCAATATCAAATCACCACATTTATATTTCTATTTCCCGGGACCGACACTTGTACAATCAACCAAAATCTAACCTGCATCAAATCTGTCCACCAATTAAACTCTTGGTATCCACCTTCGTTAGCCCTCAACCACGCCAACCACACACAACCAAACAAAAATCAACCGCTATCCTCTCAAACAAAAATCGTTCGCGTCGACTAAATCGGACATTTTTCACGTATACACGAACCGCATCAACGCAAGAAACCAGCACAACGCTTGTCTATTAGATGAGCGCTCGGAAATTTGAGGATAAAAACATTTGAATATACCTATATAACTAACAAAGGAATGGGTATATGCCTGTCAAACCATACAAATTGACAGCTTGAAAATGGGACGATCTTCTTCTTGAAAAAGACGAGAGCTGGGAGAGTAAAGTTAACGGTTTTAAGATTGTCATTTTCACGTTGTGCATATGGCTGTCAAACGCTTTGTGCAAAAAGTAGCAAATAGTAAATACGATTGAATTCGCGAAAGTTTGGAGCCGGTTTTTGAGTGTAAAGAGCCGCGATTATGTAGAGAAGACACTAGTGAAATTTCCGGTAGGACAAATTGGTGCGGTAGTGAGTTGTGGTAAATTGAAATGCCTCGTCGGTGACTGCAAAAATAACCAGCGTATCCCTAAGACGGGGGTGTCTGTTTATAGGTAGAACATTAAATATTTAGATGTGATGTGCGCGTTACTTGTTTTTGTGAGTTTTCTGTCAGAAAACCGATATTAAAATGTTTGTTTTCGTTTCTGACTCCCCGCTGTATATATAGCTGTCAAATATCCGCGTTCTATTGGTGGTTGGCATTAATAGTCCCGTTCTTTCTCTCTCCCATGAAAAATTAAACGCGCTCTTCTCTCGTCCCATAAATTGAGCCTATGGGCCACTCCAGAAGTTCCTCTGAGATAAAAACCTATCGTATTCGTGTGTTTGCGTGTTACGATTTCTATTAACCCTCGAATTTGTTAACCCTAGAACCATGTTTTTTTTTATTAATTAAATTTGTCGTGAAGGCTTACCCTAACAGAAGGATGGGTTCAGTGAATCATTGCTGCAGGAACTATCGCCTTAGACAAAACGGAACATTCGCTCCTTTTTATGAGTTTAGAACGATTGTTAATTACATGTATGAACTATCATCCCAAATTTGGGGCAATATTTCAAAAAATTTCAAAGCAGAAACTCTGTCTGATATAGGGATTTGATTTCCAACAGAAGCAATCGCAGCGACAGCAGCAGTGGCATTTCCTGTGTCTTGGGTAATTAAAATGCATGCATTCCCCTTGAGTGAATTACATTCGGGCAGCAGCAGGATCGGCAGATCTATTTTTTCATCCAGAACTCGAAAATGCTGCTTAATATTACGTTTACACTATCCCCAGATTACTTCATCTGCAGCGTAATCTGGGTGTGGTGAGTTCAAAATTGTATGTATTTGACAGTCGCAGATTATCTCAGCTGGCGCAGATGAAGTAATCTGGGGATAGTGTAAACGTAATATAAGTGGCGGTATCTATCGGCATGCTGGGGGAACTTTTTAAATGTCACTTTAAAAAGATGTAATTATATTTTTTCGACTGTACGAAATTAGCACTAAATATAACGAGAAATTAGTGACAAAAAAAATCGTGTTTACGGTAGTGTCTGCCTGCTTAAGTCTTAAGCTGGCAAACACTACCGTAACTTTTAAAAGTATTTAGAATGTAATAATTTTTTTTTTCGACTGTACGAAATTAGCACTAATTAGGCCCGAATTTAATACACTTCTTGCAATTATGTCTGCCACTTTTGCTCTTCCAGCTTAAGAGAGGTACATGCTAAGCTTAGAGAAATTAAATAGAGGGAATTCGAGAATAAAAAAGTATTTAAACCGTGAAGGGCGCGGACTTTCAACCGGCAGTGTTTCAAGTGGAAACAAAAATGCATGACGCTTTGTGAAGCCAAGCTACAGACGCCTACTAAGTTGGTATACAGAATGAAATCAAGTCAACAAAACTTTCAATTTTCACTGATTCAATCTTCATAAATCAATGCAATGGATAGAAAGTTTAGTTAAGATTAGTTCACAAGTCGCAAATATTTTGCAAAAAAAAAAAAACAGGCAAATATTCGCGAAAATATTTGTTGTATGTGTAAAACACAAATATTTACGCTACTAATAGTTTTTTTTTTATGTTTTGGCAAACATGAGTTATCTTGACAACTACTAGAAATACGCGGAGAAACAACTTTGTAACAAATATTTACCGCCATATAAACATACGAGGCAACTATTGTACTTTGCCCTTTTACCTTTGGACAAATATTTCCTAAAAAAAAAGGTGGGCAAATATTTGCGACGTGTGAACTCACCTTTAGTACGAATTTGATGTCAAATAAAATAAAAAGGACCTTAAAAACCTCAACTTAGCGTAGAAACTCCCATAAAATACAAAACGGTACAAATGTGGTATCTCACGGAAAGTAGAATCTTGGACTTCACTACAACTTTTTAACGGAAATTTATGAGCTGGCCTGCTGATGCGTAAAAACTCAAGGTAGTTGAGGTTGCCATAATATTCAACATGTTCGGAATAAATCGTCAATGTATAGCCTAACAACTAAAAATCATAACTCAAACTTAACCAGCTCCTAATATAAAACTCTGAAAATTCCTATAAAAATTCTACTTCTCTTGGATATTAAGATATATGGTAGTAAAGTATCTAAGATCACCTCTTTTAGGTCATATTATCAAGAAAATTTCAAATTTTCTTCATTTAATAAGATGTAAGCTTCCCGGCACTTATAACTGAGTCCTAATCGAATTTTCTAGCCAGCATCCTGGAACATACTACGAGTACAATATCGTCCTTCACATTTGCATTTGTTGTGTGTTTCATCATCATCACACCTGGGAGGATAATAAATCGTTTACTTTGCGAACTTTTCTCGTTTTCTCGTCGTAAACATAATTATTGTAGTTGTTACTCTATCATAAACATTGGGAACATATCCTTGGATGATTGCACACAGTATCCAAGGATGTGTGTATACGTTCTCGCCATAACTTCGCCTTATGCGCAATCTTATTGAATTATTGAGTTGAGTTGAGATAAAGTCAGCTGCTGAGAGGCAATGTGTGTGTGCGTGTGAAAGGAATAAGGAGCTAGTAAACGACTATACGGATATTGTGTACATTTTGTCGGAATAGATTTCTGTTAAAATACTGTCGACAACCAGATGGGGAGGCCTGGAGGAAGCAGTAGTAGATTGTTCAGAAAATGTTCACAGCTACTTCATAAAGTATTCATTACTTTTCCCCACCGAGGAAAGTTCAATTGTTTCGTATTGGCATTGTCTTTAGAGTCAGGAAAATTATTAGTATAGACGGGATTTCAGATCAAAGTTGAATCTTTTGGGAATTTCACTTACTTATGTTGTAATATGCCTTTCAGGCACCAACGAACAGTGTGTGGGTGTTGTTAAAGTAAATGATAAATTATGGCTCTTGGTCGTGTTTGTATTGTACATTGATTTGGTTTACGTATTTTAGTTAAATATGTAACACACATATGGCGGGGGGGGGGGGGGGGGGGGAGAGTGAAATTCAGCTGATATTCTGTGTGGGGATGCTATGGGTAATCAATAATAATATAAACTGCCAAAAATTGAAACTGACAAAACTTATGAGAGAGATGAGAAGACGAAATGGATAATATTGTAAAAGTATCTAAAATTCATTATGTCAGGAACCACAATATTATTCCTGAAACAAAGATACCACAGAAAAGAGCTCTTGAGCTCTAAGTAAAGGGTTATCCATTTCGTGTTTCGGAAAGTAAAGCCCTGCCATTCGACATCTGTCAAATGTCAGTGTATTCCAAACTTGTATTGGTTTAGTTGAAGGTTTGCCATTTTACAAGATGGAACGTTTTACTACTGAACAACGCGTTAAAATTATTAAATTATTCTACCAAAATGGTGAATCTGCGGTGGCCACGTTTCGTGCATTGCGCGCAGATTATGGTCGACATAATCGTCCCAATGAGCGCACAATTGCCTACACAGTGAAAAAATTTGAAGAAACTGGTTCGGTGACAGACATTTCTACACCTGTGCATCATCGTTTTGCTCGTTCGACCGAAAACATCGCCGCTGTGAGTGAAAGTGTGGCCGAAGACCCGAATTTGTCGATTCCGCGCCGATCCCAGCATTTAGGCCTATCTTACGGCACATTGTGGCGCATTTTGCATTTTGGACCTTCATCTCCATCCTTATAAAGTCCAGCTCACGCAAGAATTAAAGCCGACTGATCACAGATTGCGTCGTGAGTACTCAGATTGGGTCCTCGAACAACAGGCCACCGATGCCGATTTTTTGAAGAAAATCTTCTAGCGATGAGGCCCATTTTGCGCTCGGCGGCTATGTAAACAAACAAAATTGTCGCATCTGGGGCAGTGAGCAACCGCAAGTGACCGCTGAGAAACCGTTGTACCCGCAAAAAGTGACTGTTTGGTGTGCATTGTGGGCCGGCGGCGTCATTGGGCCGTTTTTCTTCGAAAACGATGAAGGAGCCGCCGTTACAGTCAATGGCCAGCGCTATGGCGCCATGATTCATGACTTTTTTTGGTCGGAAATTGAAGATATGGATCTCGACAATATGTGGTTTCAACAAGACGGGGCCACATGCCACACCACGCGACAAAATTTGGCTTTATTGCGCGAGAAATTCCCAGGACGCGTAATTTCGAGATTCGGCGATGTGGCTTGGCCAGCAAAGTCTTGCGATTTAACGCCGTTAGATTTCTTTTTGTGGGGCTATGCGAAGGACCGTGTTTATGCGAACAATCCCACGACGATTGGTCAATTGAAGAACGAAATCCGTCGAGTTATTGCCCGAACTGTGTGAAAAGGTAATCAAAAATTACCTCAAAAGGATCGAGTCCTGCAAGCGGTCCCGTGGGGGACATTTGACAGATATTGTATTCCACGTATAATGGCATAATCCAAACTTTATTATGAAATAAAAATTTCATCGAAATTCAAATATTTACTGTGTTTAATTTAAGTTTACTTTCCGAAAGAGAAAATGGATAACCCTGTACTATATAGTCTATAACACATGGTTCCACTACATATACCATCGAAACAATTATTATTCAAGTTTATAAGACAAAGACAGTATCTTTATACCCTAGACTTATAGTATAGGGTATATTGTTTTTGTCACGACGGAAATATGTAACACCTTAAAGGAGGCTCCGGAGGTATAGCAATGTATATATATAAATGATCAGGGTCACCTCCTGATTCGATTTAGCCATGTCTGTCTGTCTGTCTGTCTGTCCGTCTGTCAGTCCGTTCGCACGATAACTTTCGATAGAATGAAGCTAGAGCCTTGAAATTTTGGTCAAATGTTGGAAGTGTGATCTAGTATGATGGTATTGAAAATGGGCATGATCAGGCCAAGAGAACGCCTACCTCCCCTACATATGTAAAATACATAAATGTATCTATAACTCCCGATTAAATAAACATGAAAAGCTCTAGCTTTGGTAGATTACTCATGAGGGTAATCTCATACTCTCCTGGAAAAATAAAACTGATAAGTTGAAAACTAACGGTAATTTTCTTACAAAGAACCCCGTACTACCCTACTTTTCAGGTTTTTTGTCTATAACTCTTGAACCAATTGACGTAGACACCTGATTTTTGGCGTGTAACCTTGAAGTGAGAAGCTGCTTAAGATTATGTAAGTTGGGCATAATCAGATCAAAGGAACGCCTACCTCCCCTACAAATTTCCAAAAATTAAATATTCCTTTAATTACGATAACTTTCGAAAAAATGATACTAGCCAGTTGACAATTTGAAAGAATGTTGCTAATAAGACCTACTTTGCTGGTATTGAAAATGGGTAAGATCCGACTCAAGGAGCCCCCACCTCTCTTACAAATGAAACTTCAAATAAGCGATAACTTTTGATAGAATGAAGCCAGCAACTTGAAATTTTGGTCAAATGTTGAAAGTGAGATTGAGTTAGTTGGCATTGAAGATGGGTAAGATCCGACCTAAGGAGCCCCTACCTCCCCTAGAAATGAAACTTAAAATAAGTTTACGACAAAATAAAGCTAGCGACTTGAAATTTTGGTCAAATGTTTGTAGTATGATCCAGTCGACTAATATTGAAAATACGTAAAATCCGACCATCGAAACCCCTACTTCCCCTACAAAAGAAACTTCAAATAAGCGATAACTTTCGATAGAATGAAGCTAGAGACTTGAAATTTTGTTTAAATGTTTCTAGGGTGATCTAATTGGTTGACGGAAATGCTGGGCAAGATCCGACTCAAGGAACCCCTAGCTCCCCTACAAGTGAAACTTCAAATAAGCGTTAATTTTCGATAGAATGAAGCTAGCGAATTGAAAAATTGGATAAATATTTGTAGAATGGGTTAGTTAATTGATTTTGAGAATGGTCAAGATCCCACTGAATGAGTGCCAACCTCCCCTATGAACTGGCCATATAAGAGACCCACTTTTAATGCATATGGTCGTTGCCAATTGGGACTTTTGGTATCACCACTAGGTCTGTACAAGTCTAGGGTATATACGCTTCGGACTCCTGGTTTTTAGTACAGCCTGTTTTTAATTCTACAGGTAAATAGACAAATTTGTTGATTTGCTCACTTCGAAGGACGAATGATATATTTGTTCTTTCTGACTTTCAGCTTTTGCTCCATAGCTTCTCAGATGCTTTTATTTGCTGGGCGTAATCGGTTGAACGAAAAAAAATAAGGCGACACAAAAATGATATTAACGTCCTTAGAGCAGTGGCATTGAAGTCGTTTAACCGATAAGTATCATAAATCACACATGCATAACTGGGCAACAGCCCTGCCAGGTTTGGTTACTATGTTCAGTCATACCGGATGAACTGTTCCTGACGGTAAATACTTTAAGGGTAGATAATACTGTTCGTTTGAGGAAAATTAACGTATGGCTTGGACACTCTCTCTTTAAGAGCTCGCACAGACGGCAAACTTTTTAGTTGAAAAAAAAAACTAAATAGTTTAGTTCGAAAATAGAGGGCTACGCCCGCAATTCGAGGGTTTTGTAGTATCCCATGCCAATAGGAGATGAACTGTCCTCATCATTCATGATAAGACGACATTACAAATTGCAAGCTTACCTTAAAAATATTAAAAATAAATTGTTTGAATAATTATAGAAAGTAGAGTCAGTGAACAGCAGACGGACAGACAGACATTTGACCGATTTCATAAGGGTTTTGTTTTTACTACTAAACCCTATAAATCGAAATATTTAAGAAAAGCCGTAAAAAATTACCTTTAAGCGCCTTAACTCTACACTTTGCGACGCTCTATGAACGGTGACTTCGGAGCATACATGCAGGGAACTCTCCAAATCAATTGTGACAAATTTCAAAAACTACGATTTTGTTCCCATTTTTCATTCGTAGCGTGGACTATCTTTTAAGTCAAAGGTGAAGTAAATTTGTTTCATCTTCAGACCATGGTTTTTTTTCCTTTAATATGTAACATTCGCAAATTTTCAAATCAAAATCCTTGAAATTGATATGCCGTTCGAAAGCTACATGGTTAAATATTTGGAAAAAATTGTAACCCTAGCAAAAGATTAAGGAGAAATTTTAATCCAAACCTTACTAGGTTAGTAGTCCGGTAGTCCGGATGGCGCAACAGTTAGCACGTTCGCCTTCTACGTACTGGGCCCCGGTTTGATTCCTACTGAATGCGGTAGTTTTGATAAAAAAGGGGATTTTCGTGTCGGACTATGAGCCCACTCAGCTGTTAAATGAGTACCCATTTATGGGGTAAATAACTCGGTTGAGCGTGTTGCTGATCACACACCTCTGCACAAGACCGTCACGATCTAGAAAATGAGATGATGCTAACTCATCTCGAGGTCATGGTTCAAATTGGACTGTTGCGCCAGTTATTTATTTTTTACTAGGTTCTAATAGGTCCCCTTTATTAGAAAAAAAAACAATAATCTTTGATATTATCGTATAATCGCCATGGATTAGATAAATAAAGATGTCTCACCCCTTACCTAGGTCTCATATGAATATCTACACTTATTATAATATTAAATTTGCATTAGAAAGTAATTCAAATATGACTAAATCTTCGGTTTGTTGCAACTTGCAACAGAACTTACAGCCGCGTTTTAATGCAAGCATATTAGAATTTAATTTTGTTCTATTACATGAGGATGGTGTGTAATAGTGCTTTATTAACATTTAAGTCACATGTATTAGTTAAACCAAAATGCTGTTTAGCTTGAAAAGTGACTTTCTAATAAACCTTTATTATAGATAATACAGAGATGATAAGAATTTTGGACAAGTGAAAACATGTCACAGAGAGAGATCAACTTCTAATTAGAATTTAACCCATTCGGACTGGATACACCAACAAATACGTGCGATAACAGTTTAGATACTTCGCACAGTTCGATTGTGTATTTACCGCAAGCATTGCGAAATTCATTCGGTACACATAAGGCGTGTTTTTTTGTAATGCAGTCAAGGTTAATTGGGGGTTATCCGGATTAACTTACACACATTACACAAACAACAAGGGTATGTTATTATTTATAAGAGTACGCATATATGATCAGTACATGCAATATTTTCCACTGCAAGGGGCCATGTATGTAGTTCGGATGGCATATCGATTAGCCTTCTATGCACTGGGTCCTGGTTCGCGTCTGACTAAAGCGAGTAGTTTATTCGATAAAAAGGGATTTACATGTCTGATTATGAGCCCACTAAGCTGTTGAATGAGTTCCCATTTGAGGTAAATGACTCGATTGAGCATGTTGCTCATCACACGCCTCTACACAAAGACAAAACACACCGTCACGAGCTAGTAAATGAGATGATTACCAGCTCATTTCGCGGCCTTGGTTCAAAATTGGACAGTTGCGTCAGAAATTTTTTTTAAAAAGCCAAAAATTGTTTGTACAACAACAACAAACGGAAGTGTTTCTATGTTCAGACCTAAATAGCGGTGCCGTGCCACATGAAAAGGTTTTTAATAATATCAGCGCCAAGGTTCATATTCGGTTCGAGTTGCCTGCAAACTGATCGTTTCATGTTGAAACGACATTGCAAATTGCAAGCTTGAATAAAAAACTACATAAAAAAATGTGTGAACCATATAGAAAGTAAAGTCAGCGACCAGCCTAACGACGTTTTTAAGGGATGTAAGGGTGTGCTAACTGCAACTATAGAAATATACTATTGTTAACCAATTTTAAGAAGGTATCCGAATTCCATTACACTCATCCCTCTTTATACGGCCCCCCTTTATAAGTTGTTTCGCTATAACGGCCTTTTTAAATTGCGACGCAGCTTCGATTTACGGCACACATGATTCGATATACGGCCAAAATATTTGGGGTTCCCCATTTTATGTACAATGCAAAAAAGGAAAAAACCCAAAACTATTGTGCTGCCGCGGACGCAGTCTCTTCGTTAATTGCATATTGGTAGTGAGTGAACACGCTTGGATTCAATGTTTACTGCTGCAGTTTTCGCATAATATATTGTATGTTTAATATAAATTGGTATGTGTTGAGTTAATTAAATGTATAAGTGTTTTATCGAAACGTGGTGCTCCTTTCTATTAGGTGAAAATGGCTACAAAACGGGCTTCAACATTGGGAATCGACAAGAATGTGAAGAGAAGACGGAAAGCTGTCACATTAGAAACTAAGCTGAATGTTTTGCGGCGTGTAGAAGCTGGTGAGAAACTTTCTAGAATTTCTTTGGCGTTGGGATTATCCAAGTCGACTGTTCAAACTATACGGGGCAATAAGGAAAAAATCAAGCCATATTCTCAGTCAGTTAAACCTTCTTGTAGTTCGAGACTGACTCGTGAAAGGAGCAACATTATGCAGCAGATGGAAAAATTATTGGACTTATGGATTGAGGACAACAACCAAAGAAATATCCCTATGAGTCAGATGATTATCCAGGAAAAGGCTAGAAGTGTTTTTGAAGCCTTAAAGAGAGAGTGCTCTGATGAATCTTCCAAAAATTTAACTTTTCTGGCAAGCAATGGGTGGTTTGATAAATTTAAAAAGCGAGTTACTTTGCACAACTTGAAATTAAAAGGTGAATCAGCTAGCGCCGATGTCATTGCAGCTAAGGAGTATCCAGCAATTTTGAAAGAAATAATTCAGAGAGGAGGATATTGTCCCGAACAAGTTTTTAATGTCGACGAGACTGGATTGTATTGGAAGCGAATGCCGGAAAGAACATTTATTTCAAAAGATGAAAAATGTGCACCTGGTTATAAAGTTTCCAAAGAAAGATTAACTTTGTTGTTGGGTGGTAACGCTGCGGGCAATTTTAAACTAAAGCCATTGTTGGTGTATATGTCTGAAAATCCGAGGGCTTTTAAAGGGCTAGATAAGACAAAGCTGCCAGTTATTTGGAAGTCTAACAAAAAGGCTTGGATGACTGAAAACCTTTTTGAGGATTGGTTCAAAAATTATTTTTGTCCAGAAGTAAAATCATATCTAAAAGCGAAAAATCTAAGCAACAAAATTTTGCTTCTATTGGATAATGCTCCAGGACATCCACCTAACCTATCTGACCTTTGTGAGGATGTAGAAGTTGAGTACCTACCGAAAAATACAACCGCGCTTATCCAGCCCATAGATCAGGGTGTTATAGCAAATTTCATAGCGTATTATTTGCGGAGAACCTTCCAGCAAGTGATAAATAAAAGTGATGGCAAATCTTCAATGAGGGAGGTTTGGAAGAACTATGACATCAACTGTGCCATAAAATTTTTTAGCGAGTCTTGGAAGGAGGTACAACTAGCACCAATGAATAAGGTTTGGAAACCAATATGACCCGAGTGCGTCTTCATGTCTGAGATGGAAACTGATTCCGTGCTCGAGATTTGTCAAACCATTATAAGTGTAGCAACGGATAATGGGTTTGAACATTTGGACGAAAGCGATGTGCTTAGTTTGATAAATTCGGAAAGTAGCCCCTTAATAAATGAAGAACTGCTGCAGTTGGAATCAGCCCAAGCAAATTCCGATATAGAGGAGCCACCTACGCAGAAGAAATTATCGTATAAGGATTTAAATGAAGCTCTTAATCTCTTCGAGCAGGGAATACAAATTCTTATTCAATCCGACCCCGATGAAGAACGCAGCGCTAAAGTTGCACGAGGTGTACACGAGTCGATTTTTTCCTACACCCAACTACAAGAGGAAGCTAAAAGGCATGCTAAACAACAGACTTTGGAAACGTTTTTCAAGGCAGGTCCATCCATCCCAGAGTTAACTTAAGATTTCTCTTCATATAAAATTAAAGTATTTGTGATATGAGTTGACATGAATTATTTACTATTATTTTTGTTATAAAGAATATTATTTTTTTATATATTTAACGAATTTCAAACTTTATTTGCTCAATAAATCGATGTTTTGTTATTAATATGGATTTGTATGAAAATTATTTACGTATTCGTTATACGTTATTTCGCTTTACGGCCAAAATTTTCGGAACGGATCTAGGCCGTATAAAGAGGTATGAGTGTATTTTCTATTCCACCTTCCTGCAATTTTTCATATGTCTAAGTGTAAGGGTCTCCAAATGCAAGAGGATGGGACATGATCTCATATTTTCTCCTCCCCCACCTTTTTTCGAATTAAAAGAAAATGACAAAAAGGGAATATACTCAAGATTACCTTTCTCAGTACCAGATGATAAAAAAATTTTGACTTTCATTTCGGCTCTATGGGAAGCTATTCGGAATCAATTACATAGTTTCTTTTATCACAGTTGAATTTGGCAAGATTAAAGCGGAGAACACACATATGTACGCGATCGCGATCACAGGAGGAAGCAAACACACCATGTTGCAATCGCGATCGCAATCGCAAGAAAAAAAATTTTTTTTTAATTGTATGCGCACATTGTTGTAGCCAGCATGTGAAATATCAAAAAAGACATTATGTTTTTTTTTACATGTTCAATAAATTTTTCCGTGAAATCTGACATTTTTAATACTTGCGATCTGTGATAAATTGAACCATTTGCGTTTGATCGCTGATCGCCGCGTACCTCGCGGTCGAACGCTGCAGATGTTCACTCTATCGCTGACAGATTGCGACAAGTATGTGCTGCTTAACTTACTAACGTGGAACGCGTTTGATCGCCATCGCGAACGCAATCGTTATAGCCATCGCGTATGTGTGTTCTCCGCTTTAAGGTTCTAACACACGGGACGCGTATACGCAAGCGAATGATTTTTACCCGAGTCGCGTAAACGCGACGAGTGTTTACACGTAAGGTTTACACGCTGACGAAACGTCAGAGACGGGAATCGAAACGAATTACTAACGCAGAAATAATGCACACGTCGTTGTATTTACATGAGGTGCGTTTAGGATTCGACAGCATACGAGTATGTGCGAGTACGGAATTCATTCCTTTTCATCAGTTTGTTGTTAGATTCATCGACTCATCAACGGCAGATGAGTACCTGTCGGGACCCGTCGTCAGCTAACAAACAACAAACCCGTTTGCTAATATATTTGCACGGAACGGATATCGTAGATTTGACGCACTCAACGGGCTTATGCATCACGTGTTTTAGAAACTTAATACTGGCTCTTGATATATTAGAGTCAAGAGCACGCCTTAAGCTTGTTTATTTGAATTTTATTTTTAATATTTTTTCATCTTTTTTCATACAGTGGGGCTAGGCTAGACAATCACCTAGAATCCAAAACTTATCTGAGACAAAATCCATTTTATGTGAAATGCATGTTTCTACCCTATATAGGTCTGCTACCTAAGTTTTTTTTCTGCTCAATGAATTTCGCCTGAACTACACTTGACCCGGATAATTGCAAAAGAATGCGCCTATTATTTCTGAAACGAAGATACGTCAAAAAAGAGTCCATGAACTCGTAAGTAAGAATACAGTATATTCGAACCATGTACCGTGAAACCAATTATTATGTTCATAGAACAAACACCGTATCTTTTTCATCACAGCCTGTTTTTCTTTTTTATATTCCACAGGTAAATAGACAAATTTGTTGATTTACTCACAAGGACTGATGACATATACTTTCTGACTTCCAGCCAACCTCAACAACTTTTCAGATGCTTTTATTTGCCGGGCTTAATCGGTGGAAGGAACAAAATTGGGACGACAAAAAAAAATAATAATGTCCTTAAAGCGGTGGAGCTGAAGTCGTTTAACCGATAAGTATCATAAATCATACATGCCTAAATGGGCATTAGAACTGCCAGGTTTGCTTCAGCTATACGTATACTCGTACATTGTACGTATGTATATGCGAAAAAAGTATAGTAGATGAAACATTATGGTGATGATTGATTGTTGGATGTGTAACTCCTTTTCTTATTGTTTTGTGTTATTTTTTAAATATTCCCACTTGATTCAATTTAATGATTTGATTAGATTCAATTTATGTATATTTTCGAATTTAAAAGTAGTTGAATGAGTTGTTCTAAAACAAAGAAAAAATATGACAAGAGCCCCCATTTTAGGGAAAATTATTCATCGTGGCATACACCCCTAAAATTTAAACCAAACCAAAAAACATAAAATATAATAGATTTTCTTTAAAAAAAATTACAAATACTCCCAACTTTGGGGCATATTTCACTTGAATTATCCCCCAAAATCATTTGAATACAAAAAATCTCCGCAAAATTTTATTTCATGGTACAGTACATTACGTCCGCACTGCCTAAAGCGGAAATATACACTGTGGTGGCTGGTGGGTTCAAAGTGGATATCCACTTATTGAAGTACGGACATAGCGTGTATGCATCGTAACCAGCGCCGCCAAGAAAGGAAACTCCCCGTGCCCGTGATTTGAGTGGGATCAGGAAATTCGAAACATGATATGGTGGCGATAATTGGCTGCTTTTTGAATTTGTGACTGCAAGGGCTCGATTCTCTGGGCAACAAAAAAAAAACTTTAGGTATAAAAACCCGCTCCCAAAAAAAAAAAGATTAACGATATGAAAAAAGCGACGACTTGGAAAAGCCATATCCTGTCGAGGAAGACTAGGCTATTAAAAATTGGTAAAGCTCTACCATTTGCAAAACTACATTGAATCACGGACGAACAATTAGGCTTAAAAAATGGCAAAGCAGCGCCATTACAATTTCAAAATCAATGTTAATCGCTCTAATTACCCCGTCCTTAATTCCCAAATGATTCCTGAGTAAAATCACCATCCGAACCAACAAGACGCAGGAAAGAGCTGAAGAGAAGAGCAAACATAAATTGGATTCAATGTCAATCCCCGTGGCACGAGGATGCTCTATTATTCATCTTCTTTGAAATCGCCTATTCAAATAAGACACGACAAAGCCAGAGAGGAAAAAAATCGGAAAGAGTTTCGCAGCGATCCCAATGCCAATCTTGTCCACTTCCAGGCCTGCTGACACCAATCCCTCGTTGGGCACGGAGGCGGTAATCTAAATTCATGGCACTTTTTTCTCCCTTTATTCCCGATTTTTTTTACTTGACTGTTTGTCGATTATTTGGAAAAGTGAGTGATTCCAGCTACAACAAAGTAGGATATAGACTATGGAAAATCTGTCTTGGAGATCTATGACTTCTAGGATATCTTTTAATCACCAGGAGATATAAATCTCGGTTTCTTTTGCTTGTGGAAGTATTAAGATTTATAACAGTTTGATTGATGTTTTATTCAGAATTTTTATACCCTAGACTTTTAGTATAGGGTATATTGTTTTTGTCACGACGAAAATATGTAACACCTTAAAGGAGGCTCCGGAGGTATAGCAATGTATATATATAAATGATCAGGGTCACCTCCTGATTCGATTTAGCCATGTCTGTCTGTCTGTCTGTCCGTCTGTCCGTCTGTCCGTCTGTCTGTCTGTCTGTCTGTCTGTCCGTTCGCACGATAACTTTCGATAGAATGAAGTTAGAGACTTGAAATTTTGGTCAAATGTTGGAAGTATAATCTACTTGGTTGGTATTGAAAATGGGCGTGATCAGGCCAAGAGAACGCCTACCTCCCCTATATATGTAAAATAACTAAATGTATCTATAACTCCCGATTAAATAAACATAAAAAGCTCTAGCTTTGGCAAATTGCTCGTGAGGATAATCTTCTACTCCCCTAAAAAAATAAAATCGATCAGCTGAAAACTAACGGTAATTTTCTTACAAAGAGCCCCGTACTACCCTACTTTTCGGTTATTTTGTCTATAACTCTTGAACAAATTGACGTAGACACCTGATTTTTGGCAAGTAACCTTGGAGTAAGAAGGTGTTTAAGTTGTAGTAAGTTGGGCGTAATCAGATCAAAGGAACGCCTACCTCCCCTACAAATTTCATAAAAATTAAATATTCTTTTAATTACGATAACTTTCGATAAAATGACACTAGCGAGTTGAAAATTTGACAAAATGTTGTTAGTAGGATCTTCTTGCTTGGCATTGAAAATGAGTAAGATCTGACTCAAGCAACCCCTACCTCCCCTACAAATGCAACTTCAATAAGCGATAACTTTTGACAGAATCAAGCCAGCGACTTGAAGTTTTGGTCAAATGTTTGAAGTGAGATCGGGTTAGTTGGTATTTAAAATGGGTTAGATCAAACCTAAGGAACCCCTACCTCCCCTACAAATGAAACTTCAAATAAGCGATAACTTTCGACGGAGTGAAGCTAGGGACTTGAAATTTTGTACAAATGTTTGTAGCATGATCTTATTTGTTGGTAGCAATGATGAGCAAGATCCGACCTAAGGAACCCCTACCTCCCCTACAAGTGAAACTTCAAATAAGCGACAACTTTCGATAGAGTGAAGCTAGAGGCTTGAAATTTTGTTTAAATGTTGGAAGCATGATCTTATTTGTTGGTGGCAATAATGAGCAAGATCCGACCCAAGGAACCCCTACCTCATCTACAAGTGAGACTTCAAATAAGCAATAACTTTCGATAGAATGAAGCTAGCGACTTGAAAAATTCGACATATATTTGTAGAATGGGTTAGTTAATTGATTTTGATAATGGTCAAGATCCTACTGAATGATTGCCAACCTCCCCTATAAACTGGCCATACAGGAAACTCACTTTTAATGCATATGGTCGTTACCAATTGGTACTTTTGGTATCAGCACTAGGTCTGTACAAGTCTAGGGTATATACGCTTCGGACTCCGGGCCGAAGCGAAGCTTCGGCCTGGTCAAATGTCATTTTGTGCAAGCCATTGAATATTTTGATGAATAACCCATCCTGATAAAGCGTAAGGATAAATAAAATTTCTTGCATAATTTGGATTTAGCTCTCCATCCAGTGGTATAAATATATCAACATCTGAATCTGTTTCTTCAACCTATTCATAATTTTTAAATATTTGTCTTTTCCCAGAATTCAACCCACCGATGACGATTTAAATTCACAAACCTTTCGTAAAACTTTTGAGTAGTCACGAATTGCGATTTTACATCGGATCTTTTGCAAGTAATTTACGCCTACGATTACGATTAGATTATTAAAAGTTTTATAAGATCTAATTTCACGTGAAAAATCAAAACCAAAATAATGAGGTTGTATCGAATTTCGTATGTGCAGTAGCGGGGTGGTTGCTTTGAAACATTAATTGGATCAAAGTCAGTCATCATCTCTCTCTCTCTTGTCTGAGCGTAGATGATTCCCTCTGCAAGCTTAGTAACCTGGCGCTAACAGCTAGGGTTTACATACTTGTGTTGGTGAATCATCTGAACGTATACTTGTGAGCAGGGGCACTCCCCAAGGTGGGGTGCTCTCTCCCCTTTACTGAAACTTGGTGGTCAATAGACTGCTAGTAGACCTAGAAACCTGCAAAGTGGTGCGGATGACATTGCCATTGATATATAGTATCAGGAAAATTCCCAAGTGTTCTTGGTGAGCTACTGTAAAATGGCCTCTCACCACTAAACGGGATGATAACTGGATTATAGTCCGGATGGCGCAACGGTTAGCACGTTCGCCTTCAACGCACTGGGCCCCGGTTCGATTCCGGGGATTTACGTATCGGACTATGAGCCCACTCAGCTGTTAAATGAGTACCCATTATGGGGTAAATAATTCGGTTGAGCGTGTTGCTGATCACATATCTCTGCACAAAAAACCGTCACTATCTAGAAAATGAGATAATGCTAACTCATCTCGAGGCCGTGGTTCAAATTGGACTGTTGCGCCAATTATTTATTTATTTATTTTATAACTGGATTAAACATTAATCTGAAAAAAAAACGGAACTTGTCCTTTTTACAAGGAAGTATATACTGCTGGATGTATCAGCCTCCTGTGCTGCAGGGTACGTGCTCTGTTTTCGCTGATAGGGTGAAATTTTTGGGACTTATTCTGGATTAGAAATTATCATGGAAACTCAATTTGCAGGAGAGGGTTAATATAAGATTACTGTCGCACTCTACTTTCGTAAGAGAGCCATAGGTTGTTTTGCGTCCTATACTCATGTTTGGGGTAGTTGTCTGGTGGACTGCAAAGACTAGCCAGCGTTGCTATTGAAAGGGCACTTGGAATTTCAATTTCTGCTGGTCTGAATATGCTGCTTAACCTGCTGCCACTTGACATTTTTGGTGAACACTGGTCAATGGTTCCCTTCCAATGCTGGACATGCTGCAATTCTGTGCAACTTTGGTATTCCGCCAATGACTGACTACACCATTTCCATGTATGCCGGGAGGTCATTTCTAACGACGACCTCCTTCACTACTGGCCAGGACAGGGTAGACACCTCCATAAAAAGGCGAATGTGGCAATGGATAGGTCACACACTTCGGAAAGGACCGGAAAACATTGCTAAACAGGCCCTCGATTGGAACCCACAGGGAACTGATGCAAGTCGCCGCGTTGGACGTCCTAGAAACAATTGGAGAAGATCAGTTGAGGTCGAGGGTAAGTCAATGGGCAAATCGTGGAATCAGTTGAAGGCAATGGCGGCGAACATGACGAGGTAGAAAGTCGGCGTGGTTAATGCCCCACAAGGGGTTAACAGGATCCAGAGAGAGATCTATATACCTATCACTGCTTGTAAACTAGCTCTAAAGTCCGATGCGATTAACAGGACTAACTCTGGTTGGATAAATAGTAACATATGCCTTTCAACTAAGCCACTGTGGCGGTACGTCAAACTGCTGTCGTTGGATAGGCAATATATCAGGGGAGCACTGCAAGGAGGATCCGCCTCCCCTACAACGACTTCTGCAGAAGATGCAATGACGAGGACAAAGAAGAATATATTTTTCATCTCCTCTGTTCCTGGTCCTGCTCTGGCAAGAAGGAGAGAGGAATTTCTTGGATCCCACAATTTCATTCAACTGGGTGTTCTGGCTTATGTTGATGCTGCTAAACTTCATCAATTCATTATCAGCTCTGGCTGGTTCATGGAAGAGGATGGTATGGTGACGAGTTCCCCTGTGGTATCAGAACAAACCCTATTGCGGTCCATGTGTGCTGTAGCTAATACAGCAGCCCTTGTACCTAACCCAACCTAGTCATCATCATCATTGTGACACCACAGCCTGACGTGTCGGGCCCAGGCTTTCTGGAAAAAATCAGAATTAGTAATCCATGTAATAATAACCGACAATTGTTCCAAAGAAATATTTTTTTTACTAGAAAGAGAGTCTGTAATCTTTTCTCGAGGACAGCCAAGTAACCCAAACGGAGAAAACTAGGTCAAAAGTCGCAGTGAAAACAGACTGCCGAACTCTTACTAAAGGTCGTCACACATGATCGCGCAGAGCCATGACCGAACTCCACCGAACCATCAAATATAGAACGGTCAAAATGAGGAGATTTTTTTTCAATTGAGTTTGACGCGTGGTTCGATGCATGCTCGCGACCAAAATGGTTGCCGTGTGTGGCGACCTTTAGACAAATGCATAAGTATATACATATAAATATTGCATGACTATATGATTGTAGAACAACAATTTTAGAAAGAATCTAAATATATAATTTAAAAAAAAAAACTCCCCTAAAGCTCACATTCATGATTCCAAACAGTTAAAATGTACTACTGACGAACCATTATCCCTTTTTGATATGAAAAAAAATTACCATAAATAAAAGAAGGGTCTGGAAATACCGGGATTCAATAACAGAGTAGAGATACTCACAATCAAATCGGTATTGAATTGACTTTCATGAAATTTGAAATCATCAAAACGGAGGTAATGAAGTATCATTTCGAATTGAATAGAAAATGGGTCAAATCGAATGACGTGTTTATGTTGTTTCGATTGGGCGTAAAAATCACCAAAAAAAAATGCTTTAATTTTTAAAGAATACGGCAATGCAATGCTTCGAGTTACATGAAGGGTATTTTATTGAAATCATCAGTCCACCCTTACAAAACTTCGCCATAATGGAATTACTCCGCCTCAAATTATAGAGTATCATTTTTTTCCAACTGTTCTTGCCGAATAAGCTTAATTTGTTTTTGGATGTATTACCCAAATTGCAAATTGACAAAACACAGATAATTGTAGACCACTCCTTCTTCCATTCATTACGGGATAATGGGGTGAAGTTAATAAAAGTTGAGATGAACATTCACATAAATATTCCCTTGAATTTATTTAGTATGTAGATACACAGAGACATGCCTCAAAGATTGAAGAATGCTGACATGAGTGACCTGCAATCCCATATGGGTCGATTACATTGAGCGATTTAACTAGCTACATACCAGCGAGAAAAGTTAAAAAGTTATTACTTCAGTACAGATAGCGAGGCAAGCCAAGATGTTAATTCCAGGTTACCCGCGTAATATATCATATAAACTTCTAGAAATCAACCGTAGCAGGGTCAGAAGTATTTGCGGCCTTCTCACTGGACATTTTTGCCGAAGAGGTCGCTTTAAAATCATAGTTATTGTATCGGACGTTAGCTGTCGTTTCTGTGAAAGCGATGATGCAACGTCATTGAACATTCTTTATGAATTTGAAGCATTGACCCAATGTCGTCAAGTATACCTTGGCATTGCTTTCCCCGAAGCAGATGACACTGTTTCGATTCCGCCTATCAAATTCATTACCGCGATTAAGCTTACGAGGACGCAGATATAAATCCCTGAGGAACGGCCTATAGAGTAGTTATGAAGAAGCTGAGCAGTCACCAAACACCCCAAGTGAAGTGCCCTCTTTTACTTCTACTAAATCGGATAGTTTCAGTTCTCTTCCCCCAGCATGCGTTAGAAAACATTGAAAACCCGGAAATGGTCCATGAAGAGCAGATACCGGCATTAACTGACAGAGAGATTTTGGAGATTGTTCTCATTAGGTGACAATAAAGTACCAGGCTCTGATGGCATCCCCAACGGAGTGTGTTGAAAGTAGCAGTTGACACGGCTCCCGAGAAGTTGTAATGAACCACCTGCAAAGGACCATATGGTAGTGCTGCTTGCACCGGCAGATCTATGGCAGCACCTGATGAGTAAGGATCTGTCGGTGGTACGAAACCAGAGGCCGAGGGTCCCATTACACTTGGACCCCAATACGAGCGCGAGGGCAAGCCAGTCATTGGCCAACCATTCCATCCTTATCGCCTCATTTTTTGTATTCCCCATTTTTACCTTCCATGTTTGTGTTGTCTTCCCCAGGCCTATGAATTTTTGCTAATACGTAATGGACAGGGGCAACTAGCGGCGAAAACCCCGCCCACGTCCCCCGAACTAAGCTACACCAAGCATAGGCCGCTGCTTAGCTCGTTGAGGAGCCATTTTCTTCGCCAGATGCACAGCCCGACCTTCATGGTCAATTAAGCTACCTTAGGCTCCGTCCCCACGGGCATCTTCAGATGCCCACCAAACCGTCCCTTACAAAGTTTGTCAGTACTTTTGAATCCTGTTTGCAGGAGTGAGTTTTTCCTGCTATATAGAAAAAAATAAAAGATTGGTTCTGCTACCAAAACCCAACAAACCGCCGGGCGAACTGCTAGACACCGCGGGGAAGGTATTGGAACGAATAATTTTTTTAGCAGACTAGCTGCCGTCGTAGAGGAAAAGAGAGCACTGTCGGAGCGACAGTTTGGTCTTCGAAGGGTGCGCTTCACGGCCGATGCCATCTTGACATTGACAGATCTAGGGAAACAGGCACCTTTCGTTTAGAATCCTGCAGTACGAAACCAGCGAAGGGCCAAGAGAGTACAATGTAACAGCAGGCGTTCCGCAAGGATCTGTACTCGGCCCTTTGCTGTGGAACATCATATACAACGACATATTGGATTTACCAATACCCAAAGAAGAAGCGATAGTCGGGTTCGCAGATGACATAGCTGTGGTCGTGGTGGCCAAAGATCAAGCATTCGAAGTTTATGCCACAGCAGTCACAACTATTAAGTTGTGGTTGAATAAAGTAGGACTCGAGCTAGCTGAGCAAAAGATGAAGCTTTTCTCATCAGTAACCGAAGAATGAAACCGGAATATAGAGGGCTACGCCCGCAATTCGAGGGTTTTGTAGCAAGCGCTTATTTTGGCATGTAAATACTGGCTCCCTGTTCTTCTTGGTACCCCTCAGCTGAATAAAAACACCATAATTAAATGTTTTACCCATGATATAGTATCTTACATGCCAATTCACAAAAAGACTGCATCTGTCACCTCTCAAAGTAATAGTTTTAATACGAGAAACTGTAGATAGATATGTATGTATACGAGATAAACTGTCCCACTCTTCGAGATGCTTAACCATTCATATTAAGACGACATTGCAAATTGCAAACTTGTGAAACGGCTTCGAAATTCAGGGCGGCTGGGACAAATTACGGTCTAATATTTTTTCCTCCTCCACTGTTCCCCTTTCTACAAATCTCAAGAAAATGTCAAAAATGGAATGTACTCAACATTACCTTTCTCACGACACCCCACTTGGCTATACCAGTGGATAAAAAAAATTTACCTTAATTTCGCCTCTATGTGGACCCCCATTGGCCCCATTGGCCATCAATATTTTTGACCTAGGGTGTGCTTGAGGGGTGCAGGGGTGTGCTAACTGCAACTATAGAAATGTACTATTATTAACCTTTTTGGATGAGATTTAAAAATTCTATTATTTTCGGTTTTCTATGCTAGTGAAATGCCGCTTTTCTGTAAATTTTCATATGTCTAGCTATAACGGTCTCGAAATGCAAGGGGGGGGGGACAAACTCGGACCACATATTTTCCCCTCTCCCTCTTTTCCCGTTTCTTCAAATTTGAAAAAAATTCCAGAAATGGAATGTACTCGACGGTACCTTTCTTACGATACCCCACTTGCCTACACCAAACGAAAAAAAAATTTCGACCTTCATTTCCCCTCTATGGCGACCCCCCCTTAAAGTTGACCTATTACGACGCATCGCTTTCTGCAGAGAATTATAGTATTTCTACATATTTCCACAAAATTTCATGCATGTAGCTTCAGCGGTTCGTGAGATATTTCATGGACAGACGGACAGACTGACGGACAGACGGACAGACGGACGCATGACCGATTTCATAAGGGTTTTGTTTTTATACAAAACCCTAAAAAACAACGCTCTGAGGATCGTCGAAAGCACCATCATTATTTCTAAGTCAGCAATTAGGCACTTGGGGGTGATGATTGACGCGAAGCTGACATTTGGAGAGCACCTCAAGTACAAGAAGGCGGCTAATGCTACTGTGGCTTTGGCAAGGATGCTGCCAAATATGGGAGGACCACGACCGAGTAGGAGATTTTTATTATCTAGAGAGATCGCCTCTATACCTCTGTATGCATCACCAGTTTGGATCGACGCGCTTCGTCACGCCTGTAACAGTCGAAGAATCAAATCTGTTTATCGAAGGAACGCATTGAGAGTGTGCTGTGCATACCGAACAACATCAGATGAGGCTGCCTACGTTGTATCAGGTATGATCCCCATAGATATTCTAGCCGAAGAAACGGACCGATTGCACAAAGGCCGAGGTTTGGAGCAACCGAACGTATCTAATGCGCGCAAAAAACGAGAAAGGTGCGAGTCTCTGAGGAAATGGCAACAGTGGTGGGATGAAACTCCGAAAGCAAGCTGCACACATATACTTTTCCCCCAAATCGAATTGTGGCTGAACCGCAAATATGAAGAGGTAAACCACTCTAACCCAGTCTCTTACTGGACATGGCGGATATAGGAAGTACCTACACAAATCCAAGCTGGACGATTCTCCCGACTGTCCCAGGTGCCCAGGAATAGTGGAAGATCCGGAATATGTATTCTTTCACTGTCAAAGGTTTACAGGAAAGTGTGAAGCATTGGAGGTCGAACTTGGCAGTGACCTCAACCCACATAATTAGTAGAGCACATGATAAGATCTGAAACAAATTGGAAGGCCGTAAATCGCACAATATCTGACGTACGTAGGGAACTGAGGAAAGAGGAGCAAATACGAAAAAGGACGCAACAGATTAACTGCTAAAGAGGTAATTCCGTAGGGAGAATGGTGGAGAATGAGGATTGAAGGTTTTACTGGGTAAGTAGTCGCACACTGACGATGAAAGCCTCTTGTCGCTGCCGTACAATAGACACAAGTTGCCGGCAGTGTCTCCTGACCAATGAAATTTTTCCCCTCAATAATAAAAAAAGGCCTGTTATTAAACCTAGGGCTATAGCACAATAGACCGTTTCGCCTCGGTATTAGTGGGCCTTTTGAAGTCCGCAGCCTTTCTCTCAATCTATCTATCTAGCTATGTTTTCCTATGCAAATTTTCCAATGTCCCATAGTAAACCAGACATTTCAATAAATTACACTTTAAGTAATTAGCGACGATGTCAATGTTCTATGGAAAAAGAAGATTGACTACGCTATGCACGACGACGAAATGTTTACGTCAATTTAACTCAAGACGAATGTCTTGTAATTTAACGTCTAATTCGTTTACCCAAGACGCAACGTGTAGAAAATAAAAACACAAATTTGCAAAACACAGAAGGTAGGTTTATTTGCACCTCCCTTAAGCCTATTACATGTTATATGTATGTTTGGGGTTTTATCTTTTGTTTACGGACTTCCGCTTGGAGGATTCGTTTTCGGTTGTCTCTAAATGAAAAGAGACACCACAGAAAAGCCACACAGGATTGTTTGTGTTTTGAAGACAATATTGAGAAAACCCTTTTCATTTAAGGGAGAGTGAGTGGTGTAACGTAATTTTGTGAGAAGAATATTTAATTCAGACCGACTGAAAGTTAGATGGCATACTGCAGACTTCAAAAAGTAAGGTGAATGAATAATTTGAAAATATTATCCTGTTTATGACATAAGTATCCTTAGTATGGTTCTTTGGCGATCAAATGAGGCGTAATTTAAACGATTGGGGAGAATTTTGAGACTGAATTTAATTGAAAGGATGATATTGATTTTTATCGTTTTGATTATAGCACGGCCATTTGCAAATGAAATAATTAGACGTAACAAACGAAAATTCTTTGACGAGCATTTGCTGAATATTAATAATAATCTAGCTGATAGGATTACCAGACAAGCGTACAGACTTATAAGGTAGGTAGGTAGGTAAAGGAGGCTGCCATGACAATACACAGCACACTTTGACCATATAATTGGTCCATTGTGATACACTGGAGATCCAACAACCTAACCATACTAGCTCTTGAACCAGCCTGAGCTGACTACAGTAATAAAGCGAAGCAGACGGCTAATACTGGCAGTCCTCAATTCCTCAAGCTCCTGGAAAAAATAGGACCCAAGAAAGGATCTCCTCTTAACCGCCAAGACCGGACAAGCACAGAGAAGGTGGTAGCAGCTTTCTTCCGCATCAATATCTCCACAGCTTCTGCAGAAGTCATTGAAAGGAAGACGCAATCTCCTGGCGTGCTCACCAATAAGGCAGTGACCGGTGATTACCCCTACGACAGAGCTGATGTGCCGCCTCCTCAGTGACAGAAGATGGGAGGAGCGGATAGAGTCCATTTCAGGCCACAAAGAACTGGTCGCGAGGCACGTATTACTGCTTGACCACCTGTCATTCGCCCTCCTAATAGCCTCAGATTTCAAAAAGGACTTGTTTGCCCTGATGGGGATTAAAATGCTATTATGCAGTTGCGGGGCCTCGCTCAGAATCCCCTGCCTAGCAAGCTCATCAGCGTGGCAGTTACCACCAAAGCCACTATGGCCTGGAATCTAGCATAGGATAAAATGGAAGAAATCCCCCATCGTTTTGAAGGTTGAACGACAGTCTACTACAATCTTGGATGTAAGCAGGACGGATTGCAGGGATCTAATCGCAGCTTGACTATCCGAGTAGATTGCAATGTTCCTAAAAGCTATGGCGTGCCGCCTTAGCTAGGTAAAAGGCCTGCAGAATTGCAGCAACTTCCGCCTAGAGAACACTGCAATGATCCGGGAGACGGAAGGACAGGCTTAAATTTAGTGTGTCAGAGTAAATGCCTACTCCCACCCCATCTTCGGTTTTGGAGGCATTCGTCTAAATACCAATAGAATCAGATAGTGGGTACTCCCCCTCACTCCACTGATCCCGATTAGGGATACAGCTCACAAAGTTCTTTTCGAACTCAATTTTAGGGTAAGAGTAATCTGTGGAGGCAGGAATATTCCGGTGATTTAAAATCGATGAGTGGCCAGTGTTTTTCGAGGACCACTGATCCGATTCACGAAGACGGATGGCAGTACTGGCAGCAAGTTGCTCACCAAAAACGTCCAGAGGAAGCAAGTAAAGCAGAATGTCCAAGGCAGCAGAAGAAGTAGTTCTTATGGCTCGACTTATTAGCAAGCTGGCTAATCTTTGGACTTTACTCAGCAAGCAAAAGAGAGCCGCCGTCTTAAGAGCATTCCACCAGACGATAATGCCATGCATAAGTATTGGCCGTACAATAGACACATCCCAGTGTACAACCTTAGGCTGTAGGCCCCAGCTCTTACCAATCGCCTTCCTACACGTATAAAGAGCAATAGTAGCTTTCCAACAGACTTATAAACACTATTATGAATATTAAGAATCAAGTGGAGTGGATCACTGTAAGTCTAAGTCAAAATAACTCAACCTCGCTATCCACTACCCCACAAAATAATGAGCTAGAAGCCAATTCACCCTGTCGCTTGGTTTCGTCCACATCATGGATTTCGCTGATCAGGAGCTGCCTTAATCCATGAGGTCAGACACCTAGACCAAGCCAGGTTCGCATTAAGATCTAAATTGGAATATGTCAGGGACATGCTTACACTATATATAGTCTGCATTGCATGACACGAGTGCGAATTATCATCCAATGAAATTTCGATTGTGTTTATTCATGCATAAGCGCATATCCAAGTGTGGTAGTTGATGGCAAGGTTATGTGAGGTTGATCTACCCCACTTTATTCTAAACAACTTGGATATGCGCTTATGCGTGAATAAACACAGTTGAAATTTCATTGGATGATAATTTGCACTCGTGTTGTCTGCTGTATGATGCACACTGTTGTATAGGGCGTAACAATATGCGACAACATTTCTCGACTTCTCGCGTTCGCAGAGTAGCCTCCAACAGTCCCGCTTCGCCTTCCTCAGTTCCTTTTTATATTTGCTGAGATGTCCCTTGTAGGCCAATCTGAGTCAATTCTAGACGACTTTGCCCTATTAAAGGCTTTCCTGTAAGTTACTCTTAGTTTTCAGATCGCAGCGCTGCACCTCTCTGGTTTCTTTTTACCATTCGATCTGCGGATCGGGCATGAGCTATTTTTGACCTTTTTTTAGTCCGCCTGTGAACATCATTGTGTCCAGTTCTTGCCTTTTACTAGGTTGGTCTGGGAGGGTCGGATGCACTCCCAAGAGAGTTTACCGATACTTACTCATTTGCCCTAACCCCTTGTGGGTCATAGCGTGTCAACATTTTCATGTACATAGCCTAGTTGACGTTTCGTTGGCATAAACTAGTTTCGGAGAATGCAGTTGCCATCACTCACCTCCGGCTCCCCCATTTAGCCGCCTACTTGCGACAAGTCGGAAGATGCTACTCAGACGTGAGACTGATACCTCTATGCCCTGAGCTACCAGTCAACTCAATTAGCTCTATGCCTGTTTCTAGTCACGGGACTACTCATCGGATTCTCATTGATCATAAATTGAACGTAGCGGTGGTCAGAAAATGAGTGATTGGAAGAAACCCTCGAGCCCCAAGTGTTGAATATCCTCCGAAACTAGGGATATATCGAGAACTGTATATTTTTAGTGACAGAAGTAGGCTCACAACCCACCTTGCAGAGAAGTATGTTTGTGCAGAGAAAGTATCCGAAAAGCAACTCACCTCTTACATTCATATCAGAGCTACCCCACACAAGATTGTGACCTGCCCTGATCTCTCACGCCGAACAAAGTATAGTTCGCAGACTTAAGTCCCTGGACGAGGTCGTTCACAACCCATGGCCCATGAATCAAAACGACTTCCTCCGCACTACGTGCCCGCCGTAAGAGAAGAGCAGCAGAGGCTGCTTAGGAATGGTGGAGATTTATTTGAATGAATTTAATCATACAATCAGGCGATCCATGCCTCTGCCACATTAACGTCAGCGTCCTTTTCAACGTCCGTTTCAAACGGCTCATCGAGGGGCGCTGTCGCTGTCTCTCTCTCTCTCTCTCCCAATTGCCCTAGCCCCTTGTGGGGCATAGCGCGTCAACTGTTCCATGTTCCATGTTGACGTTTCAACGGCATAAACTGGTTTCGGAGAATGCAGTTGCCATCATGCTCCTCCTGCACATCCATGGCCACGAACATCATCGTGGACGGGATTCGAACCCGAAACGCCGGTAGTCAAACATGAGACTGATGCCTCAACACACTGCGCTACCGGTCGCCCCAAACCGGGCGCTGTAACATTCTCTTAATCAGTGATAGCAGAAGAGAGCAATACGCAGTGTCGTCATCCCTGAACTGACTGCTAAACGCAGACGTAATATTAGTGTGGGGGTGACCGGTAGCTCAGTATGGAGAGGCATCAGTCTCATGTCTGCCACCAGCGTTTCGGGTTCAAATTCCGTCCACGACGACGTTCGTGGCCATGGATGTTTGTGTTGTCTTCCCCCTGTGGTTCGAGGCGTAATAATAAGTCAAAGCATCTCCCGACTTGCCGCAAGTAGGCGGCTAAATGGGAGCAAGAGTTGCATGCTGGCAACGTGCTGCCAGGATGCTGACGCTCCATAATTTTAAAACCGCTCTGCACTGGTCAGACTAACTGACCGCATGGCAGGTTCTAGTATTCAGGCGGAAATCGTAGTGCTGACGCGGTAAAAAAAATACGTGGGTGCATCGGCTCTGATGGTAGTATCTACGTAACTGAAACTCCGGCTGTTACTTGGCTGCCAAAGTGACAATAGTGTATCGAAAAAGGTGGGGAGCAATACCCGGCTGTCGCGTTTAAAGTATCTAAAACTTTAGAGAAAAAAAAAAACATTTATTGCCCGCTTCGCTACGTATCCCTCTACACCACATAAATCTAGAGTAGGCCTAGTTACTATTAGGTTGCGGCATTGCGTAATAGAAGCGTTAGTTCGAAGTATATCCCAAGCGTCTTCTCCAAATCCGTCAATGCAATAAATTAGGTTTGACGCGCTCGGTGGCCATGTCCACTCTATGATCTAGAGCAGGGGTTGGCAAACTTTTTGTTTAAAGGGCCACATCGTTGGAATTTTGGGCTCAACGGGCCGGATAGAAGACTCGGAAGTATAACTATATCGGTGTGGCTAACCGACTGCTAATTGAAAATTTGACGGAAACATTTTCATTTTGCAGTCAAATGAGCGTAACTATTGTATTGTACATAGTTTTCCTTAACACACCAAGATCCGAAAAATATTTTTTCCTTTGCAACAGTATTTTAAGTTCTGTTATCTGTTTGGGTTATCCGCCTTGACATTAAGGTAATGACGTTTCTGTTAATACTAAAATTTTCTTGAAGCAAGTAATAGTCAAGGCGATTATTTAAATTGACGTCTTTAATGCAGCAACGATATTCTGCTTCGTTTGGCTGGAGAGGTCCAGGTAAATAACATTTACGAAACCAAGCAGAGTTTCATAATTCACCATAAAATTTAGGCAATTTTTTTATTGGATATACGGGGAAAAAAAAAAAAAACAGAACATTCAACTAGTTAAACCATCGACTCCATAGTACGAGTTCACATATCGCAAATCCGATAACCATCCATTCGTTGAATCAAATTGATTAGAATCTTCCTGTTGTCAAACAACCGAAAACCACACACATGTGTCAGTTCCCATAGTTAGTAAATCAGAGCATACGCATTACATTTGTTTCACATTTCCAAAAAGGACGCATCCGATAATCCACCTCGTATCGCATAGATGACAGCCAAATTGACAGGGGCGGAAAACATTTCTATGAATGTTCGTTATTACGTTATTTTGAAATCATTTCACCTCAAAGTGATGAAGGATTTCCCGTGTCTATTGCGGTGTTCACTTCTAAGGTAAACATATCGTCCTTTACTTCCATTCAGTCCTTTTCCCCGATTTTTTTTTTTGCTAAACTCCGTTTAGAAATTTTAATCCGACGTACAAACTGTCGACAAATTAACACACCTACTAGCACGTGTATTACGTAAATCTGACAAAACGTACTTCTACACAAGATTAGGATTTCCAGTAACCACATGTCATACACATATGAGTGGAGTGTCCTGGCAAAGTGGCAGATAGACACGAATTTGTCACAATCGAATTACACATACGCCCAGTTAGTTAACGATAGAGTTATGTGGTTATCATTGCGGTAGGTGTTCGCTATAACAGCGATAAAGATACTCGACAATTACGTAAAAAATACATACACGAGTTTACGCACATACTTGTTACGTAACCCAATAATTTGGTATTATATAATAATGAACGGATAATCAGAGATTAATTGACGGTTAATTGGTTGGCCGCAAATGGTTTCGCGGAAAAACCCCTTCAGAATGTGTACTTTATTGATTGCCTCAATTAAAGTTTAATCTACCCTAAAAGTGTGGAAAGTTTTCCGAATTTAGTCGTTGATTTGTCTATGATTATTAATAGAATCTGTTAATAAATGCTTTCCACCTGTTGTCTGGCGAAATTTGCTATGGTGATTCAACTTTGTAGCGAGGCTGAATCATCGTCATCAAAAGTCAAGCATAAAATTAGAATTTGGGCGGATACAATGAAGCCAAATAATTTTAATTATTACGGACCACTTGAATTTAGTTGCTGTGGATTGCACTTGAAACTAAACAAACAAGTGGCGAAATGTAACAAAAAATAAAAAAAAAATGAAAATTATATCCAAGCCACCAGTAACCTCCATTAAACTTTTAAGAGTCTAGGAAAATTGAAAAAAAAAATACGAATGGAATTAAAGGTGAATAACGAATATTGAAAAAAATCTTGAAATTCATGGTCGAACGTTCTGCGGAAAATGCCATCATTACAGACGTTTCGTCTCTCCGACTGGACAACTTCAGGATCCAAAAAATTTGGAGATTTAGACTTTTACATTTGATATTTAGAACACGATATATTTTACAATAGTTACTGCCACAATGATCATGACATGCGAATACGATTGCTGTACACCCATACATCCCATAAATTTGTATGGCAGCTCAAAAAAAGAAGAGGCCAGTTCTATTTTGTGGTGCCTTGAGAAGAATTCACCATCTCCGCAATGAAATCAACTTGACAATGAGGCGTTCACAATATATAACCTAGGAAAATTTACAACATTACAGCACAGATGAATATACCCACTATAGATTCTAAAATTTCGCAGAAAATAAAAGTCCGAGGAGACAATACCACTGTGGTGTATTTATAAATTCTATACGAAAACGTGACACAAATAAATTCACGGCAGTACTAATTGAAATGAATCTGTAATAATCAAATTTTCTGATGATCCATTGGGATAACAAAGTATAAAATATTTTTTTTTTTGTGAGCATTTGCTCGGTATTCGCCGAGCTGCAAATGATGTTGTAGAACCATAAAATTCCCCTCTCCACATTCACGAATAAATACCAAATTACACATGGAATTTGAATCGCAAGAGCAGTTCGTTAGAGCAATCGCATTGCTCTTGCTCTTACGATATATTGTAAATTGCAATACGTAATTTTACTAAGAGGTTGCAACTGATGCTAGTGTAGTGTACATATGGTGTACACTCACCTTAAGAATAGTATTTTCTTCGTTTGTAAACAAACAAGCAACGAAGTAAGCAAAAGCAATTATTGAGCATGCATTCTTGGTGTCATATTGCACTGCTTGATTCTTGCATACTTTAGTTGCATTGCTTGTGAATCACGTTTACTTTCTCCATATCACAATAAGTGACCGGAAATTAGGTCAAAAGTTATTGTGATGATGTCACTTGATTTTTAGGTGAATCTGGAGCATGGGAATAGGGAATAGGTATAGTAATGACTAATTTGTAAGAAAACATGTGTTAGTAATAAGTGATAGTATAAATAGGCGATATTGTATAAGGGAAGGGCAGTCTGTAATTGGAAGTTGCAATTGGCGACTCACAGACTTACCAGCTATTAGGGAAAGATTGGCGATTACGCCGTAATAATAAGATTGCATCTTGCAGTCATTAGTAAAGGTATAAAGTCACTTAATAAATAAAATCATCCAATTTAATTAACTAACTTCTTATTTCACTATGGAAAAAGTACCATCCAACATTACATGGCGATCCTGCCAATCATCGAACAATGGACAAGGACTTGCTCGACATTAATTTTTCATTGGAAGAGCACCGTGAGATAGATGACTATTTCAGCAAATTATTTGGCACCGCAGAGAAATATACCGTCGAAGTAAATAGGCAAGCACCGCAGTATATTCCGTCGAAGATTAATCCCGATACAGAAGAAAAAGCGCCAGTTCAGCAACCAGTAGACCCTGCCGCTCCTGTCGTTAAAAAGAAGAGGAAAACTTACGAGGATGCAATTTTGCAGGCGACGGAAGACGATCTACCCCATCTAGGACCAAAGCGGAGATACATTCAACGACCACAGCTGACGACACCACAACCTGCGGAAGCGGCTATTACACGCACCAGAGGCGGAAAACGAGTGCGACTCCGTCAGGAGAAGGCTAGAATTTTTGGTATCATCCCATTGGTGACGGACTCCGCTCAAAAGCGAGCTCTATTCAAGGAAGCTGAGGCTATATCCAGGAAACTTAAAAATTTAAAAAAAAAAACATTAATAATAATACAATAATTAAATATGGGGAACTGCTCTTCAGTAAACACCGGATCTATGATGACCGAATATCGTCAGGCAATCACCACATCAGCAGTGTTTGCTATAGCATTAGTATTATTTTACTTTTATAATAGATACCATAATAATTATGTACGAAAATATGTTAATAGAACAACAAATATTTAATTAATAGACTCCACATATACAATTCAAATTTACACCTTTCATTTTTTTGGTATTTCACTGAGTAATGTCTGATGTTGAGAAATCAGAACAATCCACTTTTTCGCATGTAAAAGCCCTGATTGAAGAATCAAAAAAGGAGTTAAACAACGCCAAGAAATCAATTAACAAACCTTATAAAGAACAAACTATTAGATCAAAACTAGAGGCTCTTGAGAATACAAGAACTCAGTTAAAAGATTTTTTTTCAAGTACCAAATTGGATGTTCTTGATCTAAAAATTTATTTTAAAAGTATTTACGAAGAACTCAAAAACTTGTTTTTAAAACAACTTGCAATCATGGCGAGTAATTTTGATTTAGCTTTGGCACACAAAGTTATTCCACTTTTTGAAGGACACCATAAAAATCTTCATGCTTTTCTAACGCATATCGAACTCCTTCATAAAACATTCAATGATGAAGGAAAAAAAGAATTAATAAATTTTGTTTGTAATGCAAAATTGTCTGATGTTGTAAGAACGTCATTGGGGACTGATCTACCAACAACTTTCGAGGATTTTTCAACTAGGCTAAAAGCTAATTTTCGGAACACCAGAACTATCACAAGTATCCAAACAGATTTGCATAATATGCTCCAACTCAAATCATCTGCAATTGCTTTTAGAGATAAAATTTTGAAATTAACTAGTGAGCTTACTTCTTTGGAAATCGATGGATTGGGTTCTTTAGCATACCAAATACCAATGCAGACGCTTTGTCTCGAATAGAACTGAATTCAGACATTTTAAAGAAAATGATTCCGCTCGACAACGATAATACTATAAAGAAAACTTTGGCGATAACAAGGGGAATGTCGGCTAAACAACAGTCAGACAACAAAGTGCACTATAAAAATAATAATGTGAATAATAAGGATGACCTACCCAGATTACAATCGGAGCCTGATCAACTTCGAGTATGGGAGTGTACATCATTGACGGATATCCGAAATATTATTAAACTGAAGTTTATTATCCGAAATGGAAATAAACCAAAAATTGTACGTACAAAGGATGCAATATGTATATATGACAGCGATAGTGTTAACAGGAAATACGTTTCCGTTAATAAAGCGTCTAACATTTCATCCTACAATGCGAAGCATACCAACAATAGCGATAATTCTGATATGGTATACGTGCCTATCATGAAGAAGCTATTGGAAACGGCGCTTAATTGGAAAATTCATACGCTAGCCATACCAACAAATGATGAAATTTTCCAAGCATTGTCTATTGAAAAATTTAAATATATTATTAATATGTTGCAACAAGATTTTCACGTGAAAGTAAATATAATTATTTATAAAGCCCTTGAAAACATCAAAGAAATTAGTCGTCAAAAAGAATTAATTAAAGAGTATCATGATACGCCACACGGAGGACACTTCGGAGTCAGAAAAACATGCTTAAAACTTAAACAACGATACTGTTGGAAAAATATGAATAGGATGATAAAAGATTACGTAAGCAATTGTGAAAAATGTAAAATTAATAAACAGATACGTCATACTAAAGAACGAATGATAAAAACAGATACGCCATCTACAAGTTTTGAAACCATTTGTATAGATATTGTAGGACCACTTCGAATATCAAACGGTTACCGATATATATTAACCATGCAATGCGAGCTATCAAAATTCGTTATTGCCGCGCCTTTAGAAACTAAAGAAGCCAAAAACGTAGCTAAATCTCTAGTAGAAAACCTAATTTTAACTCACGGTTTATTTAAAGTACTAAAGTCGGATATGGGTTCTGAATTCACTAACAAATTATTAAAAGAAATTTGCGATATGCTAAAAATCAAACAGATTTTCTCTACACCATATCATCACGAAACTTTGGGTGCTATAGAACGAAATCATCGTGTCTTAAATGAGTACATGCTAACTTTTGCTGAGGATATGAATTGGGACGTTTGGTTACCATATTACACTTTCGCGTATAATATAACGCCACACGTAGATAATAACTACAGTCCTTTTGAGTTAGTTTTCGGTAAATTACCTACTCTGCCCAATGATATTCTTACAACTAATGACACAGTATATAATCTCGATAATTATGCAAATGAACTTAAAGTTAGACTCAGATTTTCAGTATCTAAAGCCCGTGAACTTATTGAATTAACAAAACTTAACCGCACTAAGAAAGATAAAAATGTAAACCCACTTATAATATTAGTTAACGATAAGGTATTAGTAAAGAATGAAAACAAAAAGAAAGGTCAACCACCTTATGTGGGACCATTTAATGTAATAAGTATTGATAATACAAATGTAACAATAGATTATAAGGGAATTCCTAAAACAATACATAAGAATAGACTAAAAAAATTTTGAGTAATTAACATTCAATAACAATATATATATATAAAAAAAAAAAAAAAAAAAAAAAAAAAAAAAAAAATTATATGTAAAATATTAAGAGGATATTGTAAACCTCATGTTCCAGATACCCTACACGTGGAGTAGTATTATAATTATTATTATGATTTGTATAACACAAATCACCAAAAACCCCATGGGTGTAGTGTACATATGGTGTACACTCACCTTAAGAATAGTATTTTCTTCGTTTGTAAACAAACAAGCAACGAAGTAAGCAAAAGCAATTATTGAGCATGCATTCTTGGTGTCATATTGCACTGCTTGATTCTTGCATACTTTAGTTGCATTGCTTGTGAATCACGTTTACTTTCTCCATATCACAATAAGTGACCGGAAATTAGGTCAAAAGTTATTGTGATGATGTCACTTGATTTTTAGGTGAATCTGGAGCATGGGAATAGGGAATAGGTATAGTAATGACTAATTTGTAAGAAAACATGTGTTAGTAATAAGTGATAGTATAAATAGGCGATATTGTATAAGGGAAGGGCAGTCTGTAATTGGAAGTTGCAATTGGCGACTCACAGACTTACCAGCTATTAGGGAAAGATTGGCGATTACGCCGTAATAATAAGATTGCATCTTGCAGTCATTAGTAAAGGTATAAAGTCACTTAATAAATAAAATCATCCAATTTAATTAACTAACTTCTTATTTCACTATGGAAAAAGTACCATCCAACATTACACTAGTACGGCCAATGATAATATACACATACGAGGGCGGTCCGATAAGTGCTTAGCCTCACCGCCCGATGGCGACACTATCGCAAGAGAAATCTACTATCGTGTAGTACATTTAAGGCTCTAAAAAGGAGAGTACGCTCGCGTCCATTTTGTTGACATCGAATGGAGATTTGTGCCCATCGAATGGACATATGAGAGAGAGAGACAGCACTAATGTTGTTAATTGGGAGCTGTCATTTTTACATGCCTGTCACTCTCCATTGGTTGGCAACAAAATGGCGTCGAGTGTACCTTCCTTTTTAGTGCTCTAGTACATTCTCGTAGACGGCTACTGTCAACACTTCAGCCGAATCGGACTCGTAGTTTTGTTTTGACCGCGTGTGGAAGAGGGCGTGTCCGCGAATTTTAGAAAAATGGACGAAGATCAATATCGGTCGGTGATTCGATTCTTGTTTTTAGAAGGGAAATCGCCGCAGCGAAATCAAAGAGCGCTTGGATGCTCTGTACGGTGACTCTTCTCTTTCGATGGCAACCGTCACAAATTGGTTTAACGAGTTTCAACGTGATCGCACGTTGGTGTTTGACGAGCGGAGGATTACGTGACAAAAATCCACGATCCCGTATTGGCAGACCGCTCATTGAAGGTGCGCGAGATAGCTGAGACAGTAGGCATCTAAAAAAAAATCGCATGGGTCATATCCTGCATGAAATTTTGGGCATGAAAAAGCTGTCAGCGCGATGGGTGCCGCGTTTGCTCACTCCGGACAACAAGCGCAACCGTGAGATCACTTCAGAGCAGTGTTTGACGCTGTTTAAGCGCAATCCGAAGGAGTTTCTGCATCGTTTCGTGACCGTCGACGAAACATGGATCCACTATCCACTGGTACACACCAGAGACAAAACAGTTCAAAAGTACAGCAATAAAAATTAAGTTTTGGGGAAGCCCAGTTTTCCCAAGCTAAAATGTCCTATCGTTAAATTATAATACAGTAGCCGCTCGAAAATTAGAAAAAAAAAGTTTTGGCCAATTCTAATTTCCAAGCGTTTTGAAAAAATGTCGAAAAAAGTGGTCCGTAAGTGGCGATTGGAACAAGTAATTGCCTCTGCATGGGAAACGCGGGCATCAACCTCCTCGTCGTCAGAGTCGCAACTGTTGGTTGAAATCGAATTTTCATCAACTTTGTCATCATTCCACTCTTCGAACTCCGTGGACGTTACTTCCTACATATTGTTAATAAGGGACCTTTACATTGTCTATTGTATAGTTTGAATTTGTTGTAATTTACCTGTCCCAGAAGTTGAAACAATTCTATTGTCTCTTGCCGGAGCCTTAGGTTAGCCAGGGGAATATTGTCTTCCTCTTCAAAATCGCTTTCGTAATTCACAGGAATTGGCTCTTTGTTTTCGCAAGGCCGGTTTAACCCTTAACGTTGAAAAGAGCAAGTTCTTCATGAAGCAAGTTCATTATTAAGGCCATATAATTGGGAACGGAACAATCAAAACAGATCCGGAAAAAGTCTGTGCTATTGCCGAATTTCCAAGGCCGAGTTCAGTAAAACAGATGCGTCGATTTCTCGGATTACATGGGTGGTACCGTCGATTCGGTCCCAACTTCGCATCATTGTCAGCTCGGCTGACAGACATGCTTCGCAGAGGACGTTTCACTTGGTCCGAGGAAGGACTGAAGGCTTTTGGGGCTTTACAAGATAGCTTGTCGTCTGCTCCCGTTTTGCATAGCCCGGATTTTGCAAAACCTTTCGCTATCCATTGCGATGCGAGCCAGTCTGGCACTGGAGCAGTATTAGTTCAGCTAAACGATGACGGAGCTGAAGTCCCAATAGCCTTTATGTCGAAAAAGTTCAACTCGGCCCAAAAAAATTATTCAGTCTCTGAGCAGGAATGTCTGGCAGCGGTGCTGGCGATTAAAAAATTCCGCGCTTATGTCGAGGGACACAAGTTTTCGGTTATCACCGACCATGCCTCGTTAAAGTGGTTAATGTCCCAACCGGACTTAAGTGGGAAGTTAGCGAGGTGGGCGTTAAAGCTACAAGGCTTTAAATTCACCATTAAGCATAGGAAAGGGAGCCAGCATGTGGTCCCCGACACGCTCTCCCGTCCCGTGGATACTCAGCTGACGCCCTCTCGATAGAATCCTTGGATTTAGACACGACCCTTGAAATTGACTTGTCATCACCCTGTTTTAAGTCTGACTCTTATATCGTATTAATTCGACACATCCAAGAAAACCAACACCGCCTTCCGGATCTAAAGGTTCTGGACGGATTTGTATACCGGCGCTCGTAGTATGCGACCGGGAACGAAATACAGGAGTAGAACTCATGGAAATTATGGGTTCCAGAGGGCTTAACGTCGACCTTAATTGCACGCGCGTATAATCATCCACTATGTGCGCACGGAGGATTAGGAAAAACACTAAGACGCCTCAGGACTTTTTACTTTTGGCCGAAAATGTCAGTAAAAGTGAAAAATTTCGTGAGCGCGTGCATTAAGTGTAAGGAGACTAAAGCCCCAAATGAAGTTCTTAGACCTCCCATGGGGAATCTTGTCATTCCTGAGCGTATATTTCAGCGCCTGTACGTCGATTTCATCGAGCCACATCCACGATCTCGTTCCGGAAATATGGGGGCAATCGTTTTGTTAGACCATCTGTCGAAATTTATCCAATTACCCAGACGTGACAATTTCCGGTAGCAGATTTATTAGAACATTATGTACCTATTTAACAAGAATGTAACGGAATGCATTTCATTGTTAAAATGAAACCGGAATATAGAGGGCTACGCCCGCAATCCGAGGGTTTTGTAGCAAGCGCTTATTTTGGTATATAAATATCGGCAAATTACGAACTAATATTTTCTCCTCCCCCACTATTCCCCTTTCCACAAATTCCAAGAAAATGCGAAAAAATGGAATGTACTCAACATTACCTTTCTCACGACACCTCACTTGCCTATACCAGTCGATAAAAAAAAATTTGACCTTAATTTCACCTCTATGTGGACCCCTCCCCCCTTCCACCCGGTAAAGTTTGCAAATTACGACGCAGCGCCCCCAACTAAACTTTACCCTTTCAAAAATGATTAATTAAATAACTGCAATTCGCACTACGAAAAACAACATGAGAGTGGTACTCACACCTATGAGGCCGGTAGGTGTAATTTTTGTGTGGATGATGTCAAAATGCCTAACTTTAAATGAATGTACTATTATTAAACTTAAACTTAAAGATATTATTGCCAATGATGTTGGTTATCATTGGCCATCAATATTTTTGACCTTGGTTGTGCTTAAGGCGTGCAGGGGTATGCTAACAGCAACTATAGAAATGTACTATTATTAACCTTTTTTGATGAGATATCAAAATTCTACGATTTTAGGTTTTCTGTACTAGTAGAATGCCGCTTTTCTGCAAATTTTCATATTTCTAAGTATAACGGTATCGAAATGCAAGGGGGGGGGGGACAAACTCGGATCACATATTTTCCCCTCTATCTCTTTTCTCCTTTTTTCAAATTTGATGAAAATACCGGAAATAAAATGTACTCGGTGTTACCTTTCTCCTGATACCCCACAAGCCTATACCAGATGAAAAAAAATTTTTGACCTTCATTTCCCCTCTATGGGGACATCCCCTTAAAGTCAGCCTATTACAACGAATCGCTTTCTCCGGCGAATTATAATAATTCTACATACTCCCACAAAATTTCATGTATGTGGCTTCAGCCGTTCGTGAGATATTTCATGGACAGACGGACAGACATTTGACCGATTTCATAAGGGTTTTGTTTTTAATACAAAACCCTAAAAAAGAAATTGTAAAGTCACACTTACGCTTGAAAATTAGAACAGTTTATTCTAATTTTAGAGCGGCCAATGTACATAATTCGCTTGTTCTAATTTCCAAGCAATTCTAATTTCCACGAGTTCTAATTTCCGAGCGGCTACTGTACCAGAAATTCGCATTTGAAACACAAATTACAATAATTAAGTAAGTCAAACTTTTTAAAAGGCTATAAAAACATTTAGTAACAACGTAAACACCATTCCCTAATTGGCGATATCTTATCTTGTAATTCTTTTGTTTCAATTTTTCGAGCTAATTTTACGCCGATTTTTGCAACCCCTAAAGGGACGAAAAGTACAAAAATTATATCGCCAGTTAACTTTAATTGTCAATATGGTTTCATCTGAGATAATTATCGGGGCGCAAAAGCCTGACGTCGGGCTTTGGCCGCCTATGTGAGATACACACTCATAATGTTACCGTAAATATCACGGCGGATAAATTTTCAAAACTTAAATTATTGTTGGAAAAGTATTTTTCGGATCTTAATACAAGTGTATCCGAAACCTAGGTTAGGTGGCTGCCATGACTACCACAGCATGCATGAGCTGGTCCGTTGTGAAACCAAAAATTTGGGTTTCATTACCTTCAACCTTAATTACTGATTTAAACCAGCCCAAGCAAGTGATGAAGTAATATGGAACATACCAACCTTCGCACTTTCCAGATCCCCTAACTTGGAGAAGACTTCATCATCATCGTGGCGCGACAGCCCGACGTCGGGCCTTGGCCGCCTGGATCATTGTCCTCCAATTATCTCGGTCACGTGACCGCGTCCTCCAATTTTGGGAGCCCAGCAGCTGCGCGGCGTCCACACCTACTGAGCTCTCCCAACGAGATCTCGGTCGTCCTCGCAGTCTCGCTCCGTCGACTCGTTCTGCATTCATTACTCTCTTAGGCATGCGATCATCGTCCATTCTTTGTACATGCCCTGCCCATTGAAGTCGTTGTAGTTTGACGATTTTCGAGACTTGCAGCTCATCGTACATTTCATACAACTCATGGTTGTACCGGATGCGCCATCCATCTCGATCGCAAACAGCCCCGAAAATTCGCCGTAGAACCTTACGTTCGAAAGTGTCTAGCATGTTTTCGGAGGCTTGAGTTAGGGTCCATGCTTCGCAGCCATAGCATAGCACTGGTCGTATAATGGTTTTGTACACGCGGAGCTTCGTGTTTCTGTGCACATGTTTCGATTTCATTATGGGGAGAACCGAGAAAAAAGTCTTATTAGCTAACTGTATCCGTCGCTTGATTTCGTCAGTTTCGTTGGCGTCCCTTGACAGGTTGCAACCCAGGTAGATGAAGTTGTTCACGAACTCGATGTTGAGGTCCCCCACGTTGATGCTCGGTTGTGCAGGTGTCCTTGTCACCGATTGCATCATTATTTTAGTTTTACCCTCGTTAATACGTAATCCAACTTCCTTTGCAGCGGTATCGAGCGTATGCAGAAGTTCTTCTGCGTCAGCCAATCTTCGGGACATGATGTTGATGTCGTCGGCGTACGCTGCTAATTGTGTCTTGCTGTTGTCCAAATTCATGGCCCGAATAACGTATTCCAGTGCTAGGTTGAAGAGCGTCGGAGCCAGTCCATCGCCCTGTTTCAAACCAGTGCGTGTTTCAAATAGATCAGTAAGTCTATTCTGGATCCTGACTTGTGAGACGGAGTTGGTCATCGTCATCTTTGTCAGTCGCACTAATTTTGCTGGTATACCAAATTGCAGGATGATGTTGTACAGTACTCCACGATCGATACTGTCGTATGCCTGCTTGAAGTCGACAAAGATTTGGTATACGTTTACGTTGTATTCCCAGCACCTCTGGAGTATCAGTTTGACTGAGAAGAGCTGATCGGTTGTGGAGCGACCAGGTCTGAAACCGCTTTGATATTCGCCAATGACTCGTTCTGCGTACGGTTTTATTCTATTTTCCAGAATTTTCGTCAAAATTTTATAGGACGTACAAACTAGTGAGATGCCCCTGTAATTCTCACACCGCAGTTTATCTCCCTTTTTATGAATTGGACAGATGATGCTTCTGCGCCAATCGTCAGGAATCTCCTCGTTCTCCCATACTCGCAGGAGTAATTGATGTATGGCGTCAACTAGACTCGTTCCACCGAATCTTAGCAGTTCAGCTGGGATCTCGTCAGCGCCCGGCGCTTTATTTCGTTTTAGTGACCGCAACGCGAGATCAACTTCCTCTACTGTCGGGGGTTGAATGGGTGGGCCTAGATCAACAATATCATCGAGAGCTTCCTGTGTGGGGATGTTAGATGGTCGGTTTAGAAGCTCTTCAAAATAAGAGGCCCATCGTTTGTTAATACCATCGGTGTCGCTGATGATGTTTCCATCCTTGTCCTTACAAAGGCTAGTCCTGGGTTGGTAGCCGTTCTTAATTGTATTTACTAGTTTGTACGCTTGTCTGGTGTTCCTATTAGCTAAGTTTTCGTTTATGTTCAGCAACTGCTCGTCAAAGTATTTACGTTTCTTACGTCTAATTATTCTATTCGATATTCGCCGTAGCTCGTCATATTTTTCTCTTCTGGCTCTGGTTCCTCGTTGAATCCATTGTCTGTAGGCCTCGTTTTTCGCGTCAAGTGAATTTTTGCATTCTTCGTCGAACCAGTCATTTCGCGCTCGCCGGGCTTTATATCCCACGACCTCCTCTGCGACATCCTTGATGGTACCCTTGAGTTCTTCCCAGAACCCATGGACGCCTGTGTTGCTGATGTTGTGTAGCATAGGTGATAGTTTTTCCTCAAGGGCGGTAGTATACGCCACCGCTGTAGCATCACTCAAGAGCTTATCAACCGCAAAGATTTTGGGAGGGCTGATTCTTGACTGGTGCACTGAGGAGATTCTACATCTGTAGGTCGTCTTCACCAAGTGATGATCTGAGTCGCAGTTTGCTCCTCGATAGGAGCGGACATCCATGACACTAGACGCCCATCTCCTGCAAATGAGGACGTGGTCAATTTGGTTGACGGTATGGGCGTCTGGAGACTTCCAGGTCTGCTTGTGAATGCGTCGATGCGGGAAACACGTAGAGCTTACGACTAGATTCCTGCTGCAGGCGAAGTCGATAAGTCGCTGGCCGTTATCGTTACATTCTTCATGGAGGCTTTGGCCTCCAGAGGTCCCCCGATGCCAACTTTCATTCCCGACTTTCGCGTTAAAGTCTCCCAGAAGCAATTTGACGTCGTTTGTTGGAAGTGAGTCGAAGAGAGTTTCAAGGCGGGCGTAGAACTCGTCTTTTACTGCGTCTTCTTTAACTTCAGTGGGGGCATGCACATTGATGAGCCAGAGATTGAAGAATCGAGTCTTGATGCGAATCGCACACAGCCGTTCATTTATGGGTTTGAAGTCAGTAATATGGGGTTTGAGGTGATTGTCCACTATAAATGCTACTCCAAACTCCTTGCGGCCCGATGGTTTGCCACTTGTAAAAATTGTGTGCGATTTCTTGTCATTAATCTCGCTGCCAAGCCAATTTGTTTCCTGGACTGCAGTAATGCTCAGTTTGTACTTTTCGACCTGTTGAAGGAGGGCCTTCTCGGCCCCCGGTTTGTTCAGGGAGCGTACATTCCAGGATCCGAAAGAATAATCCTTTATTCGTTTGCGTGGTCGTCGTTGTTGATCCGTCCAATCCGAGGCTTTTGTTCCAGGTTTCTTGACATGGAGTGGTTTTTACAAGGACGAGTTGTCAGCACGTCGCTTAACCCCATTCAGGGGATGGCCTCGGAGATAGCTGCTTCAGATGGTTTAATAAACGTGCTGGAGCCCACACAACTATGTAGCAGGTCCAACTACGCAAGTCATTCCATCCTACTAGACCTGAGACGCTTAGGTGTTTGTCAGCCATTCAGGCTACAGCTATCTGCCTTTTCCAAACTGTCTTATCGCTAAGACATTGGCCGTCAGCGAATTGATACACTGCCGTTACCAGGGGGCGCCCACGCGGAGGACTATGGAAAAGGTCTTTGCCTTTGACATCATCCTTCCAGCCAAACCCGGGCGAGAGCACAGGAGATGGAAGAAACTTTCCTCCTCTTTCATGTCTACACCGCTTCTGGGAAGACCCAGGACAGTGTCCAGTGTTAACACCCACCACCGCACTAATGAGCTGTCTTTTCAGGGATATAATACTGTATACAAATATAACCGGGAATTTTAAATTTAATAATTCTTTCATTATTAGGTCTTTTGGGTCCGTAAAGACCGTACCGCGGATATGAAAATTTTCAACCATTTCGAAACGCTATTAGAAATAGATTGTAAGCGATTGAAATATTTGGATCCAATTGTATCAACAATTACGATATAATCTTTTTGACAGCTGACAACAGACTCATAAATTATTGATCTGAATTTTTTGAGATTTGAAAATTCAAACTGGAAAAGGTCCCACTTATTTTCGAACTTGCAACCACACTGCTCCTTCGTGCATATAAACAGTAATGGCTCGTTTACATTTGCCAGTGCACCGGCATGCCAGTATACTTGTCAACAAATTCCCAAAAAATATGTTCGCAAGTCTCTACTGGAATGCCAGTAGGAAATCAATTGGCCCGAGAGGCTAGCTACTTGCAAGGCGCCGTGCGGGTTTACTGGCCTGACAGTTCACAGGCACGGGGGTTTACACATATGACAGTGACTGCTTACCGGTAACTTGCAAGGCACTTGCAATGCCTGTAAAATGTACGTACTAGCACGGTCTACTGGCATGTGTAAACCCTACTTAACGGACTCAAATTGCATACTTAAACATAGGCAAACAACAGAACAAAACAAAACAAAAAGTAGTGCCCTTCATCTGAAGCAAGCGCAGGAAAAATAAATTAAACCCAAACTGCAACAGAAAAAAAATTTCTCATTTTGTCTTTGTCAAAGAAAGACATGGCATTAACACCAACGGATATCACTACCAAACATGTAGCAACGATATTGCTATGAATTCTAGAGAAATTCAAGGATGCAATACAAAAACAAAAAAGGACAAGTAATCGACTGAACAATAGCCAAGAATTCGGCTTTATTTTTTCTATTTTTTGTTCAGCCTTTGAGCATATTTTCATCCGCCCGAAACAAACAATAACCCAAGACATTGTTCTCTCACTACTTTCTGCAGATGCTCTAAGACTATATGCAAATATCTTTCTAGTAGGAGTAATTATAAGAATGTCATCGCAGATCCTTTGAATGTCTACTTAGTAATGGGTAATTTAAAGGCGAAAATAGTCCATGAAAAGTTTGCCTGTTTGAACGAATTCGCTTTAATACTCGTAGTTTAAAAAAAAAACAAGCTAGCCTTCGGCTAGCTTGCCGAAGGTATCATACCTTCGTTGTGTTTTATGGTACATTTGCCACTTTGAAATTAGTAGTAAAACTTGTTCCGATTTCACTGTTCCTATAAGAGGTATATGAAAAAGTGGGCCGATTTCAACCAAATTTAGGAACGTGCCTTAGCAGTCAATATGATTGAGTAATATGCAATCTCATAAAGATATCTTCAGAAATAAAAAAGTTTTTCTGATAAAAACTTGCTTTTGGAACGGTCGTTCCTAAGACAGCTATATGATAGAGTAGTCCGACTTCAATCGAATTCGGGAATGTGATTTCTCTAAAGATACTATTGATTAATGTGAAATTTCAAAAGAATATCTATAGAAATAAAAAAGTTATTCCCACAAAGACGAATTTTTGGACCGGTCGTTCCTATGGCAGCTATATGACGTAGTGGTCCAATTTCAACCAAATTCAGGAATGTGATTTGACTAAAGATACTACTGATGAGTGTGAAATTCGAAGATGATATCTTTAGAAATAAAAAAGTTTTTCTCACAAAGTCGAATTTTTGGACCGGTCGTTCCTATGACAGCTATATGACGTAGTATTCCGATTTCAACCGAATTTCGGTATATAATTTAGCTAAAGTTACCATTGATTAGTGTGAAATTTGAGAACGATATCTTTATAAATAAAAAAGTTTTTCTCACAAAGACGAATTTTTGGACCGGTATCGTTCCTATGGCAACTATATAACGTAGTTGTCCGATTTCGTTGGTTCCGACATATATACAGCGTGCAATAGAAAGAAGGCTTTGTACAAAATTTCAGCTCGATAGCTTTAAAACTGAGGGACTAGTTTGCATAGAAACAGACGGACAGACGGACAAAGTTTAATCGCCTCGTTTCATCATACTGACCAAGAATATATATAGTTTATATGATCGGAGATGCTTCCTTCTGTGCGTTGCAAACTTCATGACAAAGTTAATATACCCTATCACATCCGTGAATGGTATAAAGATAATTTGATCTGAATGTCCTTTTATTGTTCAGCGTTATACTCGTATGCATAGCGAACCAAAACGACTTCATCTTCGTTCCTGCATATCTACGACTTTTTCGGATTGAAACCAATTAGGCTGCTCCTGATACCGAAAATTCACCATCAAAGTATTCGTACATAAATACTTCAAAATATCTCAGTCAAGTATCTACACGTTCATGATAGGGTAAAATTTACTTTTACGAATCGCTTCAAGCCATTTTATGAAATAGTTTTCTGAAAAGCAAACTTCTTGACTGCCTACCAGCAAAATGTTTGTGGTGTATTTATTGTAGATATAAGTATAACGATCCAAATACTTTGCATACCGAACATTTTATCCTGCATGGGAAAACGTGGTATATCCCGATAGATGTGAGGATGAACGTCCATGTTAAAGGTGCATTGAGGATTGAGACGATAGACAGAAATTTAAGAAGTATGAGCGACGATAAACTTAATTTTCATGGAAATCTTTAAGTATGGCATATCTGTAACAAGTTTTAGTTATTATCTTTGGAGAAATTTCAGCTTTATTGAGGCGGAATTTATTGAGAGATCACCTCTCCAAAATAACACGAAATGGTATTCATACAATTTACATCTGACACTCGCTAGTCTAGCAAGACGTACGAAAAAAATTCCCAACCTAAAAACTTTGTTTCAAAATATCTACACCGAAAACCACCACGAACCGCTATAACTTCGCACCCTGAACTTGAATACTACGAAATGAATATTGCTTTTATCGCTTTCTGGACCTCCATAAATGCATTCCCTAAATAAATATTTCAGTGACAACCCTAAGTTCTATGCGGTAGGATTCATTGGAATCTCCTATTTTCACCCGGTGTCACATTCAATCCAAATTCCGAAAGATTGCTGACGTGATTGACTCAAGTTTCCGTGTATCCGTATGAAGACAATCTTGGCGACACACTTCACACGCACTGCACCCAATCCACATGTACTCGTACGGATATGTATGAATCTTCATAATACAATTTGTCAGCAAGAGGAGGCAAATTCATAAATCGAAATCGATTTTCCTAGACCAAACCTATGCCTTTCACCGTATGGACCGATACATACATATACATACTTGTAAGTAATTCAATGTGATCAGATTTATTTACTTTATATGTTATCATCGTATATTACGGAACAGTCCTGTTCCCGAAGATAAATCCCAGGGGTATAAGATGAATTAACATCTGAATGAGTGGGAACTGCTTTGAATGCAAACAGGACGAAATTGAAAACTATAGCAGATACACTCGCCGATGAAGAGGCTGTTTGATATCCTTGCGCTTTGTATTCACCTACTACACTTCCGCACCCGTTTTTTTCAGATCTGTTGCTGAAAGACATAATTTCGTTGCTCCTTCCCACGTAATCCTTTTGTTGTATAGTTGTTCTGCATTCGTTGTGATAGTTGATTTGTATTCTTATTGTCCTGTTGCTGCCGTGAGATGTTTTGCCGTACGATACGATTCTATTAGTGAAATGCGCTTTTAGCATGAACGAAGCCTCATTAAAAAACATGTCAGATCCTTGATTTTAAATTTCAAATTGCATTTTTTTTCGTCGTTCTTGCTGTAGATTTTACTAATTACCAAAAGCATGGCATCTGTTACAGAGAAATGTCGCAAAACATGGAATCTGCTACGGAGAGATGTCGGTATAGGGGTTTTCGATTTTTCGTATTTGAAACAAAAGATATTGTAAATGGGATTGGAAAGGTCAATGCTGAAGTTACGCCGCTGTCCGTTTGTCGGCTGATTTATTCTGGAATTTTCTATTTTAGAACTGGAAAATTAATTTCGAAAATATGCATTGGAAAAAAAAAAACCTCTAGGGAGAATCCCCAAGTCAGTAATGGTGTGGTTTGATTTTGACGGAAAAAAAAAATAGAAGTTTTTTCTCAATTTTGGTTTACGTATTTTGGGGCACTGAATTTCAACTTCGCTACCTCGAAAAAGTGATGCGTTCCAAGAAAACTGCCCGAAACTGCTCGAAAAAATGCATTTTTTTGACCCAGCGATGCTCCAGCTTCTTTAACCCGTCTGAAAAATACGTTTTCTTAAGGTCTGCAAAGTAGGCCTCCGTGGCGGCGATGACCTCCTCATTCGAGTCAAATTTCTGCCCGGCGAGTGGATTTTTCAAGTTTGGAAATACAGTGGATGGGGCAGCAGTTCGTAGCCCAATTCGGCCAGTTTGACCGTGGCGACGGCGGAGGTGTGAGCCGGTGCGTTGTCATGGTGGAAGAGCACTTTTTTCTTCGCCAAATGGGGCCGGTTTTTTCTGCAATTCGGCGTCGAATCGGCCCAATAATTCGGCATCGTAGAGCCCTGTGACCGTTTTGCCCTCCCGCAGGTAGTCGATGTAAATCACACCTTGTGAATCCCAGAAAACGGTGGCCGGCCATCACCTTTCCGGCCGATAGGACAGTCTTCGCCTTCTTCGGAGCACGTTCGCTGGGTCAAGTCTACTGTTTTGACTGTTCCTTGGTCTCTGGTGTGTACCAGTGGATCCATGTTTCGTCGACGGTCACGAAATGACGAAGAAACTCCTTTGGATTGCGCTTAAACAGCGTCAAACACTGCTCTGAAGTGGTCTCACGGTTGCGCTTGTTGTCCGGAGTGAGCAAACGCGGTACCCATCGCGCCGACAGCTTTCTCATGCCCAAAATTTCATGCAGGATATGACCCACGCAGTCTTGGATCTAAGAACGACGAAGGGGTCACGATAGGCATAAGTCGGAAGGAATGGGGATTAATCAATCATTCCGTATTCCCGACGTTTGCAGTGTCTTACAGGTGGAGGTTTCGGCGATCTCGGAAGTCTTGTCCTGGCTAGGTCACTACTACTACTACTCAATTGCCCCAACCCCTTGTGGGGCATAGCGCGTCAACTGTTCCATGTGGCCCAGTTGACGTTTCGTTGGCATAATCTGGTTTCGGAGAATGCAGTTGCCAGCATACACCTCCTGAACATCCATGGCCATGAACGTCGTCGTGGACGGGATTCGAACCCGAAACGCCGGTAGTCAAACATGAGACTGATGCCTCAACACACTGCGCTACCGGTCGCCCCACTACTGCGACGAACATCACTATTTACACGGACAGTCACGCGGCGATTCCGTCTTGACGACATCTAAAAACATTGAGAACTGCCGCTCAGCCCTCGCGGATATGGGTGGGAGCCATATTGGTTTTGCGGATAACTGCAAAGCGAATGAACTGGCTCGGGAGGGTACAACTGGGGCGATTGACGGAAGACGCAACGACATTAAAAACGCCATATGCCAGGTTCAAACTGTCGATTGACACCACTGCTGTGGGCAGCTCAGACACTTTTCAATATATACATAGATGTTGCCAAAGAGTGGGGCGACCGGTAGCTCAGTGCGTAAAGGCGTCAGTCACATGTCTGACTACGGCCGTTACGGGTTCAAGTCCCATTCGCGGCCTTCGTGATGATGGATGTTTGTGTTGTCTTCTCCCTGTGGTGCGGGGCGTATTATGATTAAGCCACATCATCTCCTGACTTATCGCAGGAAGGCGGCTAAATGGGAGCGGAAGGTGCATGCTGGCAAAGTGCATCGTCCAAAACTGGTTTATTCCAACGAAATGTCAACTAAGCCACATGGAATAGTTGATGCTCTATGCCCCACTAGGGGTTGGGGCAAATGCGTAAAGTCGAAGAAAGGCGAATTGGACAGAGATATTTCGGCCGCGAGAGTGAGCTTTTATCCGTTTTCGGGTACCGGCTCCAGGAAAGCTCAAATACATTTAATTCTGGAGTAATACCATCCGGTACAGCGGATTAAAATGGGCAGAGCTGTTAATAACCCATGTTGTCCTTAGAGAGAATAGATTCGGAATCAGGAGCGCTTAGGGTTAAAAGGTTATTATCGGGCACCTCGACCTCGATATTCCTTTTAATTGAGGACGTCCACGTCGCATTTAGCCTCAGTAAGTAGATTGGTGTGTTTGGAACAGTGGATATAATTTTACCGAGTCTGGATACTTCGCTGAATTCCTCAAATTGTTCACGCTCACGCTTAGCGCTTCTAGTTTCACTCTTGTATAGTTTAAGATGTCTTTTACAGTGTGAATGACCGAATGGTAATACTATTCAACTTTGCCCAGGGAACCCATTTTTTTTTAAGTTTTCTGTTACAACTCAACTTCTTCCATAAATAGTCCTGTTCAAAAGAAAAGGAAGAGAACTAAAACATACTCGTAACATTTTACCAATGTCAATATTTTTACTCACTTTGTGTGGGATTTAATACGTAGAAGTTTGCACCTTGGCATCAATACAAAAATCGTTAAGTGCCATATTTTCAGTCCTTTGCCTTGGTCCTGGCGAAGTCATAGTCCGCAGGCGATGGAATTATCCAGGAATTAATTTATCTAGGAGCGTTTATGTTTGTTCTGACCATCAACATACGTACGTACGCAATTTGCAACGTTGACACAGTCAACAGACTGAGGTGCGATGGTCACGAACTTTCCAATGTGGACAGACAGTACTTTCGCTATCTAATCGATGGTCACTGACTGATGCGATGATGGTCAATGGAACTTTGTGGGAAATATTTGCACAGCATTTTGCACACATTTACTTATTTAGCTGAGACGAAAAGCTGAATAAGTGCCCATGTTTTGCCACGTACTTTTACTTTTAGCAGGATACCGGTAAGGGCAAAATAAGTACTGTGTCAATATATGACAAATACCAGATTACGTGATTCCGATTAGTGGCAGGAGCTTTTAGTGTTCATTTGTGGATAATAGTTGCAGGGAGATCGTTTTTTTTTAGATTGAAATTTAAGGGAGTAAATCAATTCAGTGCGGCGTCAGTCTGATATTTAGCCGGCTTCGAGGGTTCCAATCCCGCCATAGCCATGGATGTTTGTATGATTTTCCCCTCGTGGTGTGAGGCGTAACCTTTCCCAACTTGTCGCAGGTATGCGCATTTAGACGGATACCTGCGACAAGGCAGGACGTTCATGCTAGCAAACCAGTTTGGGTTAACGAAACGTGAACCAAGCCACATGGGAATATACAGTTGAGGTGCTATGCCCCACTAGAAGTTAGGGTAAGTAGTAGTTATAAATCTCTCAAAAACAACCCTGTTGTAAAAAAAAATCCCCGCCAAGAAAAACTCCTCAGCCGTAAAAAGGATTGATATGAACACAATACCGCCAAAGTACTCGTAGCTTCGCGCCTCGCTCTAGGGTATGCATATTGAACGCTGATTGGATTAGTTAATTTCTTTCAAAGCTGATTGGCGGAGAGCTTCGTAGCCTAAAGACTCCCCAACAAACATTTATTCCGAGCGACGGAATTCATTTCGGATTTCACAACACTTTTCCGAGAACAATTCCGAGACCGCACTAACACATGCAAACTGTTGTAAAATTTTTTGTTCGAGTTTGTACTTTTCCCAAAAAGTGGAGACGGTCTCGGAATTGTCCCGAAAAAATATCAACTTTTCCGAGAAAATTTCGAGACCGTCTCCACGTGAAGACGGTCTCTGAATTGTTTCGGAAAAATATCAAACTTTTCCGAGAAAAGTCCGGGAGCACACAAACTAAATGCATTCACCGTTAATTGATGTTATTTTTCGATCGTAGTGCATCAGTTTGAATGTGGAAGACTTAAGTGAGTTCTGTGTTGTGTCTGTTGTAATTTTTGAAAAAATAACATTAACCGAAGTAAAATTTCAAACAATAGCAGTTTGGTTCGTATTTTCTATTTTTTTAATCTATTCTGTAATAGTTGTGACAAATTTGGATCTATTATAGTATTAGAGATAATGTCCCGAAACTTCAACAGAGATGTTTCAAAAGCTGCAAAGCAGTTCCTCGGATATTCATCGTTAGAGCCTAGTTCTCACCGCATGGCACCTCCCATTCACAGTCCATTTCCAAAATCCCCTTCTGATTTCCATTCCCCTGATCCCGAATCTCTTTCTGGCCTTAAAACTCCTCCAAATATTGGTGAATTATCCGAAGATGATGATTTTTCTGCAATTAACGCAGGAAACAATATTTCCATACACGAAAAACTCGCCAAGTGGATAGTAGAAAATAATATTTTATTACTCTTACCGCATCAAACAGTTTACTGTGTATTTTAAGTGACTTTTTTCCATCCTTACCGAAGGATTCGAGAAGTTTATTACAAACTCCACGAAAAGTCATATTAAACACTATAAGGGGCGGCTAATATTACAACTATGGACTAAAAACAGCGTTGATTGATTTCCTTAAAACAAGGTCATTTCCAGAAAAAAATTTAAATTTGGAAATTGATATTGGAATTGATGGTCTACCACTTTCAAAACGCTCAAAGAGTCAAATATGGCCTATTTTGGGTAATATTATAAATACCAATTGCGTATTCTTAATCGGTGTATTTCATGGCGATCGGAAACCTGTCGATTCTAACGAATTTCTCACACCATTTTCCGAAGAATTGAAGGATTCACTATCAAATGGAATAGATTTTGAGAATGAAAAGTATACATTACGTTTAAGAGCGGTGATATGTGATTCCCCAGCTAGAGCTTTTATTTTAAAAGTCAAAAGCCATAGTGGTTACTACGCCTGCACAAAATGTATGGTTAAGGGTGTTTACATTGAAGGACGAGTTACCTATCCAGGAAGTAGTGCAGAATTGAGAAATGACACAAACTTTACAGAGAGATATCAAAAATACCATCATCATCAGCAGGAAGAAACGTGTTTTGAAAAAATTGGAATTGAATTTGTTTCTCAATTTCCGATTGACTATATGCATTGCACTCTTTTGGGAGTTACCCGTCAGTTGATAAAATATTTTTTACGGGAGAAAAGAACCTGGATTGATGAAAAACGAAAAGATATGGCTGAAAAGTATGGTGAAATTAAAGTAGTTCCAGAATTTGCAAGGAAACCAAGGTCCATGAAAGATTTTGAAAGATGGAAAGCTACCGAACTAAGGCTATTTTTATTGTACACTGGACCGATATTTCTCCGTGAATACATTAAATCAGAGTATTACGACCATTTTTTGAAACTATCTTGCTCATTCCGAATTCTTGTTAGTAATTTAGACTGCCTCCGAAATATTACCTGCGCTGAACAACTATTAAAATCTTTTGTTTCCGATTTTCCTTTGCTTTATGGAGAACAAAATGTGTCATACAATGTACACAATCTTGTACACATTCCCGCTGACGTAAAAATGTTTGGGCCTGTAGATAATTATAGCGCGTTCAAGTTCGAAAATTTTATGCAGTTTTTAAAAAAAAATATTCGTCAAGGAAACCGACCCTTACAACAACTAAATAACCGATTGCATGAGCTATATATTATATACTTTGGGGGATAGCCGAAGCAGACCACTAACGTTTGGGTCCCTTTTCGCCCCCTCCCGGTCATCAGTGACTTCCAGATGTCGACTGATAATTGTCGACCTCTTTCTTCATCACTGAGTCCCGTGTTATTGCTAGCATTTGTTTGAAGCTGAGTTCACTCATGGCTTCTACACTTATCGTGTGCCTGCCTGTGATCCTCAACCTCGTGCTAGCCAGTGCTGGACATTCGCACACAATGTGTGCCGCCGTCTCGGCCTCCTCCAGGCATAGCCTGCAAACGTCATCTTCCCCGATTTTCATCTTGGCCAGATGAGCCTTAAAATTACCATGCCCTGTGACCAAGGCAGTTATCCAGCTTAGAGTACTCCGTTTATAACTAAGTACCTTTCTCGCTTCCCTGCCTAAAGGGCTGGTCATTGCATTCCGAGCTTGTTTGCAAGTGACTAGCTCCTGCCATCTTTGTTGATGCATGGAGTCCATCCACTTCCCAACCTTCGCTCCAATCATGCCGTTCCCCAGAGCAACTCTGGGTTCTGGGCCAATGAAAGTTGCCGCAGATCCCTGTTTTGCTAGGGCATCCGCCGCCTCATTTCCTGTTGTACCTATGTGTCCTTTTACCCACATCAGCGTAACCTCATTTTCTGAGGCACACGTGTTGAGCTTCCGGACACACTCTAGTACCAGTTTAGAGTTTATGTTCGTCTGCTGCATGCGTCTGATCACCGATTGGTTGTCCAGTGCAATAAGGATTTTCTTCCCCCGCACCTGACCTTCAAGCAAGTGGTCCAACGCATGCAACAAGCCAAGCATCTCTGCCTGGTATACGGACACATACTCTCCTAGACTAAGCGCACATGCTAGGTTTAGCTCTTCAGAGTAAACCCCCGCCCCCGCTTTACCGTCCATTAAAGAGCCATCAGTAAAAATGCTGATGTCATTGTACATACACTCATTATGTATGTTTCCATCTGCAATGTGAGTCTTGTGTAGTCTTTGAACTACCCTACGTCTACTCATGCCTTCTACCGGCATTAGAGTCTCCCTGACCTCATCATGAATAATGTCTAGGATGCTCTTATGACCGCTGCTAGTTCCAAAGCGATGCCACATGGCATCCCTTTCCATGCGTATTGCCGAAAGCGCCGCCGTTTTCTTTATAAATAAGTCCAACGGCGGCAGTCCCAGCAATGCCTCCATTGCTCGCGTTGGTGTGGTGCGCATTGCACCACATATGCTTACGCAAGCTATCCTTTGTACCCCATCTAGCTTCTGCCTTGTGGTATTCTGCATGGCTTTTGGCCACCATACCACTGATGCGTAGGCTAGAATAGGTCTTACCATCATTGTGTAAATCCAGTGTGTCGCTTTAGGTGAAATTCCCCACCTACGAGCACACACTCTCTTACATTGATGCAAAATCCTTTTCGCTTTTTGGATCTTTTCATCAACGTGAACATTCCAAGTTAGTTTCGCATCTAAGGTAACTCCTAGATGCTTCACTTCCTTGGACACCTTGATTTCCGAACCAAAAAGCCGTAAGGGAGTTATCTCTATGTCTTTCCTCTTACGAGTAAAAATCATAGTGTTTGATTTACTAGCGTTTATGGTTAGCTCTTGCTCATTACACCATTCTTCGGTTACTTTGAGAGCTTGTCCCATGCAACCTAGAATTGTGTCCATGAACTTTCCACTGACCGTGAGTGCCAAGTCATCGGCGTATCCTACAGTGTGTACGCCCATCGAGTCCAGCTTCCAGAGAAGACTGTCCACGGTGATGTTCCACAGTAGAGGCGAAAGAACACCTCCTTGTGGGCATCCTCGGACTACCTTACCCCGTATTCTGTCACTTCCACTGCTAAGATTTACCGCCCTCTGCTTAAGCATAGAGTCGATCCACTTAATTATAATGTAATCAACCCCCCGCTCAATCAGGGCGTTCCTTAGTTTGGTAAAGGAGATTTTATCAAAAGCACCCTCTATATCCATAAAAGTAGACATAGCGATCCCGCCATTGTTAATCTCTCTCTCTGCAACTCTAACAAGTTCATGTAGAGCGGTTTCCGTAGATCTGCCTGCTCTATAAGCATGTTGGCACCTACTCAGAGGACTATACATTAGCGTGGTGTTCTCCAGGTAGTCCACCAACACCCTTTCCATTGTTTTCAACAGGAATGATGTAAGGCTAACCGGCCTGAAGGACTTTGCCTCTGTATAGTCTTTCTTTCCCGGTTTAGGCAGGAAGACCACATTAGCCTCCCTCCATGCCTTCGGGATGTAGCCTGCTGAAAGACAGGCGACGAATATATTCCGGATCCTATCTAGTAGAGCGCTCATGCCCCACTGTAATAGTGCCGGGAATATTCCGTCCATTCCAGCCGTTTTAAATGGAGCAAAAGAGTTTATAGCACTTTTGACTCCATTTGGAGTTATTATCCTCTCAGCTTCTTGTTGACTTACCCCACCAGCTCCCATGTTAGTTTGAGGCCATGGTTGGTCTGACTTGAAACTTCCAGGAAAATGTACCTCCATCAGGGCCTGCAACGTTTCTTCCACTGTTTCTGTCATGGAACCATCAACTTTGCGTATCAGCCCCATTTTCGAAACAGTGTCTTTCGATATCATCTTCTGTAATCTGCATACTTCTGACGTATCCTTCATGCTAGAGCAGAATTCCCTCCACGTATTTCGTTTCCGAAGACGTAAGGTTCTTTTCAGCTCCCTCTTTTTATCCTTGTATAGTTCCCAAGAGTGAGAGTTTCTCTCCCTCATGTAACGGTTAAAGGCTTTCCTTGTCTCTTTTTTCATAGACTCCAGTTCCCTACTCCACCATGGTGTTGGGTCCTTTTCGTCCACTACTGTGGAGGGACAAGCGTGTTCGAAGGCGCGATTAATAGCGGAGTTCAGTTGTTCCACTGTTCGCTCTATCTCGACCGTATTCCGAGGTATTCCGTCTTGAATATCCTCGACTTGTTCCAATAAATATGTCTCGTACTGAACACGATCAGTATTTTTTGGCACTCTTATACGTTTGCGTTCGCTACTCCGTTTTCTGCCATACAGAATTTCAAACTGGATAGCCCTGTGATCAGACATGGTTAGCCTGTCCACCACTCTCCAATTCTGAACTCTGTCAAGCATATTAACAGAGCTTAGGGTAATGTCGATCACTTCAGCCCTTCGTGCATCCACGAAGGTGGGAGCGACCCCCTTGTTTGCTACCAGCAGATTGTACTTTTCCACAAATTCTAGCAGCTGCTGTCCTCTGGGATTGTCATCTGTGCTGCCCCACACAGTGTTGTGCGCATTGGCATCACAGCCTATGATCAGGGCCATATCTCTTTCTTTACAATACCTTACCAGATTTTCTACTTCCTCTGATGGAGGTGGTTCTGGTGCATCATAAGGGAGATATGCTGATGCAATTAGGAATGATCCTGCACCACTGCCGATCATTACTACCGTAAGATCAGGCGAGCAGAGATGCATCATTTGTACTGCACGTATTCCATGACGCACCAGGATGCATGTCCTTATTTTACCGTCCACCTGTGCATGGTACAGATTTGCGGTTTGTTGTGACAAACCCCTAATTTTGTTTTGTAAAATCCAGGGTTCCTGTATTAAAGCTATGTCCAGTTTCTCTTCATCAAAGCATCTCGTCATCATCGCTGATGCCGCTTTACTATGATGAATATTCAGCTGGCACACAGTTAGTGTTTCTTTGTTCGGGCCCGCCACCATCCCTGATAGTCAGCAGATTGAACGTTGATCAGAGTGCACGTTGTCTGAACTAACCTCTCCGCGCCTTCTGGCGCGTCATTGTCCGCTCCAACAACGCCTCCCTTCTCCCCTGGAGCGTCTTCTTCAGAGACTAACCTCTTCAACCCTTGCGAGTCGTCGCTGTCCGTCTCATTGGAATTCCTCCAGCCACTTTCTCCAAGAATGTCTTGATGTATTTTCATATTCTTGTTTTTATTTATTGATTCAGGTTTGGGTTTCCCGTTCTCGGACCACAGCCGAGGCAACTGCCAGCATATTGCTTCCCGCTACTCCCCGCCCCTATAGGAACATTATGACGATCCGGCCGTTCTTTCCTCTCTTTGTGCCGCGAAGCAGACTCCCTCGCGACCTCCCGAAAGTTCCGTAGGCGTTCATGCCACTCTGCACCTGCTACCCTTGAAGCAAATCAAGGTTTCTCTCCTAGTCTAACAGATCGCTACTCTGTAGACCGCGGTTCAACAGGTGCAAGAAAGGAGCAAAGTGAAGTGTTGGATCCGGAACCCCGCAGGTGAACTTTCACCTCAGTCACCAGCTCCAACCTCACACCTGGTCGCCGTGCCACCTATGCAGAGAGTTTCATAGGCGCCCCTCTGCCAACGTACGGTCGGGGAGACAGTTTACACTACCCATACAACTGGTTATTGTACAGATGTGTGGCAGTAACTTGCTCCGTTTGTGATGACCATTTGCGTCCCTGGTCACCTTCCCCCGATGGGCACGGTCGCATAACACCCCGGGGATTTAGGACATTTGACACTCCGTATGGGCTACCTTCGCCAAAACTATAGAACACAAGAGTTGGCCAAGTAGGGAGTGTGTCGATTGCTTACATATCGCAAAACGGCGGTACTCGCGTAATGTGATAGTACACGCAACCGGCCCCATAGCTCAGCCTTCGCTATTCGCGAAGTTACCAGCGGCCACCACGCGGAGGTGCTATGTAGACTTGCCCATGAGTTTCCCCACAGACCTGACCACCGATTGCATGAGCTATGTGCCACTGGAAGCTTTTTTAGTAAAGAGAACACATCGTCAGTTGATATCAAAAGGGACATAGATGATAACATATCATCCTTTAAGTATAAAACTTGGAAATTGGGGAAGCATCCTCCCAACAATTTATGCTTGATCGACGGCCAGATTTGTAAAATATTAAATATACATGAACAAGAAGAAGTAACTACAGTTTCAGTTATTATTCTTAAGGAGAGACATGAATTGTTTACTAGGCCTATTTCATCATCATCATCATCGTGGCGCGACAGCCCGACGTCGGGCCTTGGCCGCCTGGATCATTGTCCTCCAATTATCTCAGTCACGTGACCGCGTCCTCCAATTTTGGGAGCCCAGCAGCTGCGCGGCGTCCACACCTACTGCGGTCGTCCTCGCAGTCTCGCTCCGTCGACTCGTTCTGCATTCATTACTCTCTTAGGCATGCGATCATCGTCCATTCTTTGTACATGCCCTGCCCATTGAAGTCGTTGTAGTTTGACGATTTTCGAGACTTGCAGCTCATCGTATTTGTACATTTCATACAACTCATGGTTGTACCGGATGCGCCATCCATCTCGATCGCAAACAGCCCCGAAAATTCGCCGTAGAACCTTACGTTCGAAAGTGTCTAGCATGTTTTCGGAGGCTTGAGTTAGGGTCCATGCTTCGCAGCCATAGCATAGCACTGGTCGTATAATGGTTTTGTACACGCGGAGCTTCGTGTTTCTGTGCACATGCTTCGATTTCATTATGGGGAGAACCGAGAAAAAAGTCTTATTAGCTAACTGTATCCGTCGCTTGATTTCGTCAGTTTCGTTGGCGTCCCTTGACAGGTTGCAACCCAGGTAGATGAAGTTGTTCACGAACTCGATGTTGAGGTCCCCCACGTTGATGCTCGGTTGTGCAGGTGTCCTTGTCACCGATTGCATCATTATTTTAGTTTTACCCTCGTTAATACGTAATCCAACTTCTTTTGCAGCGGTATCGAGCGTATGCAGAAGTTCTTCTGCGTCAGCCAATCTTCGGGACATGATGTTGATGTCGTCGGCGTACGCTGCTAATTGAGTCGACTTGATGAGTAGCGTCTTGCTGTTGTCCATATTCATGGCCCGAATAACGTATTCCAGTGCTAGGTTGAAGAGCGTCGGTGCCAGTCCATCGCCCTGTTTCAAACCAGTGCGTGTTTCAAATAGATCAGTAAGTCTATTCTGGATCCTGACTTGTGAGACGGAGTTGGTCATCGTCATCTTTGTCAGTCGCACTAATTTTGCTGGTATACCAAATTGCAGCATGATGTTGTACAGTACTCCACGATCGATACTGTCGTATGCCTGCTTGAAGTCGACAAAGATTTGGTATACGTTTACGTTGTATTCCCAGCACCTCTGGAGTATCAGTTTGACTGAGAAGAGCTGATCGGTTGTGGAGCGACCAGGTCTGAAACCGCTTTGATATTCGCCAATGACTCGTTCTGCGTACGGTTTTATTCTATTTTCCAGAATTTTCGTCAAAATTTTATAGGACGTACAAACTAGTGAGATGCCCCTGTAATTCTCACACCGCAATTTATCTCCCTTTTTATGAATTGGACAGATGATGCTTCTGCGCCAATCGTCTGGGATCTCCTCGTTCTCCCATACTCGCAGGAGTAATTGATGTATGGCATCAACTAGACTCGTTCCACCGAATCTTAGCAGTTCAGCTGGGATCTCGTCAGCGCCCGGCGCTTTATTTCGTTTTAGTGACCGCAACGCGAGAGCAACTTCCTCTACTGTCGGGGGTTGAATGGGTGGGCCTAGATCAACAATATCATCGAGAGCTTCCTGTGTGGGGATGTTAGATGGTCGGTTTAGAAGCTCTTCAAAATAAGAGGCCCATCGTTTGTTAATACCATCGGTGTCGCTGATGATGTTTCCATCCTTGTCCTTACAAAGGCTGGTCCTGGGTTGGTAGCCGTTCTTAATTGTATTTACTAGTTTGTACGCTTGTCTGGTGTTCCTATTAGCTAAGTTTTCGTTTATGTTATTTCATCACTCGACATGATTATTGTATGCAGCGAAAAAGAAATATATTCAGAAAATATTTTAACCTACCCAGTTACAAAAATCCAATTCAAAGTCATGAAAATTATGTCCACATTCATTCCATTACTATAGACCACCATCAAATCGTAGCAGTAGCAGTATATTATAATATCATGAGCGATTACAGTGAATCAATTTTTCAATATTTAAAACCTAGTAAGTACGAAAATTAATTGAATTAGTAAAAATCCTCTTACTAAGTTTCAATATTATTTGAAGCCGTATCAACAAGTGTAAATAATGGAAGTCCACCTCCATCAACAGGAGATATTACAGTCCTCCAAAATGTTATCAATGACCCACAGTCATATACAGAATTCTTACATATTCAAGGAGGTAATTTTGGAGTTTTCATAAATACGTTTTATTTTTATTTAATACATATCTATTTTTTTTAACAAATTAGGAGAGCGTGTACCAAAAACGTCGACACGGGAAATGGGGGAGGAAGACAAGGAGAACATTCCGCCCCAGACTGACACTATGACAGGTACATACTTTAGTTTGAACTGAATTATACGTGTTAAAGTATATATTAATAAAAAAAATCTTTATTTTTTCCAGGTGAAAGTTCTGTAAGTTTAAAAATTGACAAGCTCACTAGACTAGTTAGCCTTCTTGTTCGTGAGGTTGTCGCTTTAAGAAGTGAAGTCCGATCGCTAAAAGATCATGACCAAAAAAATAAAATAAAAAAAAAAATGTTCGATGAACCCTTCAATGATATATTGAAGTTCGAAGAGTTCGAAAATTTAATGAGACGGGATCACGAAAAACATCATATGTTAGTAAGTGTAATGCAAGTATAAAATGAATGATAAATATATTCAATGTTATTATTTGAATCAAACAGGAAGCCGAATTCTTAGAAGTTCATGATATGGACACAACAAAATTTTTGAAAATGAATCTATCCAGATTAATGACTGCTAGTCTGGCCAGCAAATGTTCGTGGTTCGGACTACACGGAAATAAAAAAGTCAAAGACTTTTTAATTTTCAAAATTTTGAAAGGTAATTCTACTCATTAATAAACACAAATTTGGAATCTATAGCTCATTTTTAGGGTTTTGTAAAATAGTAAAACAAAACCCTTATGAAATCGGTCAAATGTCTGTCTGTCCGTCTGTCCGTCTGTCCATGGAATATCTCACGAACGGCTGAAGCTACATACATGAAATTTTGTAGGAATGTGTAGAATTACTATAATTCGCCGGAGAAAGCGAATCGTCGTAATAGGTCAACTTTAAGGGGAGGTCCCCATAGAGGGGAAATGAAGGTCGAAATTTTTTTTTCGTTTAGTACAGGCAAGTGGGGTATCATAAGAAAGGTACCGTCGAGTACATTCCATTTTTGAAATTTTTTTTAAATTTGAAGAAACGGGAAAAGAGGGAGAGGGAAAAATATGTCATCCGAGTTTGTCCCCCCCCTTGCATTTCGAGACCGTTATACATAGAAATATAAAAATTTACAGAAAAGCGCCATTTCACTAGCGTAGAAAACCTAGATTTCTAGAATTTTGAAATTTCATCAGAAAAGGTTAATAATAGTACATTTCTATAGTTTCAGTTAGCACAACCCTGCACCCCTTACACGTACCCGAGGTCAAAAATATTGATGGCCAATGATAACCAACATCATAGGCAATTATATCTCTAAGTTTCGTTATAATCACATAATATTTAATAATAGTACATTCATTTAAAGTTCGGCATTTTGACACTATCCACACAAAAAATACACCTACCGGCCTCACAGGTGTGAGTACTACTATACTTTCATGTTGTTTTTCGTAGTGTGAATTGCAGTTATTTAATTAATCGTTTTTGAAAGGGTAAAGATTTGTTGGGGGCGCTGTGTCTTAATTGGCCAACTTTACCGGGTGGAAGGAAGGGGGGGGGGGGGGGGGGGGGGGTCCACATAGAGGCGAAATTAAGGTCAAATTTTTTTATCGACTGGTATAAGCAAATGAGATGTCGTGAGAAAGGTAATGCCATTTTTTCGCATTTTCTCGAAATTTATAGAAAGGGGAACTGTGGGGGAGGAGAAAATATTAGTTCGTAATTTGACCCCCCCCCCCCCCCCCCCCTTGCCTGCATTTTGAGATCGTTATACTTAGAATTATGAAAACTTACAGGAAGTGGGTTTCGAAGAACATATAGTAAAATGGAAAATAGTGGAATTTGTATATCTTCTCAGAATAGGTCAATAATAGTTTATTTGTATAGTTACAGTTAGCACACCCTTGCACGCCTTAAACACGTTCGAGGTCAAAAGTACTGATGGCCAACGATAACCAACACCTTAAGCAATAATATGTTCTAAGTTTCGTTACAATCACGTAATATGAATTAGCATGTAAAATGTAAGTGGGTAAGACATTTTAATTGCGTTTTTTCTATCCATCTGAGTGATATCAAGAAGAGCAAGGAGCCGATATTTATATACCAAAATAAGCGCTTGCTACAAAACCCTCGGATTGCGGGCGTATATTCCGGTTTCATTTTTTTTTAAAGAAAAATATTCGTTTTCACATTGAAATGAAATATTATTAAAAAATTGTTCTTGAATTTTTGTACTCTATTTATTTTATTATATTTACCCATGCCCTAAAAGTTGTGCAGTATGCATGTACCCTCGTCCATTATAGGGACGAGATGACCGTCCAATTCGGGCAGATCCTTTTTCCTCTCAGGATATTGGCTTACCATCAACTTTAGGTGTTGGTCGGCGATGGTGGAGGACCCCAGATAGTTGTGCGTCCCGGGTGCTTTACATACGCTCCCTGCCACGGGTTTTCTGCACCACAAAACTTCGGAAACCTCCACAATAAATTAAAATTCAACCGAATTTTTCCTTTTTTGAAATAGAAAAAAAAATAATAACAATACAAAACCCTCGAATTGAGATCACTGCTCTGCATATTCCCACTTGTTATGTTCCAAAAGCGATACTCGATTCCGATCCGGATTCTCTTCAAAATCCGTATAAAATTCCGAAATGACCAAACCGAAGTCTGTAACGATAACTGTGCAGAAAAGTCTCGGAAATGTCTCTGCATTTTCCAAATTTGTCATTGTATGTGTCATGTATTCTATACAGTGCTCTCGGAAATACTGGGACACTTTTCATATGACGAACTGTCAGTATTCCGAGATGTTAAGGCTTGGATTCCGACTCGGATCTACGGAAAATGGTTCCATTTTCCGAAAGAATTCCCTCGGTGTGGTTTGTTGAGTCACCGCCGAACGGATTTAATGACAAAATGACAGTGATAATGACAACGATGTCGCTCTGACAAAATTATGGATAAGTAGTTGCGTGCGGATCATGCTGTAAGCTCTTATGCCAAGTATTATTGGCTTCTCGCCCGGATCTCGTTATAAAGCCCCCGCCTTACAAAAGAGTAAAAATGCATTTCGGGCCAGAAGTGATTAATATACTATTTTCTACTGCGTTCTTCTTCAGATTGTTCAACTTATTTTGTTTAATGGAAGCTCCCCGCCAAACCGCGTTGAAAGAAATTAACAAATGCAATCAGCGTTCAATATGCATACCCTAGAGCGAGGCGCGAAGCTACGAGTACTTTGGCGGTATTGTGTTCATATCCATCCTTTTTACGGCTGAGGAGTTTTTCTTGGCGGGGATTTTTTTTTACAACAGGGTTGTTTTTGAGAGATATCACATCTTTTTGCATAGTAGTAGTAGTAATCCAGATGGCGCAACGGTAAGCACGTTCGCCTTCTATACATTCGGCTCCGATTTGATTCCTACTGAATGCGGTAGTCTTTGATAAAAAAAAAGGGGATTTACGTGCCGGACTATGAGTCCACTCAGGTTACCCATTTGGGGTAAATAGTTTTCTTGCCAAAAATATCACTTTTCTAGTTCAAAGGACTCAAAGTGCCTTTAACAGTAGTTTACTGCATTCGCACCCCCGATAATATAATACTCATCTTGCCTAGATATCGCTTCCTTGCCAACAACATCCTTTTCCCTGCCGAAAGGACTCAAAATACCTTTAACAGTCGCCTCATCACCTCCAGTCATGTGATACCCATCTTGCCTAGACATCGCTTCCCATCTTCCACACATTGGAAAAAATCATCTTGCATCATAATTCATATCTTATAGCCATAAATGAAACTACCTAAATCATATACCACACAGCATGTTTTTTTCTTTTCGGACATCCTAAGATGCAGCCATAAACATTCAGTTTCAATTTTTTCATGACACACTTTTCATTCATGCACTTGCCATAAGCCACGCCCCACAACCATGAACTCGTATGGTTCTCCTCACCCGACGAGCGCACGGACTTTTGCGTCCGTCGTCGTCACTACTCACATAATCAAATGTTTGCGTCTCTCCCCGTCGGCATGCGATCTCTACGAGTGATTTTCTGTGTCGCATTCAAATTATCAAAAAGACTTAAGCGAGAAACTCTACTATAAAATTTCACATTTTTGGATGTATCTGTTTATCTACTGCACGGATCAGAGCAAATGATAGCCTATGCACACCCTTGGGACACAGTCAATCCGTGAGAAAAGAAAGCAGACCTCGATACGCTCCCTACGAGACTGTGGACCGGTCAAAGAACAACGAGAACAAGAAAAATTTGAAAAATAGCTATTTTCAAATTATCATATCTCGGGTGTTTTTCCTTTTATCGGAATCAAATTTGCAGTACTTTGTAAGATGACCAGAGACAATGACTATACCAAATTTGAGCTCGAACAAGCATCTGGGGCCGGAGCTGTCGTTTTGGGGCACCAAGCCCCGCATTGACCTCTGCATCTGCAAAGCGATTGTTCGGATAATTATCGAATATAGAGCAGTTGTGTTGTGGGAAAGAGCGACCACCTCCTCCGCTTGAAGTGAGAGTGTCCCTAAAAAAATTAAATGTATGTACTATAACTCTCGATTGAATAAACTTGAAAAGCTCTTACTTTGGAAGATAACTCGAGAGGGTAATTTTATACTCTCTTGTGAAAATGAGATCGATCAATGGAAAATAACGGTACTTTTCTTACAAAGAGCCCCGCATTACCCTACTTTTCACGTTATTTGTCTATAAAACTTGAGCCAGTCGACGTCGGCAGCTGATTTTTGGCGTGTTAACTTCAGATGAGAAGCGCCTCGGTCCTAGCAAGACGGGCGTAATCAGACCAAAGCAACGCCTACCTCCCGTATAAGTGCCAAAAAATTAAATATTCCTTTAACTACGATAACTTTCACCAGCATGAAGCTAGTGAGTTGAAAATTTGGTCGAATGTTGATAGTAAGATCTAGTTAGTATGGTTGGTATAGAAAATGGCCAAGATTCAACCAAAGAAACCCTTACCTCCCCTACAAATGATACTTTAAATATGCGATAGCTTCGGTAGAATGAAGGTAGTGACTTGAAATTTTGGCCAAATATTTGTAAAAGGATCCAGTTGATAGGTATTAAAATGGGCATAATCGGACTAAGGAACGCTTACCTTCCCTGCAAATGTTATCTAAAATAAATGGTAACTTTCCATAGAATGAAGCTCTCTCTCTCTCTCTCTCTCTCTCAATTGTTCTAACCCCTTGTGTGGCATAGCGCGTCAACTGTTCCATGTGGCCCAGTTGACGTTTCTACGGCATAAATTGGTTTCGAAGAATGCAGTTGCCAGCATACACCTCCTGCACATCCATGGCCACGAACGTCGTCGAGGACGGGACTCAAACCCGAAACGCCGGTAGTCAAACATGAGAGTAATACCTCAACGCACTGCGCTACCGGTCACCCGAAGCTGAAGGTAGCGACTTGAAATTTTGGTCAAATATTTGTAGTGAACCATCTGTAATGAACCATATTATGGTCTGGTAATGCTGCTTCCACCGGCAGATCTATGGCAGCACCTGATGAGTAAGGATCTGTTGGTGGTACGAAACCAGAGGCCGAGGGTCCCGCCGTCCGCCAACCATTCCACCCTTATCGCCTCACTTTTTATCATTCCCCATTTTTACCTCTCATGTTTGTGTTGTTTTCCCCAGGCCAATGAATTTTTCTTAATAGGTAAAGGACAGTGGCAACGAGCGGCGAAAACCCCGCCCACGTCTCCCGAACTAAGCTACAGCAAGCATAGGCCGCTGCTTAGCTCGTTGAAGAGCCTTTTTCTTAGCCAGATGGCACAGCCCGACCTTCACGGTCAATTATGCTACCTTAGGCTCTGTCCCCATGGGCATCTTCGGATGCCCACCAAACCGTTCGTTAAATATTTGTAGTGAGGGTTAGTTAGTTGATTTGAGCTCGAACAAGCATCCGGGGCCGGAGCTACAGAGGTCCGAAAACCCGTACTTGTTGTGTCGCGTAAACATAGTATTGGTCACTTTACCATTTTTTTTTTTTCGATTTTTTTCTTTTTCTTTGGCGGGGCGGGACGCTCCCGCGTCCCTAGATCATTTCAGTGGTATATGCATTTCCAAATTTTATGTAATCTTTGTTGTCGAATTATTTCTCTACTCCTTTATAAGTAACTCCTTACCTGTGACATCATCACATACTTCAGAATCCTTAAATTAGCAAATTTAGGAAAGCAATTTCATAATAAACTATCAATCATGCAAGCTGAAATTCTGCCCTGACGAATGGGCAAAGACTCAATCTTTGACAAAATTCACGTACGCATATTATCCATAAAGTGATAATTTCAGCCATCCACATGCTCTACCCAAGAATCTCTGCAAACTTTCCAAACGATCATCCCGAACAGATTGGCTGAAATATGTCCTATTAGAATGTGAACAGATTGTTATGTGACTTGGTGTCTTACGTTGACAATTTGCTCATTATTGTCTTCTGTTTAACCGTCCCCCCGAAAGGGTACAACAAAAGCGCTTAATATCCTATCAACATTTTAATAACACCCATATTATGAGACAACTTGCTTCCTTCACCGCTGCGTCCTATAATTACCATCGTCCCGAAACGACTGCTTCTCAATATCTAAGAAAACTCTTCGCAATTTTAAGTTTACTTAGGAACGTGTAGCGAGTTAAGTCTTAAATATATTTTTGTCCTAGCTACCTCCCGGCGTACTGGTATGTAATTTCATATTATGCCACGTCATATCAAAGCGACCCCATTCGCACTCCGTCATCCCGATGAGCGCATTTATCACTGAAGTAATTACGTCAAGTGTTTGGAGTCCCGAAGCGAAAGGATAAAATGTTTTACACATGTAAGTGTTGTACTTAAGGACAACTTGGAGGAGAGCGCATTTAAACGGATTACGTTGAGCACACGTTAATTTCGTAGAGGAGCGAAGCAAAAGGTAAAGAGACAGTTCCTATGGGCAAGGTCCTTCCTTCCGACATGACATGGATAGAAAGAGTGGGCGCAAGGTGGTCGTTAGTGCAAGAAGTATAGTGTGCATGTACTGACTATGCTGGTTGTACGTATGTAAATTTAGAAACGTTTAACTTCTTATAACGTTGCATGGGTGTAAATGGGTAGTAAAATAAAGCATGGTCGAGTATACCAACCTATTATTATTCCTAAAAGTAGCAGTTGCGATGGTAGATAATTTCTACTTACGACAATACCCAATTAATCGATGTAATGACAGAAAATTATTGTTTGTTGGGGAATTGTTGTAATTTATTCTATTTGACAAGTGCGGCAAGTTGATTTCTATGCGTAGAATTTTGTTGATCCATTCAGTTCTTATTTTGAATTTGATTGATGGTATTTTTAGCAGAAAATAAAGTGATATATTTAGCTTTTTTTGTAGAGTATTGCGTTGCAATGACTGACTTTGTGTGACTCTCGTAATTTACTTATTTTACAAATTTGATGGTATACAAGTAACAGCCCGCGTAGACGGAAGACTTTTTAATGGGAACTAAACTAAATAGTTTAGTCCAAAAAATAGAACACGCTGCAGTTTATGAGACCGCGCATACAGCAGACTAAATTGTTTGATTGGAAAAATATATCAAGCTCGTCCTTTTCGGCTTTGAACTGAACTGAACTAAAATGTTCATGCCAGAAATAGAACTCATATACAGTCACTACCCACCCGACTAACGCATTTCGTTCTATGGGAATTTACGTAAATCGAAATGTTGTGTAAGTCGAGCGAGATTAGTTCTAATATGCTAATAGCAACATTGTCTTAAATGCCAATAAAATTCAAAAGAAGACTTCGGCAGCACAGATACACGCTTCCCAGCGTGTGTTATCGACCACGACGACAACCACAATTTCGACAATCAGTGCACTGACTTTTGTAAAGAAAATCTTCATATAAAAAAGTGGGGGGGGGGTGGCATTGGTGCATTAGTGTCCTACAAATCAACAAGCGCTGACGCAACTTTTTGAGCTCTTTTTCAAAAAGGTGTAATGAACCACCTGTAACGAACCATATTATGGTCTGGTAGTGCTGCTCCCACCAGCAGATCGAAACAGCACCTGATGAGTAGTGATCTGTTGGTGGTACGAAACCAGAGGCCGAGGGTCCCATTACACCCGGACCTAGGTGCGACCGTGTGGGCATCTGATCTGTCCGTCAACCATTCCATCCTTATCGACTATTTTTTGTATTCCCCATTTTTACCTCCCCTGTTTGTGTTGTCTTCCCCAGGCCTATGAATTCTTGTTAATACGTAAAGGACAGGGGCAACGAGCGGCGAAAACCCCGCCCACATCTCCCGAACTGAGCTACAGCAAGCATAGGCCGCTGCTTAGCTCGTTGAGGCGCCTTTTTCTTCGCCAGATGGCATAGCCCGACCTACACGGTCATATGCCACCTTAGGCTCCGTCCCCACGGGCATCTTCGGATGCCCACGAAACCGTCCGTTACAAAGGGCAACAATCACTGGTTCTATACTTCCTAAGCGTTTTTAGATGCCGCTTTATTTTGGGCAACATGCACAGGTCTTGGCGGTCAGTAAGTGCGGTCTTTATTCCAAAACTTCGTAGCAGACCTATGAATTACCCTGAGTTCTATCCGCCAATCAGCCTAACATCGTTTATGCTAAAAGCAATGGTAAATAACTGGCGCAACAGTCCAATTTTTTTTATCTGTGGCCTCAAGATGAGTTAGCATCATCTCAGGCCCAGTGCGTAGAAGACGAACGTGCTAACCGTTGCGCTATCCGGACTACTAAAGGTAGTAAGGTAAAGATGCTTGCCAGTAATCCGCTTCACCGTAGACAATTTGTCTATCAATCTGACAAATTTACTGAATACATTCTACACAACCTTGTTGGTGACACCGAAGCGGCTTTCGACAACACCTCTTTTGATTCTATCGGTGCTCCTTTAGCAAAATATGTCATCACTCTCACCGTATTGTGAGCGAAACAAATGATTCCTTCCAGAAGCTTCATCAGTCGCTGAAGTTGAAGATACCACTCTCATAGCAAACGTCAATCGAAGTTGAAGGGAGGTAAAGTAACTCCTGTTCTGGTGCATCGTTTTAGACACTCTCATCTGAAGATGATCCTCCTTGGAGGATATGTGGACCACCTCGTTAACGACAGAAGTAAATTTGAAAAAATTCAACCCATTACGGAGAGTGTTGTATGTAGCTCAAGAATGGTGTGACATTAGTGGACTTCGGGCCAGCCCGGCGAAGGCCGTTAGTGTCCCATTTACGAAAAAAAAGAAACGGTGAAATGGCCCACTCTTTGTAACCTCACACTACTCTCTGGCCGGATCATCTTGGGGTAACATTCATATGCGTATTTTGGGGCACCAAGCCCCGCATTGACCTCTGCATCTGCAAAGCGATTGTTCGGATAATTATCGAATATAGAGCAGTTGTGTTGTGGGAAAGAGCGACCACCTCCTCCGCTTGAAGTGAGAGTGTCCCTAAAAAAATTAAATGTATGTACTATAACTCTCGATTGAATAAACTTGAAAAGCTCTTACTTTGGAAGATAACTCGAGAGGGTAATTTTACACTCTCTTGTGAAAATGAGATCGATCAGTGGAAAATAACGGTACTTTTCCTGCAAAGAGCCCCGCATTACCCTACTTTTCACGTTATTTGTCTATAACACTTGAGCCAATTGACGTCGGCAGCTGATTTTTGGCGTGTTAACTTCAGATGAGAAGCGCCTCAGTCCTTGTAAGACGGGCGTAATCAGACCGAAGGAACGCCTACCTCCCGTATAAGTGCCAAAAAATTGAATATTCCTTTAACTACGATAACTTTCACCAGCATGAAGCTAGTGAGTTGAAAATTTGGTCGAATGTTGATAGTAAGATCTAGTTAGTATAGTTGGTAAAGAAAATGGCCAAGATCCTACCAAAGAAACCCTTACCTCCCCTAAAAATGATACTTTAAATATGCGATAACTTCGATTAGATTAGATTAGATTAGATTGAAGAGTGGGCGTAGAACCCCTAAGGGTTCAGAGCACAGAGGCCGAGTGGCCTATTGTGCTAAAGCCCTGGGTCTGGTGACAGGCCTAGACCTGTCGATCAAGTTTGATCGAGCTAATAAATTTGCTCAGGAGGATTATAGAAGCCGAGGCAATATCATCAGCCTCCGGGTAGGCTACTCCGAAGCAGTCTCTACGTCGCCGGGCTAGGGCGTCGCAATCGCATAAAATATGGGTCGAAGTTTCGTCGTCTTCGCCGCAAAAGCGACAGCTCGAGCAAGAACAATCCCCATAGTTCGCAAGTGGTCTCTCAGGCTTGAGTGTCCAGTCAGGAGACCACAGATGGTTCTAACCTTGTTCCGGTTTAACTTTAGCAATTCAGTCGAACTGCTACGCGAGTAGCCCGAGATGAAAAGCTTTGCCTGCCTCAACCCTGGTTGATTATCCCAGTAGGCGGTAGCCTCATTGCGTTCCCAATTCCTGATGAGATTCATGATTGTACAGGTTGGAATGCCGCAAAAGGGTTCCGGTCCGCAGAAGGGAGTGGCCGAAGCTGTTCTGATCATTTTGTCGGCCTGTTCATTGCCATTGATACCAGCATGGCCAGGGACCCAAAATAGAGCTACTCTGTTCCGAGAGCCAACTTTATGTAGTGCTTTTAGGCAACTATATACGATCCTGGATGTTACTGTGCTTTTTGACAGCGCTTTGATGGCCGCCTGGCTGTCAGAGAATATAGCCACGTTCTTGTTCTCATAGCCGATCTTCAGGCATAACTCAGCACATGCCTCGATAGCGTGTACCTCCGCCTGGAAGACAGTGGCAAACTTCCCCATGGGTATGAAAGTCCAATGATTGGGACCCACAATGCCCGCCCCGGTACCTTCATTGGTTTTCGAGCCATCCGTGAACCACATGATAGTATGACGGGGGAGATTGGCATATTTCTCCTGCCAGTGTTCTCTGTCCCATATAACGGCGGTGAATCGTTTCTTCCATGAACTTTCCCTCACAATGATGGCATACTTGTGAGAATACTTTCATTAAGCCAGCTAATTTGTGCTGGATATAGCTTTACATTTGCGTCGCATGCTATAAGTCTCGCGGTTGCCATTTTGGCTTGTGCTTTTATGTGGATGTGTACTGGCTGTATGTCGAGCCGTACATCAAGAGCACTAGATGGACAGGAGCGGATAGCCCCCGTCACCATTAGGCATGCAAGTCTCTGCACCTTGCCTAAGGTGATCTTATCAGCAACAGTGAATGTAATTTTCCACCAGACTACTGCACCATATTCTAATATAGGTCTGACGATAGCCTTGTAAATCCAGAGGGCTATTGTGGGTTTTATTCCCCACGTTTTACCTACATATTGCCTACATATCCACAAAGCCTTAGTGGCCTTATCCGCCACTACCCTGAGGTGTTCTTGCCGGAGCAGTTTGCTGTCGAGGATGATACCCAGGTATTTGGTGTGATTTTCCATGGGAAGTGGTGAGTCGTACGTTAGAGGGCGTCTGATGCGACTGAGGTTTCTTTTTCTGGAGAATGGAATGTCAACTGCCTTGGATGGGTTAACTCGAAGTTCATTGTCGTTGCACCATTCTTGTACAATGGCAAGAGCTGCTTCAAGGATGTCGGGTAAAACCCCGTCGAACTTTCCTTTAACCAAAATAACTAAGTCATCGGCGTAGGACTGTGCTGAGTAACCCATTGTCGAGAGTTTCGATAGAATGAAGGTAGTGACTTGAAATTTTGGCCAAATATTTGTAAAAGGATCCAGATGGTAGGTATTAAAATGGGCATAATCGGACTAAGGAACGCTTACCTTCCCTGCAAACCATACTAACTAATTTGCCTTAATCCCTAGTAGAGCATAGCGCGTCAACTACTCCTGCGTGCCATCGAACTCTGTTTTGGACAAACGGATGTAACACTCCCCACGTCTTACCCGGTGACTCACACTCCTTTGCCATAGAACGGCGCCATGGAAATTTAGGACATCCCCTTGGTCGGCCTTGATTGGAACTGGGGTTCCATTTAAAGACACGTAAAGCAATGCAATTATCATCCTTCCGCAATTTGTGACAAATCCATTGCCATTTTCGCTAACAATTTCAGTGGACAGCTCATATAGAATGAATGTATGGCAGCCCTATCGGCAGAACCTATGTTGGGTGTTCTAGTTTAAATTATATTCGACGATAATTGAGGTGAAGTCAACAAGCTCGCGGAATGGAAGGGATGGCATGGGCGAGGTATGGTATCAAGTATAGAACGGACGCAGGCTGAAAAATTCACCGAGAGCTTGTTGGGAAGACTCAGTAGATGCTGACGCCGAACATATGCTGGGCTACCGAAATTGGAGGACGCAGTCACTTGACCGAAACAACTGGAGAAAAACGATCCAGACGGGTAGAGTTGGACGTGGGACTATCCAGTCCAGACAATGATAATGAGATATAAAATTTCAATAAAATGGTTAAATAAGTAGCAACCAAGTGTCAAGCCATGGTGTTTTAATTAAGTAAATAATCGAGTATATCAGACACTATGAGAATTTCCATCCAGAAAAAAAAGTTCCTTTATTTATCTCCTTCTAATCTCTCTCAGGCATACCTCAGAGCCATTATGTCGACCAAGTTCGCAAGAACAACGTGCCCTTACAAAACTTCTCTAACACTAATAATAAGTGGGCGTTATTGTTTCACTGTTCAGTTTAGGACTCTAAGTTCATGATTTGACAACTTTCGGAAAACTTTAGCCTCAATATGCTTGGAATATTCATCTTTGAAGAGCTCCGTTCAGCAACAAGAGACTATTGTAAATACTTATCAGAAAATAGATGGAATAACAACGAAATTTCGCTAAGGGCAGCATATTTAGTGAAATTCCGCACTTCTCTAGGGTTCCGAAACAAATATTCTAATCGAAAGGATGATACTGAATTGCTTCTGGTGAATTGCCCAAGTTCGTCTATCGTTCTTCTCTGTACCTTTACAACTTGAAAATATTTGATTGGAATTTTCAGCCAAACAGGAGAAAAGTTCACATTTGAACTTTTTTTCAGAATTCACGCGCTATAGATTTTCTCTTAACCAATGTTGTGGTAATTCTGCCGAAAAATTTGCCAGATGCAAAGGCTAAGTCGAATTTTGTGCATCTCTTAAAAAATTCCTTACCATTCACTATTTTGAATAGATGAAAAAGAAACCAGAAGAATTCTGAAATGAATGGAACAAGTTCGAGGAAATATTCTTATTACCTACTTCGTTCAGAGAAAATTCAAGAAAATATTCCTACTATGAACTTGGTTCAGTTATTTGCCTGGAACCCACCGGGGCCAATATAAAGCAGTTCACTTTTTATTTTTCTCCATTTCGTACTTTCTTTTTATATTTCGGGGGAAAAATCATTTGTTGTATTCAATTTCACCGGTTACCTTCTTTTAAGATTTTTTTTTTCGTTTATCTCAGAGTATTCTGAAATGGTAAATATTTACAGGGCGAAAAAGATATTAGATTCATTTGTTATTTGCTTGTTTTTCATTTATGGAAAATTGTTTGGTTCACAACAAAAGGCCAGTGCAATGTTTGATGAAGATTAGTAATTTAACTTCTTTCGACTTAAATTCGGTTCTTTCGTAAATATGTTCTCTTGTACGGATGATTAAGCTTCAGCTTAATTTAAGAGCAAGGAATATGTATTTATTAAAAACCAAATTTGCGGCCGATGGAATTAATTATAATATTTTTGCTTAAGGGGCGACCGGTAGATCAATCGGTAGAGGCGTCGGTCTCATGTCTGACTACGGTCATTATGGGTTCAAGTCCCGTGCACGGCGTTCGTGGCCATGGATGCTTGTGTCTGCCCCCGTGTGGTGCGAGGTGTATTACGTCACAACTTCTCCCGACTTGTCGCAGGTAGGCGGCTAAATGGGAGCAGGAGGTGCATGCTGGCAACGTGCATCGTCCGAAACTGGCTTAAGCCAACGAAACGTCAACTAAGAACCATGGAATAATTGACGCGCTATGCCCCACTAGGGGTTAGGGGAAATGAGTATCCTTTACCTTTTATGTGAAAAATTCGCAGGCTTTTATTGGCAGAACCTACGTTGGGCGTCCGAATTTAAACTAGGTTAAATCCGGGACAGATGCCGCACCGGGAATGTTATTTTATATTCAGCTCTAAATTGACAAAATTAACTATCGAGCTTGGTTTTGCTCTTGGCGCCCTCTTTCGACACCCTTTCAGAATTGCCTGTTTCGCCTTAGCCTTTGCCCGGCCCTGGTTTTAGCAAGTTTGACTGGATCAGAGTAAATGACAGTATGCAACAAGGATGCAATATACGAGGGCAGTTCAAATATGATCGAGACAAACGCTGTAGATAGCGCGCCTGTATGTTTTGAGGGTCGCGGCTTGAGTATGTGATAGCTGGGTCCCTTACAAATAGTGTGGCATAGTTTTCGTCGTGAACGCACGTTGACGCGCGTGCTACGACCATGAGTTAACATCGAGTGCCGACTGTCGCCGTTGCGCAACGTATTGTCATTCGCTTTTTGGTGTGGGAAGGCGTTAAAAACACGGAAATTCTTCGGCGTTTGCGAAATCAGTTCGGTAGTGAGTGTCTGAGTAGGTCTGCTGTGTTTAAATGGGTCAAAGCGTTCAAAGATGGCCGCGAAACCGTCGAGAATGAGCCGCATGATGGTTGACTGCGAACCAGCATCACACCAGACAACATTCGCCGCGTAGAACAACTCATTTTGGAGGATCGTATGATAAATGTTCGAAACATTTCGGCTGAAGTCAGCATTAGTATTGGCTGTGTAGAGTCTATCATCCACGAACACCTTCAATACAGCAAAATAACGGCGCGATGGGTTTCCAAACTGTTGAACTTCGAGCAGAAATTCATACCGTGCGTCTCACGCTCGATACAATATCAGAATTGGGGTGGGAGGTACTAGAAAACGCCCTCTTCAGTGCGGATTTATCACCCTGCGACTATCACATGTTTGGACCACTGAAAGAAGCCCTCGGAGGTCAAAGATTCAACACCGACGACAAGGTAGAGGAGTCCGTGCGCACATGGCTGTCCAAGTTGCCCAAGGAATTCTTCCAAACCGGCATCAAAAAACTTCCGAAGAGGTGGCAAAAATGTGTAACTAGTGAGGGGAATTACCTAGAAAAACTGTAAATTTTTGTAAATATTTTCGATAATAAATAAATGTATCAGAGCGTTTGTCTCGATAATATTTGAACCGCCCTCGTGTTATTCGTCCGCAAGTGAAAGAGAGATTGACGCTGTTTCTGGCAGGGTCTTTAAAGGGGAGGTGGATCAAAAAAAGTCTCTGAAACCCTTCGTCAGACCAGGATTTATAAACAAATACTTCTACCGACCTCTCTGTCTTTTTCGCTCTTGTGCAATTAATATTGGACAGGAGTGGTCGGTTGTCCTTCCGTTTTCGGGATTCGTATATATGTATATATTTCGGCATGCATCAGATTCAGTTAATGCGTCTCTCTTTCACTTATGGATTCACAAAGCTTTACCATATCTCTGCTGCCCACTGCCAGATCAGTGATAAAGTATCTGACAAAGTATCAGACTCACCAAAATGAGCCCATTGAGACGCTAAGGTATTAGCGGACGATTCAAATTGCTACGAATGTGAGGTTCAAACAAGGTGGCCGTAGGTCCAACCATTTTATTTGTCCAGAATTACTCGCAATTTGAATTGCAACATCATAGCCGTGCTCGTTACATACCCTAGGCCTGTGAATATAAAGAACAGAAGCAACGAGCGGCGAAAACCCCGTCCACGTTTTCCTAACTGAGCTACAGCAAGCACAGGCCGCTCCTTAGCTCGTTGAGGGGTATTTTTACTTCACCAGATAGCACGGGCCGACGGGCATCTTCGGACGCCCAACAAACCGTCCCATTACACTATGTTTTGTCATGCCGGCTTTGCCACGTCAGTCCGTTTAATCCCATTTGCGCTCATCAAAGATTCATTGATAAATGTCATCCCTGAAATATATAAATGAAACTAATAAATAATTCACAAAAATTGCAAGTCATACGACATTGCAAACAGAAATTATTGCCCAAATTGTTTATAGTCCACTCGCGGCATGAACGAGTACTCGAATGGAAGCGGAAGTGTGAACAAGTGAATCGCCGATTTGTCCTTCCTTTGAGACCAACCCACCACGGCGGAAATAGAATTCGACATTTAATCCTTTATTTGCACACCTGACACCCTGAATTACGAAATAGCTCTCCAACATTCAACAAACGACCGACGTTAGGTACCACTATGAGGAATTTCGGTGAAATATGGAAATATGTGAAGTGAAGAATGGGTTTCAATTCATTATTATTATTTTTTATAGCTCTAATGGTAATCGATTGTGATGGTATGGATATAACGTTCGTTGGGTAGGAAGTCAATCAGGTAAAAACCGAGCTATCAAGGGAGAAGTCGACATGGACGTGTCACATGATGGTTCTAATGTAAACATAGTATTTCCACACTTCCTAAAGCAGAAATCCACTTTGGAACTTACGAAATTTGTATTCTCTAAAGCGAAAATCTACCTTATGGTGGGTCTAAAGTGTATTTCCGTTTTAGACATTCTCAAAAGGAGTACCTGAGCCATATGCCATACCTTCCCCCTTACGGGATGACATCTTTTACGACGGTAGTCGAGGGAAATTCTCTTGGAAACTGCGTTTCTTCCGAATCTTTACCGATAGGTTGCGACTCTAGCTGGTCGACTTGTCCATAACCATCAGCCCCCTCGAGTCCAACAGTACCTTGGTACTATGGGGTTACTCCTCGCCGAGGCTACCCCCGAGGCTACACTTTTATTTATTTATTTATTCATGACGCTGACTTCTCAACAGCCGGTGTGATCTGCCGGTTCGATACCTTTGCGGTAGTCTACATGATTGAGGGCTCGTATTTCCGGGCTCAGTTGAGCCCACTATCACCAAAAGAGTCGACAGTGCTTTCGTTCCTCTCGTACTAGTAAACATTCTCGAGAGTGCTTCCGTTTCTCACGTACTAGTAAGCACTCTCCTCAGATGGCAATAGTGCTTCCTTTTCCGCCGCGAGCCGGCACCTGTTTCGGTACTTGTAAACCAATCGACTGGGTCCGTGAGGTTGTGAGGCTCCATGGCTATATAGGAATCAGTCCAGGACTTTTCCGCCAACTTTGCACCTACAGGAGACGGTAAGTGTCTCCTGTAGGAATCAGGCTGGCTGCTAACCAGAACCTTTCCGTAAATTTGGCACCTGTAGAATCAGCCGGAGCCAGTTTAATAAGAATCGGCCCTGAACCGTTCCACGTAAATAGCCCCCGTTCGTAGTTCGTATTAATCGGGGTCATCACTCCCCGATGTAGCTAGCACTTGATGCCGACGGAGTCTGATGAAACCGTCAATCAGCCACACACTTGCATAACTGTGGTACATACATAGAAATTAGCGCCGATGAAACGGCAAATCTTCGATGAGGATTGTACTCAGTTGGGTTCCCGTCATGGAGTTCGGTCGAGACGGTTGAAAGCGACTCAATCGCCGGTGAGAAAATACCATATGTGCCCCTGGTAGCTCCTAAGGTGACGGCGGAATGCCTTCTGCAAGTCTACCCATATGGTGCCTTCCACAAGCCAGGCAGACGCTACTGATTCAATTTTTCTTTCCTGTCGAGCCAGAAGGGCGCGATACTAAGCGCGCGGTCTTTTCGCGAACCTCTGACCGCATTATTCCCTCCATCGTTAGTAAGTCCTCACTTGTTCTGAAATGGCACTGCTGAACAGCTAGTTAGGTACTCTAGCTAATGTTCAGGGCCATTCATTTAGATTGTACCGACCTTACTACTTGTTTTTGGGCTGTAATACTGTCTTAGTTGTTAGATCCATCGATTGTATTCCATAATTCTTGCGATTCCTGAATAATCCCATGCTGCTGATAACCAGTCAGCGGCATGGCGATTGTATTATGTCGCCACCTGATTGGCTTCTTGGCACATTCTCTTTCACCAGTTCCTTCTCCATTTTCTCGCGCCTGACCTAGTCCATGTCTTCCATCCAACTGTGCGTCGCACTTTTCGGGTGGATGCCGCCACCCATCACCTCCTTGTGTAGAATCAGGTACGTGGGGACGCTACACCCTAAAACGACTTACAGCCTTTCGACTAGTAAGACGCCCCCTGCAGGGTTCCGCTTTCGACAGTACGAACGTACCCTAAATGCACCATAATAATAGAGAATTCCCCATAATGAAATCGAAGCATGTGCACAGAAACACGAAGCTACGCGTATACAAAACCATCATACGACTAGTGCTATTCTATGGCTGCGAAATCTGGACCCTAACCCAAGCCTCCGAAAACATGCTAAACACATTCGAACGGAAAATCCTTTGACGAATTTTCGGAGCATCCGGTACAACCATGAGTCGTATGAACCGTACGATAAGCTGAAAGTTTCGAAAATCGTCAACTACAATGTCTGCAATCAGCAGAGCATATACAACGAATGAACGATGTTCGCATGCCTAAAAACTAATGAACGGACGATGAGTGGATGGAGCGAGACTACCAGGAAGACCGAGAGCTCGTTGGAAGAGCTCAGTATACGAGTATGCTGACTCCGAGCAACTACTGGGCTTCCAAGATTGAAGGACGCCGCATCACGTGACGGAGATAATTGGGAGCCCAACGTCGGGCTGTTCTTTCTCTCTCAATTGCCCTAACCCCTTGTGGGGAATAGCGCGTCAACTGTTCCATGTGGCCCAGTTGACGTTTCGACGGCATAAACTGGTTTCGGAAAATGCAGTTGCCAGCATGCACCTCCTGCACATCCGTGGCCACGAACGTCGTCGTGGACGGGACTCGAACCCGAAACGCCGGTAGTCAAACATGAGACTGATGCCTCAACACACTGCGCTACCGGTCGCGCCACGGGGATGATGATGATCTTCAGTTTAAAAAATTAAGCCAAGCGTGACCATCGCCTATCTCTCAGGTGGTCCGCCACCCCATTGGATAATTGACAATTCCTACACTTTCTGTCTTCGTCACACCCCCTAGACTCAGCAAACCGGAAAGCAACTCAATCGTCAAAACAGCCAAAGCGGTAAAACCGGCACTTACTTTTTTTCACAAAAGACAGAAAAAAACCATCCCCCTTTCCAGGACTCTCCATCAAGACTTTTTGCTTCAGTTCCAGTTCCTGGAAAAATCTATAGGTATTTTATATTTTAGATCTTATATGTAAATACAATGTTCACCGGGGATATATACCTTTCCGAAATGTCAGAGATCCCTCATCCTTATTCCTTACCCCAGACTTCCATTGGGCCTCACCATCTGCACGATTTATCCCGCACAAAGGTGCACAGTTACTACCGTTTATAGTTCCAAAAATAACCGGTCATATACTTAAGCCTCCGCCATACATTAAGACATATAATAAAGCGCCATAAACTCTACTGGCATGAAATATAGTAGTAGCCTTCATATTCTTGATGGCGTTAATAAATCAGGCATTTTATCTGAGCTAAGCCATAATGTGTCTTTTTTTCCTGTGGTTATTTCGTTTACAGGACAAGAGGAGACCCGTGCAAGAATACTACATAAATTGTATAATATTTTAAAGTGAACAGGTAAAGATATCCCCGGGATATGGCTGCAAAATACGAGTATCTTTTGAAAATCATATGTGAGAACAATCGGATTGCATTTTATCACGCTATTGACAGGATCGCGGATATGAATATATTACATAAATTCATATATGTAGGTATGCTCGAAGTGGAAAGTTTTTCGCAGGACATACATAATATTGACGGGTTATGTTAAACCTTTCGACTGATATCCAAATATATTCCGTTTGCGTGAGCGACAGGTGCATGTTTTATTCATTTGGGAGAGGCAAAATGATGCCTTTATTGGTATCAAGTGTAATGATGGACGGACATTTTCAGATACAAAAAAAAAACTTGGAATTTTTGGCAAAAGAATTAAATAATTAATTAGTTTATTTTATTATCGTAAATTATTCTGAATATTTATGAGGGAAAAAGCAGAAAGATTAGTGAAATATGTTTTATTGTTTGAAAAAGGAGGCATCGATGAATGTTATGTATTGTCGAGTGACAACTGCGTCGCGAACATTTACATGCCTTAACAGTCTCGTTAGTCAAGTGGGTGTCTTTCAGGCAATCAAGCATATGGTTCCAGGTATGCTTTCGAAACGTCAACAAGGCATAGAAATGTTAGAGATGTTGACGCGCTCATGACCCTGGAGGGTTCAAGGGAATTAAGAACAAGTCAAGATTGAAGTATTTTATATACTCTGGGGGATAGCCGAAGCAGACCACTAACGTTTGGGTCCCTTTTCGCCCCCTCCCGGTCATCAGTGACTTCCAGATGTCGACTGATAATTGTCGACCTCTTTCTTCATCACTGAGTCCCGTGTTATTGCTAGCATTTGTTTGAAGCTGAGTTCACTCATGGCTTCTACACTTATCGTGTGCCTGCCTGTGATCCTCAACCTTGTGCTAGCCAGTGCTGGACATTCGCACACAATGTGTGCTGCCGTCTCGGCCTCCTCCAGGCATAGCCTGCAAACGTCATCTTCCCCGATTTTCATCTTGGCCAGATGAGCCTTAAAATTACCATGCCCTGTGACCAAGGCAGTTATCCAGCTTAGGGTACTCCGTTTATAACTAAGTACCTTTCTCGCTTCCCTGCCTAAAGGGCTGGTCATTGCATTCCGAGCTTGTTTGCAAGTGACTAGCTCCTGCCATCTTTGTTGATGCATGGAGTCCATCCACTTCCCAACCTTCGCTCCAATCATGCCGTTCCCCAGAGCAACTCTGGGTTCTGGGCCAATGAAAGTTGCCGCAGATCCCTGTTTTGCTAGGGCATCCGCCGCCTCATTTCCTGTTGTACCTATGTGTCCTTTTACCCACATCAGCGTAACCTCATTTTCTGAGGCACACGTGTTGAGCTTCCGGACACACTCTAGTACCAGTTTAGAGTTTATGTTCGTCTGCAGCACGCGTCTGATCACCGATTGGTTGTCCAGTGCAATAAGGATTTTCTTCCCCCGCACCTGACCTTCAAGCAAGTGGTCCAACGCATGCAGCAAGCCAAGCATCTCTGCCTGGTATACGGACACATACTCTCCTAGACTAAGCGCACATGCTAGGTTTGGCTCTTCAGAGTAAACCCCCGCCCCCGCTTTACCGTCCATTAAAGAGCCATCAGTAAAAATGCTGATGTCATTGTACATACACTCATTATGTATGTTTCCATCTGCAATGTGAGTCTTGTGTAGTCTTTCAACTACCCTACGTCTACTCATGCCTTCTACCGGCATTAGAGTCTCCCTGACGTCATCATGAATAATGTCTAGGATGCTCTTATGACCGCTGCTAGTTCCAAAGCGATGCCACATGGCATCCCTTTCTATGCGTATTGCCGAAAGCGCCGCAGTTTTCTTTATAAATAAGTCCAACGGCGGCAGTCCCAGCAATGCCTCCATTGCTCGCGTTGGTGTGGTGCGCATTGCACCACATATGCTTACGCAAGCTATCCTTTGTACCCCATCTAGCTTCTGCTTTGTGGTATTCTGCATGGCTTTTGGCCACCATACCACTGATGCGTAGGCTAGAATAGGTCTTACCATCATTGTGTAAATCCAGTGTGTCGCTTTAGGTGAAATTCCCCACCTACGAGCACACACTCTCTTACATTGATGCAAAATCCTTTTCGCTTTTTGGATCTTTTCATCAACGTGAACATTCCAAGTTAGTTTCGCATCTAAGGTAACTCCTAGATGCTTCACTTCCTTGGACACCTTGATTTCCGAACCAAAAAGCCGCAAGGGAGTTATCTCTATGTCTTTTCTCTTACGAGTAAAAATCATAGTGTTTGATTTACTAGCGTTTATGGTTAGCTCTTGCTCATTACACCATTCTTCGGTTACTTTGAGAGCTTGTCCCATGCAACCTAGAATTGTGTCCATGAACTTTCCACTGACCGTGAGTGCCAAGTCATCGGCGTACAGTGTGTACGCCCATCGAGTCCAGCTTCCAGAGAAGACTGTCCACGGTGATGTTCCACAGAAGAGGCGAAAGAACACCTCCTTATGGGCATCCTCGGACTATCTTACCCCGTATTCTGTCACATCCACTGCTAAGATTTACCGCCCTCTGCTTAAGCATAGAGTCGATCCACTTAATTATAATGTAATCAACCCCCGGCTCAATCAGGGCGTTCCTTAGTTTGGTAAAGGGGATTTTATCAAAAGCACCCTCTATATCCATAAAAGTAGACATAGCGATCCCGCCATTGTTAATCTCTCTCTCTGCAACTCTAACAAGTTCATGTAGAGCGGTTTCCGTAGATCTGCCTGCTCTATAAGCATGTTGGCACCTACTCAGAGGACTATACATTAGCGTGGTGTTCTCCAGGTAGTCCACCAACACCTTTTCCATTGTTTTCATCAGGAATGATGTAAGGCTAACCGGCCTGAAGGACTTTGCCTCTGTGTAGTCTTTCTTTCCCGGTTTAGGCAGGAAGACCACTTTAGCCTCCCTCCATGCCTTCGGGATGTAGCCTGCTGAAAGACAGGCGACGAATATATTCCGGATCCTATCTAGTAGAGCGCTCATGCCCCACTGTAATAGTGCCGGGAATATTCCGTCCATTCCAGCCGTTTTAAATGGAGCAAAAGAGTTTATAGCACTTTTGACTCCATTTGGAGTTATTATCCTCTCAGCTTCTTGTTGACTTACCCCACCAGCTCCCATGTTAGTTTGAGGCCATGGTTGGTCTGACTTGAAACTTCCAGGAAAATGTACCTCCATCAGGGCCTGCAACGTTTCTTCCACTGTTTCTGTCATGGAACCATCAACTTTGCGTATCAGCCCCATTTTCGAAGCAGTGTCTTTCGATATCATCTTCTGTAATCTGCATACTTCCGACGTATCCTTCATGCTAGAGCAGAATTCCCTCCACGTATTTCGTTCCCGAAGACGTAAGGTTCTTTTCAGCTCCCCCTTTTTATCCTTGTATAGTTCCCAAGAGTGAGATTCTCTCTCCCTCATGTAACGGTTAAAGGCTTTCCTTGTCTCTTTTTTCATAGACTCCAGTTCCCTACTCCACCATGGTGTTGGGTCCTTTTCGTCCACTACTGTGGAGGAACAAGCGTGTTCGAAGGCGCGATTAATAGCGGAGTTCAGTTGTTCCACTGTTCGCTCTATCTCGACCGTATTCCGAGGTATTCCGTCTTGAATATCCTCGACTTGTTCCAATAAATATGTCTCGTACTTAACACGATCAGTATTTTTTGGCACTCTTATACGTTTGCGTTCGCTACTCCGTTTTCTGCCATACAGAATTTCAAACTGGATAGCCCTGTGATCAGACATGGTTAGCCTGTCCACCACTCTCCAATTCCGAACTCTGTCAAGCATATTAACAGAGCTTAGGGTAATGTCGATCACCTCAGCCCTTCGTGCATCCACGAAGGTGGGAGCGACCCCCTTGTTTGCTACCAGCAGATTGTACTTTTCCACAAATTCTAGCAGCTGCTGTCCTCTGGGATTGTCATCTGTGCTGCCCCACACAGTGTTGTGCGCATTGGCATCACAGCCTATGATCAGGGCCATATCTCTTTCTTTACAATACCTTACCAGATTTTCTACTTCCTCTGATGGAGGTGGTTCTGGTGCATCATAAGGGAGATATGCTGATGCAATTAGGAATGATCCTGCACCACTGCCGATCATTACTACCGTAAGATCAGGCGAGCAGAGATGCATCATTTGTACTGCACGTATTCCATGACGCACCAGGATGCATGTCCTTATTTTACCGTCCACCTGTGCATGGTACAGATTTGCGGTTTGTTGTGACAAACCCCTAATTTTGTTTTGATTGAAGTAAATTTGCTACATTTTCAGACCACGTTTCGTTTTTTTTAATACGTAACATTCGCAAATTTTCAAATCTAAGGGCCGTTTTCTCAATGTCTGGTTAAATCTTATCCTGTAGATAAACACTAACCGGCCCTCATCATCCGGTTAAGAATTTATCGGACAATAATTCCAAACAGCTGATACGTACTCGTACTGCTGAGATTTTAACAGCTAGAACTGTTTACGTTCGCACATTCAAATGAGACAATGAAACTGGTCACAAGGAACAGAGTTCTGGATATTCATTCGAAGGAAAATGGATCTGAAACTCAGCCGCAAAATAATGCTGAGAGGTGGCACAGGCTTAGAATAGAATTGAACAGGCGGCAGAATTCCGCCAAAAAAAATCAGGTTAAATTTAGTGTCCCGGATAGCTAACTGGCAGTTTAACCGGACATTGAGAAAACGGGCCTAAGTCCTAAAAATGTCTATGTCGTTCGAAACCTAACCCAATGGGGGGCAACTTCTGTCAACTTTGCAGTTTTGTCAGTTCAAAGTACCGTTGTCGAATAATCATTTGAATTTCCGTTTAAAAATCAATTTCAAAATTTCTTTAAAGTTTGAAGTAACGGGAATATTCGCAGTCGGAAGAAAAAATTGTTTTTAATGAAATTTTATGTATTGTAGTTTTAGGGAGTGAGGTCTATGATTTTTTTTCACAAACTTCAATGTCGAGAAACCCCACAAACAGTACACACTCACTCCAATTCAGTCCTGCCTTTCAGGCTTTACTTTTTTACAATGTAATGTAATTCAAATTTCATATTATTGTAGCACATATTGAACCTATTTAACATCAATTTAATACATTATGTGGAAAATTGAATTTATCCACTCACATCCTGGTAACCGTGTTCAGAGCTCAACTGTTATACTTCATACATCATGAATCCTGTCGGCAAAATCTCTTTCACTTTCACCAACAAAACCGATGGCGAAAAACATGTACTCACGAGCGTACTCGTATCGTATCTTAAATTTAGAAAATTAACTTATGAGCAAATAACACCATCGACATTGAATTTGTTACTTTTCATTTTTTGCGCGCCACTTCGTACGCTGAAATGTATTTGTGTTCGATTCAATAAATTTCCACGTAACAAAATTGATTTTTAACAGAAGTAAAAAATTACATTTTCCATCAATCATTTTTCATAAGAGATACTTCTTAATGCGTGCATTCATACCATATATATTGTATGATCCAGTGGCGTTGAATGGAAAAGGGGATAAGGAGAACAATCTTCGACATTTGCATATCCTTGTGAAAGCAAAAGCAAAAATAAAAATTCCCACATTTAAAGCATACGACGCATGTATTAAGTTAAATTCAGAACTGGAAAGTTGGTGTAATGAGAGGAGAGCACCGAAACTAGCATACACCCGTACTATCTAGTGAAAGAACAATCTGTTTAAAGTAACAACTTGAAAGAGAGAAAACTGGGAAGTGGGATATTCGAATCTCCCTCCAGAAACCACCAAGTGTTTCACGCATGGTTCAAGTGCAAGTATTTTGTGCCTGCTCCTTCAAGCAGCTATACCTAGGGGTAGGTTTCCCACTGCCTTCAAGGCATAGCGCGTCAACTGTTCCATGTGGACCAGTGGACCTTTCGTTGGCATAAACTAATTTCGGAGAATGAAGTTGCCAGCATGTACCTCCTACTCCCGCCTCATACCTGCGACAAGTCGCGAGATGCTGTGGCTTATTATTACGCCCTGAACCACAGGGGGAAGATAACACAAACATCCATGACCACGAACGTCGTCGTGGACGGGATTCAAACTCGAAACGACGCTAGTCAGACATGAGACTGATGTCTCTACGCACTGAACTACCGGTCGCCCCCAACTTTCCCTGGAAGCAGATTAAAATAATAAAAGCACACCAGTATCGTTACAGACAGTCAGTCGGCCATAATGGCTCGTAGTATTCTGTAACATCAAAACTAGTGCGCACATGCCAGTCTGTACTTCAAAGAGTGTTAATTGCCTTGACCCCTCCAGAGGCATGGGCGTGTCAACATCTCTAGCATTTCTATGCCTTGTTAACGTTCCGATGGCATATCTACTTTTCGGAAGTGTAGTTGCTAGCATGCACCTGCTATCCGCGCCATCTTTACACTGACAAGCTCGGAGCACTGTGAGAGCAATATTAGTACCGGCATGCAGTCTTTGATCGCGCCGAGATTTTAACTCCGAGCTCTCTCTTGGTGACCACGGCTACCGAGCGCGACAACTTAAAGGAGTGGGTGCTTTTAACGGGGTACACATAACACGTTGACATTACTGGGAATTAAGAAGCAGACAAATCAGCCAGGACGACCACGGTCACTTCTTTCTATGGCCAAGAAACCTTCTGCACGATTCCACTAAGCACCGCTATCATAAAATACCGCTTAAGAAATTGAAAGCGTACTGATTCCGCCATTATCTGTGAGAGTCTCCTGGGCCTGAGGTGGGCCAAGCTATTCGTTTCATCAGGCCACTTATATAGCAGATCTCGGCTCTGAGAGACCATTTTACAATCATGGGCACAGTATAGGACAGCAGCTGCCGATTCCGTGAGAATGCTGACACAGCGTGAATTCATATTCTTTGTGATTGTACGGCGCACAGATAGTCTAGGGGTCGCGCTCTCTGATTCGATATGATATAGCTTTGTCCCCGCTTAGACTTTTGCGTAACTTCATCAGTGCGACCAAGCTTGATAGGCAGGTTCAATCCTGATATTAGACTTCGGGCCATAACAACTTTCGGTCTTAGTGCTTGTAAACCTCTTTAGCTCAGAGCCCTTCGCTCCTATCTATCAATTAATCTATCTAATTGAACCTCAAAAGCTTGGCTTGAAGTAGGGTCATCAGTCAGTCGTCAGTCCGATAAAACAAAACCACTTAATTTCTCCATATTTTTTCCACCACGGGATGTAGTCCGGATGGCGCAACGGTTAGCACGTTCGCCTTCAACGCACTGGGCCCCGGTTCGATTCCGGGGATTTACGTGTCGGACTATGAGCCCACTCAGCTGTTAAATGAGTACCCATTATGGGGTAAATAACTCGGTTGAGCGTGTTGCTGATCACATATGTACCTCTGCACAAAAAACAGTCACGATCTAGAAAATGAGATGATGCTAACTCATCTCGAGGCCGTGGTTCAAATTGGACTGTTGCGCCAGTTATTTATTTTTTTTTTCCACCATTCAATCATGATGACATCAGCCATGACTTTCTCAAGCCTTTATCCTATGTCAGTGGAAATTTACAGTAGGTTTAAAATATTTGCCGCCCAATGTGGGGTTGATACAGTCAATGAAACAGAAATGACGATTTGAATGGGTACATGGTACCGTTAGGCACAGAGACAAAAAAAAAACGAAATCTTTTTAATGCTTAACCATAAGCTACGTTACGGACACATTAAAGCTACCTTAAGGCTTCTTCGGTTATACTATACATCAGTGAAAATTTACGGTAGCAAATAGTCGAAAAATGGTCGAACAGGACTGAAAATATATCTACTAATAGGCACGTGGTAAAGTTAGTCAGATGGAACAAAAAACCGAAACCTTTTTAATGCCTTACGTTCAGGCTACCCTTTTTCTTCCTCCTTGCCGTGTCATACCACACTGTCGCTTCGCGTTGCTCTGCCTGTGGTGTTGGCACTCCGCCCATTCAGGCGGTATAATCTCAGCTTCCATCTGCCAGGCAGCTAGATCTTGGATCGTATCATTGTCGAGATTATCGATCCACGTATGTTTCCGTCTGCCTCGGGTTTTGGGTCCAACAAGTAAAACATTCATTGATAGTGCTTCATTGATAGGGTTCTCAAGCGAACGCCTTAGAACATGGCAATAGAAATCCATACGACGATTTTTGAGCTTTTCAATGATCGGTTGCTCAACAAATAAGCTGCCTCAGATGTAAAATAGGTACTTTTTTTTTCATCCGTAACAACTTCATCTCGGTCGTAGTCACTTTACTGTCGTATGTCTTGTATATAGTCCGGCATTCAGTCGAATACATGAGTGCGGGACGTACGACCGTTTTGTAAAACTTGCCCTTAAGCTTTCGTGGCATTTTCTGGTCGCAAAAACTCAACAGTTTTCTCGCCATTTCATCCAACCGACACTGATGCGATGTTTAATGTAGTCATCGCAGGTAGCTTCCTTGTTGTCCGTCGAACCTAGGTAGTTGAACTTTGTTCAACTGCTCTCCTTTAATGTAGATATCTGGTATCGGCCTCTCTGGATCTGAAAAAGGACAGTAAAGATACTCAGTCTTTGGTATATTAGTCCTCAGTCCACGATCCTCCAGTGTCTTACATCACGTGGTCAGTGCAGCTTGCAAGGCAACAATGTCTTTGCTACCCACAACAACGTCATCAGCGAAGAAAAGAGATAGTTCCAGGCGTCAGAGATGAGTGTTAACAAATAAAATATGATGATGGTGAGGAACAAGTGACTCAATACACTGCCTTGGTGAACTCCAACTTTATCTGGAAATTCCTCGGACTCACCAAGCTCAGGCTATCCTAATCTACGTTATGGTTAGGTTAAGTTAGGTTAGGTAAAGGGGCTGCCATGCTAACGCACAGCACACATAGACCACCACTGGGTCCGTTGTGATACCACTAGATTCACCTAATGAAAAACCTAGGCATTAAAACCAGCCTGTGCTGGCAATGTAACGATTGAGCTGTATTGCACTCGTTTCCTTAAAGTCTTCCAGTTCCCAAAAAAAGCGGGAACCCAAGAACCTCCTCCGCCTCTCAGCCAGGGCCGGACAGTGACAGAGGACGGAGAGGATGGAGAATGCTCTCCTCCTCATCCACGTCATCACAGCTCCTGCAGTAGTCATTGTGAGGAATGCGAAGCCTCCAGGCAAGCTCTCCTATAGGACAGTGCCCCGTAATAACCCCCACAACTCTACCAATGTGATTTCTATTCAGTGAAAGCAGTGTGGCGGAGCGGCTAGGGTCGAGTTTCGGCCAAATCGACTTCGTTGTTTGGCACGTAACGCCGTTTGACCATCTCATGTTCGCCCTGTCAACCGCAGTGGCTTTGATAGCAAGTTTGCACGATGAGGCTGGCATTTTGAGGTAAGCGCGGTCCCCGTCGTACGTTATGGTTACCTCATGGACATTTTGTCCCACGTCAGTGGAATTTTACTGTTGAACAATGTCGAAAAAGCTGGAAAATATTCAGCGCCCAACGTGGGGTTAATGTGATTGACTTTAGGTATGTATATGCATTGACATTTGACTTTAACTCGTAGAGTGAGGGGTTTTTAAATCCTGCATAGATCACATATTTAGAAGACAAAAGTAGTGCCGACGATAGATCCTTTGCCTCCGCTAAAAGCTATCTACGCCACTGTATGATCGTATACGGTAGGAGATGAAAAGTTAGATATGAAAAAAAAATATATAAATCTGAATTCTTTCTTAGTATAATATTCCTCGTATTGTGTTGTAAATGTTAAGTACAAACATTCAAGGATGTTGAATTCGTCGGATACGTAATAAGTGTACGGATTTGTTCGAACATTCGACAGATATGGTGAGAAAATTTAATATTAAAAAGAAAAACTCAACAGCTCCTCTTGGAAAACTGCTTCACCTTACTGACGTGGTGAAATAGAGATATGTATGAACGAATTAAACGATAAAATTTAACTTTATGACATTTCGCGCGACCTTTAACCAAATCGAGTGTATAATCCGCGACATCCTCTCAAGTTTTCCATGAATCGAATTCCACGGAACATAAGGATATGGTAAAAATTTGGCAAACATATTTGCAAGAAACACTTAATGTACTCGTATAAAAAAGCCTCCTCTGTTCTGCGACTCATGCACACTTTTAAAGGAAAGGATATGACCCAGGGTAAATACCGAAGGCCTTTATCTGGATAATGTGATCTTCAAACAAGCAACAGAGGAACGATTTTTGCTTTTTTTTTTTCAATTAATTTTTTGTTTTTATGTCGGCGCAAAAAATTACACAAACAACCAACATATGAGAAAAATGATATTTAATATTCATTGTTTGCCTTGGGCTTGGTTATTCTGTGTCGAGGGTGTTATTTGTGTGATGTGAAATCTTTTTCTAATTTAGAAAATATAAGATGAGAGAAGTAAAATTAGACCAACGTTGAATTCGTGCTAAAAGTTGAAGGAAAATTTGAGTGAGAATCAGGTTTATCCGGGAAAAAAAATAGTCTGTAGCTAGTATTGTTGCATTATCGAAATATTTGTAAATATATCACATAATTAATGAGATAAAATATTCTTTTGCATGTAATATTCCGTTGATTTCTTTTGCTATAAGTAGTCTATTTGATCCCCAAAAAGGCGTTCCTGCGGCAGCCGGTTCTACGCACCGGAGCGACCCGTGTTACCTGGAACAACCACGTCACACGGCCAAGAGCTGCCACAACCCCTTCGATGCAAGAAGGAAGATCTATGTGTGTGTCACACAACTTGACTATTCATTTTTTCTGGAAATTGGGAGCAACACATGCCGGCGCTACTGCTCTCAATACTTCTTCAACGCGCCGGAATTGAGCTCAACCCAGGTCCAGGCCCTTGGATCTGCTGCGTCTGTAATAGAACGCTGCACCCCAACGCTATCACAGTAAGATGTACTTGCTGCAACAACTGGTGTCACCTTACAAATTGTTCCGGGCTGAAACACCATCGACAATGGAATTCCTCCTTCACTGCGAGCCAATGTAGATTCAGAGGGCAGCAAGCATCAACGTCATCACAAACACCTAATATAACACCACTTGTTAGTGCGAACACAAGTTCCCAGCCCTCCCCCTCAACTCCAGTGAACCACATTACCAACAGAATTCCATTGCAACACAACCTGACACCTGCAGCAGCTGTTGCGAATCTCAACACCATATCAATTGTGCAACTTAACTGCAATGGGTTACAGCGGAAAATTGCAGAATTATCGGACTTCATGGATAGACACCGCGTCATGATTGGAGCTAGGAGACAAAGCTTAACACCAATTCGTCCCTCAACTCCTATGGCAATTACAACGTCATCAGGAAGGATAGAGTATCAAATGCTGGAGGTGGAATAGCATTTCTGATCCATCAATCAGTACCATATCGTGAAATCGACGTCACAGTCACCGACAACATCTTCGAGGTACAGGCCATTGCCATTCAGTCGGGTAACATCGATATTGAAATCTACAACGTTTACATCCCACCTGTATCCAGTTGTCCCTCGGGATACAATGTCAATATCACACCACTGCTAGCTGGCCAATATCGTCTCCTACTTGGTGACTTCAACGCCCATCACGAACTATGGCGCTCTAACCTCGACAACGATGCCAGAGGGGTTGCCATAGCCGAACAACTTGACGCATCAGACTTCTGTCCACTCAACGACGATACTCCTACTCGTATTGCTGGAACATGTTCCAGCTCACCCGATATCTCGATTGCTAGCGCTGGACTTATTAATGATACTCAATGGGAACCAGTCCTGACGCTATCCTCGGATCATCTGCCAATCCTTATAAAATTGGACAAACCATCAAGTACTCAGGTTGCTGATCATCGCACGTTCATCAACCACAATAAAGCGGATTGGGATGGCTTCAAGTCCTACACCAACACAGCCTTCGCTGCCTTACCAACTCCAACTGACGTGCGCACGGCTGAACGAAATGTAAGGCACATACTGCAGGAAGCGATTATGAAGTTCATCCCAGCAGGTCGGATACCCAAAATTCGACCAAATTTCCCGACTTCAGCAGCTAGATTGGCAGATGATAGAGACCGCATACGCAGCATTAACCCGGACGATCCAAGGATCAAGGAACTAAACCTTGATATCTTTAAACAGGTAGCAGATCACAGGAGAAGGAAATGGAACTCCCACGTCGACAATTGCAACTTGACAACGGGTGTCAATAAGCTCTGGTCAACGGTTAGGGCCCTTACAAACCCAACCAAACACAAAGGGCATGTTGCTATCCAATTTGGCAACATTACGGTTAACGACCCAACAAAATGCGCCAACAACTTTAACAAACAGTTTATCGAACATCCACCTCCTGATAGACTTAAGCGCATTATTACTAGGAGCATTCGTAACCGCCCAGCTGACCAGCAACTTCAATTTACATCTCAGGAAGTTGAAGCAGCAATAAAAAGAGCGAAGAGTTCCAAAGCCCTTGGGCCAGACGGTATATCGATGGTCATGCTCAAACATCTTGACACAAGAGCAATTGGATACATAACGGCCACGATCAATCTCTCCATCTCATCGTCTATCATCCCCGAATATTGGAAGAAAGGAAGAGTGATCCCTATTCTAAAACCGGGAAAAAACCAACACTAGGCGAATCATACCGTCCCATTACACTTTTGTCTCCTGTAGCCAAGATCTTAGAAGCGTTGCTCTACCCTATAATTGCGACTCATACTCAGATGGCCAACCACCAACATGGCTTTAGAAGGATGCACAGCACCACGACGGCTTTGGATGTCATTACATCGAAAATACTCAATGGCCTCAACCAAGCACGTCCTTGTCAACGAACGATTCTGGTGGCATTAGACTTGTCAAAGGCATTTGACACTGTCAGCCACTCGTTTCTCCTGTCAGACATATGCGGTACATCGCTTCCGTCGCATATTGTAAAGTGGATCGCCAACTATCTTGCCGGCAGACAGTCCTACACAGAATTTAGATCCGGGAAATCTAAACTAAGACGAATTAAACAGGGTGCTCCCCAAGGAGGAGTCTTATCTCCCACCCTGTTTAACCTTTACATGTCAGGACTCCCTACGCCACCTGACGGACTCGAAATTGTCAGTTATGCCGATGACTGCACGATTCTAGCAACCGGCAACGATATCACTCAAATGTGCGAACAGATAAATGGGTATCTTGACGAACTTAACACCTTCTTCGTCAACAAAAATCTCACTCTATCTGCGCCGAAGTCTACCGCTACTCTGTTTACCACATGGACCAAAGAAGTGAGACAACAACTGGATATTGTAAAATAGTAGACGGTCAAACTATCCCCACCATTAACCACCCTAAAATCCTCGGTGTCACCCTTGACAGCATGGTTACCTTCACAGCCCATGCGTCAACCATTTGTGACAAGATGAGAGACAGGAACAAAGTCCTCAAAGCTCTTGCTGGCAGTTCCTGGGGAAAGACCAGGAGACCCTACTAACGACCTACAAGTCTATCGGGAGATCTTTGGCCAATTATGCGGCTCCCATCTGGTCGGAAAACTTATGTGACACTCAATGGAGGAAGGTCCAGACCTGCCAAAATGCAGCTCTCAGAACTGTCACAGGCTGCCTACTGATGTCGTCGCAGGACCACCTTCACCAGGAAACCAAAATGATGCCGCTAAGAAGCCACAACACACTTCTAACGAAGTAGTATCTGGTTGGCTGTTATCGGAGTGACCATCCTAACTCTAACCTTATGGACAGAAGCCCTCCGCCACGTCATGTAAGACGTAATATGAGGGATCGCGAGCGGGAGATCCAAAGGTTTAAAAGAGTCCCCTTCGATAACACCAGCTACAGATCGGCCATCACAACACTGCATAGTGAAGAAGTGCTATCCTCAATCGCGGACATGACACCAAACAGGGTACTAAATGCGCAACCACCTGCTATATCTTCAGACGAACTTCGACTTCCTAGAGCAACCAGGACTACACTCGCACAACTTCGTTCTGGCTGGTGCTCACGTCTGAACTCGTACCTATCCCGCATTGATAACGAAATACAGAACTCCTGTCCAGCCTGTGGCCTCACTCCACATGATGTTGAGCACATATTTAACTGTCCTGCAGCTCCGACGCGCCTAACACCTACTGCGCTATGGGATAATCCTATTGAAGCAGCTGCGTTTCTACACCTGGACATTGGAGAAAACATGGACAACCAAGCTTTATGACACACACATTCATCGGATATCAACGCGTCGCTACTACAACAACAACATCCCCAAAAAGGTGTCAAGTACCCTATTCCACGTTGAGCGCCACTTTGGTTTCTATCACCTGATTGTCAATTTATTAAATCAGATTCGGATGTTTAACTATGTTCTGTTTTTTCTTGATATACCTATATGAACCTCTGGTTTTGGAAAACCAACCAACAAGTGAAAAGGCATATGAGGAAAAAATATAAATGCTCAGAAGAAAGTACTAAGTAGCTTTATCGGTTATCCTTCATTGTTACTTTCAACAGTCATATTTTTACCAAATACTAAAATCGATACGTTGCAATGTAAAGGTCAAGTTGGTAATTAAAATCAAAATGTCTTTCGAATTTGATTCGAGAAAAATTACGTTCTTTTGATTACTATCGCACGTGAACGTGGGTTTGTTGAAAAACAACTTTGTGTCAGACCTGTGTATTTTTTGACGATGTCGGCAAATAAGTGGACAAACATTCATATGACTTTTCAAGTAAATGTACTTACTGTCTCATATTTTATCAAGATTGATGCTTGTGTTCTCAATCACACTTCTTTCTTTTTAGTGGCGTCAGCTACATAAAGTGTCAACAACTCTTGCAGTTGTTCTAACCTGTACTTATAATTGATTCATGGGGTAATTTACGATCATAATTATTATTTACGAAATCTACGACGAACCAGAGAATACGAAGGCTACAATCGACTGGACACGTAGTACGAATGGGTGAACAATGAATACCTAAAAACGACGTTTCTGGGAGTGGGCAAAGGTGGAAGACCATCCGGTAGACTTATGAAGCATTTCTGGCCTTAACTATTTTATCGCCTTTGTAATGAACGGTTTGGTGGGCATCCGAAGATGCCCGTGGGGACGGAGCCTAAGGTAGCATAATAACCGTGAAGGTCAGGCCGTGCCATCTGGCGATGGAAAAGAGCCCCTCAACGAGCTAAGCAGCGACATATGCTTGCTATAGCTCAGTTCGGGAGACGTGGGCGGGGTTTGCGCCACTCGTTTCCCCTGTCCTTTACGTATTAAAAAAAATCATAGGCCTGACGAAGACAACACAAACAGGGGAGGTAAAAATGAGGAATAAAAAAAATGAGGCGATAAGGGTGGAATGGTTGGCGGATGGCTCACTTGCGCTCGCGCTCGCATTGGGGTCCAGGTCGAGTTTCGTACCACCGACAGATCATTACTCATCAGGTGCTGCCTTCAATCTGCCAGTACAAGCAGCACTACCAGACTAAAATATGGTTCATTACACCTGTTCAACTAATGGAAAATCGCTTATAAAACATTTAGCATAGTCCTTTATCTCTCTCAATTACCCTAACCCCTTGTGAGGCACAGAGCGTCAACTGTTCCATGTGGCCCAGCTGACGTTTCGTTGGCATAAACTAGTTTCGGAGAATGCAGTTGCCAGCATACACCTCCTGCACATCCATGGCCACGAACGTCGTCGTTGACGAGATTCGAACCCGAAACGCCGGTAGTCAAACATGAGGACTGATGCCTCAATACACTGCGCTACCGGTCGTCCCAATACCGAATTTAGATGAGATGGTTTGCTAATTGCATTTGTGCGTTATAAATGTATCTTTTTCAGAAAGTGTATTCTTATACACCCCCAATTTTGAATCCCTAATATTTTTTTTCAATTGACGAGCACGAAATTTTTAAATGCGGCACATAACTAGCACATAGCTAGCACGTAACTCTAACACGGATTTGGATAAGAGTAGTTCAGCCTTTCTACTTGAGGGAGTGCAGCGGAACGTTCTTCTACACCCACCATTTTGAACCGCTAACATTTTTTTAATTGACGAGCACAAAATATTTAAATGCGGCACATAACTAGCACGTAACTCTAGCAAGGGTTTGAATAAGATTAGTTCGTTATTTCTTTGGGGGAGGGGTGTAGCGGAACGTTCTTCTACATTGCCGAAATATGTATCACGATTTCTTAAAATTATCGAGTGCCCACTATTTAAAGTCAACCATTGACCTGTTTCACGAATCCGGATTGCCGTACAAGCGGCCATCTGTTCACCTAGAATATCCAAGGGGAGCAAGTTGAGCATCATGTTCATAGCATCAGAAGGAGTCGTTGTAAGTCCCCCACTGATCGCCACACTAGCTGTCCTTTGCACTTTCCCCACTAAATTAAGGTAAATCGTTGAACTAAGTGCATTCCACCAGGCAACTATACCGTGAAGGAGGATGGGTCGTATAACCGCCACATAGAGCCAATGTAGCACTTTCGGTTGCAGGCCCCACTTTTTACTGATGGCCTTCCTACAGGCGTAGAGTGCAATATTAGCCTTATTTACGCGTTCCTGAATATTGGCTTCCATTTAAACTTCCTTCTAATCAGACCAAGGAAATTTGCATTGTCAGTGAACGTCAATCTCCCCTCTCCAGGAGAGGAGGCTCAACAGATGCAATTATATGTTTCCTTGTAAATAAGACAAGCTCCGTCTTGCTAGGATTTACTCGAAGTCCACAGTTCGTGGCCCAGTCCACTAATAAGGAGAGAGCATTTTGCAGTACTTTACTTAGAGTGGTAGGAGACTTACCCGAGATAGCGATAGCAACGTCATCCGCGTAAGCAATCACTTTGCAACCAAGCGCCTCCAATTTGAGTAGAAGGCCGTTGATAGCGATGCTCCATAAGAGGGGGAGAGGACTCCACCCTGCGGAGTACCCCTATACACAAGCCTACGTTCAGTTGAAGCGCCTAGTTTGGTACAAATAATCCTGGATTTTAACATATGGTTGATTAGTTTACAGGGCGAATCGTTAACGCCCAAACCTGATAGCACATCGGTAATTGCTTCAGGTCTAACGTTATTAAAGGCACGTTCTATGTTCAAAAAGGCGACCATAGTATACTCCTTAAAAATCAGAGCCTTGTCAATATAGTGCACTAAAGAGTGCAGGGCTGTATCTACAGACCTACCCCTCCAGTAGACATGCTGTGACTTTGCCAGAAGTATACTGCAGGTATACCGCTTCGAAACTGTATATCTACCAGCCTTTTCAGCATCTTCAACAGAATTGAGGACAGACCGAGGTGTCTCAGGTAATTTGGACGCGAGTGAGAACTTTTATCCGTTTTGGGAATAAAAATCACCTTTACTTCAGACCACTTATGAGGAATATAGACTAAGTCTAAACAAGCCGTAAAAATAATTTCCATCCAGGGATAAATAACGTAACTAGAGAAAGCCCAGAGAAATTTTATCCCTTCACAAATTAGGTGAGGAAGCACAGGGAACTGAGACGTCTACCTGTACATTCTCGAGCTGCCCGAGCTCCGGTGAGCTGTCTGGGAAATGTGTCGTTAGCAGGACGTCAATAGTCTCCTTACTAGAGGACGTCCACATTCCATCGGGCCTCATAAGGTAGCTAGGAGTTGATGGACTAGAGGCTAATACTTTACGAAGTGTGGAGGCATCGCTTGCTTTGTCGATGCATTCGCAAAACAATCTCCACGAGCATCGTTTCGCGTTCCTGACTTCCTTCTTAAACCTTCTAAGATGTTTTCTGTAAATACACCAATCCGATTCGTTCCCTGATGATTTCGCCGTGTTAAAAGCCTTTCTGCATAAGACTCTACATTCAATTATCAGCGAACTCCACCAGTCTGGTTTTTTGTTACCATTGGGTCTGCCAGCGGGGCACGCTTTAGTAATGGCCTTATTTAAAGCACATAACTATGCAATAGTGGTTTTTGCAATTTGCATAAGGGGGGAGGGTGCAACGGAACGCACCTCGAATCCAAGATTGTTAACCATCTAAATTCTTTCGCCATTCGGACTGTCTCAGATCAGATGGTTGGCACTCAACATGTTTCTTAGCCTCAATCAATAAAAAAATCGACCGTTAAAATTTGTATTATGCTACCCTACCTTTATCTACACAATCCGGAATAAAGAAAAAGATTATCTCCTCTGATAACTTTCCCTATTTTTACTTCCTGTTCGAGAAGCAACTTTTTCGGTTCTGTACACTTTTTTCGGTTTTGTACACTTTTTTAAAAGCAACTCAATAAGCGTATTAGGATAAAATACTCATTTTAAGGGTCAAGATATCGTCAAAGACCACTTTACTTCTTTGACCTTTGGCACTGAATCGATTTTATTCGATACTAAATTTGGCCTAAGATTTTTTTAACGCCGATCATATTGCTCCATCGTAAAAAGTCTTAATACGTGATTTGATTAGGAACGTAATAATTCTTGATTCGAAGGAGATATGGTTGTTTTCTTTTTTATGAGGCATATTTGAAAAGAATTCAGCAGAGTAGACAATACAAAAAAAAATGTGAAAGCTTAACAATGAAAATATAATGCATGAATATCCTGCTATCTGAATAATTTGTTAAAAAAAATTAAAAAATTATTTAAAGGATATTTGAATAAGGTTCTGTGGGGAGGTGGAAAAGCTTCGATAACTTCGATGAGTCTTTGCCAGCAATCAGAACACTTGTTTAGTATTGATGTTCAAAACCTGTTCATACTCGTATGCTCATTAGCAGTACGAGTAATAGCTTGAAGAAAAATCTTTCTTTTGATTGTATCCAAGAAAACGGCAGATTAAGGGAAATTGAGGCGATAAGTTTCATTTCAAGTGGACACACATCCAAATCCAATTTTTCCCGCGTCTAATCCAAAATTTCCCCGGTCGATGTATGAATTTGACAGGGAAATTTTGAATTCGCCCGGGGAAAATTTGGATTTTGGACGCAAGTTTGTGTCGGCCTTTAGACATACTAAGAGCCTCCAACTTTACGTCTCATGAGATCGACATCCACGTTCACTTAAACTACCGAAATAGTTGTCCAATATATTGAACATAAAATTGTCAAATATATAGAACACCCATCGTGCAATCGAACTGAACGTCGCACTCATCAAGCTTTGATACTGTCTATCTACTATAATCTATAGTAAAGCGATGCCATCGAGATTTGAATGGTTTGGCCAGTATCCACTGAATCATCCTCCTTTGGGTCACAGGAATATAGCAGGGAATGAGCGGGTCGATCAATGGTTCTGCCCAAAGAATAGAGATTATTGCAATTATTCTGCCCTTGGCGTATCTTGACGTAGCTATTAAGAGGAGCTTACACTACTACTACATGAAATTGGCAAACGACAGATGGAGCGCGCTGACGATGTGTACCACATCTAGGAACACATAGCGATCGTATAATGCACAAAAGACCAATGCCCTTCTGATGAGGACCCGTACAGAGGTAGCTAGAGTTGATGCGAATACGACCGGGAGCACGTGGCCAGACTGGGGATCCCCTACAATGAGAGATGAGCACTGCCGCAGCTGTAAGGGTAGGACAGTGAAGGAGACCCTGACTCACTTTCACTTTTCTTGAATGTCCAGCACTAACCAGGGCGCAACATCGAGATCTAGACAGTGCGCTCTTCACAAATATATTGGAGATTGCCTGCAACGGAATAGGGGAGATACTTTATATTCTCAACTCCACAGGTTGGATTTAATGAAACACCGTGGTTGACCCCCTCAACAGACTTCAATTTCAACGGTCCTTCTCTTACGCGAATGTGAGGCATCAAAACTGAGCACAACCGCGCTAATTAGGTTTTTCTTTTACAGAAAACAGCCACCTTAACCAAACAACAAACCATGCTGCGAACCGCGGCTTTGTTGAGCCGCCGTCAATGTGCTATTTGTGGTCAGAACGCTTGTGGCTCAGTTGCATTTGTTTTGGCTGGACTAACAAATGGTCGTGGCTTTTTAGCCATAGCACCCCGGTCTTAGAATATAATTTTGTTGCAGTGACGACGGCTCTACAAAGCCGTGGCTCGCAACACCTGTTCACGTGAAAAAGAAGCCTTAATTTGGGCTTGGTTCTTGAGGTTCTCAAGCTCTCCACCGAAGTCAAATATCCAGGAATCAAGCTGCACGCTGTGTTTAAACGCACTAGACAGAGGTCATCCTCACAATTCTACGGGGCCAAATCCTCATTGCAATTCAGGGATATTTTAATTAAATGAATGTACTTTGTAGCGAACATGTTGCAAAATTTACTTCGGGCAAACTGTCACCAAATAAGCCTTATCTTTTGTATAGGTTTCAATTGTGTGTTTCATTTACAAAAAGATAAATATGATAAAGTAATTTGTAAGTGCACGGCTTTGTCCGATAAATGTTAAACGCCCCTAGATACTGCATAATAATGTCTGCGTTATTTGAAACGATTTTTCCTTTGATTATTTTCTAATTTTAATGAGCTGTACAGAGATTCTATCTCATGCGAATAAATGATTTAAATATAAACCAACGGGAAATATACACTCTAGGATCAGACTGGATTTCCGCTTTAGGCTACCGAATGTTGGATATTATTTCCTTAAGGATGCGCTATTTGTGGTTAGAACGCACATTCGGTAGCCTAAAGCGGAAATCCAGTCTGATCCTAGAGTGTATATTTCCGCGGGTTCATACTACCTAAAGCGATGATACAGTCTTGGAATTCTACTGTTAGGATTTTTACACTATGTGTGTTTCCAGTTTGGAAAATCTCAGAGTGGACTTCCGCTTTAAAGAGTACAAACCCATGGAAATACACAATCCTAGAGCTGATTTACGTTGTAAGTAGTGCCCAAACCGGAAATCCACTCTGAAATTTCCCGGTGTGGCTTCCGGGAGTTCGTACTTCCTTAAGCGAAAATCGACTATAGGACGAATTAGAGTGGATTTCCGCTTTGGGTACATATTATGAACATACAATATATACATCATAACAATAGAAATCCAAGAATGAATTTTCACTTTATGTAGTACGAACACATGGAAATCCACTGTGGGATTTTGGATATCCATGGATTACATTCGCTCACAATGTGTGGTGCCGTCCAGGGCCGGTCAAAGGCTAAGGCGAAACAGGCGGTTACCTAGGGCGCCAAGAAGAAAGCCGAGTTTGCGAGTGAATTTTGTCAATTTAGAGCTGAATGTAATTCCGATTGAATGTACTTCCCCTACAGTTCAAATTAAAGGCCCGTTCCCATTGAGCGAATTTTGTTGGAAGAGACTAGTCGGGACATAAGAAGCTCACAAATCGCTTCATCAGAACAGCACTTTCAACAGTGTTGAAAGGCACTTTAATCGAAAGACAAAATATTGTCCCGGTCAATATTTTGTCTCTCGACTGGTAGGTCGTGTGCTTCCATGTGGTGTTCGGTCGATCGTTTTCATTATGCGTATGGCAACGCCCATTTTCCGGTATCTGTCAACGAAAGTCAATGCAATAAGGTGCCCTTAAGGTAGGTCTAAAGAAGTTTCTTTGTTTTTTTCTTGTCACTAAGAGCAACGCGTACCTGTCCAATTGCCCATTTCAGACGCAATGACTAGACAAAATCACACTGACCCCACATTGGGCGACCAATATTTTTGAGCTTTTGCGACCATTTATCGACTATTTGCAATGGTAAATTTTCAGTATTTGGTGGAATAAAAAACCGTAAGGTAGCTTGTAAGTGCTTAAACGCTTTCATTTCTTGCGCCTTTTGGCTAACGGTACTGAGCGCCTAGTCGACTGCATATATTTACTTTATTTACTAGATAAAATCACACGGATGCATCATTAGGCGCCGAATATTTTGGGGCTTTTTCGGTAATTTTTTTGACAATTTTTTGCCATAAAGTTTCACTGATGTCAAAGAGAAATATTTAGGTCGTGTTAAGGAACCTTGGACTAGTTTGTCTTAACCCCTTGTTTGGCGTATCGCGTCAACAACTGCATCAGTCGTCTGTACCGGTTAATGTTAATAACAAATGCAAGCCATAGTGAGGTATGTAGCTGAAAATATGGTTGTGCGCATCGTCCCGGACACCTAAGTGCAAAAATTTCCTTTGTAAGTGACGTGTTGGACGCGCGATGAGTAGCTGGTTCGGCTATCCAATGCATTCCAATCAATCTTCGGCCCTATCACTGATATAGGTGCCTCGTGATGCGTTGGGGGCACCGCGCACTCCCATCTCTGTCTGAGTTAGCGAAGAATTTGGCCTAAGTGGATGTTCACACTGCGTGCGATGCCGAGCCGAGCCGGGTCGAGCGATGCAATGCGATTACAAGCTTTTAAAGCAAGAAAATGGAAAGTCTTAAATTTTAAATGGAATCATGCTTTGAGTGTACACACTGCGCGCGATGCAATGACGAGCCGAGCGATGGCCCGATGTTTTCACAAACTTCTTTGCTTTTTCGTGCGAGTACCGGCTGCTGATTTTTTGCGATGGAATTTAATGGGCTTTGCGATGGAGTTTATGGGCTTTGCGATGCTTTGCGATGTGAAGCTTTTTGGAGCCAGTATGGTGCAAGTACGAGCTGTAAAGTAATATTTGATGTAAGATCACACTGAAAAAAATGCATGTATGTCTGCTTTTATACCCTAGACTTTTAGGCGCGGCGGTGTGACAGTGTATACATGGAAATTATGAGGGTCATCTCCTGATTCGATTTAGCCATATCTGTCTGTCTGTCTGTCCGTTTGCACGATAACTTTCCATAGAATGAAGTTAGAAACTTGAAATTTTGGTCAAATGTTTGTAGCATGATCTAGTTGGTTGGTATTGAAAATGGGCAAGATCCGACCGAAGGAACCCCTACAGATGAAATTTCAAATGAGCGATAACTTTCGATAGAATGAAGCTAGCGACTTGAAATTTGGTTCAAATATTTGGATTTAGATTTAGTTGGTTGGTATTGGAAATGGCCAAGCTCCGTCCCAAGCAACCCCTTCGCTATAAACGTTAGTTCAAATGTAAATATCCAAGATTCAAATGGATGAACGATGAAACTTTTCATTGGATTCACGCCCACAGCTCAAACTGACCATATGGAAAATTCACTTTTAATGCAATGGCCGTTGCCAGTTGGAAGTTTTGGTATCACAACTAGGTCTGTACAAGTCTGGGTATATACGCTTTGGACTCCGGCTTTGATTCAGTATGGCTCAAATGAAAGGTTATTACCGCCGTAATAAGGTCGCGTTTAGAAGGCGTGGTTTCACAAGCGGTTTGAGCAGCGGACACCGCTGCGTATAAAGGCATAGAGCAGAAGCGGCGGTTTACATATTTAGTGCTGGTTCACATGGACGTCCAAATGACGCCTGACGCTGCGTCACTTTCAATCGGTTAGGAAGAAATACATTACGGGCAATGAAGCGATGCACATGGCCGCAGATAGCTATCTGGGATGACGCTGGTCTCTGCTCCTATCTGCGTCATTTCACGCGACCGCATATCAATTTTTAATAAGCCGGCCTACATACATTCGAACCCGGAACACGGACACGGTCACAATGTCTGATTTGTATGATGTTTCTTAAACCATTCGCTTGAGGATCACTTTTAAGTGCCAATTAATTAATTGTTAATCGTTGATCGTGACTACTACAATTGACAATTAATTTTGAAAAAAAGAAAAAAAATGGTGGGGAGGGAGCTCTCAGCTCGAACGGGGGTTTGTAAGGGGGGTGAAAATGCGATATTCCTTACATTTTAGAAGTGATGGCCAAAAAACAGTTTATTTAAAACTAAAAATAACATAAATTGTAAATTCAGGTTCGCTATTATGTGGCCCGGCTTATATAATACAGAGTGACGCTGCGTCCTATCGCATCATGTGAGTTGAAATGCAGTTAGGTATCAAAGAGGGAGGAGCTTAAGTGACGAGGCGTCCGGCGTCATTTGGACGTCCATGTGTACCGGTTCTTACACTGAATTCAAATGCAATCTCGCCGCTCCACAAACCGCGGCGATGGTCGCAACGGTGAGTCGAGCGGTTTATACATTCATCGTCGTAAAGCCGCCGCGGCTGCCGCTTTTTGCGTTTATACACAGCGGTGCGCCGCTGCTCAATCCGCTTGTGAAACCTCTCGTCTGAGGTCGCGGAAGAGATGATGAAATTCACCAACACTGGGCCTTTCTTCATTAATGGGATGCACCCAATGGCGACGCCCTTCCATTTTTAGAGCACTGTTTTCAAACAGAAATAAATTTACTGGGTCAAGCACAAACGACATGATGTCGAACAGATTCTATTCCTTGAACTAAATTGGTCTCTACTCTCCATAACTGCGTGCAGTGAACATCCCGGATCATCTTTGCATCGCAAGCCATCGCTCGGATCATCTTTGCATCGCAAGCCATCGTTCGGCTCGGCATCGCACGGCGTGCAATGTGAACACCCACCTCATCGCATCGCTCGACCCGGCTCGGCTCGGCTCGGCATCGCACGCAGTGTGAACATCCACTAATCCGTGAAACACAAATGTGAACCTCAAAGGGTATCAAAATTCGGCAACGCTTAATAACAGAGGACTTCAAAGTGAGACGACACTATGGAACAACCCTATTCTAAAAGAAGAGAGGGGAGGGTGCAAAAATTTCCTTGCCTGCGTTTTTAATTAGACTATGACCGGCCCTGCTGCCGTCTCAGCCTCCTCCAGACATAGCCTGCAAACGTCTTCTTCCCCGATTTTCATCTTGACCAGATGAGTCTTAAAATGATCATGCCTTGTAACCAAGGCAGTTATCAAGCTTAGGATATCCGTTTATAACTGAATACCTTTTTCGCCTCCCTGCGTAAAGGGCTGGTCATTGCATTCTGAGCTTGTTTGCAAGTGACTAACTCCTGATGCATGGAATCCATCCACTTCCCGACCTTGGCTTCAATCATGCCGTTCCCCAGAGCAAATCTGGGTTCGTCCAGAAGATCGAAACCACGTGAATCCGCTCTGGGAAATCCCACGTGGGACGAGTATTTTTTACTGATATTTGGAAAAATACTTTACAAAAACAGCTCCCTGATTGGATGCTCCAGAAATTACCGCCTCAAAAAAATATGAACTATCGCTCCCATTTTGGGGCGACCGGTAGCGCAGTGTGTTGAGGCATCAGCCTCATGTTTGACTACCGGCGTTTCGGGTTCGAACCCCGTCCACGACGACGCTCGTGGCCATAGATGTGCAGGAGGTGCATGCTGGCAACTGCATTCTCCGAAACCAGTTTATGCCAACGAAACGTCAACTGGGCCACATGGAACAGTTGACGCGCTATGCCCCACAAGGGGTTAGGGCAATTCAGTAGTAGTAGTAGTATTTTGAGATGAATATGGATATTCCTCCCCAAAAACAGACGAATAATAATTGCCCTAAAACCCAAACCCTTCTTTTTAGGAACACAAATAATCGCCCCAAATAGTTGGTACTGCCTAAACCAGAAATTCCGTCTGAAATTTCTTGGAGTAGATTTCTGCGTTAGGCAGTACTAACTCAACGAAGTTCTGCCTCAGGCAGTATGAGCACACATCTTCAATTAGTTCGAACCTACGGAAATCCACTCAGGAAAATCTCAGACAGAGTTGTCATTTTAGGCAGTACCAGGCAGTAATAAAAAAGGTTTCGCACGATGGTTCATCGGGAACTGTTGTCCAATTTTTGTTTTTACCTTTTAACCCAAAATTTTGCCGAACTATTGTCCTAAATTTGGGATGATAGTTCCTAACCATAGCCTCATAACTAATTTTCAGTTTGAAGCGATAGTTGCCGGGGCTTTAATTCATAGAGCCCACAAAAAAAAAACAATCTTTTTGGGGAAACAAAAGGGCTTCGAAAGAAGTATGATAAATTATCTTTTTTATAACTATTAACGATGCCAAAAAAAAATGATTTAAAAAAAGACCTTCAGTTTATTTTATTGTTTTAGAATTAAAAATAAAGCAATTATCACAAAAAGGATGAAAAGTTCAAATAACAAATTAAGCACTGAGGCATCATCAGTCCAGAGTTCCAAACGAGGATTAAACATTTAAATCGGCATTCCTAATTTGATGGCATACATTTTGGTTCATTTCATTTGTAGCATTTTTTGTTTACCCTCCAAGCAAAGACTAAACATCTAAGGACCGACCCATTAAATTAATTTCAAATTTCGTCGAATGTATCCCTTTTCTGCGTGGGATGAAAAACTCAGATTCAGAAGAGAATAAACTTGTAAAATTGAATTTGAATGTGAAAAGAGGCAATGGTCTTATAAGCCCTCCGACTACTTTCCTTCCTTTATTTAATTGTAATGGAGATACGAAAAACTGAAACCCTTTTCAGCTGAACCCAGTTTCATTTGAAAACGTTCTGAAAGTTAATGGATACTTTCACATTGAAAAAGGTCCGAAAAAATCAAAATCTTTTCTAACATCCAACGTCACTATTTAAGTGAATCCTTTTTCCATTTCTCGTTATCAGTTGACGGTCGATTGTCGGTTCTTCTTTTGAATTGAACCTAAAGTCATGTAATTACCCTTCCCAAAACGACAAAAAATAATTCTTAATCTACCACTTACGAAAGCAGACGGATTCGAATTTAACGAACCTGAATTTCAGCGGAACCGCGTTGCACTAATCCAAGAATGGACCAAAAATTGGTATCACACTCACTCTATAGCTTCTTTGTCACTGCACTTTCACTAGGCAGTCAGCTCTAGCTGCTTCTCCTTTTTCTTTCGTTAATTTGTGCAACCGTTAAAAACGGACTTTCTTTTCGAACGAACTATAAAATCACCGCAACGGATACAAAAGGACCGACCACCACTTGTTCGACCACTCTTAGACTATTCTCCGCTTTCAAGGATCACAAGAACAGGACACGACGACGGCTTCAGTGCCGATATTACCTTAATGCTGCACGACACAAGAACCGGAGGTCTCTGACTGAAACCGTTTCACTTCGAATCAACAAAACCCGATTGGGAGCAGAAAGTGTACAGTAGAGGCATAGATAGCTCCCTGGTATTCAACAAGTGCTTTTACGACCGTGTCCTTCGAGGGAATCCTTCGCATTCGAAGTGCGTGCGTCCTTTTAAACGGTCTCGTCAGTTGCTTGCCTGCTTGGTAGCTGGCTGGATTGCTTGTGTGCCGTCGTCGTTCGTCAGTCTGCTGCTCCAGGCTCTTGTAACGTTTCTACGGCACGACGCGGCGACGACATACCGACGAAGGAATATCGTGTCTCGGCCGTTAGGATATAATATGTCGGCGCAATGAATCCGGCGCTTTGTAATGTTTTTTAACAGTTGGACAGTGTTGATAGCGGAAAGCTTCGCGTTTATCAATGAAAATCGACGACCAGTTGATGGTAGCGAGCTTTTCGCAGATTTCAATTCACAAAAAGGCGGATATGGTTTTTGGCGCGCTTTTCTTTCGGAATGTGTGGGCTCGACTGAAGTGTATTAAGGGTGGATACAATCGTGAACAGCGATTTGATTTCAGTTGATATTTGCCGCTTCCGATTCACACAACATTTGGCTGCAGACCCCAGCTTCTCTCTATGGCTCTCCTGCAGGAGTGCATAGCAATAGTAGCCTTTTTCACTCGTTCCTGGATATTGGGCTAACCTAACCTTTTGTCGAGAATTAGCCCAAGAAATTTTGCTGTTTCCGAAAAAACTAATCTAACCCCTCCCAACTGCGGCGGCACGACAGAAGGTACCTAACCTCCTAGTAAAAAGAACCAGTTCAGTCTTGCTCGGATTAACCTTTAAGCCATAGGAATGGGCCCAATTAGTAAGTAGAGAGAGGGCGTTTTGAAGCACCTCACTGAGAACGCTTGGGAACTTACCCGAAATAGCAATGGCAACATCATACGCATAGGCTATCACCCTGCAGCCCAGTCTTTCCAAGTCAAGAAGCAACTCTATCGAATGTTTAATTCAGAATCGATGAACCTGCATTGGTCCTTTCATGACCATGACTATACAAATGTACATTTCCCATCATTCTTTCATATCCTTTAAGAAAACTCATCTACTAATGCAATTCACACTAATCCTAATAAGGCAAGTGAACTCAATCGCCGCCGATACATCCAATAAGCAGTCACGTCCTTCACAATACTGTCCTAAAAATACATCATCGGAAGGCCTCGAATATTGTCGCTGTTTGTCTCAGTCATCTACATTTGTGTGGGCGATGCTCTCACCTGTGGTCGTCCATAATTAGCCTAAGAAAATTCCAACAACAACACAAACAATTCTCGAACGCAGGACACAATTAAGTTGATTGCCACCAAATATTAAGATACAGACATAGCCGAATTCAAGTGAGGTAGACGGAACTTTAGGATGGTCTGACTAGGCACTAGGGCTATGGTCTTGAATGGGTTTTTAGTTGAATACTGGACTAGGACACAATGACTGACTGAGAGAACATGTGGGGATGCAAATAGACAGACAATTCGGAATATCCTGCCACAGTGTCTACGTGGGTTTCAATCCATTGTTATTACTATATATACGACCGCCTGTAGTTTGAAATTCGTTGTTTGGATGCCAGAAATAGTTGCCCTACTGGAGCCTTGACTCTGATGCAGTTCATGTTGAATGCAACTCGGTTTCATTGATGATTTGATTGAAGAAGGGGTGTCTGCAATTGTCGCTATTCGTATCAGTCCAGTCCAATAGTTTGAATTTTGTACCGGGAAACAAGCAAATTCAACGCGACCCGTTGGGTTAACGTTGTGTTGATGACGAGGAAAAATTATGAGTGCATTCACGACGCTCGTTTTATCCGGATCGCTACGGAGCGCTCCGTAGCGCTACAACCCCTCCCGGTCGTGATTGCAACCGTTCCTTCCATCCGCTCCGGAGCGGTTACTTCCCCTTGGTAGCAGAAATTTTTTACGCTCTCTGGGCATGTAGCGCTACATTTGACAATTCGCAGCTGGTATGTGCGTTGTGACGTTTGTGTACATCAAAAGCGCAAATAGAATCCCCGTCTATGTAAATTCACTGTCTTCTCGTCTTTGATTTGATATTTCCTTGTTTCGTGATGTGCCAAAGAAATGTTTTGCGATGGAAAATTGGCAATTGTCAAATATTTGCGGGGTCACCTGTTTGTCAGACATTTCATATGTAGCGGTTCAATCACGAAAGAAATGTTGACAGGTAGCGTCTCCTCAAATGTGTAGTGGAGGGGATGTAGCGTTCCGTAGCGAAAATTTTTCACATGAATGCAGCCTATGACAAAATGCGGAACGATTTAATTAGATATTCATATTTCAGGAATTCGTTTACGAAATTAGCGAGATTTTCTCCAGAATGAGAAATTCCTAGCCCGAAAAATGTTCTTTTCGAACGAACTATAAAATCACCGCAACTGATACAAAAGGATCGAGCACCACTTTTTCGACCACTCTAAGGCTGCGCGCAAGTTGGCACACGTTCGTGTGTCGCGTTCACGTGTTTTATGTCAAACGGTGTGAGTCTATGGTTTTCAACCAAAGACACGAATCTGTCAATTTGGCAAATGCTCGGCTGTTGTCGTATCACCAAATTGGATTCATTATTGTGCGTTAACGCCAATAATTTAGTATGAAATATGCGCTTATGCACATCCTACTACTCTCCAGTCGTTTGTTTCGCCACTCAATTCTTGCCTAATTATCCGTTTTAAAGCACAATAATGAACTCAGTTTGGTGATACGACAACAGCCGAGCATTTGTCAATTTGACAAATTCACATCTTTGGTTGCAAACCATAGACCCAAACCGTTTGACAGCAAACACGTGAACGCGACACGCGAACGTGAGCCAACATGCGCGCAGCCTTAGACTATTCTCCACTTTTACGAAATTAGCGAGATTTTCTCCAGAATGAGAAATTCCTAGCACGAAAAATGTTTAAAAAAAAATGAGAAATGTGGATACTGAAGACTCTGCTCGATGGCACGCACCACCTCGTGGAGAGCCGTTTCTGTGGATCTACCCCTGATAGAGGCGTGCTGTGACTTCGAGAGCGGTGAGCTTTCCAGGAATTGTCGGATGTGGAAGTCTAAGATACGCTCTAGCGTTTTGAGTAGGAAGGAGGATAAGCTGAACAGCCTGAAGTCCTTCGCACTTTCATGTCCTGCCTTGCCTACCTTTGGTAAGAATACGACTCAACCCCGTCGCCACGACTGGAGGACGTGGTTGAGACGGAGACAGCTTCTGAAGAACACCAACAGCCTGGGTACTACTAAATCATGTAGTCCTTGCAGCCCGGATGATTTGAAGGAGGAGAAGCTGTTGATTGCCGAGGATATTCTTTCCTCTGCGATGACGAGGCGATCAAGGCCCGAAGTCAGGCTGCCGCGCCACAGTGATGATGATGGTGATCACGAATTGCGCAAATTCACTCTGCGGGCACTTAGCATCACGCGGTTCTGGGACAGGTTTCTTTGCAACCAGGAAAGTTTTTGTTTAGAAGGAGCTCAAGGGATTCAGAAGTGAATTCCCTCCAAGTGCCATTCGTTCTTTTTATTGTACTAAGGATGGGTTTGAGTGCTCCGTGGACAGGATTTTGCTGATCCTTGCTGTGTCCTTGATATTATCAAAAGATTAGCACGCTTGGGCTTTAGCCGCTCTATCGGCTTTTTTGCATATTTTTAGGCTGCCAGAACCTGTGCTTGATGCAACTATTGAAGATCTCCCTAGTGAGTTTCCTGAGCATGGACAGGTCCTCGTTCCACCATGGGGGAAAAGTTTTCTTACTTCTGTTTGCCGGACGTGAGACTTGGGAAGCTACTTCCATAGCTTCCTCAAAAGATTCAACCTCCTTGTCCAGCTCCTTTACGGAGTCTTTTGAGGGATTAGGTGTATCAGAGCGTTTCGCTCTAAAAATCTCTCTGAACCTCTTCCAGTCTTGGGATTTTCTTTGAAATCACCCTGGAAACATTTATATTGAAAAGTATCCAGTTGTGGGCCGAAAAGGATGACTACTCGGATACTTTCCATTTTGACCTTGAAAATATTGTTGTCTGGAAGGAGTGTGATATGTAGGACCTCTTTCCACTCTGCGTTGTTAGAAAGCTTGGAAAAACGAAGGTTGGGGCGTTCCCCTAAATACATACTACGAGGTTAGTATTTAGAATTATGTCAAACAGGGACGCACCTCTATCGTTGATTTCGGTACAGTATGTGTCGTGCGTTGGCATCACACCCCACCACTAGGTTGGCCTTCCTGAATGTTGTAAATGCCACAAGTTGCTCCAGCTCCTCTGGCAGTGCCGGTTTTCTATGGGCCATGTAGGCGGAGGATATGTATAGTTCGCCCTTCTCTGGAACCTCCGTTCTATTATTATTATTATATACTCTGGGGGATAGCCGAAGCAGACCACTAACGTTTGGGTCCCTTTTCGCCCCCTCCCGGTCATCAGTGGCTTCCAGATGTCGACTGATAATTGTCGACCACTTTCTTCATCACTGAGTCCCGTGTTATTGCTAGCATTTGTTAGAAGCTGAGTTCACTCATGGCTTCTACACCTCCGTTCTAACTACTGTTAGATCGCATGTGCTGAAATTAGGGCAGCGGAAGGCGTTAATACATTTTTTGGTCAAAATGCAAGCTCGTAACCTGCATCAGGTTAAAGGCAGGTTACTTTTGTTGTAAAACAAATTGTACTGCTTGTCCATGAGTCCCTTAACAAATTCAGCATGAATCCATGGTTCCTGCACAAGGCCGATATCGATGTCTTTCTCCTTTGGGAAGACCAGCAGATTATTTGAGGCGCGTTCAGAGTCCCTGAGGTTAAACTGCACTAACTTCATTACCGCTATGGTAGTTGTCTGTACCGATACCCATCTCCCTAAGCAAGGCGTTGGCTCCGTCCACCGGATTCAATTCGCTTTCGGAGTTAGATTGGAAAACCTTTACTTGGGCATAACGTATGCCGAACCAAAGTTTGAAATCAGCCTCCTCAAGTGCTAGCATGCACTCTTTGTTGATGAGGTGCAGAAAGGATTGACTCTGCTTTTGGGGCTCCTCTGCCTTTATCACCACTACAGTCGTGCATCGGAACTTTTGGATGGTGCAGGCGTAGACCCTCGAAAAGGTTTGGTCCCTCTATTGGCATGATAGGTATAGGTTTCTTTGGGATATCCTTGGCCGGGATCAGCTCGATCTTCGAGCCCACCCAGTCGTCGCTGATCTTAATGACGCATTGACCCAGGAAATTTTTCGACGGGTGACGGGTGAAATTGCAACGATTTCTTGACGGGCAGCACGCCTTTTTCTTCACTCCCGGTATTCAAAATCGTGAATCGAAGAAAATTTATCAGGACGGTGCTTTCGTAACGGTGATCGGCATCGGACTCCGCCTCTACTTGACAGCTGTCACTACCGGTCCTTCGGGTATCGTCTTTCGTTCATTGCAGAACATCATATAATTTGAACGCACTAAACGGTGTCACTGGTTTCCGCCGTGGACCCAAACGCGAACGATTCCACAAGAAACAAATACGCGCTGATCCCGAAAAGCACAAACAAATTATGCTGACTAAAAATGAAAGCGCTCAGCTCAGCACAAATATTTCCAGAACAAATTAATTTATGCAGCACTAAGCGCAGAATGCAGCCAATGGCCTCGTTTATGCCGTGGAACTATCTGCGAGGATTAACTAATTCGAGCTAAATCACGACGACATAAAAATGTCACATTAGCTAGTTTTGGTACTCATTTTAGCTCCACTTGCAATGCAGAACTGGACTGAAAATTGGCCCCATTTATACCGTGGAACTAAAAGGAGTATTAACTAAAATAGATCATATTAGATTTAGTTCCAGTTCGTGCAGTGTTTATACCGACCAATACTAAATATTGTAAATGTCAGATGTTGGCTTATCACCTGGATTTAAAGAGAATTTTAGAAATATTAAGAGCCCAGTAGCTTCTTGTAGAAAGCGCTTTTATACCACCGACTCCAACACAACATAAACATCGACAAAAACAAGCGTCAACAACGAAAACACAAACCTAATCCACATAGTACCTTTTAAAACGACGAAAAGTTTGACATTGTTGATATGGTGACAGAACATTTAATTATTTCGAATTATTATCGCGACGATGGAAAAGAAGAAAGAAAGAAAACGTAATAATTTTTCGAGCGAACAGAAAAAAAGACTTGCAGAAATAGTCAAAAAATATGAGGCAATCTGGAGCCTTAAGAATCGAGACCATAGAAATGTCGACATCGTTCGAAAGAATTGGCTTCAGATTTCCAGAGAAATGGACAAATCTGGTAAGTTAAATATAAATAACACTACGGGTATTCAGGACTAATTTATATTTTATATTAATTTTACAGTAGAAGAATGTGAACACGCTTGGAGATCATTGAAGGACAGCCAGCGTTATTTTAAAAAGAAGAGGTCCGAAAAACTCAAGTCTGGCAGCGGCTTAGAAGTCGAAAGCCTTCTCGAATACGACGTTGACTTGGTAGAAGATGATGCCAGCATTGAATTTCTAGATTCTTTGTCATTTTTAGAAACGACTTCATCCCAACGAACGTAAGTAGTAATTTAAGTTCACATCTTCAGATTTATATATGTAATCATTTGTAGGACTTTCTCAACTATAATAGAAGTTGACGACGAAGATGCTGGTGATGGTTCAAACAACAAACAGGAAACAACATATTCTTATGTAAGTACAGGTATTCATTATTTTTATTGATATTAATGCTCTGTTCCGTCATAGAAGGGCACACCACAAGCGAATAAGCGAAAAGAAGATACGTTTGAAGAAAAAACATCGAAAATTATTTCACTGATGACGGAAGTTGCACAAAGTGCTGGAGAAAATTTGAAATATTTCGGAATGTGGTCCAATCTGGACAGCCTTTGCCAGAAATTACCGGAAGAGACTGTGGTAGAATTAAATGTAAATAAAATTCGTAGCCATGGCTGCAGAGGCATTTAAAAATAAAAACCAATAATTTCTATTTCAAAAATAGCATTTATTATTTCATTCTAATCCGCAAGATTGTTGCTGCCATGGTACAGCTCCTAAAGTCGAGTTAACATATTGTAATGTATCCTCTGTTGAGCAAAACCACGAAACCAAAGCAGGTTCGTTAGATATTCTTGTGCTGAATAATGAAACACTTCGATTGCAAAACACACACTTTATTTACAAATCGAACTAACTACACACGCGTACTAACAACGAACGTTAAAACTAGCAATAACAACCACGACGGCAGATAACGAATATTTCCTTAGCGCTTTATAGCGATCCAACCGCCACTGAGTGTCGAGTCTGACTACTACTTCACGACTGCCCCTTCGTTCCGTGACATCTGCCTTTTATAGGTGGAAGTCCATGCTTTCGTCAATTAGCGAAGACTCTAGATTTTTCGAGATGTTCGAGTCTCGGGTTTCACTACTCAACGAAGGTTCGAGAATCTGCTTCAATGTTTCTGTTTGGAGAAGGTTCTAGACTATAAATGGCTCGAGAATAGCCTAGTGTCTATTCAATTTGTACTGTCATCGATCATTCGTGATTAGTACAGTGTGGGTCGTAAAAGATACCCACCCCGTACACGCAACAATATATTTCAAGACTTTGTCTGATGAGATTCGCCATATTGCTGGGCCTGCCTTGGGAGAAATTGATATCGGCATTGAACATGCAATTTTCTGGAATATTTTGCCTCCAATCTCCTACCACCAAATTACCTTCATGGTCGACATAATCTGCATACTGTGATGGACAGTATGAACCGTGATTCCTTGAAATTAAAAAATTATGGAGGAAACAACATGCGGTAACAATTTTCGATGCTTTTCCAGGGGAGCAGTGCATAATACGCGCAAGACAGTAGAAACGTGAACACAATATTCCGAAAGCGTTTTCAATACAACGTCTGGCTCTGCTTAGTCTGTAGTTAAAGATTCGTTGTGCATCTGAAAGGGGAATGGTTCTTTTTGGCACATATGGCTTCATTATGCGTTTATGCAGTGGGAATGCATCATCTCCTACGAAGAAAAAAGGAAGCTTTTCTCCGTTTACTCTTGCATTAGCAGGAAAATTCAACCGCTCGTCGAAAATTGCTTTGCCTAATTTACCATTTGCTAAAATAGAAGCATCGCTTTCGCTTCCGTAAGCTCCCACATCAAGAAAAGTGAATCGGTAATGAGCATCGGCCACAGCAAGGAGTGCTATGCTATGGAATCCCTGTTAAATTGTTAGCATTAGCAAAAAATCGAAGCTGGTATCGAAAGAGAATCTGACCTTATAATTGTAGAACAGGCTTCCCGCATTGGATGGGCATTTGATGCTTACATGTTTCCCATCGATTGCTCCCAAGCAGTTTGGAAACTGCCACCTATTTTGGAAACCATTAGCAGCATCAACCATTTCTTCTTTCATTAATTTAGGGAATTGATCATTTAGTGCGGCAATTATAGCATCACACACATCTGTCAAGATGGTTCCAAAATGTTGTTTGCTTATTCTGTAAATAGATGCTACATGCCTTTGAAGCGTCCCACTTCCAAAATATCTGTTTAATTTAAAGAGCCATTTCAGTATTGAAATAATAGATCAAACGCACTCTAAAGTAGCGACGAGTTTCTGCTTTGGTGTGAATTTTCGCTACATTTCGTTCCGTAGAACACAATACTAGGCTTAAATACTGAAACATAGTTCCACGGCATAATGTAGCCAATTGGGACTAGATGGTGTTGCTGTCTTCGCTAATGGCGTTGTTGTTGAAAATTGTATTTTATATGTTATATAGATACCTCATCCTTTCCTGAAGCTCTGTATAAAAGCGTTTAATTGGGAAGCTATTGCCTCTTGACATTTCCCAAACCAAAGTCACAAACCAACAACTGACATCTTTCATATTTAGTATTTCTCCGTATGGTCGGTATAAACGCACCACGAACAAGTTCTAACACTAAAACGATTTAGTTAAATCGCCTTTTAGTTCCACGGCATAAACGTGGTCATAGACAAATGACTTAGCAAGTTGTATCGTCAGAAACCAGAAACTGTGGGAAGAGTTCATAAAACGAATTCCCAACATTAGAGCAGCGGCTGTGTTTCATGAACATAGCCAAATGTTATTGTATTGATGACTCTTGTTTCAACTTTTCAAACATGTTTTAAATATTATCGGAAAAGAACTGGAATCATTTAATAACGAATCCAACCGTCAGTATATCCCCTTTCAAATATCTCACATCCATTGTCCGCCAGATGTCACGCATTCACCTTGAAAGATTCACCGCGTTCTCCGAACTCACCCCACCGATCGCTTTGTTTGTTTGCAAAAAAAATATGGCCGTCGTTGTGTATGTTGTCGCTTCGTAAAGTTGAAAAATTTTCGCGAAAATAACGTGAATTTACGTAGAATTTAGTGAATTGCATCCCCTGGTCGTGCGTCCAACCGATTAAACTATCCAAAGTTCTCGCTCGCCGCATCGTGCGCCCGGTTATGCGGCAAATTTTAGTGATTTGACTCGTTCCGCGGAGAAATGTCATCGTCGGGTGGTCGTGATTCAAACGGTGGCACGACAAATGCCACCGCTGCTTCTGCCACTGCGGCTACCGGCTCCACTACGGGAGCCGGCAGCGGTGCAGCGGCAAATGGACACAGCACCGGCGGCGGCGGCGGCACCAACTCCACAACATCGTCGCCAAGCTCGGCGAATGGTACAAAATCACGCGGTCGACCGGCCAAAAAGCCCGCACTGTGTACGTGGTGCAATGAGGGCAAAGCGCCCCTGCAATATGTCCTGCCCACACAGAACGGCAAAAAGGAATTCTGCTCGGAGTCGTGCATTTTGGAGTTTCGCAAGGCGTGTCGCAAGGGAGTGTGCATTCAGTGTGATAATGTCATACGCGGCACGACACCGCACAAGGAGTTCTGCTCGACGCTGTGCATGACCAAGCATCAGAAGAAGAACGGCACCAACTCCCGTCACAACAATAACAACAGTCATCGCGAGCAGGAGCGAAATTCGTCGCGAATAAGTCCGGCTCCGACGCCCACCGGGCCCTTTCAGTATGAAAGTTTTCACGTATTCGACTGGGACGACTACTTGAAGGTAATTTTGAATGGGAGAGCGCAACTGAGCCGATTGGGTCGAGTCGGGTTCAGTGAGCAGTAATTAGTCATCAATTCACGCGATTTTCAGGACAAGTCGTTCGAACTATGTCAACTCACGTGCTGATTCATAGGGAAATCGATTTTTCTACGGGCAATGGGTGGGAAGGTGCCAATAAGGTTGGCGCTCGGACCCAATTGTGATGCCATCCGGGTCTTTACTTTTTACCCCATCAACGCTGGCTAATTGGATTAATTTCTGTGCAAAAAAAAATGAAATGAATCCCTAGCCTAACTTGTCTGATAAATGCTCTTCCCCTCGCTTCCATTCACAGAAAGAAGGCAGCAAGGCAGCGCCGCCCGGATGTTTCAAACAGGCCCGCGATCCGCCCCCGAACAACTTCAAGATTGGCATGAAATTGGAAGCCTTGGATCCGCGAAATGTCAGCTCAACGTGCATTGCCACGGTCGTGGGCGTGCTGGGATCTCGCCTGAGGCTTCGTCTCGACGGCAGCGACAGTCAAAACGATTTCTGGCGACTGGTCGACTCCAACGAGATCCATCCGATCGGAGATTGTGAGAAGAACGGCGGCATGCTGCAACCACCGCTTGGTTTTCGCATGAATGCCAGTAGCTGGCGCACGTTTCTCTGCAAAACGTTGAACGGTGCCCAAATGGCACCGCCCGAAATCTTTCAACCCGAACCCAAAGGTCCCGGCCGCAATCTGTTCGAGGTCGGACAGAAGCTGGAGGCGGTCGACAAGAAGAATCCCCAACTGATATGTTGCGCCAGTGTGGATGCTGTGAAAGACGATCAAATCCACGTGACGTTCGATGGGTGGCGAGGCGCCTTCGACTACTGGTGCAGTTACGATTCGCGCGATATCTTTCCGGTGGGATGGTGTGCCCGGAGCTGTCATCCAATGCAGCCGCCCGGACAAAAGAATCGATCGGAATCCGGTTCCGTGAAGCAGAGACATTCGCGTGCTTCGTACACGTTCGTCGAGGAGCCCACGAATCCCGTCACGGCACACTTTCACACAAAATGCAAGGGCGGTCCACTGATAAACAGCTCAAAGCTGCCGTCAATGGTGACCGCGCCGACACATCAAACCCTAGCTAAGCTATGTCTACAGGAAGTTCTGGCGGCCAGCACGGACACATCTCAACTGTCGCCGTTTCTGTTTCGACTGGACGGCGATGTTCATATCGTCACAGCGGCCGGAAAGAATTTCACGGTAAGCGCCAAATCTTCTCATTCGCTCTGTGACGCGAGTACTTAATTTGCCCGAATGAATATTTTCAGGTAAAAATCCCGTCCGCGCTGCGAACGGACAGTGCAATGTCTGTATTTCTCGAGACACTGTGCACATCATGTCAAACATGTCCAAATCTCATAACAATTGATCCGGGACCGGATCAATGTGAAAAATGTGCCTCACAAAATCTTAAGCGTGCGATAAAAACGGAACCGCAATCACCTCCGCCCAGTGCGCAAAAGAAGAAAGCGAATGTCGTCGAGCCGGTTGCCGCATCCTCCACTACAAACAATAGCGTCGTGGAGACGCAAGTGCCCACATCGTCGACGTCATTGTCGTCGTCGCCACCCACACCGACAGGTAATGTTGATTGGATTGTCAGGTTTGTAGAGACGCTTGAGGCCAGCTCCTGTTTCTTTGCAGAATCATCTCAAATAGTGACAGTCACAACAACGACACAATCAGCACCAAATTCAACAACGCTACCAACACCGATTCGTGGCCAACCCATCGATTGGAGCATTGAAGAGGTTATTCAGTATATTGCGTCAAATGATCCCACGCTGGCCATTCATGCGGATCTTTTCAGGAAGCATGTAAGTGTTTTTTTTTAGGTTATATCGAATTTGATCTTCAATTTTACACGGAAGTTGCTGAGGAAGTTAACTACTCAATAGCCCTAACCCCTTGGGGGCATAGCGCATCAACTGTTCCATGTGGTCCAATTGATGTTTCGTTGGCCTAAACTAGTTTCAGAGAATGCAGTTACCAGCATGCACCTCCTGCTCCCTCATTTAGCCGCCTATCTGCGACAAGTCGGGAGGTGCTGTGGCTTATTATTACGTCCTGCACCACAGGTAGAAGACAACACAAACATCCATTACCACGAACGTCGTCGTGGACGACATTCGAAACCGAAACGCCGGTAGTCAGACAAGAGACTGATGCCTCTACGCACTGAGCTACCGCTCGCCCCAAAGAGGAAGTTGTCTAAGGAGGTCTTCAACATCTGCTATAAGGTCATGGCTACTATATAGGGGATGTTTTAAAATCTACAAGAAATATGTAAGAGTTGCTAAGAGAAACTCTTGGTGAGACTACTATTTGCCCTAAGCCATAGTTGCGGCACAAACGCGTGACCTAGCCCTAAGAGGGTTACTTGATTTTTCGTTAGCCTATAACTAGTTTCGGATGATGCATGATATTCTCTCTCAATTGCCCTAACCCCTAGTGGGGCATAGCGCGTCAACTGTTCCATGTGGCCCAGTTGACGTTTCTCGGCATAAACTAGTTTCGGAGAATGCAGTTGCCAGCATGCACCTCCTGCACATCCATGGCCACGAACGTCGTCGTAGACGGGATTCGAGCCCGAAACGCCGGTAGTCCAACATGAGACTGATGCCTCTACGCCCTGAGCTACCGATCGCCCGAAGGAGGAAGTTATCTAAGGAGGTTTTCAACATCTGCTATAAGGTCATGACTACTCTATAGGGGATGTTTTAAAATCAACAAGAATGATGTAAGAGTTGCCAAGAGAAACTCTTGGTGAGACTATTATTTGCCCTAAGCCATAGTTGCGGCACAAGCGCGTCACCTACCCCTAAGAGTGTTACTTGATTTTTCGTTAGCATATAACTGGTTTCGGATGATGCATGATAATGGTAGCATGAAAATCCCGCTCATTTAGTCGCATTTTTGCGACAAGTCGGGACTGGTTGTGGCTTATTGTTACGCCTCACGCCACAGGGGGGAAGACAACACAAACATCAATAGCTAGGGCGAGATTCGAATCTGCAAAGAACCGGTATGACGAAACATCAGACTCACGCCTCAACCCATTGAGCTACTGACCTCCTAGTTTACCACTTGAATCAAGGATGTGAAGCTACAACTGGATATCGCAGTAGATGGCCAAACTATTCCCACAATTAACCACTCGAAAATTCTCGGTGTCCCCCCTGGCAGCATGGCCACTTCCTCGGCTTATGCGTCAACCATTTGTGACAGGATGAGAAGCAAGAATAAAGTCCTTAAAGCTTTAGCTGGCAGTTCCTGGGATAAATCTATCGGGAGATCTGTGGCTCCCAGCTGGTCTTAAAATCTGGGCGGCACCCAGTGGAAAATATTCATCGTCGTCGTGGCGCGACAGCCCGACGTCGGGCCTTGACCGCCTGGATCGTTGTCCTCCAATAATCTCGGTCACGTGACCGCGTCCTCCAATTTTGGAAGCCCAGTAGCTGCGCAGCGTCCACACATACTGAGCTCTCCCAACGAGATCTCGGTCGTCTAGGCAGTCTCGCTCCGTCGACTCGTTCTGCATTCATTACTCTCTTTGGCATGCGATCATCGTCCATTCTTTGTACATGCCCTGCCCATTGAAGCCGCTGCAGTTTGACGATTTTCGAAACTTGCAGCTCATCGTACAGTTCATACAACTCATGGTTGTACCGGATGCGCCATCCATCTCGATTGCAAACAGCCCCGAAAATTCGCCGCAGAACCTTACGTTCAAAAGTGTCTAGCATGTTTTCGGAGGCTTGAGTTAGGGTCCATGCTTTGTAGCCATAGCATAGCACTGGTCGTATAATGGTTTTGTACACGCGGAGCTTCGTGTTTCTGTGCACATGATTCGATTTCATTATGGGGAGAACCGAGAAAAAAGTCTTATTAGCTAACTGTATCCGTCGCTTGATTTCGTCAGTTTCGTTGGCGTCCCTTGACCCTTGCAACCCAGGTAAATGAAGTTGTTCACGAGCTCGATGTTGAGGCCCCCCACATTGATGCTCGGTTGTACAGGTGTCCTTGTCGTCGATTGCATCATTTTTTTAGTTTTACCCTCGTTGATACGTAGTCCAACTTCTTTTGCAGCGGTGTCGAGCATATACAAAAGTTCTTCTGCATCGGCCAATCTTAAGGACATGATGTTGATGTCATCGGCGTACGCTGCTAATTGTGTCGACCTGATGAGTAGCGTCTTGCTGTTGTCCATATTCATAGCCCGAATAGCGTACTCCAGTGCTAGGTTGAAGAGCGGTGCCAGTTCATCGTCCTGTCTTAGACCATTGCGTGTTTCAAATAGATCGGTAAGTCTATTATGGATCCTGACCTGTGAGACGGAGTTGGTTATCGTCATCTTTGTCAGTCGCACTAATTTGGCCGGTATACCAAATTGCAGCATGATGTTGTACAGTACTCCACGATCGATACTGTCGTATGCCTGCTCGAAGTCGACAAAGATTTGGTATACGTTTACGTTGTATTCCCAGCACTTCTGGAGTATCAGTTTGACTGTGAAGAGCTGATCGGTTGTGGGGCGGCCAGGTCTGAAACCGCTTTGATATTCGCCAATGATTCCTTCTGCGTACGGTTTCATTCTATTTTCCAGATTTTTCGTCAAAATTTTATAGGACGTACAAACTAGTGATATGCCCCTGTAACTCTCACACCGCAGTTTATCTCCCTTTTTGTGGATTGGACAGATGATGCTTCCGCACCAATCGTCTGGGATCTCCTCGTCCTCCCATACTCGCAGGAGTAATTGATGTATGGCATTAGCTAGACCCGTTCCACCGAATTTTAGCAGTTTAGCTGGAATCTCGTCAGCGCCCTGCGCTTTATTTCGTTTTAGTGACCACAGCGCGAGACCAACTTCCTCTCCTGTTGGGGGTTGTATGGGTGGGCCTAGATCAACAATGTCGTCGAGAGCTTCATGTGTGGGGATGTTAGATGGTATATTAAGAAGCTCTTCAAAATAAGAGGCCCATCATTTGTTAATGCCATCGATGTCGCTGATGATGTTTCCATTCTTGTCCTCACAAGGGCTAGTCCTGGGTTCGTAGCCGTTCTTAATCGTATTTACTAGTTTGTACGTTTGTCTGGTGTTCCTATTAGCTAAATTTTCGTTTATATTCAGCAACTGCTCGTCAAAGTATTTACGTTTCTTACTTCTAATTATTCTATTCGATATTCGCCGTAGCTCGTCATATTTTTCTCTTCTGGCTCTGGTTCCTCGTTGAATCCATTTTTCGCGTCAAGTGAATTTTTGCATTCTTCGTCGAACCAGTCATTTCGCGCTCGCCGGGCTTTTTATCCCACGATCTTCTCTGCGACATCCTTGATGGTACCCTTGAGTTCTTCCCAGAACCCATAGACGCCTGTGTTGCTGATTTTGTGTAGCATAGGTGATAGTTTTTCCTCAAGGGCGGTAGTATACGCCACCGCTGTCTCTCTCTCTCTCTCTCTCTGGATCCTGTCAACCCCTTGTGGAGCATAGGGCATTAACCACGCCGACTTTCCACCTCGTCCTGTTCGCCGCCATCGCCTTCGACTGTCTCCACGATTTGCCTAATGACTTACCCTCGACCTCAACTGATCTTCTCCAGGTGTTTCTAGGTCGTTCAACGCGGTGACTTGCATCGGTTCCCTGTGGGTTCCAATCGAAGGCCTGTTTAGCAATGTTTTCCGGCCCCTTTCGGAGTGTGTGACCTATCCATTGCCACTTTCGCCTTTTTATAGAGGTGCCTATCCTGTCCTGGCCAGTAATGAACAGGAGGTCGTCGTTAGAAATGACCTCCGGCCAGCGTATGTGCAGGATGCGCCGTAGACACTGTTTCACGAAAGTTTGCAATCTAATACACAAGAGATTTTCGTCGATGTTTTCCACGCCTATAGCAATACTAAATGAAAAACGTTGATTTTTCCTAAGACGGGAATCTTTTTTATTTATTTGTAAATGCGCATTTCGGACACCAGTTGTGTGCTTCTTCAGTACAATTCAACTACTTTCGTCAACACCAAGACCTGCACCTATATACCCTCTATTTTGACAGCGTTAATTACTTTACATTACGTTACGTTACTCTAATTACCATTTAATGACATACAACATGTTTTGAAAGCAAATAAAAAATAGAAAAACCCAATCAATCTTCTCATGAGGCTGGCAACAATATGCATGACGGAGAACTACCTCACGTTCCGCGGCAGATTCTTCAAGGCAACCAGGGGGGTGGCCATGGGTAACCCACTCTCTCCGTTCATTAGTGATATCTTTATGAACAGGATAGAGGAAGAACTGAAGGCGAGAGGATCACTTCCAAAATTCTGGGTGAGATATGTGGACGACGTGCTGGCGATTATCAATAAAGAGGAAGGAGAGGAAATCCTCTTCAACCTGAACACGGTTCACCGGAACATCAAGTTTACGATGGAAATGGAGGAACATGGAGAACTGCCATTCCTGGACTTAAAAATCATAAGGAACGGGAGCTCCATCGAATTCGACATATTTAGGAAGCCAACCCACACACAAAGAACGATTCCATCGAGCTCCAACCATTCGTACTTCCAGAGGTTTGCCCCGTTCCACTCGATGATACACCGACTTTTCACGGTTCCATTGAGCACGGAGCGATTCGAAAGGGAAAGGAGGTTCATCCTCGACACGGGCTTGAAGAATGGATACGAACCAAGGTATCATGTCTCATCCGCAAGAAACAGAGAAAGCTAGAAGAACAACGAATGACTACCCTCCAACATAACAAGGAAGAACCTAGGAGAAGGATAGGCGTCACACATTCGTACGCATCCGGGAAATTGAAGCGGGTGATGAAGGATATGGACATCGAAATGGTCTCATCAAGCCGGAGGCAACAGCTCAAGAACAAGCTAGGGTCCACGAAGGACAAGAAACTGAAACATGAAGTAAGCGGCGTATACAAGGTCTCATGTCCAGAATGCGACAAAACATACGTCGGGCAAACGAAGCGGCTAGTTTCCACACGATGGGGTGAGCACGTGAGAGAGGCTGAGTCTAGCCTAAAAAACAACAAGGACCCCGCGTCGCTAAAATCGATGGTAGCGAGACACATAGCAGGAGAGGGGCACAACATAACATGGGACAACGTGGAGATTATCAAAGCGAGTACAGACAGCAGGAAACTGGATGCACTAGAAAGTCTGGCCATTCTAAGGGAACCGGAAAACCAGAGGCTGAACCATGATATCGGGAATCTACAATCAGGGCTGCTGAATCTACTGGCGAGGGAATCACCCAGGAAGTGAAACGGGTGATTTTCATCATTATTCTACCTGGGGCTCAATTTTCTTTTTTCTCGATTGGGTTTTTCTATTTTTTATTTGCTTTCAAAACATGTTGTATGTCATTAAATGGTAATTAGAGTAACGTAACGTAATGTAAAGTAATTAACGCTGTCAAAATAGAGGGTATATAGGTGCAGGTCTTGGTGTTGACGAAAGTAGTTGAATTGTACTGAAGAAGGACACAACTGGTGTCCGAAATGCGCATTTACAAATAAATAAAAAAGAATCCCGTCTTAGGAAAAATCAACGTTTTGCAATCTAGTTGTTATCGCCCTGGTCACCTTCCAAGTTGGACAGCCATAAAGAAGCACAGATTGTACATTGGTTTCAAAGATCCTGAGCTTGGTACTTCTGGAGATGTTGTTGTTTTGCCAGAAAGGAGTCGAACTGAAAAAAGCTGCCCGAGCCTTACTGATGTGAGACAGTACAGCAGCATCCACTCCACCATCTGCTGTAACTACGCTTCCGAGATAACAAAGATTGTCCACTTTCTCCACCGTCCGCCCCGAAACACAAATTTCGCTCTGTCTTCCTGGATCCAAGCTCAAGCACGTATTTTTGGCAGCATTGATCTTAAGCCCCGCATTGCCACTTTCGCGGTGCAGGGCGTCCGTCATTTGAACTAGATGTTCCGATATATTTGAAAGAAGACAAATATCGTCAGCGTAATCCAGGTGTTGAAGGTATTCAAACAGGTTCCATCCGATACCTTTGCTCTGGTGTTCACGAAGCGCACTGCAGAGTACGTCGTTAATGGCAATCAAAAACAATATAGGTGACAAAATGCAGCCTTGCCTCACTCCGCTATGTACCTCGAAGGGATCTGAAAGCTTACCCTTGAGTAAGACGTGACATTGGGCTCCGCTATAGGACTCCTTGATGATGGATATCTTTTACCTCTCCTATGTAAAGCCTTCCAGATGTATTCCCGGTCAACGCTGTCAAACGCCTTCTCGAAATCGATGAACATGAGATGTAATGGGGATCTCCACTCTGCGGATTGTTCAATAATAATTCAGAGGGTGTTGATGTGGTCGCTACATGAGAAGCCCTCACGAAAACCGGCCTGTTCATCGTTCAGTGTGCGGTCAACTGTTTGCTTGATCCGGTTTAAGACTATTTTTGCCATCAGTTTGGAGACTGCGGGGAGGAGGCAAATTCCACGCCAATTATTACAATCCTTCAGGTTACCTTTCTTCGGGATCTTAATAATGACGCCCTTCTTCCATTCTTTAGGGAGAGTTTCGGTTTCCCAACACTCTTGGATAAGGGGGAGAAAAATATCCGCAGTAGCGTTGATATCCGCCTTAAAGAATTCCACCGAAATTCCATCTATCCCCGGGGCTTTACCCGCTTCCATCGATTTAATAGCCACAGTTAATTCCTGTTTAGATGGTGGATTGGTATCAACTCTGGCTATTTGCGGAATATTTTCTACTTCTAGTGAAGATGAGTTCGAATGTCTAAAGGTGTTGTTGAGGACCTCAATGAAGTGTTCTCTCCACCGTCGCAGTTGGTCTTCATTAGTGACCAGTAGAGACCCGTCCTTATCTTTCACGGGATGTTCAGCTGTAAAAGATTTGCCAGTTAATGGCTTGATTAGTTTGTAAAGGGTTCCACTGTCACCACGGTAAGCCGCTTCCTCTGCCTTCTCCGCTAATGCATTGATGTGATGATCTGAGTCGCAGTTTGTTCCTCGATGGGAGCGGACGTCCATCACACTAGACGCCCATCTCCTGCAGATGAGGACGTGGTCGATTTGGTTGACGGTATGTGCGTCTGGATGGCGCAACGGTTAGCACGTTCGCCTTCAACGCACTGGGCCCCGATTCGATTCCGGGGATTTACGTGTCGGACTATGAGCACACTCAGCTGTTAAATGAGTACCCATTATGGGGTAAATAACTCGGTTGAGCGTGTTGCTGATCACATACCTCTGCACAAAAACCGTCACGATCTAGAAAATGAGATGATGCTAACTCATCTCGAGGCCGTGGTTCAAATTGGACTGTTGCGCCAGTTATTTATTTATTTATGTGCGTCTGGAGACTTCCAGGTCTGCTTGTGAATGCCTCGATGCGGGAAACACGTAGAGCTTACGACTAGATTCCTGCTGCGACCAAGTCGATAAGTCGCTGGCCGTTGTCGTTACATTTTTCATGGAGACTGTGGCTTCCAGTGGTCCCCCGGTGCCAACTTTCATTTCCGACTTTCGTGTTAAAGTCTCCCAGCAGCAATTTGACGTCGTTTGTTGGAAGTGAGTCGAAGAGAGTCTCAAGGCGGGCGTAGAACTCGTCTTTTACTGCGTCTTCTTTAACTTCAGTGGGGGCGTGCACATTGATGAGCCAGAGATTGAAGAATCGAGTCTTGATGGGAATCGCACACAGCCGTTCGTTTATGGGTTTGAAGTCAGTAATGTGCGGCTTGATGTGATTGTTTACTATAAATGCAACTCCAAACTCCTTGCGGCCCGATGGTTTGCCACTTGTAAAAATTGTGTGCGATTTCTTGTCATTAATCTCGCTGCCAAGCCAATTTGTTTCCTGGACTGCAGTAATGCTCAGTTTGTACTTTTCGACCTGTTGATTGTTCCGGTTTGTTCAGGGAGCGTACATTCCAGGATCCGAAAGAATAATCCTTTAGTCGTTTGCGTGGTCGTCGTTGTTGATCCGTCCAATCTGAGGCTTTTGTTCCCGGTTTCTTGACATGGAGTGGTTTTTGCAAGGACGAGTTGTCAGCACGTCGCTTAACCCCATTCAGGGGATGGCCTCAGAGATAGCTGCTTCAGATGGTTTAATAAACGTCCTGGAGTTCACACAACTATGTTGCAGGTCCAACTACGCAAGTCATTCCATCCTACTAAACCTGAGACGCTTAGGTGTTGGTCAGCCATTCAGGCTACAGCTATCTGCTTTTTTCCAAACTGTCTTATCGCTAAGACATTGGCCGTCAGCGATTTGATACACTGCCGTTACCAGGGGGCGCCCACGCGAAGGACTATGGAAAATATCTTTTGCCCCCCGTTATCCAATTAAGTTGCTTTCCGAATAACCCATCATCCACCCATTATCATTTCAGGAAATCGACGGAAAGGCGCTTCTACTTCTCAACTCAGACATGATGATGAAGTATATGGGTCTCAAGCTCGGACCAGCCTTAAAGATATGCAATTTAGTGACGTTATTATGCAAAACAAAAGGACGTAAAAGTACGCATCTGTAAAATAGTCAACATAGCAGCAAGTGTAAGGCAAAGAAAACAACAACAAATAAAAAACGAGCAAAGTGAAAAAAAAGAAGCAAAACAAAACAACAATGTACATTTAGTTACATTCATCCTTGAATTCTGTAAATGTTAATATATAAATATATACATACCTATACAAATATGTATAAAGAACTATATATATATATTTTTAAACAAGTAAACAAAAAAAAGTATCTTAAAGAAAAAATAACAAAAAAAAAAACAATGTATCTAAAAAGATCAAAGTGAAATATTTGTAGAAACTAGTTATGTTATATACATATATAATTGTGATGATTTCATTATTTCTTTTTATTTTCTATTTTCTTAACTCTACTGCACGAATGTAGACGACACAAAACCCCAAAACACTCATAAATAGAAATAATAATGCCACTCCACTCTCACTCCTACACAATGAACCGCAAAGTTTGTACAAATCTGACAAAAGAAAAGAAAATGGATCCTCTTTATTTATAGATCTAGTGAAAAGTATCCTCGTTAGAGTATTTCATTTTAATAATAGCACTTACACACATACTTCATTTTATGTCATTTAAATGAATTGTCCAAGTTTTTCTCTGCAGTGCAGTGATTATCAATAAATCAGACGAAAAGCTTGGAAGAAAAAGAAAATCGATAAAAGAAATGGAAATAGTAAGACACAGAAGAACAATGTTCGAATTATTAAATTATCGCTATTGTAAGACCATGTACAAAATGTGAATTTATAATGCATAATTTGTGTAAGAAAATAGTTTTTATTTTATTTTTATGTTTTCAGTTGTTTTTATTCATTTTTGTCAGTTTCATAGACGTGACAAGAAGTATCCTGTGAATTTCGAATTTAGGAGAATATTTTGTTTATCACAGTATCGAAGAAGAAGAAGAAGAGCTATTATGTTAATAAAATTCATTCATTCATTCATTTTAATGTAATTCATTTCGGAATTATGAAAAAAAAATGTCGATTAGTTGTGTCTATCCTCTATGCGTTTTTTGTTCCGTTTATCTTTGAAATTTTGTTTTTTGTTATGAGTTTCGCTGGCTTTGTTATCCCCGCACTGTGTGTACGTAGGTACATACATTCGGATCTTAGCGCCGTACAATACTACTCCCAAGTCACAAGCAAACGCTCGCTTAAGCCTTGTTCGCATTTGTTTAGTAATTTAGTCGAGTGGCATGTAGCAAGTAGCTGAGCAAGTAGCAACTCACCAAAAATCGTTCGCACTTCAGTTTACTAAACTGTACAGGACAGTAGCAAGTGTTAACGGCGCGGCAGCTATCAATTAATGAACTGAACTAAAATCATCATGTTCGCACTTGTTTAGTGGACAGTGAAGCGTGGTGGGGAGCTCTACTCGACAGAAAAAATCCAGTAGAATGGTTAAAGTATTTAGTCAAGTAGTTTAGTCGCTGACTAAACTACTTGACTAAAATGTTGTTCGGACATTTACTTTACTAAATCACTCGCCACTTGACTAAACTACTTGGCTAAATGCGAACCAGCCTTTAAGCCTTGTTCGCATTTGTTAAGTAATTTAGTCCAGTGGCATGTAGCAAGTAGCTGAGCAAGTAGCAACTCACCAAAAATCGTTCACACTTCAGTTTACTAAACTGTACAGTACAGTAGCTAATGTTAACGGCGCGGCAGCTATCAACTAATGAACTGAACTAAAATCATCATGTTCGCACTTGTTTAGTGGACAGTGAAGCATGGTGGGGAGCTCTATTCGACAGAAAAAATCCAGTAGAATGGTTAAAGTATTTAGTCAAGTAGTTTAGTCGCTCACTAAACTACTTGACTAAAATGTTGTTCGGACATTTACTTTACTAAATCACTCGCCACTTGACTAAACTACTTAGCCAAATGCGAACCAGCCTTTAAGCAAAGTACTTGTCAAGTGCCGATTACTTGCCAAGTACCGAGATACTAGGCCCAGACGTGTAAATTTCCCCCGCATCGATACATCGAGTAGGAAAAAATGTACAGATTTCGCTAGTGAGCAATAATGGAGTACATTGAAGGTGCATTAATTTTGATTTTTAATACACAATTATATCTTGTACATCTTGCCTTTCTCAAATTAAAGTTTACTAAGTTATCAAAAATTTCGTTCTTACAGTCTCTATTGCTAAACACGGCTGTGCGTCGATCGTTCGTGCTTAGGGATCAAGTCACCAGCACGGAGCACTATTTGTGTATATTTTATATGAAGGTGTTTTACTGCAAGCTACTGCGGCTAGCGACGACATCGCACGATCGCAAGCTATGCGCGATCGCATGGCAAGAGGAATTGTGGCTATTAAATGTAGTGTATCGGCGAAAGAATGATTGAGCACGGCAACTGCGATTTTTAGCTGTGCATTGCAATATTTTTGTATGTACATGAGACGAATGTTGCCCACCCCAGAATGGCAACCCTGTTTCCATAGTAAATACTCGTCCGACCTGGCTGGCTCGAACTACAATACAAGGTAAATTTGTGTCTTTGATTCCGAGTCTGAACTAAAAAAAAAATGGGGTTGCCTACCCCAGAATGGAAACAAATCGGATCATGTAGCTCAAATGACTGATGCTCTTCACGGCGTAACTCGTAATTTGAGATTAAAAATCAATGCTGCCAAAACCAAGTACTTGAGCTTGGGCCCAGGAAGACATGGCAGAATGTGTGTTTCGTGGCAGGCGGTCGGAAAAGTGGATAGCTTTCGCTACCTGGAAAGCGTAGTTACAACAGATGCTGATGTACAGTCGCGCATGAATAAGGCTCGGACAGCTTTTTTCAGTTTGACTCCTTTCTGGCAAAACAACAACATCTCCAGAAGCACCAAGCTCAGGATCTTCGAAACCAACGTAAAATCGGTGCTTCTACGAGTATATGGCTGTTCAACTTGGAAGGTGTCCAATAAGGTAACAACTAGATCGCAAACTTTCGTGAACCAGTGTCTACGACGCATCCTACACATACAGTGGGCGGAGGTTATTTTTAACGACGACCTCCTTACTGTTACTGGTCGGGAGAGGATAGACACTTCCATTAAAAGGCGAAAGTTGCAATGGGTAGGTCACACTCTTCGGAAAGGACCGAACAACATTGCTCAAAAGGCCCACGATTGGCACCCGCAGGGAACCAACGCAACTAGCCGTGTTGGACGACCTTGTAACACCTGGAGAAGATCAGTTGGGAGAGAGCGTGCCTCAATAGGCAAGTCGTGGAGTGAGCTGAAAGCGATGGCGGCGAACAGGACGAGATCGGTCGATAACGAGCCTCAAAACTCATGATGGCCCAACCACCAGACGAACGTAGATTGCTCAGAGTAACGAGGACCACGCTCGCTCAACTACATTCAGGCTGGTGTTCGCGCCTCAACTCGTACTTATCCCGCATCGACCACAGCATACAGAAAATCTAGCCGGCTTGCAACAGTACCCCTCACAACGTTGAGCATATTTTCAATTGCCCAGTAGCTCCAACATAACTCACACCCAGAGCGCTATGGAACAACCCTATTGAAGCTGCAGCATTTCTACAACTCTTGAAGAAGGCACGAACGCAGCCACGAATCAGAAACGCCGTGCTCAGAAATTATTGCATCAACACACTACATTTCAAATTTACAAATCGCAAACGCCGTGCTTTATCATCCACGCGCCTAACGCTGCCACGTCAGCCGGTTCTACGCACCGGAACGTTCACCAGGAACGGCCTAGGGCTGCCAAACCCCTTCAACGCCAGTAGGCGTTGCCACAACAACAACAACATTATCGCGCCTACCAAAACGCACACGATAATCATAAAACTGTGATCGCTTCTACGATCGTCGCCTGCGATCAACGCACAGCCGCGTCGAGCAATACCGACCTTTATTGTTTTCGACGCTCGCGAAAATGATAGTACAATACATACATTATTTCCCACTGCACGTATCTATGTGACCGCAACATCGGGACGAAGCGAGAGTGTGAGCATGAAGTGCGCTCGGGCTATCTTGTGCTCGTGCCTCGCGTCTCTTCGCCTCCAGAGCGAGGTCGAACGAGGCGAAGCGACAAACCACGATGACAGGGCGAGCAGCATGCTTACACCCTCGTGCCGCGGCCATCCTCGGACTACTTTGCGAGAGTGTAAATGGACTCCAAGTCTTTTCCTTTTTTACCAGCTCTACATTAGATAAAGAGTTTCTTTGGACGAGCAACTACAATTTTGTTGTCCATCGGTGTAGCCCCATTTTTCAAGCTCCGGAATTACGCTGTGTCTTGCGGAATGGATACTTTCAGCCTTGTTTTCCAGGCTGCATTATACCGCTGCGTCTTGCGGGATAGACTGCCTCGACTCGAAGGCAGTCTGTGGCTTAAAGCCTCGTTTTCCAAGCTGCGGAACTCCGCTGCGTGCTACGGAACAGACTGCCTCAAATTCCTTGTTTTTCTATTTTCGAAGCAGCAAGATACCGCTGCATGTTGCCGAACAGACTGCTTTCGAGACAGTCTATTACACAAGACGCAGCAATATCCTGCAGCCTGGAAAACAAGGCTGAAAGTAGTCTATTCCGCAAGTCGCAGCTGAACTCAGCAGCTTGGAAAATGGGGCTTAAAACAAAAATTGTCAAGTAGAACATGCCAAAAATTTGTTTATCATGTTGTATCAGAGCTTACATAAGTGTTTGGGGAGGTGTGAGAGCTTTGATTACTTTTGCTGACAAGGAGACAGGGGCAGTCAAAAATGGCTAGAGTTCTGCTTACGTAGTACTTGAACGATCCCATTGGCGGCTTTCACACAACGCCGTTCGATACGATATTTTCTCGGCTGAGCTTTTCTCGAAATCGAAACAGCATTTCACAAGGCTACATTCAATTTTGCACATACATAAATTGTTTTATCGAATAGACTCAGTTGTAAAATAGGCGTGTGTGCGTAAGATGCTTTCGGGGCTTTGAGAATACCACACAACAGAGTCACGCACATCATGTGTGCTTGGAATGCATACGAGCTTTATCGAATCGCAGTGGCAAGTGTCGTATGTACACGAAAAACCATATTTCTCGATTGCATGATTTTCTTGTACTAGCTCCGTATGAACATCTTCATACAATGTATGCCACTGTTTGATTCGATAAAAGCTTCCGTGAAATATGGTATATCGTGCACGTCGTGTGAAAGCAGCCATTGGGTGTACTATTGTACAATTGGCGAGCTTTTGGTCGCAGATCGGCGAGTCACTCGTAGTAATATGTTAGGGTTGACATTAGATTTTGGAAATTATTATTTTTTTTTTTTTGTTATTAACCCATCCCTATATTTTGTTTTTTTTTTTTTACATGAGGGATTCATGCTCCCTGTCGTAAATATTGTAAACGTTGTATTCGCTTCTGCCATCCCCATGGAAAAATTACATTAGTTTACAACTTAACGACAAATACGACGTTTACAACGTGATCATGAATCCCCCTATTTCTTTGTCGTTCAATAAATAATTCTCACGCATTGAAGTGGGTGGAACCTTAGAGAAACGATCATATCACAATCCAAACGCATTTTTTCTACAATTTTTATCATCGTCTAGCTCATTTTATCAGCTAGTTTACTTTGGACTGTCAACTGGGGTCGCATTTGAGATCATTTAGGCCAATGGCTGCGTTTTCGCGAACTCTGATTTAAAATCACGAATCCGACTTTTATCGATTTCTCCTTCATATGCTTTTCCTTCTGGTAAAATATGTACCGTCAACTGTAAATTTTCGGATCTGAAAATATTCCCCTCCGGAGTCAACGTTTACAATGGCTGCGTTCCTGCGAATGAATCAGGGTTTGACTTTTCTCAAATTCTCCTCTATACGCTTTCCCCTCCGGTAAAATTTGTACGGACAACTGTCATGAAAATGTTCCCCTCCGGATCAGAATACTTCTCAGATTTGAGTTGTTTTGCCCTTTTTTTTTTGTCTGGTTCAAGACAAGAACAGAGGCGGAAAGTTCCTATCTCCCAAAAATTAGAGGAACGAAGAAACGTTGAAAGGGATATTTATGGTAAACTTTCGATTTCTTCGTTTTTCTTTGGCGGGCGTGACGCTCCCGCGTCCCTAGATGATTGTGTTAGATATTGTCGATTCGACTCGACAAGACATTTAGACGGGCTCGACGTCGAATCGACAATCACAATATGGGTGTGTTCAACAATTTCATTCAATTGAACTGCACTAAATTAGAATTTCGATCTATGTACATTGGGTGGGTTCAGAAGATACTGAGCAACTTCCGCTCAACTGATCATGATCAATTGATCACCGAGCAAGAAATATTTCTGCTCACCCCTCGCACTTTTCTTCTTCTTTTTCCTTGACTTTCGTATGAAGTGTGTGTGACAACGAGAGTCGCGTTCAGCAGGCACAGACTGCATAGCCAACAAATTCTTCGGTAACTTCTGAACCCATCCATTCTTCAACTTTTAGCTATTTCTCTAAGGCGGCTATTACACTATAAGAGATCTTTTATAAAAGATATTTTAAAGGAACTTTTATAGTGTAATATCCGCCTAAGAAAAGATTTGTGACATGAACGTTGCTTGTTTCAAGTAGTTTTCTTACAAGCTTCCGCACCTCCCCCCCTGGGCGGCAAATATCATTTTTTAAAGTTCTTTTAAAATATCGTTCATAAAAGATATTTGTAAAAGAACTTTTATGGTGTAATAGCCGCCTTATTGACACAAAACTCAGGTCTTTCATAAATTTTTGTTTTCTATGTAGATAGGTTTATTAATGTCATTGAAATTACCTTTTTTATATGCACTTTCGCAGCTAAACACACAATCATCATACACACTCCACGAATACTTTTTTGAATCAAACTTGAAAACAACAGCACGTTTAATTAATTATATTTTATAAAATTTTACTGAAGTTGTCCTCAATATTTTTCGTAACCAAAATTGTGTTCACTTTTTACTATAAACTACAAATGGAAATAATTAAAGGAGTTATACATTGTTATAAATACACAATACAGAAACAGCCTAGGAATAGTTTAAAAAAAATATTATTATCAACAAACGAAAATATATAATGCAGTATTGGGTTCATACTTACTGGAGCCAGATCACTTGAACTGGGCAAATCACTTCATCTGGACTGATTACTTGATCTGGGAGATTTTTTGATCTGGGCAGATTACTTGATCTGGGGTCTGGCCACATCACTTGATCTGAAGCTGCCGTTTATATGTATCTGACAGTTTCAGATCAAGTGGTTTGGTCGTTAGTGTGAACCTAATATTGGGTTCACACTGGAGCCATATCACTTCATATTCGCCAGATCGCTTGATCTGAATCTGTCAAATGCATGCAATTTTAAAGAGGCGTGAAGGCAATTAACAACATCCAGATCATGCTTAAATCGAGTGATTTGCCCGCAGTGTGAACATGAACTAATATTATAATATCGTGGACAAACATAGTACAGTTTTAGTATTCTTCTTGCTTTTTATTTGTATTTATTACTCTGCATAAATATAATAAAAATGTATACCTAAGTACATAATACATATACGAAAAGGATATCTATGCACAGCATCGAAATCAAATACATGAAATGATCTGGGAGTAAGTGAGAACATAGGTTAGTTAGCTACAAAATCGTAATAACAACAACAGCAGTATATAAGGTGAATTTAATCAACATAAGTAACTATAATACATATAGTAGAGAGAGAGAGAGAAAAGAGAGGAAGAAAGGAAGAAAGGGCAATATCGTAGATTCCGTATGTGTATTCAAGTTCAATTTTGTTATTTTCATTTTTCATTGATTTAGTTCTAAGCAGACTTCAAACGTTCGTATCCATTTATAAAAATAAATTTCAACGCGACTTTAAGGCCGGCCGCATCTTGAACGTAGGCAGAGCAGCGCAGCGCGCACATGGCAATGTTGTTGTAAAATTAGATTTTGACAATTGTTACAACAACAATGCCATGTTCACGCTGCGCTGCCCTGCGCCCTGCCTACGTCCAAGATGCGGCCGGCCTAAATATGAGAAAAAAAAATTTGTTTTCTTGTAGCAGAATTAAACTGCCCGCATATTGGATCGCATTCGCGTGTTTACTGTCAACGTGTTACGTCTTTGCTTTCTTCAGTAAGTACACTTGCCTTGTTCAGCAAAGACACAACTCTATGGCAATTTGACAAAAGAACTCGCGAACTCAATCCCATATGCAGACAGAGTAATCCACAGAGAATAACTATGGAGGAGCAATCCGCATATACTCAACACTAAACTACTTGAAGCAATTCCAGTCGTAAAAAGTAGAGAGAGAGACACACGCCCTCCACTGCACAACACCCGCGCAGTCTATATAAAAGCACAGGAAGCACGTAAGATGTCATCCCCTCTCCTACTTTTCCAATCGGAACAATAACATTCCAGTCTGTCTCTCTGCCGCGGAACACCCGCCCGGTCTATATAGAGCAAAAGAGATGTCAAATTTTCATCCCCCTTCCTACTTCCTCACTTGTGCCGAATTGCGTCGTTTCTCTCGCTCTTTTTCACTTCCTCATATACTCTCTCTTCAAAGGAGTAATCACACTCATTTACGAGTTAGATTTATCACTGATAAACGAAGAGACGAACGTTTGAAGCTGACTTAAAAAAAGCATTCAGAAAAAAAACTTAACGAATGAGAACAACAAAACAAATAAATTTATATGTTAAGAAAGGACGTTTATATTATGTTCGTGTACTGGAGAAGAAATGTTATGTGCTTGTTATTGAATTAAGAGAATAAAAAAAAAAAGAATTGCATCTTTTATTTCCATTTTCTTGTTTTCATAAACAAAAAAACAAAAATTAAATTGAAAGAAAAATGAATTTAAAACAAAAATAAAATGTTTAAAAAATGCATCTTAACATGTGTTGGCCATTTCATCTTCAGGCTTTGTATAGTGGTGATGATCCAATTCCTTTCCGATTCCTTGAGGAGGGCGGCAGACCATGGAGTAACGGCCGCCGAGTACGCGGAAGACGAACGCCTCGAGCGGTTTTTAGAGGCCCAAGAACGACGGAGGGGAGAAACGACTAGCTTGAGGAGTGGGGGGTCTCGGCACCCACCAATAATTCCATCGAGGGCCGTAATCGTAAATTCGTAATATTTGGTTCCCATACCGGGAATCGAACCCGGGCCTCCTGGGTGAAAGCCAGGTATCCTGGTCCTGTCCTTGGGTACGAGATTGTAATGGACGGTTTGATGGGAATCTGAAAATGCCCGTGGGGACCGAGCCTAAGATAGCATAATCACCGTAAAGCTCGGGCCATGCCATCTGGCGAAGAAAAAAGCCCCTCAACGAGCTAAGCAGCGGCCTATGCTTGCTGTAGCTCAGTTCGGAAGACGTGGGCGGGGTTTTCGTTGCTCGTTGCTCCTGTCCTTTGCGTATTAGTAAAAATGCATAGGCCTGGGGAAGATAACACAAACAGGGGACTTGTCGCCGGTAGGCAGCTAAATGGGGCAGCAGGAGGTGCATACTGGCAACTGCATTCTCTGAAACTAGTTTATGCCAACGAAACGTTAACTGGGCCTCATGGAAAAGTTGACGCACTATATACCCCGCAAGGGTTTTAGGGCAATTTAGTAAGGATACCAAGCCCGCAAAACACGAAAGGGGTGCGTCAGTTTCTGGGGATGACTTCCTGGTATCGGCGTTTCATCCCAGACTGCGCCACCCTAATGACTCCTCTCACGGAACTGTTAGAAAAAATACGAAGTTCGTCTGGTCGTACGAATACGAGGAAGCGTTCAACAATGCCAAAGAAGAACTCACAACTGCACCGATCCTCAGCTGCCCAGACTACGACCGAGCATTTGTCGTGTTGTGGAGTGTTTGGCGGTAGTATGTGCAGTCGACAAACTAAAATCGTATAACGATGGAACCCAGTTCAGCGTCATCACGGACCATCATTCTCTCTTGTGCCTGAACAACTAAAAGGACCCAAGGGGCAAACTGGCACGCTGGGCAGTGCGTCTCCAGCAATTTAATTCCGAGATACTACATCGGAAGGGGAAAGAGCATCTCGCACCCGACGCACTTTCTCGATCTGGTACCGGAGCTCCATGTAGTATCTCAAGAAAGCAAGGGGAACTGGTAGGAGGACTTGCAAAGGAAGGTGGAGGCCAACCCAAACAAGTTTGCGGATTTTCGGGTTCATGGTAACACACTTTGGAAGAAAATAAAAGGGTTGTATCCTGAGTTACAAAATGGGGGCGTGTGGAAGCAAGTACTACCGAAGGCGGAACGGGCACAGGTGCTCTATAGATGTCACGACGACCCGAAAGCGGGGCATATGGGAATCAAACGCACCAAAGACCGAGTACAACAAGAATACTATTGCCCGAAGATGGCCTCGGACATTCGGGCGTACGTGGAGAAGTGTAAAGCCTGCCAGGCGAATAAGATAGAACGCCGATTAACAATAGGGCAAATGGTGACAAAAGCAGGGGAAGCCAAACTGCCATGGGACGTTATATGCGTCAACCCTTCCCCGGTCCACTACCGGACACAACCCATGGGTTCTGAACTATTCCACAAAATGTACGCAGGTTTTCCCTCTGCTGAAGGCTACGGGGTCCGAAATCGGGCGAATTCTAGAGGAGAGAGCTTTCCTCCTGTTTGGAGGACCACGGGTGATAGTGAGCGACAATGGGGTCCAATTGCGAAGCCGGGATGCAAAAGAGTTAACCTAGGAATATGGAACTCAAATATCTTTCACAGTGCTCTACTATTCGCAAGAGAATCCGGTGGAGCGTACGAATCAAAACATCAATCGGATGCTTCGGACATATGCATCCGAAAACCACCGACACTGGGTTCAACAACCAACTGTTCAAAATCGGGTACGCGTTGCGAACACACACCAACGAGGCAACGGGTGTCCCAACTCTACTTCAGTTTAGAGCACAAATACAATAAAAAAGGATTTCGTATATATTTTCAAAAATGTATTATTTGTGTTCATATAAAAATTAAATTTTTAATATTAAATTTTGTCAAACACGATATTTATTAGCGACAAAAAATGTGTAGGTATGTTAATGATATTCTTAAAATAACTACTTTTCTGAATAATATTACGTAAAATTGTCTTAGTCAATAGAGTTAACTTAAATCACAGTTTTTTTCTTCGACTTTCGAATCGATCTTCCAAATTCTACGTACATGTACAATAGAGTCACTATACAATTCAGCTCCAAAATCATCCTTAAAGCTACAAAAATGTCTCCTTAATGTCTAAATGTCTGTAATATAGGATAAAGCTAAAACTTCCTTTAAATATTCTTCTTAAACATGCACTTCAGGACACTCCTCGTCCTTGATGGTTGTATAGTGGACCTTTTTCGAAACATTGTCCAGAACGGGTGATATGGCATGTTTGATTTTATCGCGACTCAAATACGCTAGCACAGCCAAAAGTGCCACAAGTATGAAACTCAGAACGATGAGCAGAAACACCAGAATCGCCGTATGCGTCGAACTGGTGAGTTCGTCAGCCGTGGGCATGGCTTCAACATGGCACTCGGGAGCTTGCAAATCAATGATTCGATCGTTGCTTTGCGAGCACATTAACGACTCCTTATTACGAATTGTGACCAGTGTGGTACCCAGCCATTTCTGAAACGGCACAATATGGCAATCGCAAACGAACGGATTCAGTCCGAAATCAACGATCAAAAGCTCCGTCCTTCCCGGACGTGCTTCGAGCGCGTCCAACAGAGCCATATCCTTCGGCTTGACATTATCGAACTTGTTCCGTTCAAAATCCAGAAATCGTAGATTCTTCATACACGTCACATTAAAGTTGATCTCCTTGAGATTGTTATCGCCCAGATGCAAGTCTCGCAAACTCGGCAGCTCGCAGAACACCTTTCCATCCTGAAAGTGGGAGATCTCATTTTGCTCCAGATGCAACTTTTGCAGTTTGGTCAGATTGCTGTTCATGAAGATGTCATGCAAATCTTCGCTCAATTCCGCGGATGTATTGTCGGCAAATGCATTGGTCAAGTGTAACGACTCCAGATTGACAAAGTTGGAAAAGACTCGCGGATGATGATGATTGACCTCGTCGTCGTCACGCGATATACTCAAATTGTTGTGATTCAAAATCAATCGACGTACGTTCTGAACGTGATGATAGGACTTTCCACGAATCTCGTGTATGTGATTGTTGCTCATATCGACGACGGCTAGTGAGCTGTAGTCATTTATCGCCCCGAACACATTCCACGGCAGCTCCGGGATAAAGTTGCCGGTAAAGATCAGAACTTGAGTCTGTTCGGGCATAAATTCGAGCACGCTTGTATCCCGAAATCCGGTGTCCGTACAATTGACGACATACTGTTTGTGACCCTCGTAGAAAACTTCGCCACATTGGCATTTATTTTGGAATTTAGGACCACAACTGCCGACAGTTGGAACACCTGCAGTGCAGGCAGAGTAGATGAGTAGCAGCCACAAGGTGGGTTGAAGCAATCGCTGAAATTAGAGAGAAATATTTGAATGAAATAAGGTAACGTCTTTTGATAAATGAAATATAACTGGAACGTCTTCCCGGGATTGTCCGAAAACTAAAATATCAGAATATAATAAATAATAATAAAACTGGTCCTAATTTGTCACTCCACTCTACTCAACTTCATTTTCCATTTCCGATTTTCAGGTTTCTATACGACATGCAAGGGCTTCAGACCATCTTAAATTGGCCCTGTTGAAAGCGGCCGACTTTATACTCGATTTTATTTGAGATCGGGAGATGGGGACGTTACTGCTAATCTGCTGCGTCGCATCGGATGCTCCCTTTTTAGTGAGCTCATCAGCCCTACAATTTCCAAAAAGGCCACAATGACCAGGAAATCAGCAAAACACAATATTGAAAAAGTAGCACATCTTCCTAAGAAATATTCGACACTCAGTTAAGGGTTTGGATGTACATACTCCTGATCGAGGGATTTAATCGCAGCCTGGCTGTCAGTGAAAATCGTGATCTCTTTCGTAGTAGTGATGTGGCGTCCAAGCCACGCCATGGCTTCCTTTATCGCATAGATCTTCGCCTGAAAAATGCTGCAGTCGGCAGTCGGTAGAAGCCATTTAAGTTGGGCGGAGTGGATGCCAATGCCCACACCTCTAGCGGTCTTAGAACCGTCTGTACAAATCTTCAATGAGTTCGATAATGGAAGACCACCCGATTTTCATAGACGTTGTGGGCTCTCATGGTTCTTCTCAAACCAGTTCGTTGCTGAGGTATAATCTGTCGACGCTGGGGTATCCCAATCGTTCGAAATAGCTGAGTGGCCAGTACTCAACAAACTCCATCGATCGCTCTCCCGAATCCTAATGGCTGCATTTACTGCCATTTTTCCTCCTAGAATGTCCACCGGAAGCAGCCCAAGTATAACATCCATCGCCGCAGATGAGGTTGTCCGGAGAGCTTCGCTAATTGCCACACAGGCCACCCTCTGCACCTTTGACAGCAGATTGCGACTAACTGCAATACGAAGGGCCAGCCACCGTACCCCCACCCCGTACAACATTATCGGACGCAAGACCGACACGTAAAGCCAATGCAGAACCTTGGGTGGCAAACCCCATGTCTTGCCAATAGACTTCCTACAGCAGTACAGCCCCATAGTGTCTCCGTTCGCGCGCTCCTCAATATTTAGTTTCCAATTAAGTTTCCTATCCCAGCAAGTTTGCCCTATCAGAAAACGCCATAGTCTTACTCCTTGCAAGGTTGGGGCTGCCAATGGCGGAATTTTATGTTTCCTGGTAAATAGGACTATCCTGGTTTTGCTAGGATTGACAGTAAGGCCGCATTCATTTGTCCACTTTGTTAGCAGGGATAGCGCGTATTGTGTAACTCCGCTGAGCGTACCAGGGAATTTACTGGAGATAGCAACTGAGACGTCATCAGCATTAGCTGTAACCACGCAACCAACCTCCTCCAGGTGTATGAGCAATCTGTTACTGGAGATAACAACTGAGACGTCATCAGCATAAGCTGTAACCACGCAACCAACCTCCTCCAGATTTATGAGCAATCTGTTGAAAGTAAAGTTCAACAGAAGTGGTGAGAGCACATCACCCTGTGGTGTACTCCTGGATACGCTTCTACACGCTGATGAAGCCCCTATAATTTCGATAATATAACCTTTGATGTTAACATCAGGTTGATAAGTGCAACCAGAGAACCGTCCACGTTTAGTCCCATGAGAGCGTCGGTGATTGCCGTAGGCATGACATTATTGAAGGCTCCCTCAATGTCCAAAAACGTCACCATCATGATATACTCCTTATAACTAAGAGACCTCTCGATATGACCCGCAATGGAATGCAGTGCTGTATCTACCGACCTTCCCTTGGTATAGGCATGCTGCGATCTTGAAAGTAGATGTATTGGGATTCGCAGGTGGATGTCGATTAGCCTCTCCAGAATTTTAATAAGAGTGGAGGATAGACTAATGGGTCTAAGATCTTTTGGATTTTGGAGAGGGCCCCATGGCCCCTCTCTGGATAAGTGTTTTATACAACATTTTTGTCCGTCTTTCCGGTAGGAATATCGTCAATGAAACTGATAGTGAATGGGCTTCTTTATCCCTTTATTCCCGTTTTAAGTGTAAGTAGACTTTTTAGGATGAAGGGTTGTCATGTTACGATTGATTTTATGGAGTTTTGCCAGCGTTTTCGTACCGCCTAAATTTACAATTCACATTACATTTTCCAATTGTATGCTGGTTTGATCTCATACGTAGCAACGGAATTTCGGTCTGCTTTCTTGCACTGATACATAATTTTTTTTTTTTTTGTAATGGCCCATTATCCTGAAAATGTTGCCGACCGCTGCATTATACCCTTTGAAGAGAGAGTATATGAGAAAATGAAAAAGAGCGAGAGAAACGAAGCAATTCGGCACAAGTGAGGAAGTAGGAAGGGGGATGGAAATTTGACATCCCTTTTGCTCTATATGGACCGGGCGGGTGTTCCGCGGCAGACAGACAGACTGGAATGTTATTGTTCCAATTGGAAAAGTAGGAGAGGGGATGACATCTTGCGTGCTTCCTGTGCTTTTATATAGACTGCGCGGGTGTTGCGCAGTGGAGGGCGTGTGTCTCTCTCTCTACTTTTTACGACTGGAATTGCTTTAAATAGTTTAGTATTGAGTATATGCGGATTGCTCCTCCATAGGTATTCTCTATGATTATACAATACCATAAAATTGTATATTCTCTACTCAATTGCCCTAACCCCTAGTGGGGCATAGCGCGTCAACTGTTCCATGTGGCCCAGTTGACGTTTCGTTGGCATAATCTGGTTTCGGAGAATGCAGTTGCCAGCATGCACCTCCCGCACATCCATGGCCACGAACGTCGTCGTGGACGGGATTCGAACCCGAAACGGCGGTAGTCAAACATGAGACTGATGCATCAACACACTGCGCTACCGGTCGCCCCAATATATATTATATATATATTCTCTAGGTCTTCTTCATATTTCTCCTGCACACTGATCGTTATGGGTTTGTCTTTTCTCATCGATATAAGTTGCAGAGGATACATCTGTCACCCATCTTCCGACATTCCGCATTACTTTAACTATCTTTCCAGCCATTGTAGTCGCATACTCGTATATTCGCATGACTACTTCGCATTTTGCATCATTGTCATGCAGTTCACATTATAATGGCTGGACATTAAACAAACAGATTGGAAATGAATTGAATTGTTAATTAACACATTAGTGACGTCATCAATACACCTCCACAGAGACATGGGCCTGTCCAACACACCGTATCCACTTTGTGTCCATTCTTGAGCTATTTATGTAAAATTCATTAGGTATACGTACGACGACAATATGCGATTCTATACTGAAACCTCTGCCGATATCTTTTTATATCTTATGGTCAGTCAGTCCGGTCAACATACGTACTAAGTATAAATGTAGGTACTTATCTACTCGTATCTATCTACTCATAGTATCGTTATACGTGTTCAAATAAAAATTTTCAGGTTTACCGGTTTCTTTGCCATTATGTATATCTTGTGCTATATGGATAAATCCATACAAATTGTTGTTCCACCTGAGCAAAGACTTACCATGGAACGAGAATGACGACCGCTTCTTTGTCAGGTGAGAAGATGCCGCGAAGAGTGCATTGTTTTGCTTTGTAGAGATTCGGAGGTACAGACATCGCTGCTCCAGAGATACAGCAAAAATGTGATAGCAACTCAAGCACACACTACGAGCTCCACTTATGGATGTCCCAAGACTCAGCGCTTCGAAGGATTTATTTTTGAGTCAATCAGTCATAATAATACACATCCCACATTCCGAATCAGCGATATACGAGTATGCTTCAGAAAAAGAAAGGCGAAAGGGCAAAAGGGCGAAACAAAAGTGGTCAACTTGGAGAGGTGGTCATCTTTGGAGGTTCTACTGTACATAATTCTTTTTGTACGAATTGACCTAAACAAACATCTACGCTTTATAGAAAGAAGTTGATGGTTTTCTGAACATAATGGAATCACCCTCAAGTATCTTTTCCATTGAAATCTAAACTAGCCCACAATTACGTACTTTTCAACGACATTAACCATTAGTCCACCCAACTCTAATTTAAGTTTCGAATCATAAGGCACCCAACTGTGAAGACTGACCCACCGGCTGACTATCACTTACAACAATCCCACTCCCAAAAAAAAGTCAGCTAACACCACAATATAATCGATAGTCCACAACAAGAATTTCAGTAATGTACAATAGAACCGGAAATGACCCCATGAGCCACGAGCTAGCTCCACGTAAAACTATGTCCAATAGTTGACGCCCGCTCCCTATATCGTTTTTCTTGTAACGAACACTCGCACGTATGTCACTGATATATCGTGTAGATATACGAGTACACAGGTTGACTTGACAAAAAGAGTCATCGCGGCACAACACTCACGTTCAGACCTCCCACACAATTTGTTGATTTATCGACTTCTTAAGATTACTTTCTATTGTTGTTGATGAGGTAAGGTGACTGGAAGCCGTTCTATTAGCATCCTTATGGGAATCTAGCACCGTCTTTGAGAGTAAGTTAGCGCCTTATGATGCAAGTAGCTTGCTCAAAAAATCCCCTCGACCGTTAGTAATACGAATATATGTACTCGTATGTACATATATGTATGTATGTACTACCCATTATTTGCATTAAGTCTCGAAGAAGCTGCAGTATGTATTTTGACAAGACTATGGCCCAAAGCGAGGTAGTATGAACCAACTATACTTGCACTGTAAAGTACATTCACATCCAAACCAACTGAAGTTCATTTAATATTTGTTCGTAAGTACATGCAAAAAGATACTTCTCAATGTAGATCCATGTGAAAAGCAGAGTTTACCGTAAAGAAATATGCAAAACAAAAAAAAACAGTAAAACATTACAGAGGTAACAATAAACTGATGATACACTTTCCGGATATGAATCCGGTTTAGGCAGGGAACGCAAAACTAGATACCGCATTCTTCACAAAAAAAACAGATTGCAGCACTCAACCGCCATTCAGCTGTATTTCGAAAATATCACAAAAAATTCCCAAGCATTCTACAAAGATAACTAACGCGCACAAATATTTGTATCTTTTTCAAGATATGGAGAAGACTCTCCATAATGTAGAACAGGTACACACTCTGGTCATAGACCGATAAGACACCATATTTCCGAAATAACCACAATACAAGCAAAATTTCGGCACTTCACTAAACAATTTATCAAATTTTCGCAAATTCTGCATGCCGTTATCAACTTACCATTTTCGAAAAGCGCACGGAACAATTGGAAAATTTGGAAAATGATCGCATACGCTGCGTTTTTGATGGGCACGAATATGTACGGGAGTTTGTATCTTTTATAATTCCGCGTGCGGTGAAAACTTGCGGGTAACGCGAGATTTATGAACCGAATAAGCTCGACGAATATCGCGCGCGCACTACCGACGACGGCTGATCTACTTTCAAGCTATACTTAAGAAAAGATACTGAAATCCAAGACGTAATGGAGCTGGATCAGCAAGATCGCCGCCAACAAATGTGACGATATATACGAAGTTTAGATAGATAGATCGACAACGATATAGGTGAAGTATGCTCGTTATTCATCCAATTCGTGGACCGAAGAGAAAATCTGTCGCGAGCGTCTCGTGTCGTGGTGTATCTGAATTCGAATGAGAAACATGCACTAATAAAACACCGCGCTCCGTTGTTGAGTGTACCTCCAGCGAAAAAGTATCTATGCAGCAGCGGCCGAGAGGTATCACACAGGGAACTAGCATGGAACCGAGAGTGGTTCAGTACAGAGACTTCAGAATAAAGCAGCGCAGCAGCTACCCAGGGCAACTATATAGAAAACTATAGCCAGTCCATACAGTCGGAGACTTGAGAAATACTTGAGCAGAGAGGAGACCGGTTATCTTTTACGCGAACTTTTAAAGGTAAGCAGCCGCCGAGACGACGAAGATTAAAGGTGTGGACACCGATATCATACAATATAGCGACAAGTTTGTAGAGATATATACGAGTTTCGATCCTATTTTTTTTTTAGGGATAGTTTTTGCGGTGCGAAGTCATTTGAGCCCGCGGCGATCTAGTCATGGATTCACGACATCAGTTATAGGTATAAGCAGTATGGTATGAATATGTATACCCTATTTCCAAAACTTGCTTTTACAATGTTTTTAAAACGCCCCTGAAAATGAATCAGGATTGATATAGTATTTTATCTAATATTATATAACGTTTACACTATCCCCAGATTACTTCATCTGCGCCGGCTGATTTATATTACGTTTACACTATCCGCAGATTACTTCATCTGCGCCGGCTGATTTAATCTGGAACTGTCAAATACATACAATTTTAAACTCACCACACCCAGATTAAGCAGCAGATTAAGTAATCTGGGGATAGTGTAAACGTAATTTTAATCTGGAACTGTCAAATACATACAATTTTAAACTCACCACACCCAGATTAAGCAGCAGATGAAGTAATCTGGGGATAGTGTAAACGTAATATAAGTTTATATTACGTTTACACTATCCCCAGATTAATATAAGTTTTATATTACGTTTACACTATCCCCAGATTACTTCATCTGCTGCGTAATCTGGGTGTGGTGAGTTTAAAATTGTATGTATCTGACAGTTGCAGATTAATATTACGTTTACACTATACCCAGATTACTTCATCTGCTGCTTAATCTGGGTGTGGTGAGTTTAAAATTGTATGTATTTGACAGTTGCAGATTAAGTCAGCCGGCGCAGATGAAGTAATCTGGGGATAGTGTAAACGTAATATAAATCAGCCGGCGCAGATGAAGTAATCACGGTATAGTGGAAACGTAATATAATCTGGGTGTGGTGAGTTTAAAATTGTATGTATTTGACGGTTCCAGATTAAATCAGTAGGCGCAGATAAAGTAATCTGGGGATAGTGTAAACGTAATATTAAATTGTAGCTAATATTACGTTTACACTATCCGCAGATTACTTCATCTGCGCCAGCTGAGATAATCTGCGACTGTCAAATACATACAATTTTGAACTCACCACACTCAGATTACGCAGCAGATGAAGTAATCTGGGGATAGTGTAAACGTAATATAACATATACACCAATACGCAAGCGCCTTGCTATGACAGAAAGCCGTGCTGCTGAGAGCGCGTTGACACGATCAAACTACGGTTTGACAAACCACCTACTTGAACGTGTCAACCCCTTGTCAAACTGGTTTGATGTCTTGTGCTTCTGTCAAACCCTAGTTGGACGGTGCTCAACTTTTCATCAAATGCTAGTTTGTCAAATCGTAGTTTGATCATGTCAACGCGCTCTGAATGTGGTATCAAAAACAACTGACAGGCGGAAATTCAGGGAGTTTTATGCTGGAATATGAAGTAAACACTACTTTTAACTTCATACAATGACTCTTTATTTCGTTCCGGACTTAACATAACCTAACCTCTCAGCTCTTACAATCTGTCAACGATAGGGTTACCAGATATGGATCACTGCAGAATATTATTTTCATCAACATTGAATTCGTAAAGAACTTCAAATACCTGGGTACTTAGGTTAGGGTAGGTTAGATGGGCTGCCTTGAAGAGCAAGGCGCACATAGACCACCACTGGGTCCGTTGTGATACCCCCTACATTCAGCATACCTGAGCCTATCTCATTCGTTAAACCAGCCAGAGTTGGCAATGAAACCACGAAGTCGACCGACACTAACCTTTTTTAGGTCATCCAGATCGACAAAAAAAACAGGACCCGAGGATATCCCTTCTACGTTCCGCTAAAGCAAGACAACTGCACAGATGGTGATGGCAGCTTTCCTCCTCTTTCTCGTCCCCGCTGCTCCTACGGTAATTATTGTGCGGGAGTCGAAGTCTTCTAGCATACTCCTCCATTTTCGTGTGAAATCTCATACAAAAACTGCCAAAAATCCGGTTCACACGAAAATTTTCGCTTTTTTCAGTACTCAGTTCTTCGCACAAAAATCCCATACACATACAAAAGTCTCCAAACCGTTGTGGCCTTATTTCGTATTGAAACCGGTCATTACAGTGGTGATCGCTCCGTTTTGAGTGAGAAGTTAAGGCTACATCGCAATTGTCATCTCGGATAAATTCCCAGATGTCCTAAGTGACAGGGCCTTGAGTGTTCTTGTAAGATGGGCGATTGAAGTTGGGGTTAAAGTAAATCCGACCAAAACTGAGCTTGTTCTTTACACCAGGAGAGGGATTGTCCCTTCAAGCCGCCGTTGCTGGATGGCATTATGCTTGTCCACGCTGACAAGGCTAAATTTCTTGGGCTTATCCTGGATAGGAAATTGTGCTGGAAGCACAATATTCTGGAACGAGTTAAAAAGGCCACTGTCGCATTATATTCGTGTAGAAGGGCTATAGGTAGGAAATGGGGCCGGTCTTGCGCCCGATGTATGGGATAGTGGCGTGGTGGAGGGCACTTAGAATCGCATCCTACAGAGGCCTTTTGGAGAAAGTTCAAAGGCTGGCGTGTGTCGCCATTACGTGTGGTCTAAGCTCTATGCCTATTGCAGCCCTTGAAGCCATGCTGAAACTGACTCGTCTATACATCCTGGCTGAGCAGCTTGCTGCCAATGTGGGTATTCGCCTTCATGAAACGGGTCAATGGACATTCGGATATTTTGAATAGTTTGGATGTTCCTGAAACCATGGACTATTCCTCACCCAAACTAGAGTTTGACAAAAACTTATGTTACCTAATCCCTTCTCGTGAGGAGTGGGCGGATGGTATAGCTTTAGGTACTAACGCTATAAGCATTTTTACGGACGGCTCTAAGAGCGTTGATGGGGTCGGGGCGGGGGTTTACTCGCAGACGCTGAATATCAGTCTGTCCTTCCGTCTCCCTGACGACTGCAGTGTCTTCCTAGCGGAAGCTGGGTTGTAATGTTATTTCGTTCAGGAATGTAATCATTTACAATACAGTGATAGATAGTCAATCGGTAATAAAATCGCTCTGCTGTGACTAGAAGCGCGTTGACACGATCAAACTACGGTTTGACAAACCACCTACTTGAACGTGTCAACCCCTTGTCAAACTGGTTTGATGTCTTGTGCTTCTGTCAAACCGTAGTTGGACGGTGCTCAACTTTTCATCAAATGCTAGTTTGTCAAATCGTAGTTTGATCATGTCAACGCGCTCTAACTCTAACGCACTTGCCGAATGCCGTACCTCGATCCAACAGTTGAATTGCTTTCTCAATGCAACTATTTGCTGGATTCCGGGCCACAGTGGCTATGTCGGTAACCGTAAGGCGGATGAACTTGCCCGTGAGGGAACCAATAATGAGGTCGATGACAGTTTTCGGCATATTGGTATGCCGATACTCGTACTCACCTGCAAATTGGCCCTAAGGGAAAATGCGACTGCGACGGCTAACATAAGATGGCGTGATGGCTTAACATGTCACGCGACCAGGTAGATTTGGCCAGTACTAAACCCTGGCCGCTCTTCAGGAGCTGAACAAGATGTGCATTAGTAATGTTGTAGGGGTTATCACTGGTCATTGCCTCATTGGGGAGCATGCCAGGAGACTTTATGTGCCGCACAATGATTACTGCAGAAGCTGTGGGGACTAGGATGAGGAGGAATGTTCTTTTTACTTGCTCTGCTCCTGCTCTGCTCTTGCTAGTAGTAGGAAGTCCATCCTGGGGTCCTACTACACTGATCTCAATGATTTGAAGGATGTGAGCGTCGGGAAGATTAATCTATTCATCATTCGCTCCGAATGGTTCGCGGAGTAGGTATTGACTCTCATGCATTGTATTCAGTATCAGCAAACCGTAGAATCGACTGGGATCCAGCTGCCTAGTTGCATGACATGTAAGTCCACTACTCCATCTGGCGCTAGCTCTATCATACGCCACATTCTGAGTTACCAATTTACAAACTGCTAGATTCATCCCTGTTCTAAGCCAACACTCCCTGATCTCGTTAGTCGTACCTGCCCGAGCCATTCATCAGCTTTACAGTTCTCAACTATACCACTGTGGCCCGGTATCCAGCACAGGGTTGTGTTGAAAAAACTTCCCATCACCATGAGAGAGTTGCAACAGTCCAGTACCGTCTGTGATGTGACCAGGACAGAACTAAGCGATTTAATTGCTGGTTGACTATTCGTGTAGATTTACAATATCCCTAATAGATATAGCGTTATGCGCAAGCCAGACCAGCGACTCGGCAATTGCTAATATCTCCGCCTGAAAAATGCCAGCGTATTCCGGAAGACGGAACGAAAAACCAATTATATAATACAACTTCTCCGAATATACCCCAGCCCCAAACCCTTCCTTAGTCTTGGAACTGTCACTGAAAAGGCTAATGGCATCAGATCCCGTAATATAATAGCGTTCTTTAACAACTTATTCCTCGATGGGATCAGGCTTGTCGAACAGGTACCTTGGAGAGATGTAGTCCGTCACTCCGGGAATGTCAATGCTCCTCGGTACTGCCGAGTGACCTGCGATTAACTCGGTCCACTGACCGGTTTCCCGGCTATGATTTCCAGGAAGTGAGTATCGAAAAAAAAAATTTCGAAAGATACATCCACCTCAAATCAACCGGCAAGTTACACAACTGACTTTTTTTTACGATAATAACCCGAACCGAAGAACATAGTGAGCAAAGTTGTTTATTGTCTCAACACTTGTATCAAAAGTCTGACTCATAAAAACGCAATATCTTTCACCTTATCTTAAACGAAAATCTATGTATAGTATACGCGTATCTCTGTCAATAATACAATTGTTTCTAAACATGTTTACACAAACCTTAAAATTTATGAGATCATTCTTTGAGCGCCAGGTAAGCTTGCTCATATCATGAACATGGCTTTCTGCTATATAAGACGCATTTTCGGCTGGTATGCCAGACATACTCAACGTGTGCTTTGGAATTTATATAGAAATGAGTACGATCAGTACGATATCTCTGAACTAAGCATACATATTATTCTTGAAACCACAGAACGGTTAGCATATATATAACAAGGATATGATACGATGTTATTTGAGACATTTTGGGTGCATTTATTATAAGATCTACAACTATAAAGAACCGTCTATCGATATATTGTATATCAAGATTATCCCAAAAAGGCCAATCGAAATTAAGGTCGGACTGCACCTTCGACCAATCCATAACAACTATCGAACTTGTCCCTTCCGATCAACATTCGTGAGACAGTCCGGACCACTCACCTCTTGAATACCGGATAGTAGAATGGATAGTGTAATGAACCACCTGTAACGAACCATATTATGGTCTGGTAGTGCTGCTCCCACCAGCAGATCGAAGCAGCACCTGATGAATAGTGAACTGTTGGTGGTATGAATTTTTGTTAATACATAAAGGACAGGGGCAACGAGGTGGCGAAAACCCCGCCCACATCTCCCGAACTGAGCTACAGCAAGCATAGGCCGCTGCTTAGCTCGTTGAGGGGCCTTTTTCTTCGCCAGATGGCATAGCCCGACCTACACGGTCATATGCTACCTTAGGCTCCGTCCCCATGGGCATCTTCGGATGACCACCAAACCGTCCGTTACAAGAGCTCAACCGAAAGCAGAACTGAATTAGAACAGATAGCTCAACTGTCGGCAAAACGGATGGAAACCGATTGGGAGAACTGAAACTGATACAATCTTCTAAAAACCCTTAAGTCAAATACGCTTAAAGATCTCAAAAACTGAGAGACATGTAAAGAAGACTTTCTGGAACCTCATTAAATTTTACTGTTCCACAGACAATGTTTGATACGTTCGGTAGCCGTGAAGTCTCAGTTAACACTCAACGATGCTGCATCTAGAAAACATGGGTTCGATCCCCGGCGCGTCAATAAAAACTACCTGTGGGTATTATTAGAGCTCCCACAGCACTACAAGCTCGTCAGTAAAAGACGGCTCGAATAGAAAGTGCATGCTAGCAATTTTACCATCCGAAATTTATATGCTATCGAAACGTCAACAAGGCATAGGAATGCAAGTGATGTTAACGCGCTCATGCCCCTGGAGGGGTCAAGGCAATTAACAACAACAGACATCGTTCCTACAACTGATTTAAAAAAACAAAACAAAAATTTAATCCGCAACCTTTTTTTTTAATGAGTTGTAAGCCCGAAAGTTTTTTTTTTTTAATTTTTGAAAATTTCTTTTAGTGACCAAACTTCAATAGACACAACTGTTGCCTCTTATAATATCTTTTACAGTATTCGCAAAATATCTTCATTTCAAATCTGTTTAATAAGTGCGTTGATGATCAGACTGGCTTAAATACCGGATTATAAAGAAGAAGAGGTCACAGGTTCAGAATATTTTATGTATCAGCTCCTGTCCTGCTTCACTGGCCGAGGCTGTTCCTTTGGGTCTTATATTGCTTCGCCTGAGCTGTAGCGCCAATCTGCATTCTGCACTGAAACAATGTGTGAGTCACTGAATGAGTGCGTTCAGAAGGTGGCAAAAGAGCAGAAACGGCTCGCGAGCAGCTCCGCAACTGCTCGCAAGTAGCTCCGGAGCTGCTCGGTTTGGAGTCTGCACCTGCTGAACGCTACTTTACCAGCTGACAAATCGACCAGCTGAAAGCTGACGATGACAATTTTAGACGTCAAGTGCCGAAAAGTGGAAAATACATGAATCCCACGCTGTCCATGATGAAATTCAAAAAAAAAAACGAGAAAACAAAACAGAGACGGCGAAAACATCAAGAAAACACAACCTAAACACAACAAATCCAATTTGACAACTGTCAAAAGTCGAAACTCGCAACATGAGCGTGAGGTTGAAAAGAAGAAGAAGAACCTGAGCACTGAGCACTGATCAGTGAGCAGAAATATTTCTTGCTCGGTGAAATTTGATCAAGCTCACCCGAGCAGAAGTTGCTCGGTCACTTCTGAACCCGCTCGTTCTGAACATGTTCGCTGAGCGGAAGCTGCTCAGTTCCTTCTGAACGCACACAATGAGAATATATGTATGTAAGTTAGAGGGGCTTAAGATCGTCGCCTCATTCATAAGAAAGGCGCAAGACGCAAAATATCTTCCAGACTAAAATACTCAACGCGAATTCGTACAATGTACCTAAGCTGAGCACAGTATGTACCACCGATTAAGACTTTTCATTTAATCCATAAGTACATCAGACATACAATACCTATGTATATGTACATAAGCATTAATATCTCGTAACTCTGTATGTCCAGCCAGCACATCTGCTGGATTTTAAGTAAAGACCACATCTTAATGGCTATTATTAGAGTTAGAGGTAAAATGTAGGCCTAGGCAGGGATAAAGATCTTAATAAGTATGGATATAGCCCTCCGAATGTGCACGTTCAAATCAAATGTAGAACTTTTATCGTGCCGCGTTCTTTCCCAGGGATTGAAATTGAGTCGTGCAAAATTCAGGGGAAAAATCTATACTTGTGAGAACAAAAAAAATATATATGTATATTGCTGAATGAATCACTGGGGCCTGCCTCTGTATATAAAAAATAGAACTAAAAGACTTGTTGGTTATTCAAGACGATCAATCAAGACACCAGCAGACTTATTGGGTCATTCAACTCAGTAGACTTTGCAAATGAGAGAAATTTAATAAAAGTTTGCCAAACTGTTTGACCGTTTGACGGGCGTTTGGCCATTTCTACGGGCGGTTTGCAACCGCTTATGGCAAGATACTCATTTGGAGCTCGCGCACACGACAAACTTTTTAGTTCGCAGAAAAACTAAATAGTTTAGTGAGAAAAATAGAATACGCGGCTGTTTATGAGACCGCGCACACAGTATAATAAAATAAACCACCGTGTATATCATAGAACGGTGGAAATGAGCAGATTTTTTTCTATAGAGTTTGATGTGGTTCGATGCATGCTCGCGACCAAATCACCAAAATGCTTGTCGTGTATGTCGACCTTTACACATACATATAAAAGTTCCATTAAACTCTTGTTGCAATTTAGTAAACATTAAAGGTCAAATTACAGTGACAACTTCACGATTTTACGCTTAAGGCTGCGCGCAAGTTGGCACACGTTCGTGTGTCGCGTTCACGTGTTTTATGTCAAACGGTGTGAGTCTATGGTTTTCAACCAAAGACACGAATCTGTCAATTTGGCAAATGCTCGGCTGTTGTCGTATCACCAAATTGGATTCATTATTGTGCGTTAACGCCAATAATTTAGTATGAAATATGCGCTTATGCACATCCTACTACTCTCCAGTCGTTTGTTTCGCCACTCAATTCTTGCCTAATTATCCGTTTTAAAGCACAATAATGAACTCAGTTTGGTGATACGACAACAGCCGAGCATTTGCCAATTTGACAAAGCTGCGCGCATGTTGGCTCACGTTCGTGTGTCGCGTTCACGTGTTTTATGTCAAACGGTTTGAGTCTATGGTTTGCAACCAAAGATGCGAATCTGTCAAATTGACAAATGCTCGGCTGTTGTCGTATCAACAAATTGAGTTCACTATTGTGCTTTAAAATGGATAATTAGGTAAGAATTGAGTGGCAAAATAAACGACTGGGGAGTAGTAGGATGTGCATAAATACACATTTCATACTAAATTATTGGCGTTAATACACAATAATGAATCCAATTTGGTGATACGACAACAGCCGAGCATCTATCAAATTGACAGATTCGCATCGTTGGTTGCAAACCATAGACTCAAACCGTTTGACATAAAACACGTGAACGCGACACGCGAACGTGTGCCAACTTGCACGCAGCCTAAGGCCGGCCGCATCTTGAGCGTAGGCAGGGCGGCGCAGCGCAGCGCGCACACGGCATTGTTTTTGTAAATTAATATATTGACAATTGTTACAACAACAATGCCATGTGCGCGCTGCGCTGCCTACGGCCAAGACGCGGCCGGCCTAAATCTTGTATCAGGGAATGCCACTTGCAAAATATGTTGAAAGCATTTTGTGGAGTACTAGCATAAACTATCTCTGTCACATGCTGTACTTTATGTATTGTCAAAATCTCCGAACGTCCATAGAACAACTGGAAACGGAATCTGTCATCGGTTGAACCACGGCAAAGTTTCGTGTTTCATAAAACTTTGCCGCGGCGTAAAAGTGCGCGCGACTATTAAGCCCCATTTTCCACACTGCGGAATTTCGCTGCGTCTTGCGGAATAGACTAGTTTCAGCCTTGTTTTCCAGGCTGCAGGATACCGCTGCGTCTTGCGGGATAGACTGCCTCGAAAGTATTCTGTTCCGCAACACGCAGCGGTATCTTGCAGCTTCCAAAGATAAGAAAACAAGGGTTTTGAAACAGTCTGTTCCGCAGCACGCAGCGGAGTTCCGCAGCTTGGAAAATGAGGCCTTAGCTCTATCCAATACGCACGTGCTTAAACTCGTGAAGTTATGACTGTAATTTAGCCTTCAATACTAAATAATACTAAACATAACCTACATATGTATGAGCATAGTAATCTTTTTTTTTCCTAAAAACATATCTTCGAAGTTCATTAAATTTCTATAAAAAACAAAGTCAATTATGTCTTTCTGTAATGTGACTGCATATAAACACGTACTTTTATATCGTCCCCAGAGAAATTTAGCTTCCTTTAAAATGTGCTATTGTTGTGCAGCACCGCAGCTTGCTCCCCTTTGTCAAAAAGTCTTAATTTGTCCAAAAATAAACATTTCAAACATTGTCACATAATACACGATATCTTAATGTGTGCAATACATTTATTTCCTCACTATAATATTGTATTTTGTCACCGCGTCTGCATACAATCGGATTAAAAATAGGCTTTAGACCGCTTTTTGAAGTATTCTCCCTATTATTAGATAGGATGAATAACTAGTAAAATAAAAGCTACAGGGTGACTATATGCGAGCAAAACTTCTTCAAAAATGCCAGAAGGAAGTGCAAAACAAGCTTAAAATTATGTATTAGGTATAGGGGGTTGTTTTGGTTAAAGCAAAGAAGAACGCTGGTTTTCCCCTTTCGATTGCTTGAAGATGTTTGTTTGAGCCTTTTTTCCAATTTTTATACCCTAGACATATTGTTTTTGTTTATACCCTAGACTTAGGCTGCGCGCATGTTGGCTCACGTTCGCGTGTCGCGTTCACGTGTTTGCTGTCAAACGGTCTGGGTCTATGGTTTCCAACCAAAGATGCGAATCTGTCAATACGTCAAATGCTCGGCTATTGTCGTATCAACAATTTGAGTTCATTATTGTGCTTTAAAATGAATAATTAGGTAAGAATTGAGTGGCAAAACAAACGACTGGGGACTAGTAGGATGTGCATAAACACACATTTCATACTAAACTATTGGCGTTAATACACAATAATGAATCCAATTTGGTGATACGACAACAGCCGAGCATCTATCAAATTGACAGATTCGCATCTTTGGTTGCAAACCATAGACACAAACCGTTTGACATAAAACACGTGAACGCGACACGCGAACGTGTGCCAACTTGCGCGCAGCCTTATAGTACAGGGTATATTGTTTTTGTCACGACGAAAATATGTAACACCATAAAGGAGGCTCCGGAGGTATAGCAATGTATATATATTGTTGCGTGTACGAAGTACGTATCTCTTACGACAGACACTGTACTAAGCTCTACCATAGTTTCGATCCATCCATGACAAGTACCAGCTGATTCTAGAGACATCTGGAATCGAGAACCTTCTCGAAACAATTCCAACTATAAAAGGCAGATGTCACCGGGAGAGACAAGTAGTAGTAAAACTCGACACTCAGTGGAAGTCGGATCGCTATAAAGTACCCGCTCGGAGCCGGAAAATTGTACAGAAGTTATTGTTATCTGCCGTTAACAGATAGTTCGAGCTAGGTTTGACGTTGGTTGTTAGTACGCGTGTGTAGTTCGTTTTGTAAATAAAGTGTGTGTTTTTCAATCGAAGTGATTTCATAATTCAGCACAAGAATATCTAACGAACTTGGTTTCGCGATCAGAGGAAACATTACAATATTTTACAACGAGAATGCTATTTGCGCGCTGTGCGGCTGCCCTGCCTACGACGCAATGTGCAGCCGGCCTTACGACAGGAAGCGTAACATACATACGAAGGTTGCCTTTTATATTTCGGGATTGGACAACCTTAGTGTTGCAATCTGGCAACTGACAGCTCTATCGTAAAGTTTGACATTTTTGAGGTTATACGTACTCAGAACGTTTTGACATACGAGCGCTATTTGTGTTTTTTACGGTAACTTAAAAGATTAATCTCGGCCAAATAATGGAATTCAATCGTGAACATTTTCGTGCGATTTTTTTTACAACTTTCGACGTGGATTAACTCTGTAACAGTGCATGGATGAACTGAATTCAATTTTTGGCGATGAAGCTCCATCAAGGACCAGTGTTTATCGATGGTATGGTGAATTCAATCGAGGTCGTAATTCACTCCAAGACGAATTTCGTGAAGGTCGTCCAAAATCAGTTGTTGTTCCGGAAACCATTGATGCTGTGCGCGAACTGATATTGCAAGATCGTCATGTGACCTATCGTGAGATTGAGACAACCTTAGGCATTAGTGGGACCAGCATACATTCAATATTGCATGAACATTTGACTGTAAAAAAAATTTGTTCGCGTTGGATCCCACACATTTTGTCAATCGCTCAAAAAAAGGCTCGTGTCGATTGGTCGAAAGAAATGCTCAAAAAATACGATCGCGGTGCTTCGAAACACGTCTATGACATCGTGACAGGTTATGAATCGTGGATTTACGCGTATGAGGCCGAAAGTAAACAGCAGTCGACTGTATGGGTGTTTCCAGATGAGCCAAACCCAACAAAAGTTGTTCGCGCACGAAGCACTTCCAAGCAAATGGTCGCCTGTTTTTTCGGAAAAACTGGACATGTCGCAACCGTACCACTAGAACAACGCAGAACAGTCAATTCTGAGTGGTACACAACCATTTGTTTGCCAGTTGTCTTCCAAGAAATCAGGAAAACCAACCGCCGAAGACGGATCACTCTTCACCACGACAATGCGAGCTCTCACACATCAGTTCAAACAACTGCATTTTTGAGCACTCAAAACATAGATTGATGGGTTATCCGCCGTATAGTCCTGACTTGGCACCGAATGACTTCTTTTTATTCCCGTACGTAAAAAACAAACTGAGAGGTCAACGTTTTTCAACACCTGAAGAAGCGGTTGCTGTGTTCAGAATGCATGTTTTGGAGACACCTCAATCAGAGTGGCAAAAGTGCTTTGACAATTGGTCCAAACGCATGCAAAAGTGTATAGATCTTCATGGGGAATATTTTGAAAAACAATAAAGCGATTTTCAATGATTAATATTTGTTTTTGTTCTCTAATCCCGAAATATAAAAGGCAACCCTCGTACAAACACACTTTCCTTCTTGCATTGAAGGGTTTTGGCAGCTCTTGGCCGTTCTAAAACGGGTCGCTCCGGTGCGTAGAACTGGCTGCCGCAGGAAGGGCCCTAGAAAGGGATGTCCAGAGGTACAAAAGAGTACCCTTTGATAGTGGCGCACACAGGTTGGCCATCGCAGCGATACATCGGGTCATCGGGAAGAGGTTCATCAGTCAATCGCATGTTCTTCGTACCGGAACGACCCGTTTTTCAACAGCCAAGGCCCCTCGATGCAAGAAGAACTGCAGTATTCGAAGCATCGCTACCACAATAACACCAACGAATCCGCAGACATGTAACCAACAAACACATCGAATTCCGACCATTGCTACAACAACAGGAAGCTTGAATCCTTCTACAGTATTTTCATATCATCCATGAAAATTGTATTTAAATTTGCTTTCGTCAAATTTGTAACCCACTGTCCGTAAACGTATCTACTAAACTACGCCATGCCACATGTACGGTAATCGCAGCTAAAATGTCTCTTCTGACACGCCAGAATGTAAATATTTGCTGGCGGCCGTGCGGGCAATTTCTTTCCGGATTGTTTCACCCTGCAGCATGACAGTAAATTGCAAGTGAAATAAAAACTGGCTGTCGCGACGACATTAAAAATGCATTAGGAGCTTCATTAGCAATCCTCGCGCAAAAACCAGGCGAAGAAGACAACGCCAACTCCCGTTGAGTCTACCTGCCCAGGTGAGACGGTGAATCGAGTGACTGTGTGGCTCAGGTGGTCTCCGATTGTTCGCGGAGGTAAACAAAACAAGTGGTAGTGGCTGGAGGAGAGTTTATTGCGTGAGAGCACCCGAAGCGCGCGTTCTTCGGCTGATTTAGATACTGTTGTGGTAAGTGAGCGCTTACCAGCCAGCCTCTTCTGCAAAAGAAAAGAAAAAACGATCGACCGCTGGAGTTGTTTACAGTTGCTGCCCGCTTACCGAAGTCAGGTAATTTATTCCATTCCACACTTCACATAAATTCCAATCGACGGTTTCATCGTTAGACCTGACTGGGCCGATCAGTTAGACGCTAGCGTTTCTGTCGACGAGATTACGAGTACATTTCTCCTAACATTTGTCCACTTTCAGTGTCGGGCGTGTGTAGAGGGTTGGAACGGAACTATTAAGGACTAATCCCGCGACTAGTGAAATCGACAGACCCTCAAAATTTCTAAACTCGCTTGGTGTTAACTTGATACACGAGTGCGCGGGTGCGAGATAAGTGTCGCCGTGTATTGTGAAAAAGTGGGTCACGCATCGGAGCGAAGCACATCGATAGAAAACCAAACCGGAAACTAATGACCCAGAACGAGTACGACTTTTGCCACAATTATGCCCGATAAAATGGAAGAGAGTCTGTCGCGACTGCTGGGCGGCCTCCATTTGGACGACATCACCGCCGAGCTATGCGATTTCACGATCGAGGAACAGAATGCTGCAAGTGAGGCTCAAGGTGTTCAGCCGACAACCGCTTCCGATTTTGTACCAGTGCTCGGCAAGAACATCACCTACATCGTAGCCTGTGTGCTTATTAACGATTCAAATCAAGTGCTGATGATGCAAGAGGCGAAAAAATCGTGTGCCGGAAAGTGGTATTTGCCCGCCGGACGTATGGAAGCGGGCGAGTCCATTTGCGATGCAGCGGCGCGTGAAGTGTACGAGGAGACGGGACTGAATGTCGAGATAACAACCCTAATTGGTGTGGAGACGGCAGGCGGCGCTTGGTTCCGCTTTGTCGTCACGGGCAACGTAACAGGCGGCGAACTCAAGACATTGTCCGACGCCGATCAGGAATCGCTCCAGGCCAAATGGATCTCGGATTTGTCGGAGATCAGCTTGCGCGCCAACGACATTTGCAGTCTAATTGAGCTGGGTCGTTCCTACAAGAATCGCGGCCCAAATCCCTGGCACGATCTCATCCTGCCCACGAGATTCTCGCATCACAAGAACTTCCTACGTGTTGTGGTGGCGATTCGTAAACGCTCCACCAACAACCTTCACGTTTTGTTGAGTGAGCGCAACTCGTATCACTTCCCGACCGTTGAAATTCATCCGAGTCGAAGCCTACACTCGACCCTACGTAAATTCATGATTGAGCTTTTCGGTTCCGATTTGCCACAACATCGACCCCATGGCATTCTTTCGGTGGAACATTCGCCATCGCCACCTCCGCATACCACCGACGGCATTTGCATGACATTGTTGGTTGCATTCCGACCCGCACTCGAGGAAGTGTCGCTCATTGGCAAGTGTGTTTGGCATGAACTATCCAAAGATATCGGTGAACAGTTGGGACGCATTCTGGCAAGCAAAAATATGACAATTCCGTTGCATGTTATTCGATAGATGAACATTACGGAGGCGACGGCGAGACAATGAGCGCTTCTTCGCTTAGTGGAGAATCTCTGCTTCGGAATTTTTAATAATTCAACTGAAATGCTCGATTTGTTGTTGGGCAATTTGAATATTGAAGACTATGTATCACGTTAATTGTAATTCTGTAAATATTTCGTAGTTTTAAGATACTGTTGGTTTGCTTTCATAAGCTGGACGCGGTGAGGATGAATATTGAACGTTCAAACTTTGAATAGAGTCTGGAATCTGGGACCTTGAAGCGAATATTTATATTTTAAAAAGCTAGTGAGTCCTATTCAAATGATTTGGAACTTATAAACTTCGTGATATCTAAGGAGTACTTTCTAATTTCCATGACATGTCTCTCTGAAAGCACTCGACTGATTTGACGATGAAATTTTGATTTTATAAATTATTAAATTGGGCGGGACCCAACCCGTATAATTTGCCAAAAGTACTTCCAACCGAGTAAAATTCACTTAAGAGCCCGTGCCCACGGCAAACTTTTTAGTTCGCAGAAAAACTAAGTAGTTTAGTCAGAAATTAGAATACACGGCGGTTTATGAGACCGCACACACAGCAGACTAAACAATTTAGCTATAGCTATGTGCGCGGTCTCATAAACCACCGTGTGTTCTATTTTTCTGACTAAATCATTTAGTTTTTCTGCGAACTAAAAAGTTGGCCGTGTGCGCGGGCTCTACAACTTATTCTGAAGGTTCAAATTGATCCTCATACGATTGCATCGAATATTACTGTGTTTATAGATAAACATGCTATTGCATTTACAATTTATATAAATCAATATAATTTTATTGAAACAATAAACACTGGGGAAAATGTTATCAGCAAACTTAATTCTTTTTACTTTAAAGGTTTCTCCGTTTTCAGCGCACGGACTCTCGGCCTGACAATGCGATTTTCAGTTAATGATTTTATTTTTCTACATAATCTCCCTTGACTTCAACACACTTGGTCCGACATTTCTGCAACATCAGTACTCCTTCCCGGAAGTGAGAGTCTGGAAGGCTGTGAAAATATTCATGTTCAATTTTCGTAACCGGCAACGGCAAATGTGCGAGCAGATAAATGAATATTTTGAAGAGCTGAACAACTTCTTCATCAGCAAGAATCTGTAATGGACGGTCTGGTGGGCATCCGGAGATGCCCCTGTGGGGACGGAGCCTTAGGTAGCATAATGACCGTGACGGTCGGGTCGTGTCATCTGGCGAAGCAAAAAGGCCCCTCAACGAGCTAAGCAGCGGCCTATGGTTGCTGTAGCTCAGTTCGGGAGATGTGGGCGGGGTTTTCGCCGCTCGTTGCCCCTGTCCTTTACGTATTAACAAAAATCCATAGGCCTGGGGGAGACAACACAAACAGGGGAGGTAAAAATGGGGAATGAAAAAAAAATAGTCGTTAAGGATGGAATGGTTGGCGGACGGATCAGACGCCCACGCAGTCGAATCTGGGTCCGGGTGTAATGGGACCCTCGGCCTCTGGTTTCGTACCACCAACAGATCACTATTCATCAGGTGCTGCTTCGATCTGCTGGTGGGAGCAGCACTAATTTTTACCACCTGAACCAAGGAAGTGAGGCTACAACTGGATATTGCGGTAGATCGTCGAACTATTCCCACAATTAGCCACCCAAAAATTCTCGGTGTCTCCCTTGACAGCATGGTCACCTTCTCGGCTCATGTGTCAACCATTTGTGATAGGATGAGAAGCAGGAACAAAGTCCTCAAAGCTTTAGCTGGCAGTTCATGGGGGAAAAATAAGGAGACCCTAATCGCGACATACAAATCTATCGGGAGATCTGTGGCCAATTGTGCGGCTCCCATATGGTGAGAAAATTTATGCGACACTCAGTGGAAAAGCATACAGACCTGTCAGGACACTGCTCTCATGACTGTCATAGGCTGCCTCCTGATGTCGTCACAGGACCATCTGCATCAAGAGATCAAAATGATGCCTTAAAACGTGGGCGGGGTTTTTGCCGCTCGTTGCCCCTGTCCTTTACGTATTAACAAAAATTCATAGGCCTGGGGGAAACAACACAAACAGGGGAAGTACAAATGGGGAATGATAAAAAATGAGGCGATAAGAATAGAATGGTTGGCGGACGGCGCAGATTTTCCTTGCGTTCGCACTAGGATCCAGGCGTAATGGGACCCTCGGCCTCTAGTTTCGTACCACCGACAGATCCTTAAAGTCGCCACCCATGGACGAGCACAACCACGACCAAACTTCCATCGACCCATCAAATATCATAGAACGGTGGAAACGAGGAGATTTTTTTCTCTAGAGTTTGACGTGGTTCGATGCATGCTTGCGACCAAAATGCTTGCCGTGGGTGGCGACCTTAACTCATCAGGTGATGCCATAGATCTGCCGGTGGAAGCACTACCAGACCAGAATATGGTTGATTACAAAATCCACAACCCTCTTCTCACCAAGCAGTATTTAGTGGGCTGTTATCGGAATGATTATCCTACCTCACACCTGACGAATAAAACCCCACCGCCGCGTCACGTTGGACGCAGCATAAGGGACCGCGAAAGGGAAGTCCAAAGGTTTAAAAGAGTTCCTTTCGATAACGTCAGCTATAAGTCGGCCATCACTGCGCTGCACAGTGAAGAAGTGCTTTCTTCGATCGCGAAACTAAAACCGAACAAAGTATTGAATGCGCAACCAGAGGCGCCGACTGTTGAAAAATATTGGGGGGGCACAACAACTTTTCATAATTTTTTTATTGACTGTCGGATTGCCTTGTTGTGTGAACTTTTTGTGATGGTATCCTCACAATAAACTGATCCATTCTTGAAATAACAATTAACGTATCTCTTGCACTTAAAACGTGGACTGATGATGGGTCCACGAAAAGAACGGTCCAATAACCATAGCTAAAAAAGTCGATGTTTTAAGGCAGGCAAATATTCGATGTCGATACGAATGTATAGTCTCATAGAGTCAATCAAAATGCTCTCACAATTGAAGGGAGCCAATTTGGAACCGACCATGCAAATCATCAGCGTCGTATGGAAATAAAATTTCTTGTTATACCCTTCACGGATGTGATAGGGTATATTAACTTTGTCATGAAGTTTGCAACGCACAGAAGGAAGCATCTCCGACCATATAAACTATATATATATTCTTGGTCAGTATGATGAGAAGAGTCGATTAAGCTTTGTCCGTCTGTCCGTCTGTCTGTCTGTTTCTATGCAAACTAGTCCCTCAGTTTTAAAGCCATCGAGCTGAAATTTTGTACAAAGCCTTCTTTTTATTGCACGCTGTATATATGTCGGAACCAACGGAATCGGACCACTACGTCATATAGCTGCCATGGGAACGACCGGTCCAAAAATTCGTCTTTGTGAGAAAAACTTTTTTATTTCTAAAGATATCATCTTCAAATTTTACATTAATCAACAATATCTTTAGTAAAATCACATTCCCGAATTCGGTTGAAATTGGACCACTACCTCATATAGCTGCCATAGGAACGACCGGTTCAAAAATTTGTCTTTGTGGGAAAAACTTTTTTATTTCTAAAGATATTGTTTTCAAATTTCACATTAATCAATGTTGTCTTTAGTGAAATCTCATCCCCGAATTTGGTTGAAATCCGACTACTCTATCACATAGCTGTCATAGGAACGACCGTTCCAAAAGCAACTTTTTATCAGAAAACTTGTTTATTTCTGAAGATATCTTTGTGAAATTGCATATTATTCAATCATATTGACTGCTAAGCTACATTCCTAAATTTGGTTTAAATCGGCCCAATATTTCATATACCTCTTATAGGAACAGTGAAATCGGAACAAGTTTACTACTAATTTCAAAGTGGTAAATGTACCACAAAACACAACGAAGGTATGATATCCTTCACGCTTCGCTAGCCGAAGGCTAGCTTGTTTGTTTTTAATAATGAAGCATTAAGATCCAGGTCATTTCATCAAGCATTTGCTGACCAACTAACTATAAAGCTTTTTTGTTTATTAACCGAAAATAATTTTTTAAATTTTAATTAAACTCAAATTCAAATAATTTACCGTCCACGTCTTAAAATAATTTAGCACAAAAGATCGATTAAGTTTTGACAGCATCTTGAGGAATCATAACCAAATTTAGCGTCGAGTTTTAATACCTCAAGTGACCATTATGATTCGGGCTAATTTCACACGGCTTCCCATGACCCGGGCCCGGGAGAACGACGGCTGTCAAGTCTTGTTAAAGCACAAGATTCAATGGTACGATCCTCATAGGCTATATATGAGTATGTATATGTATGTCCGTAGAAGCTCCTTCCTTCCTTCCCTATGTGTCATAGCTAAATAAGTGTTTGATTGTTTGAACGAAGAAGTCGGGTTAAGATCGCTTTTCTTGCGAAATGATTTTTATGTCTGAAATATTGGGGGGGCGTTGCCCCCCCAATATTTGGATTGAGGGGGCAGAAAGTGCCTTGCCCCCCCATAGTCGGCGCCTATGTGCGCAACCACCCGCCATATACCCAGACGAAGCTCGGCTCCCAAGAGCAACCAGAACCACATTAGCTCAACTCCGCTCTGGATGGTGCTCGCGTCTGAATTCATACCTAGCCCGCATCGACAGTGACGTCCAAAACTCCCGCCCAGCATGTGGCCTCGCTCCACACGACGTTGAGCACATCTTTAATTGTCCAGCAGTCCCCACGCGTTTAACTCCTATTGCGTTATGGGAGAACCCCGTCGAGGCAGCTACTTTTCTTCACCTGCACACAGTGGATACTAACATGGATAGTCAGAATTTTTGACACGCATCTTTATCTGAGCTCGAGGCGCCGCTACAACAACAAAGAGCTGAGTCCGCGTAAATTTTTGTTAACTTCGGATGAATCCCCAAGGAAATTCAATTAATCCATCCAAAACAAAGAATTTTATGACCGCATGATATTCAAGTTTTTCCGTTTTAACGAAAAGCACGTAAGACGTCTACTGCAAAAATTCGTGTAAACAAACTACCTGAGAGACCAAGTTGAAACTAGTACGAACTAATGACACGTGCACCCAGGCAAGAAACATAATTTTTTGCTGATTGTAACGGTATTTCTGTGTCAGGCCGAGAACTTTTCACTTTACCCCCGTATGTGACATACAGTGGAAGCACATTCAAACTTGCCAGTATGGCGCTCTCCGCGATGTAACTGGATGTCTCCCCAAACCCGCCTACACCAGGAAGCAAATACATTGCCTCTATCACAGACCACAACAAGCCCCTTGCGAAGTAATATTTAATAGGCTGCTACCGGAGGGAACACCCTAACTTCCATGTTATGGACAAGACTTCCATCTTATGGACAAGACGTGTTTGGCGTGAGGTGCATTCATCAATTATGGGATTAAAACCAAATCCAGTACTTTTGGCGCAACCACCAGTCAGATATTCAGAATTTTTGACACACATTTTTATCAGAGCTCGAAATGCCGCTACAACAACAACGATACGTTCACGGATCGTACGAGTATACTACACAGTTTTACGTGACGAGTAATCCGTTCACGAAATCCATAATTCGACCCCTGCTCTCGATCGTTTTTTTTGTCGCTTATCCTGCTCTACTCTGCTCTGCACAAAAAAAACTGACCTATTAACAGGCAATGTGCTTTTAGTGCCTCCTAAACTCTAAAACAACCCGAAAACTTCAACACCTGCGCCGCCTGCATTTCAAAACGTGGAAATACACTGCACTAACCTTCTGTCCAGAGCAGCTCAGACCAAATTGTTAGTGTAATTGTGTGATGTTAACCTGCTCTACTCTGCATGGCTGTTAAAAAAACGCACCGATATATTAGTGCATCAGCTCGAATCAGCTATTGGCTCACAAATGGCAGAATAATGTCAAGGATACCAAGAAATTCAAAAGCAATCATCGCATAAAACTTGTTGTCTTCACAGTTTAGTTGACAAGCTTCGTGTTAATAGCATAATCGTTCTAAAAAAAAAACGAATTTCTGTCAAATAACTGACCATTGTTCAATACAATGGGCAGTTATTTTTTTAAGAAAAAGTTCGGTTTAATTAAAATATATATCCATTTCTTTTCTCCACCACAAATTTGTTCGGATTAGTTCTACTCGAATTGTATCTCATACTTTTGACGAGGAAAAAAAAGAGAAAGCAAACAAACACAAAAAACGTTACATTTTATTGGCATCTCACCGCTAACGAGAATCCAAAAATGAGCGGTTGCAAAATAATGTACGAGTACAGTGTATGCCACAGAAAGAAATCTACCGATAAAAGATACACAAAAGCTGAAACGGTTAAATTTGAATAGTGCCATAAAGAAGTTTATTTTTCCCACGCTCATCATAACAAAATTAGACAATAGACGGAGTCAGCCGACCTGGGTAAGTGCAGTTTTCACACTCAATTTGATGTCTGGGCGTGTGTGCACATCTTGGGCAATCTGTTTAGAAAACTGCTTCCAGAGTCTAGATCTAGAATGACGAATCTTTAATCATTTTTATCAGCATACTTAGATATTCCATTCATTGTACGCTTTTCAGGCGAAACAGGTTTTGGTGGTGTTTATTTGATTTTTATGATTTTCGCTTTTAGCTGTTCGTGAATGGAATAAAATTCTCGTCGACTGTCGATTTCATAATAAAATAGTTGAGCTAAATTTAGGCTATTACATGATCGATGTGGTATTAATTAAGAATATGCCAAAAAGCCGGTTCGGTTTTGACTTCGAAGCAGATCTGGTAGAAGGAGAATTGAGCGAATGGTTGAACTGCATTACTGATGGAAAATTAATGCTAAATTGATTCTAAGCTGTGTTTCTTTCCAGTCCGTAAACCATTCACCAAAATTCAATAAATTCATAACAATCGTTGCATATTAACAATGAGGGGTTTGCTGCAAGAAGAAGGTTGTTCCATTTTTGTAAAATTTGTGACAAATCACAAAAAATGTTTAAAAAATCGCTGCACAATATATCTTTGAGTGAAAATATGATCATAATATGCGGGACAAGTGAGCAGATTTATAAAATTTAGAATTTTTACATTTTTGCTCCATTTTAACTTTCGAGACGTTTTTGAAAATCTGCCAAAAAATTTAACAGAAATGGAGCAACCTTCATTTTAGAGCAAACCCCTGTTGTCGCACCCGAAAATGGATCACCTGGTATCCTACCTTTTTCATGGCATTGCAGACCCGTGCCCTGACTGCTATTTCGATTGACGGAGACCAGAATACACAAGGTGTCCCACTTAAAAAAATACATTCCGCGACAAATGCTTCGGTTCACCGATATTTCGTCCCAAGAAATGGTCAAATAGAGCCTATCGCTGTATTCCTTATAATTTTTTTTCGGAAGTATAAAGGCTCAAACAGACAGAACGCGTTATAACGCGACGTTCATGGAACGCCCCTCAACGCGGCGTTCGGCGATATTGGCTACGTCACACACGCAGCGTTATTTGGGCGGGCGATCCAGTACTGTGGTTGAGTTTGTACTAGGGATAGCGGTTATTGGAAAATCTACCGGTTGTCCGGTTGTTCCGGTTATTTTTGCCATCGGTTTAACCGCTTCGGTTTAACCGACCCAATCTACCGGTTATGGGAAAAACCGGTTATCCGGTTATTTAATAATAATAAGTTAATAATTGTTGACAAGCTTGCGTTATTTTGTAGATCCTTTGGCATACATGTGTTTGGGGAGCAACTTATGCCTTCAGTGTAATAGCCGCCATACATTATGCGATCCGTCGCCTGATAAATCGGCCGATGGATCGCAACAAAATATCAGCTGATCAAAATGATATGGAACAGTCAAAAAAATCGTCAACAATAGGCGCATACACAGGCCGATCCATCGGCCTATATTGATATCGGGAGACGGATCGGCGGATCGATCGGTGTGTGTATGGCACGTTTTAGACTTACAAAACAAGTAAGAGTTGCACTGAAGAAAAGTTGCTTTCCAAACACATGTAGGCTAAAAGGGTTTACAAAATAGCTCAAACTCAAAATCTTCCCTTTTCACAAATCAAGCTTTGGGCCAATAGTTGGTATCCAGTCTTTCCATAAATACTCTTTCGCTAATATGTTGATCCGGTCGGGTCCTTTTATTAGATACCACCCACATCATTTAAAGTTGATACCAGTCGTTCAGAGGCCACGGAACTCCCGATCAAAGCTGAATATTTTTGTGCAATAAATGACAAACCCGGCATGCAGGCATTGCTCTTCTCCCAAAAATTGAAAGGATCACTTCCCCTATGAACGGCTGCTGAAGATAGAGTTTCAATTCATTTGGAAATGATTCCACTGGAGCACCCGTGGCTACTTCCTAGTCATGTGATGACCAAAAAGAATTTTAGTTGTTTATGACCTCAGCCCTTTGAGGTAAGGGTGAAAGCTTGCCAATGTCAGCCAAGTGGTGCTTAACTTCTTGGCTAAGATGATGGCTTGGCCGGCTTTAATGGGGCTCAAGCATATTTTTGTTGGTGCATGCGCAATGGCTATTTAAAAAAAAAACGGTCCCATTAAATTTGAATCAGAAGGACAAACGGCTGAATTTTTCTTCTTCTCTGGCGTCGAACGATTTGAAAAAACAAGTTAGCATTTTCGCATGTCGGTTATTTTTCCCCGGCTATTGGATTTAGAAAGTAGTACCGGTAGAAAACCGGACAAAAATAGTACCGGAGATAACCGGTTATTCGAAATGGAAAATACCGGTTGTCGGAATAACCGGTAGGTATTTCCCATCCCTAGTTTGTACAGCAATCATGAGTAGTTTTGATGAGGAGAACGCCGGTAACGCGCGTTACTTTTGTAATTTTGTACAACCCGAAAAGTTAACGTCGCGTTCCGAAAGGTAACGCTGAGTGATAACGCCACATGTGTGGTAGGGATGATGCAATGCAGTGCAATACAACCGTGCCGCCGTACCCATAACGCGACGGTACAGGAACGCCGAACGTCGCGTTATAACGCGTTCTGTGTGTCTGAACCTTAAAACATCAGAGATAATACAGTTAGTTTGAATACACTGAGAACATTTTGTGGAAACTGTAGCACTTGATTTGGTTCAAACAGTCACCATGTTAGCACGACAATCGCTTAGGTTCAGGCAGGGACTCTTTTACAATTTTGTGAGATATGTTCGCTGTATAATATTCCAGGCAGGCATAATAGAGAACAAATGATTAATAAAAACAATTATTTTTATTTAATAGTGTGTATTTCCGCCATTTTTATTCATAATTTCAACATTCTGCGTGTCAGGGAATCATAAGATAAGATAAAATAGTCGAGCTACTGTCCCAGCAGGAAGGCCCTGCGACCATAAAAGATCTATTGTGTCGTAACCCATTAATTCAAAAAACCGTCCACGTTTCTGATAAAGGGCAGTAAGTCTTTAGCAGGAATCAACCTGAAGTCGGCAGTGCTGATAGTAGCTTGCCCGAGGAGTGGCATCCTAAAACGCGCGATTTCGGGACATTCCCACAAGATGTGTTTGGTCGTTTCCACGTCCTCCTAACAAAGACGGCATTCAGTCTCGCTGAACAGACCCATCTTGTTCAGGTGATATCTGACCTGGCGATAGCCAGATAAGTACCCCACTAGGAGTTTTAGATGGGTTCTACTCATTTGAGTAGTATGAAGGGCATTATCAGCTCCTTTGATTGACGTAGCCCTGGAAGGTTATTCCAGGACTCGTGACGCAATAGTGCAAACCAATCTGTGATCTGCAGTTTGGCCGAGACCAGCCCAAAGCCACAGTAAGGATCAGGGCCATGAAAACGACTGGATAATCCTTGTCTAGTAAGCTCATCCGCAGCCTCGTTTCCCTCAATGCCCTGGTGGTCTGGCACCCAAGACAAGAAGACTCGGTTTTTGGTTGCCAACAGTTGAAGGAGTTCGTTACACTCCTTCACCAGTTTTGAAGTGACCTTATATGAGGAGAGCGCTTTTATAGCTGCTGGTTGTCTGCAGAAGAAGCAATATGAGCGTAGCGAAGTCTATTTTCCAAGATTACCCTGGCGCAGACCTCAATGGAGTCGATCTCAGCTTGAAAAACGCTGGACGAGACTCCAATTGCGATCGAAATCCTGGTGTTGGGTCCGAACCTGCACCAACACCCTGTTCTGTTTTAGACCCATCGGTGAACCACTTAATACATCTAGGTTCTCGACAGGGTGTGCCATTTACCCATTCAGAGCGGTCAGGGATGAGGGCTGATAATTTTCTGCCTAAGCAAACCTCCGTGCTCATATAATCTGATCTTAAGCAGATCGGCACATCAGGAATTTGATTCAGAATGCTCATGTGACCGCTTTCTTCACTACGTACTGTAATGAACCATATTATGGTCTGGTAGTGCTGCTCCCACCGGCAGATCGAAGCAGCACCTGATGAGTAGAGTTCTGTTGGTATTACGAAACCAGAGGCCGAGGGTCCCATTACACCCGGCCCAGATTCGACCGCGTGGGCGTCTGATCCGTCCGCCAACCATACCATCCTTATCGACTATTTTTTTTATTCACCATTTTTACCTCCCTTGTTTGTATTGTCGTCCCCAGGCCTATGAATTTTTTGTTAATACGAGTACGTAAAGGACAGGGGCAATGAGCGGCGAAAACCCCGCCCACATCTCCCGAACTGAGCTACAGCAAGCATAGGCCGCTATTTTCAAATTAATAGTTTGATTTCCGACGCTTGTAGTTCTGTTCAATTTAATGAAAAACAGTAGCTCTCCTAACTACAATACATTTTATTCATGTATATACATGTATTTCGGAAGCAACTCACTTCCTTCCTCAGTACTTTGCTACTAGCAAAGTGAGTTGCTTCCGAAACTACTGTTTTTCATTAATTTAATAGGCCGCTACTTAGCTCGTTGAGGGGCCTTTTTCTTCGCCAGATGGCACGGCCCGACCTTCACGGTCCTTTTTGCTACCTAAGGCTCCGTCCCCACGGGCATCTTCGGATGCCCACCAAACCGTCCGTTACAGTACGTCGGAAGTTAAACGAAGTCTAAGAGTATTTAGAGCTGCTGAGTCTTGAGTAAGGAGTAAGTCCAATAATCGCCTCCAGGGCTGGCTGGGCTGGCGTAGGACAAGTGTGAATAGCTCCAGTGATGCCAAGGTAGGCAAGGCGTTGAAGCTTATTGCAATTAAGACAGAAGATTGCCGAGTTTTCGGCCACCACACAAGCGCTGCGTAGGCCACCATGGGACGCACCAGCATGGTATATAGCCACTCAATTATCTTTAGGGAGAGCCCCCATGGCCGTCCGAAGAGACTTCTGCAAGCCCACATTGTGCGTGTGGTTTGCTAAGTACATTATCTATGTGAGTATTCCAGGTGCTTAAGGGGTACACTGTATTATAATCCCAATGTACTCGTTCGTACGATCATTCACGTATTTGTGATTCGGCCCAGCGCTGAGTCGCTCTTATCAACATTTCTGATATCAAATGTGTGTACCCCGTCTGACTAGAAGGTAAATATACTAAAACTCCCCGGACTTAGGAATTAACGAAGCGTAGCAAAGGGAGGGGATGAAGAAGATACACATTTTCGATTTATCGCTTACATCTCTTGTCGGCTGTAGCTTGAAATTGTAGAAAACTAAGAACCGAACGATTAAAAACCAACCAAACCAAACAGTGGAACAGTGCTTCCGGATCAGATCACATCAAGGCTCTATCAGGAACGCGACTATTCAAAGATTTCTTTAAGACCAAGTTTGATGGATTCGATGATATCCTCCCGGCCGATCAACATGTAATTTATGGCACGCCTGAACAACCAGTCTCTAAATATTAATGCTCAAACAAAAGACCAACAAATTCGTTATAATTTACAATGTTCTTTATTTCTATGTCAAAAAGAAATACCAGTCTACATAAATATGTGTATAACAAACAGAAAGAAAACAATCTGTGCACATCTCCGAACACCTACGTATAATTTTCGTATTTTTTTTTTCCTGTAACTTTTATGGCCAACTTTATGATTTTTATAATTTCGATATTTAAATAGTATGCATATGTATATGTACTCGTCTTTATATGCAACGGCATAGTATAAGTTTACGTTTTATGTGCAAATTCGTTGTGTAATACATAATCTTGTAACTGACTGTGACATGAAGGATTTTTTTTTAAAGAATCTTCGAAATAGAAATGCAGTATTAAATGCCGCCTTCAATTTACTGTAGTTTCTTGTACGAATTTCAACAAAGTTCCCTTGGAATGAAACAAAATATTTATGTATGTATTTATAAATTATTTAACTGATAAGTGATAAGATAACAATATATTTAGGCATTTAAAATAAACGAACAGCATGAGGTAGGCATTTGGAATACCAAGTACAAAATAATCACTTTGTATATCATCCACAATACAAAAAAAAAATATATTTTGCTTCATATAATAGTTTTATGTAGTAAATTCTAATAAAGACATTACCAAGCGCGGTTTATATATTGAATGGCATAAATCAACTAGAACGATAACTACCCATCCTTTTTTTTCTGTCACAGTATAAAAGTGCAAAATATTTCTCCTAAACTATATTCACAACAACAATAATTTTGGCGTGCTCATAAGTGTTATACACATTTCATGATTAGCGTTTTTCAATGATAAATGAAGTACATATCTCTAAATGCACCCATACTTCGTTGACTTGTATTGTTCTCGCCGTGCTGCTTACGTCTTAGTGCCAGAATTTATTAAAGAGATCCATAAATGAATCGTAAATCATGAATGTAATAGCTACATCGAGACATACACGACTCAATCGGGGCACGGTTCCTTTGTAGAAGGCTAGCGGTCCTTCATGCTTCCAAATTTTCAGAGCACAATGCATTGTATTTTTATATTTGGACGCTTCAAGACCTTGCATACGTGTCTTGACAACATCGATTGGTGTATTACCAAATACAGATGCAGCGCCAGCGATTGCACCGAATGCGCCCACCACTAATTTAGGAACATGTTTATCTGGATCGTCGCCTTTGTAGAGTTCTCTCAGCGATTCCATAACGTAGAATCGAATGGCTTGATTTGAGCCCTGTTTAATGATGGTGGCCGTAACTCCTTTGTATACACCCGAGAAACCTGAAATAGGAGAGCATTAGTGGAGTGAATGAGCGTTTTGAATGAGTTCAAATGTGCTTACCTTCCTGTCTCACAATGGTTCGTACGCCATGGAAGAATCCTTTGAATTGAGGGTTGGCACTTCGTTGATCGTTGATGAATTTCACTTTAACCGTTTCCATGGGGGTTACAGCAAAAATAGCCTCACAAACACCGGCACCTAGACCAGCTAGAAGTTTGCCCGATGTACTGAGATTGCCGCGCGAATCGACCATTGTACCTTTGAGCATTTCGAATGCGCCAAATCTAAAGAAGAGATGAGAAATTATTAATAAAAGAAAGATTTTTTCCTTCTTATCTATCTTCATATGCTAGCGTGACCTACTGTTCCTGAGCGAATTTCGGTACACGACCATTCAGTGGAAATTTCGGTATGTGACCACTTTTCCGAGCTAATTTCGGTACACATTATTAAATCGAAACAGACACATTTCCCATGAAAAATCCCAAGAAAAATAATAGGTAGTTTAATGCGTGGTCTAATGACTGTTCCGATAAGTGGTCTAATGGCTGGTCTGATAGGTGGTTGTTGTTGTTGTAGCAACGCCCACTAGCGTTGAAGGGGCTTGGCAACCCTTGGCGATTGCTGATGTCGGGTCGGGTCGTTCCGGTACGTAGAACCGGCTACCGTGGGAGCGTGGTTTAATGGCTTGTTCGTCTAACGTGTAAAAAGCGCTTAAGCCTAATAGGTGGTATAATGCGTGGTCTAATGGCTGCTCCGATAAGTGGTCTAATGGCTTGTTGGTCTAACGTGCAAAAAGCCCAGGATTGAATAAGTTTAACGCAATAAAAGTCACAATTTTGTCATTCATGAGACATGAGTACCACGTCCCAGCAAGCGGCTCAAATTGTCGCCCTATTATCGGAAGGGCGTACTCAGACAACAGTCACTCGGAATGAGTCAGTCTACTGTGTCAAGAGTGTATAACAGGTTTCGAGAGGAAGGTAGCTACAATCAGAGACCCCGACCCGATCGCTCTAGGTGCACTTCCGATAGAGACGATCGTTTTATTGTGACAAGTATGCTACGAAATCGGCACCTCACGGGAGTTGACGTGCAGCAGAATCTAAGAGACGTTCGCGGAGTAGCTGTAAGTGAGTAGACGATTAAAGGAAGCGAATTTGACTCCAAGACGGCTCGCCACAGGCCCAAAATTGACCCCACATCACCGACAAGCGCGACTCACGTTTGCCAGGAATCACTTAAATTGGACCCTCGAGCAATGGCTGTCCGTATTGTTCACCGACGAGACCAGAGTGTGTCTACATGGCAGTGACAGAAGAGGTCGGGTATGCAGGCGTCCATGTGAGCGATTTGCGCAATGCTGTATCACAGAAACGGTAGCATACGGGGGCGGTTAGTGTATGGTGTAGGCCGATATCTCTGTGGATTCAAAAACGGAAATTGTATTCGTGCCCTCTGGAGGCCGAGGAGGACTGACAGCCGAACGGTGTATTACCGATATTCTACGTGGCCATGTTGTTCCCTACGCTAATGCATGACAATGCACGATGTCACACATCGCGTCAAGCACAGCAGTTCCTGAATGAGGCTAATATTGCGACAATTGACTGGCCTGCACGCAGTCCAGACTTAAATCCCATTGAGCACTTGTGGGACGAACTCAAAAGAAGTGTCCGAGACAGAGATCCCGCGCCTTCGACTATCGACGAATTGAAGGAGGCCTTAATAGAGGAATGGAGCGAGATTCCTCAAGATACCGTTAAAAAATTAATAACGTCAATTAAAAATCGATTACAAGCTGTGATTAGAGCAAGAGGTGGTAAAACCAGATATTAATAAATAAATAATTTTGTTACTTTTTCAAAAATTTTTGTTTTATTTAACAAAAACCTGACCACACTCCATTTTCTAATATCCCCATTTTTCCTACTTTTTGATTTCAAGCCCCACTCTTTTAAAATCTATCTTCAGATATTGTTAAAAATGGTATTAATGTAAAGCTAAGATTTCAAGTTTTCAAATGATATACGATTTGTAGGGATACATAAAGTACTTTTAAAAATATGCATACAAATACACGTGCTTTCGGTTTGATTCAGTATTTTTGCTCGCAAGTGTAGTTGAATTTTCTTTTGTTCTTATATATTCCTTTTTTTATATCGTAACTACTTTCCGTTAATATGTCGCTGCAACACACGCCACCACCAATAGGGCAGGGAAGGGGTTCTGTGCCAAGACAGAGCCATATGATGACTGGATCGATGTCCCAGGCACAGCTCAACCCTGACGCGGAGGAATTCGCACAAGCATAGCTGCAAGATGGCGCTCCCGTCAACCCAGGGCCCGCCACCATAACTGCAGCAAGAGTTGCCGCAAAATGCGACTAAGGAGGGGCGCACTTCATACCCCGGATGGGGACAACCACCAACTATTGGCTGGAGTCAACCACAGCCTCCACAACAACAACCTTCATTGTGGGGCAAACCACCAGCACCATGGTGGGGGCAACAACCTCCTACATGGTGGGGTCAACAAACGCGTCGAGTGGTTCACCGACCGTACCCTTGAAGGCAACTTCGACATCGTTTGTCTTTTCGCACATCTGTTGTTCGAAGGCAAGGCTGTCAGCTGGTTCCGCCGATACGCTGCCAGCTAGGGGATTTTTTTTAAATCGAAAATAACGGACGGGTTGGTGGGCATCCGAATATGCCCATGGGAACGGAACCTATGATAGCATCGTGACCGTGAAGGTCGGGCCGTGCCATCTAGCGAAGAAAAAGGCCCCACAACGAGCTAAGCAGCCGCCTATGCTTGCTGTAGCTCAGTTCGGGAGACGTGGGCAGAGTTTTCGCGGTTCGTTGCGTCGGTCCTTTGCGTATTAACAAAAATTCATAGGCCTCGGGAAGACAAAACAAACTGGGGAGGCAATAATGGGGAATAATAAAAAATGGGGCGATAAGGATGGAATGGTTGGCGGACGGCTCAATAGCCTCACGCTCATATCGGGTTCCGGGTGTAATAAGATCCTCGGCCTCCGGTTTCGTACCACCGACAGATCACTACTCATCACGTGCTGCCTTCCATCTGTCGGTGGGAGCAGCACGACAAGAATATGGTCCATTACAGGGCAGCTTCAGAGACGTGGCCTGCTAAAAACAAGAAACTGAGTGCTGTTAAAAAGTAAAAAAAACTAACCGGGCGCCGGAGCCAGCCGGTAACCATTGTAGAGGGAAAAAAAGCAGACAGAAGGTAAAAAATACTGCATCTCCCATCATCCAGATGGTCAACAGGTTGCAGAGAATCCTGAGGCCAGCGGAGGCCCAACACTGCATTACTTGTCGCAGGCTCGACTTCGTCTACGTTTGTCGTCTAAAATAGCAATGTATTTATTTACTAGTACGTCCCAAAACCAGTGACCAAATCGAGACTAAATAGACCAAAGCCCTTATCGGTCTGGTCCCTTTGAGAGGACGATACAAAGACGTTGACGTAGTGGCTAAATGCCCGTAAATCCGTATCAATATCGTTAATTTGACAGAACGACAAGTCCATCGTGTGATGGTTCCACGTTCTAATCACGTAAAGCGGAAATGGAGTCTGAATTCAAGAAATTTCTGCTTTAGGAACTACAAATCCATCCTGTAGCGTTTTTGATTCTTACAACGTAAAGCGGAAATGGATACTGAAGGAATTTCCGCTTTTGGGACCACTCACTAATCCACCGTGTGGAGGTTTTAGGTTCTTATACCTGCTACAGACGATAACCCAACCCTGAAAATGTGAACTTGTTGTTGTTGTTGTAGCAATGGTCAGAAGTTCGTTGTGTGAGTGTGTTACATGTTGTGTTGGTCTACGTCTTCCTTGGTGTTAAGTGACAGGAAGATAGCTGCCTCTACGAGGTTGTCCCACATGAACCTGGGGGTCAGGTGTGTGGATGCAGCTGGGCAATTGAAGATGTGGTCCACATCGTGAGGTGTACCATTGCAGGCGGGGCATGTGTTCGTGACATCCGTTCCTGCGGCAGCCGGTTCTACGCACCGGAGCGACCCGTTTTTACAACGTCCAAGAGCTGCCCAACCCCTTCAATGCAAGAAGGATGTATGTTTGTGTGTTTCATGAAAATGTGAAGTCATTGCCATTGTTTATACGGGCCGGATGGAGTTTAGTAGAAAATGGCGGGTGACCGATGGAGCGATGGGCCATCGGATGGATGGTCACAAATGGCTTCAATTGCTATTTTTCACTCAACGCCAACGGTCAATTGAAAATAAGCTGTTAAAGTTATTTTTGGCCGCTACTCGCAACGCACAGATGATTGTTGTGCTGCCATTCAAATTCTAACCTGCAATGGTATTAGTCGTTTCTTAACTGGCCCATCGAAGACCAGTGTTTGGATGATGAACATTTAGATTTATTGTACATTTGGTATATGAAGGTGAAGGGCGACCGCTAGCTCAGTGCGTAGAGCCATCAGTCTCGTGTCTGACTATCGGCGTTTCGGATTCGAATCCCGTCCACGACGACGTTCGTGGATATGGAAGTTTGTGTTGTGTTCCCCCTGTGGTGCGGGGTGTAATAATAAGCCAGAGAATCTACCGACTTGTCGCAGGTAGGCGGCTAAATGGGGGAGCAGGAGGTGAAACTAGTTTATGACAACGAAACGTCAACTGGGCCCCATGGAACAGTTGACGCACTATGCCCCACAAGGGGTTAGGGTAATTGAGTATGAGTATATGAAGGTGACCATCATGTTCACCAATGTGCCGGGCCATTGTCTGTAGGAGGCATTACCACCTAAAAATGAAATGGTTTTTAAACCCGCACTCAATGATTTTTCGCTTTAGGAACGACCAATTCACAGTGAGAACATAATTAGAATGGATTCATACACAATGAGGTACCCGCCAGCTTGGGGACGTACTGAATACAGTTTTATTACGATTTTAGTCGACAAATGCATTCAAAAAGTCTCCGACTCCAACCCTCAAAGGGACGAGATCGGTACGAGTTTTTGGTCATTTAGTCACTACAAACCCGTCTCTATTTGGTCACTTCACTGGCTTGTGGACGTATGCATACTGAACATGGTTTTATTGCCATTTTAGACAACAAAAGCACTCAAAAAACGTCTCGGTTTCGTCCTCTAGATGGATACGTTTTTTTTGTCATTTGGTCACTAGAAAACCGTCTCGATTTGGTCGCTGGCTTAGGGACGTAGTGACAACGGTTTTCTGAATTTGCGCCCCAGGCCTGGATTTTCTTTCGACGGCCCTGGATACCACTGACCCTCTACTCAACAAAGATGTAAGTCCGTTTCGGCCTTAAAAAAAATAACTGGCGCAACAGTCCAATTTGAATCACGGCCTCGAGATGAGTTAGCATCATCTCATTTTCTAGATCGTGACGGTTTTTGTGCAGAGGTATGTGATCAGCAACACGCTCAACCGAGTTATTTACCCCATAATGGGTACTCATTAAACAGTTGAGTGGGCTCATAGTCTGACACGTAAATCCCCGGAATCGAACCGGGGCCCAGTGCGTTGAAGGCGAACGTGCTAACCGTTGCGCCATCCGGACTTAAACGCCGTTCAAATGTCAATGTTATTGACCTGTAAATTAATCATGTCATCTTGTCTATAGGTATATGTACCTCATAGTTTCCACCCTAAATTGCTATTTATTTACTTGATTACGTTACTAGGTTAAAGCTTACTTCGCTGATATCATCGAACTCAATGCTGCTTATCTCCATGCAACCTACATAAAGAACCCATCAATAAATTAGAAATTTGCTTTTCAAACAGACGTCTGATTAGCTTAATCAGCAAACGCTGTGTACAAAGTCACAATCTTCTATCAGCGTTAAGTGTGGCCCGTATGCATATCAGACGATAATATTAACCGATCATTACGCCAACAATTCATCTAAGTATTCAATTACATAACATTATATGTGAAGGGTTGATAACGCATAATACAATGGCTGCGTTCCTGAGAGATCACTGATCGCGAACCAGTGTGACAGAGATGAAAAATGTTGTGCATTCGTGAGTGCGAAAGAGAGACAATGGCGATATCTGACCTCGAATCATAAGATCTTGATCTAGGGAAATAAATCATAATTTTTTTCAGTCAATTTCCCCTCTAATGGTCGATATGATTCGGGATTGGATACCGTGACACTCTGCCTCTCTTTCCCGCTCCCACGGCAGCCGGCTCTATGCACCGGAGCGACCAAGCGCTGCTAAACCCCGTCAACGCCAACAAGCGTTGCTACAACAACAACAACCTCTCTCTCTCTCACTGATGGATGCACAGCATTTTCTCTCTTTGTTGTTGTGGAAGCGATGCTTCAAATACTGCAATTCTTCTTGCATCAAGGGGGTTTGGCAGCTCTTAGCCGTTGAAAAACGGGTGGTTTCGGTACGAAGAACCGGCTGCCGCAGGAACGTTTTTTCTCTTTGTCGGTAAGTTCTCTTCCGAACTAGTGCCGGAATCAGTACTCTCTCGGGAATGTGGCATTTTTTATCGTTCCCCCTACTTACCTCACAGCTGATTTTGGTATACTGCCATATAAGAGTACGCTCAGACCACGATAAAGACCAAAGAATCCATTTGTTTTGACAGTCTTTGTAACGCAATTCCAGATGCCAGTGTATTTTTTAGCACCACCTAAAATGAAGTGGAAACGGATCAATAATTGCATTTATCATATCATACAAGATAATATGGCTTTACGACCCGGCCCCTTACCTTTCTCGTCCAATTGCAATTGTGTTTTAACATATTCGGTGGGGAATGTAATACAAATTTCAATGCCTCCTGTTATGCCACCGGCTATAATACCCTTGACACCTTTCGACTGTGAAGCTGGAGCGGCAGCACCAACATTCGTCATCCATGGTCGTTGAAAGAAGGGATTTACTAGCATACCGCTGGTAACTAAGCGTCGTGTTGTACGATTATTGTCCATATTGTGTGTTTATGATGGCTTTGGAATGATTATGTGGTGTGTAGTTTCTGAAATGAAAAAAAAGAGAAGAAATAGGTGTTAGTTAATAGTTGGGATAACGATAAGAAATTATCAATTACAAATATTTTATTATCTGAAGGTGATACTTAGTAATCGTAGTAGAAGAATAATGAGATCATAGCATACAACTCAGTTACTGTATGCAATAGAACAGCGTAAAGGTTTGTGTTTCTCGGGGCGACCAATGCGACAGTAGCTCACCGAGGATCGCCCTGCGACGAAAGCTCATCGACGATCGTGCACGGGGTGTGTTCCCCGGAGCGATGAGCAAAAATAACATCACCACTCGGACAGCATATAAAAAACCTGTGATGGGTCAGTTTATCATTCTGGGATGGTTCAGAGAGGACTGTTCCACCCGGATGGGTTTTGGTGTCCAGGTCTGAATGGCCAATATGGGTTCTAGCGAGATCGGTCCACCCGAGATGGGTTGTGTAATTCTCCTAGAATGTGTTCATGGGCAGTGTCCACCCGTGGATTTGAATAAAATAGTTACTCAGCGAAGAACTGGTGAACTTGGTGAGGTGCCCTCACCTCAAAAGCCATAGTTTGAATGTTTATTTAATTCAGTTAGCATGAAGCTTAACGTAGTTCGCCTGTAGTAGTTTGTTGTGGACTAGTTTAGCACATTTTCTCATTTATTTGAAAAAAAAAAATCTTCTCAGATAGATGATTCGAGCAGTATCGTGGTCGTGTACGCGTGTAAGTAGTCTCGTCGTTAATTTTATACGTCACACTATTTACAAAACAATGGGTTTTTTTCTTCTCCTGTAAAATTACAAAATTGTTAGAAGTCCCCTTTTAAAATCAACCGATTCATATACCGTCGATCCTGTCGATAACCAAAATTGACACCACCGATTCGTGGTCAGGGGGTCATTTAAGAAAGCCACATAACAAATTCGGTTAAGATTGGACCGCGGGAAGTGCCCGGACCAACGGACAAACGCACAAATAAAAAAACGCAACGCACAGCATTCATCAGACTACCATATATGCCCGTCCATTATATTTTTATATGGGGCGGACCAAAAACGCCAAACTACCATACCCATTGGGCTTTCTACTACGACATTTAATAATTTTTTTTTTACTCTGCCACTCAATCATACTAACAAACATTAAACATTGACCCTAGCTTAATCGCTTCATTTAGTTTTGATCATAAATAAATAATCACGACGAATATTCATGCATTTACTATATCAAATATACATTTCTAACGTGACGGTTGAAAATCAGTGTTCGCGGTAACCAATTATGAGAATTGACGCATAACTGTGGACAATAGCTCGCACTCTTATCTTTTACCGGCCGACGCCGATAATCGTTCGATTTTCAAATATAATATCTGTATGTAAATTTTTTTATCAATTAAGTATGTACTCTTATGCTGTCAGATACGTATATTATATGAAGCCATCGTAAGTCGTTATAACCAATGAACTGTGCACCAATCACAGTTCATTGGGCCGCCGCATATTATATCAGATCTACCGCACTTTCAAGACAAGTTAAATCTTCCTCCAACCAAACTAAATTAACGCTTTTTCTAAAAGTTATTTTAAAAAGTATGAGCAGAAGAAACAGTGAAAAAGTAATATATGTACATACTGCGAGTAATATGACGTCTCTGTCTAAAACAAACAACTGGTCAAATGAGAACGTAAATATTACTAAGTTCTTCCTTATGCTTAGTACAAACATTCTCTTTTCGTGTGAAATTTCATACAAATACTGTCAACAGGAGGAAATTTTTGACAGTATTTGTGTGAAATTTCGCACGAAAAGAAAAGGTTAGTACTAGTCATTAAGGAAGGTACTAACCCCCGTTTTTCGCGCGAAATCTCAAACAGAAACTGTCAAAAATCCGGTTCGCACAAAATTTTCACTTTTCCCTGTACTCAGTTCTTCGCACGAAAATCCCATACACAGACAGGAGTATCCACACCGTTGTGGATTTATTAATTTAATTTACACGCGAAAACAATTACTTCGCATTTTATTTCGTGGGGAAACCGGTCATTACAGTGGTGATCGCTCTCTTTTCAGTGAGAAGGCGAAATTCAAGTGTTGCGTAGAGCACCGCGGATATGTGCTGTGTGGAAGTTTCCACTGTCACTTTTTCGTGGGAGAAATAAGAGCGCGTTGACATGATCAAACTACGATTTGACAAACTAGCATTTGATGAAAAGTTGAGCACCGTCCAACTACGGTTTGACAGAAGCACAAGACTTCAAACCAGTTTGACAAGGGGTTGATACGTTCAAGTAAGTGGTTTGTCAAACCGTAGTTTGATCGTGTCAACGCGCTCTAAGTGCAACATTTTCGCACGAAGAGGTTAGTACCAGCCTTCAAGAACTATTCCAAGTTTTGGAAGACCAAACACACCTGACAGATACAAAAAAAAATCTCATAATAATTTGCATAACACTTTTCGCATCCATTTTCATAAAGAATACTCTTTTGTTCGTAAATACAATATTATTTAAAAGCCTTGAGAACGGCACGTGTGTTAGTGTTAGAAAATTTGGCTAGAATCACATTTTTTCGTAGCTCAGTCTCACCAAAAAATATTCATATTCGCCCAGATACCAAGCACACGTGCGACACAATCCAAAAATAAGAACAATCAGTAAAAAGTAAAAGAAATGTATTTTTTTGTCATAGATTTTTTTATGCCTTCTTTTATTTTTTTCACGTGAATTTGCGCTGAAGTTCACTTTTTAAAAATAAAAGTGGTTACGTCGGTACAACTGCAGATTGGCAATGAACTTCTTGTTTTACGTAAACGTAGTGAAAAAATTGTGGAAATTGTAGTGAAATGAAGTCAATGGCTGCGGTCAGAAGGTACAGAGCAACTTCTGCTCTAGGTGATCAATCATGATCAAATAATAATCACCGAGCAGGAAATATTTCTGCTCACCGCTCACGAACTTGTTTTTCTTTCTCCTTGACTCTCATATAAAGTGTGCGTGTTTGTGTGGCGTTCAGCAGGCACAGACTGCATAGCGACAGGAACAGAATTATGTCATAAATGTACTGAATTCTGTTCCTGTTCCTAATTCTGTTGTACGCGAAATCGCGGCTTTACTTAAACATACGATATACATACGACTCATCTAAGGGCCGGTTTCTCAATATCCGGTTAAAATTTAACGTAATGAAACGGCCGGTTAACATAATTTGTTTTTCTCAATGTCTGGTTAGCGTTTATTCGATCGATAGCTTTACCCGCCACCATCTTGTTAAACCTTGTAACGGACGGTTTGGTGGGCATACGAAGATGCCCGTGAGTACGGAGCTTAAGGTAGAATAATGACCGTGAAGCTCGGGCGGTGTCATCTGGCGAAGAAAAAGACCCCTCAACGAGCTAAACAGCGGCCTATGCTTGCTGTAGCTCAGTTCGGGAGATGTGGGAGGCAAAAATGGCCGAGATGCCCTCGCGTTCGAATCGGGGTCCGGGTGTAATGGGACTCTCGGCATTTGGTTTCGTACCACCGACAGATCACTAGTCATCAAGTGCTGCCTTTGATCTGTCGGTGGAAGCAGAACAACAACAGAATATGGTTCATTACAACCTTTATCGAAACGATAAACCCAAACATTGTGACCTGCGATGAAAAGTGAATACTATACGATAATCGTCGCTGATCAGCCCAATGGCTAGATGCAGATGAGGCTCCAAGACATATGCCGAAACCAAGCCTTCATCCAAAGAAAATAATGGTCACTGTTTGGTGGTCTGTAGCTGGATTTATCCACTATTCGTTCCTGCAATCTGGCGAAACCATCAATGCTGAGAAATACTGCGCTCAACTGGACGAAATGCATCAGAAATTGACAGTTCAACGACCTAGGCTTGTCAACAGGGATGCTTCATGACAACGCACGACCTCATGTATCGAGAACAACGATCCAAAAATTGAACGAGTTGCGCCATGAGACTCTTCCTCACCCGCCATATTCACCAGATCTATCGCCAACAGATTACCATTCCTTTAAACATTTGGACACTTTTTGATAGGAAAACAGTTTAACAATGAAGCAGCTGTCAAAAATGCCTTCGAGGAGTGTCTTCGAACCAGAAACTCGGACTTCTACGAAACAGGAATAAATGCATCTCATTGGGGAAAAGTGTTTCGCATCCGCTGGTACCTATTTTGATTGATAAAATTATCCTTATAAAAAGTTACAGCTGGTCAAAAATTTACTACTGAATCCGACATTTCATCTGCACCAACCTAGTATATAGTTATATGGTCGGAGATGCTTCCTTCTGTGTGCAAACTTCATGACAAAGTTAATATCACATCCGTCAAGGGTATGAACAGATCAAAACAAGCCCCTGGATGCGAACCGTGCAGGAAAAGAGTCACCACTCCCCGTACTGATAGAAAAAATTTTCTATCCAAAGATGTCTGCATTCAGAATTGTAAAGAAAGTGCGGCTCGTTTGACGACATTGATAATTTAAATTGGAATTGTTTATGACACTTGGTTTCATTCTGCACACCAACTTAGTATGCGTCTGTAGCTTAGCTCGGTAACGCACCGGGCATTTTTTGCTACTCGAAACACGGTCTCTGCGGTTCGCGCCCCGCAACGGGACCAACTATTTTTTATTCTCAAATCCCCTCTGAATTAATTTCTCCGAGCTTAGTGGTTTCGTATGGATAGTAGCACTCATCAGATCTTGCATCTTTGCAGCTATCCATGTGCAAGACGACCACGAAAGTATGAGAATTCTGTTTGTATAAGCCGTGAAGGCGTGATTTTACTTGAAAACTCGACCGTGGAGGTCTAGATGGTGTGAAGCACTTATATTAACTCACTAGAGACGCAGAGACCGTGTTTCGAGTAGCAAAAAATGCCCGGTGCGTTACCGAGCTAAGCTACAGACGTATACTAAGCTGGTGTGCAGAATGAAACCAAGTGTCACAAACAATTCCAATTTAAATTGAAAATGATTCGCACTTGTACATTTGCAAGAACATTAATACATAAAGTGACATTGATAAACAATGAGGAAATTGGAGTTTCGAAGTGAACAGTCGAAAGGCGGTTGACTGAAGCAAATCTGGTCGGTTGTCGTCCTCTGAAAAAACCGCAGCTCACCGAGGTCAAGAAGAAAAAGCGACTGCAATGGACCACACAACACTGGCATATAAATGCTGCAGAATGGGGTCGTGTAAAGACTTTTTTTTTTAATAGTCGTTAATGATTTGTTGCCATTATTGTAATATTTTACAGGATGAATCAACCTTCCAGATTTTGACCGACAATAGCTCATTTGTCCGACGACGCCCTGGTGAGCAGTTCCATCCAGACTGCCTTGTAGAGGGTTCAACACCCGGTTAGTGTTATGGTGTGGTCTGTTATCTCGGCCAAGGGTATGGGGCGCCTTTACATCGTGGAGGGAACCATGAGGCAGGATCAATACAAGCGTGTCCAGGAAACTCGATGGGTCGCACAGCTCAAGGAATGGTTCCGTAACACAAAATACTGAATTTTTCTGTACGATTCGGCTGCGTGCCATAAAGTAAGAAGTGTCACGACATTCCTGGCTGAAAAAATATGGCCTTTTTACCCTGGCCGGGAAACCCACCAGACATGAACCCCATAGAGAACATGTAGGAGCTCACCAAACGGGTGATCGCCAAAGGAGTGATTATCACCAGTTAATTGAAACTCTTATCAGAGAATGACATCATAACACCCAACTGCAGGAAAATGCAAAAGTCTGCATAGAGAGCATGCAGGGGGCTGTAATTGCAGCAAAGGGCGGTATCACTAAATATTAAAATTATGAATTAATGCACTAATTACTTTTACGAAAAAAATAAATTATTTCGCCAACGTAAATTGTTGTTTTTATAATCTTTATAACACAATCCTCTTAATATAAAATACTTACGAGACCTAGAATCAGCTCAAAAGCTTAAGTTAAACTTGAAAATACAAAAATATAAAAAGTGTCCTTAATATTGTAATTTGGCAACCCACTGTACACATACTTCATTCCCAAAAATGAAAATATCAAAATATCAATCACTGCAATGATTAACATTAAAAATTGGGCAAAAGCAATCGAACTCGTTTGCCCGTGAAATCATCTTTATCTTGTCTTACTGAAAAAATAACTGATAAATGTAATCGTATTTCACGGCAACAATTTTTAAGCCTTGACCATAGATACTGGAACTATGCTACTAGTACAATGGCTGCATACGTCATTAACTGAAAAGTTTATCTATGCTATTCTAGCACTGCATAGTACACAGTGCTAACGTGTTGGAAGCACTCAATGAATTGAATGGCAAATATTATACATATTAGATTGAGACACGCTCTAGCTTCCATACAGCATGATCATGATCTTATTCTTCAATATCGTGAAAAAAAAGAAGTGTGCAGTGTCTTTCAAAGGAATCAAGTTAGTCTTTGTATTACATAATGAGTATGTAATGACAAATCTTTATAAAGCTATAGCTTGCCCAGTAGGCAAATGAAAAAAAATCTTCACACGTCAATACCAACACATTGGCATCCAGCAGCAGAAAGATCGGGTAGACTTTGTACGTCGCCTGATAGTACTCGTACATATAATCCCATAGAAAACTCGACTATTTGTGAAACGTGCTCCGAAAAAAAGTTACAACTTTTACAGTAAACAATCTAAGTGAAAACTATCACTACTTGCTTATAACTATCTTCCATTGTGACGTATTAACACTTACATATCTTCAGTTAATCGCCGATTACAACAACTGCAACTGCACTCTCTTGACGATACCGCCGCGATAAGCAAAACACTTATGCATGCACCTATGTATATAAATTATGACTAGCTCTGAAAGCCAGTTGTACGAGTTTATTCACACTAATCAGATAATTCCAAAATACTTTGTGGAAAATTTGGAATTCTAATGTTGGGAGAAAAACGAAAAACCGCCACACACTACACGCACACTCGACACTGATTATCATAAAATATCGTATCGATCGTACAACAACGTTTCGCGCGCTCTAGTCACCCGAAAACAAATGAAAAAGTTAGGCAAGCTATAGCTAGCTATAGCCAGGCTAAACTATCCAGCTGACCCAGGGTTGAATGAAGTGGTCTGATCATAGGCTGAGCGCAGCTCGTGCTACTCTATGGAAACTTCTGGCGTGACTAAGTTCACCACAAGATTTACACGATTGGCGGACTCGATTCGCCTGTACGAAGCATGGGCAAAAAAAACGTATGCATTCGAAAACTTGCTACTGGGAAATTGGAAATTATTAGTATGTACGCTACTATCTAGAGCTTTTTTTAAGTGTATATCTTATCATTTCGTTTTCTGTGTGTACGCACAACGGTGGAATGTGTTGCCATTGGATTGTGGATTTTGTGAAGGGATTAAACAAAAATTCATTCCGTTCTAGCCACTACTCATAGGCAGGTAGGTAGGTATTTTAAATCAGCACACATAGACCATTAGTCCATTAGTCAACCAACATCCAAAACTATACCAATTCTTAAACCAGCCTGAGCTAGCGCAGAAGACGTCCAACACTGGCATTATTCAGTTCCTCAAATTCCAGGAACGGGGCCGGTCAAAGTTTAAAGGCAGAGGCAAAGACATTCTGGCGAATGAGGTACCTATCTTGTTCCTAGGTTTATAGAAGTCAATGTTATTCCCTTTCTGACCGTCTAAGTAAAATAAGCAAATTATTAAGATGGAGTTGTTGACGCGATATGCCGAGCAAGGGATTGAAACAAACTAGTCCAAGGTTCTGTAATGAACCATATTCTGGTCTGGTTGTGCTACTGCCACCGGCAGATTGATAGCAGCACCTGATGAGTAATGATCTGTCGGTGGTAAGAAACCAGGGGCCGAGGGTAGGACCCCTATGCGAGCGCGAGGGAAACTGAGCCGTCCACCAATCATTCCATCCTTATCGCCTCATTTTTTTTTTCCCCCATTTTTGCCTCCCATGTTTGCACTGCCTTCCTCAGGCCTATGAATTTTTATTAATACGCAAAGGACAGGAGCAACGAGCGGCGAAAACCCCGCCCACGTCTCCCGAACTGAGCCACAGCAAGCATAGGCCGCTACTTAGCTCGTTGAGGGCCTTTATCTTCGCCAGATGGCACGGCCCGACCTTCATTTCATTATGCTACCTATGGCTCCGTCGGCATCTTCGGAAGCCCCCCAAACCGTCCATTACAGTTCCTTAAGAAGACCTTCAGTTTTTTTTTTTGACATCAGTGACACTTTGTAGCAAAATATTGCCGAAAAAAATTACCAAAAAAGCCCCAAAATATCCGGCGCCCAACGTAGGATCCGTGTGATTTTATCTAGTAAATAAAGTCAAAACGGGCAGTTGACTAGGCGTTCAGTACCATTAGCCAAAAGGCGCAAAAAACCCGAAAGCGTTTAAGAACTTAAGGCTACCTTACGTTTTTTTTCTTTTATTTCACCAAATAGTGAAAAATTGCCATTGCAAATAGTCGAAAAATGGTCGCATAAGCTCGAAAATATTGGGCGCCCAATGTGGGGTCAGTGTGATTTTTTCCAGTCATTGAATCTGAAATGGGCAATTGGACAGATACCCGTTGCCGGTAGTCACAAGAAAGAAAAAACAAACTTCTTTCGACCTACCTTAAGGACACCTTATGATTTTAAAAAAGTAACGATTAATTAATTAGATTGCAGATATCGTGCCCCTACATAATGACACCGACATAGTCTGGTAGAGGCGGGCCTGTCGTTAAGTCACTATCTCACTGAAGAATGACGCCCAAGATTCGAAATTGAATCGTTCGCGCGCGTCAATTTGAACCGTGAGAATCACATTAGCCGCTTTCGTTTCACCCGGTCTCAGATCTATTTTCATACAAAACGACAGACCGGTTTTGATCTAGGTTTCGTATGGGATCTTATCGGATCAAAGTTGAAAGTGAATTGGTTGAACGTCAATTTGTTTCGCGCCTATCTAAATGTATACTGAGTCTGTGGCGTTCGATTCAATCTGGATCTGAGACCGGATGAATCGAAAACGGCTATTAAAATGGATGAATCGCTAAATATTTATAACTAAATGGAACAATATGCAGCTCTATATTGACAAAATTCACTCTGAAACCCGGCTTTCCTCTTGGCGCCCTAGGCGACCGCCTGCCTCGTCTTAGCCTTTGACCGGCCCTGTCCTGCAGCAGTTGTTGAAAGGAAGACGAAGTCTCATGGTGTGCTCACCGATAATACAGTGTCCATAGTGATCACACCCACGACAGAGCTCATGTGCTGTTTTTTTTAGAGATAGTGGGTGGGAGGAGCGGATGGGATCCAACCCAGGCCACGTAGACCTAGTCGCGAGGCATGTATGTATTACTGCTTAACCACCTGTCATTCATCCTACTAATAGTCTCTGATTTCAAAAACAATTTACATGCCCTGATGGATGTAAACATGCTATTATGTAGTTGCTCTTTCAAAGTCCCCTGCCTAGCAAGTTCATCTGCATAGCAGTTACCGCCAAAGCTACTATGGCCTGGAATCCAGCACAGGACAATATTAAAACACTCCCCTACCACAATGAACGTAATGTAATCATCATGTAAATGGCTTCTAAGAAGAGATAAGGATAACGATAAATAGTTTCAATGTTTAGACGGGTGTTAACGGCAACTTGTTGCAAGATTAGTCACAGGAAAAATTGTTATGAATTTTCCCTAAGAATACAATAGATTTAAGAATAGTATTTAAGGCTTCGTTTACACGTGAACATTGAGCAAAACACGGAACATTGCAAAATTGCATTGAAAAACACAAACAACAATAAGATACCTTTCGGTTCTTACATGACCAACATCAATTCACGAGGATTTGAGCCGTTCCCACCTCTTGTGGGAACTTAATGTTCACGTGTAAACGAAGCATAGGTTAGGTTAGGTTAAAGGGGTTGCTTAAAAAGCACACTTAGACCGCTATTGGGTCCGTTGTGATACCCCTGGACTCAGCAACTGAGACCAAACTCACTCGTTAAACCAGCCTGAGCTCACAATGAAGCGATGTAGCCGACCCACATTTACCTTTTTCAGGTCATCCAGATCGGTGAAGAAGTAGGAACCAAGGTGGTCTTTCCTAAAACTCGCCAGGGCCGGACAGGTACACAGAAAATGAGACGTACTTTCCTCCTCTTCCTCGTCCCCACAGCTCCTGCAAAAATCATTATATGGAAGACGAAGTCTCCTGGCGTGCTCCCCAATTAGGCAGTGTCCAGTTAGCACTCCTACGACAGTTCTTAGATTGTCTCTGTTTAGCATTAGCAATCCAGAAGAACGTTTGGGATCCAGTTTGGGCCATATCTGTCTAGCCACATGACCTGTACTGCCATTGCTCCATCTGATGCAGGCCCTATCATACGCCGCATCTTTGATGGCCAGTTTACACGCAGCCAACGGCATCCTGGTGCAGCGTAACGGCCCGCTGATCCCATTGATCGTACCTGCTCGAGCCAGTTCGTCAGCCTTGCAGTTACCAACATAACCACTATGTCCTGGCACCCAGCACAGAGAAATATTGCAGAGCCTTCCCATCTTTATAAGGGAGTAGCGACAATCCAGTACTGTCTTCGAATTTACCAAGACAGAACTAAGCGATTTAATCGCCGGTTGGCTATCCGTGTAGATTACAATGTCCCTACCAGATATATCGTTTTGCGACAACCAGGCTAGAGCTTCAGATATTGCTGTAACTTCCGCCTGAAAAACACTACTAATGTTCGGGAGTCGGAACGACAAGCTAATATCTAACTCTTCCGAGTATACGCCAGCCCCCACTCCTTCGTCAGTCTTAGAACCATCAGTGAAAATCGTAATGGCATCTGATTCCTGAAAAGCAATTGCAGGGCAATCATTCCTAGAGGGAATAAGGCCTGTAAAGCCCATTTCGAACAAGTATTTCAGGGGAGGGGTATAGTCCGTCTCCTCGGGAATATCAAGATTGATCAATATGGCCGAGTGACCTGTGGTTGACGCCGCCCAAAAACCGGTTTCACGGAGGCGAACAGCCGTGATCGCCGCCATCTGCTCTGCAAAAATGTCCAAAGGAAGCAGATTCAACAGGGCGTTCAAGGCAGCGGTTGGTGTAGTCCTTAGAGCCCCCGTAATGGCAATGCATGCCAATCTTTGGACCTTCTCCAGCAGGGTTCTATAGGATACAACCCTAAGCGCCGTCCACCAGACGACAATTCCATGTAGCAGAATAGGGCGCAAAACCGATAAATAAAGCCAGTACACTACCCTCGGTTGTAAGCCCCATTTCTTACCTATGGCCTTCTTGCACGAGTATAGTGCAACAGTAGCCTTTTCAACACGTTCCTGAATGTTCAACTTCCAGCAAAGTTTCCTATCCAGTATGAGACCAAGGAACTTGGCTTTATCGGTGAGCACAAGTCTTGTGCTCTCCATCAAAGGTGATTCGAATGAAGGTAGGCTGTGTCTCCTAGTAAAGAGAACAAGTTCCGTTTTAAGCGGATTTACTTTAACCCCAACCTTACTAGCCCAGTTCGTCAGGATAGAGAGGGCGTTCTGCATTACACCACTAAGGACACAGGGAAACTTTCCCGAGATGGCAATAGCAATGTCGTCCGCATAAGCAGTGACCTTGCATCCCAGCCCTTCCAGTTCTAAAAGGAGTCCGTTGACCGCTAAATTCCAAAGAAGGGGGGAGAGAACACCACCCTGGGGAGTACCCCTGTTCACATGTCTGCGTACAGATGAAGTGCCGAGACTAGTGGAGATAACGCGAGATGTAAGCATCATGTGTATTAGTCTACAAAGCGAGTCATCTCCACAAAGACCTGAGAGGGCATCCAAGATAGCTGCAGGTTTCACATTATTGAAGGCACCCTCGATATCAAGGAAGGCCACCATCGTGTACTCCTTGCAGGCAAGAGACTTTTCGATTTGACCCACCAGAGAGTGTAAGGCAGTATCCACGGATCTGCCCTTCCAGTAGGCGTGCTGGGAGGCAGATAGAAGATCCGCTGGGATAGTGCTCCGCAGGTGTATGTCAATCAGACGCTCTAAAACCTTCAGCAGAGTCGACGATAGGCTGATGGGTCTAAGGTCTTTCGGACTCGTGTGTGAGCTTTTACCCGCTTTCGGTATGAAGATCACTTTAACCTCCCGCCATATTCGAGGAATGTGAATTAATTCAAGGCAGGCCTTGAAAATAGATTCAATCCAGGGGTACACCACGTCTATCATATGTTGTACGAAGCATAAGAATATAGATTGTAAGAAATAGTTCAGGTAACATTCCTGTTTCGCAAATATTCAGAGAATTCTCTCTATTGCATTTAGAGAGAATTTTTAAAATTCCTTAATAGGTGGTATTTCCGCTTTAGGTAATCCATTTCCGCTTAAGGTGATAAGAATCTAGAATCCACGCGGAGGGATTTGTAGGTCCTAAAGCGGAAATTTTTTTAGTTTTGCGGAAGTTCTCTCCAATCGAATAGGGAGAATTCTCCTAATTTTTGCGAAACAGGAATGTTCCTTTAATTCCTAACTCCTACGTCCACAAAAAAACATGTTTTAAACTTAGGGCAAATTAACCGGGAAAAATGAATGGACCGTAATGAGTGCGTTCATAAAAAATTCATCAAGTTTACAATTGCTTCCAATTCCATTTTGAGGTTCAGATTCCATAAAACACTGTTTCAATATTCACCAATCCGAGATGCACGACATTTGAATTTAACTCCTGTTTTTCACTTAATTTAATTCCTTTCTTTTTCACTCGCATATCCATCACTTGTTCCTATATACACGAGTATACCCTTAACTTACATTCTCTTCTTTCGAAAATAGTGCCTCACTAAGATAACAATCCCTTCGAAGGATGTCGACCACTAAACAGACGAACTGAATATCCATATCCTGCCGAGCAAGGTATTCAAACGAAACAGAGATGCTGGGTAGACTCTTGAAACATTAAGTGGATGCCCAACAGGGAAGAGCAGCAAATGCTTGTGACTGATAAAGAATGACATGGATACGATGTACGAAATTGATGATGTATTCATGATTCGAATTATTTACTAGGGGCCTAGACTTTTCTCCAAAATACAATTGATTTTTACACTTACAGGCCTAAAATTGAGTTCATTTGACGATGGCGGCAGTGTAAGTAACCTTACAAGTGCTACACATTTTCTGGCAATCGACAAAGGGATAAGATTAGTGGCAATGGAATTGTAGAGGAACAGAATGTGGACGCCAATGGATTTTACGGATAGTATATGAAGTATTTTCAAATATGGCCCCGTTTATGTCGTTGAACTAAAAGGCGATTTAATTAAATTTGTAATGAACCACCTGCAATGGACCATATGTTAGTGCTGCTTCCACCGGCAGATCTATGGCAGCACCTGATGAGTAAGGATCTGTCGGTGGTACGAAACCAGAGGCCGAGGGTCCCATTACACCTGGACCCCAATACGAGCGCGAGGGCAACCGAGCCATCTGCCAACCATTCCATCCTTATCGCCTCATTTTTTTCATTCCCCATTTTTACCTCCCTTGTTTGTGTTGTCGCCCCCAGGCCTATGAATTTTTGTTAATACGTAAAGGACAGGGGCAACGAGCGGCGAAAACCCCGCCCACATTTCCCGAACTGAGCTACAGCAAGCATAGGCCGCTGCTTAGGTCGTTGAGGGGCCTTTTTCTTCGCCAGATGACACGGCCCGACCTTCACGGTCATTATATGCTACCTAAGGCTCCGTCTCCATTGGCTTCTTCGGATGCCCGCCAAACCATCAGTTACAAATTGTTTTAGTGTTGGCACTTGTTCGTGGTGTGTTTATACCGACCATACGGAGAGGTACTAATTATGAAAGATGTCAGTTATTGGTTTGGAAAATGTAAAGGATGAATCGAATGCAGAATTTCAGAAAGGGATGAGGTATTTACATAACATATAAAATGGAATTATCACCAACAATATTATTAGCGAAGACAGTAACACCACCTAGTCCCAATTTTTTAGGCCAGTTCTGATTCGCAAGTGGAGCTCAAAGTTAGCATCAAAACTCTAAACCGATACGTTTACATTGTGGTGAGTTAGATCGATTTAGTTAACCCTCGATGATAGTCCCGCGGTATAAACGTAGTGTATGATGTGTATGCGCACTACTCTTTGTTGTCTTTTTATTGAATAATGTAGTGTAATGTGCATTATTAGACGGACTAGATGTTGCTCTTTTGCAATGTTTTCTGACGAAAAGATTGGATTACATCCTTACAGTTTTGTCAAAGAAAAAAATAATTAGCGATTAAAGTTCGGATAGTGCAGCCGTTAGCATGTTCGCCTTCTGTTCACTGGACCCCCGGTGCTCTGGTAGCTCTCATTTCTGCACTGAATGGCTGCATTCATGTGAAAAATTTTCGCTACGGAACGCTACATCCCCTCCACTACACATTTGAGGAGACGCTACCTGTCAACATTTCTTTCGTGATTGAACCGCTACATATGAAATGTCTGACAAACAGGTGACACCGCAAATATTTGACAATTGCCAATTTTCCATCGCAAAACATTTCTTTGGCACATCACGAAACAAAGAAATATCAAATCAAAGACGAGAAGACAGTGAATTTACATAGACGGGGATTATATTTGCGCTTTTGATGAACACAAACGTCACAACGCACATACCAGCTGCGAATTGTCAAATGTAGCGCTACATGCCCAGAGAGCGTAAAAAATTTCTGCTACCAAGGGGAAGTAACCGCTCCGGAGCGGATGGAAGGAGCGGTTGCAATCACGACCGGGAGGGGTTGTAGCGCTACGGAGCGCTCCGTAGCGATCCGGATAAAACGAGCGTCGTGAATGCACTCAATTACAACAAAAACGGGAGCGCTCCGGTAGCGCTACCATTTGTAAATGTGAAATGTGAACATAATGGGTGGGTTCAGAAGTTACCCAAAATCACACACCGTTCGCGAGCGATTCCGCAATCAATTGGGGGTTCAGTCTGTGCCTGCTGTACGCCACTCTCGTTGTCACACAACTTTATATGAAAGTCAAGGAGAAAGAAGAAGAATAAGAAGTGCGTGAGCGATGAGCAGAAACATTTCGTATTTGATAATCATTCGATCATGATCACCTGAGCAGAAGTTGCTCTGTAACTTCTGAACTCATCCAGTTACATCTCTCTCTCATTGGAACGGTACCAGTACCAGAACAGTCCCTTGTCTTTAGAACAACGATCTATATGGATGAGATCTAACGCACATATACACTGGCCACGTTTAGACCGTGGAACTAAAAGGCGATTTAACTAAATCATTTTAGTGTTAGTACTTGTTGGTGGAGTGTTTATACCGACCATACGGAGAGGTACTTCTTCTTCTTCTTTCTCCGTTGACAGCTCAGATAAATTTTACAGATACAAATTTTACGACAGAAAAAAACTTTTGCCTGCCCGTGATCACGCACTACTTTCTTGAAATTGCAAACAAAGCAAACGCCGAACAAAAAAAACGACAACAAAGGAAACGTCAACCACCGAGTCAACAGTAGCGATGACAGCGACATAGTCCTAATTTTTTTAGTCCAGTTCCGCATCGCAAGTAGAGATAAGCCAAGTCCAAAACTAACTAAATCGATACGTTTATATCGTCGAGAGTTAGATCGATTTAGTTAGATCTCGAAGATAGTCCCGCGGTCTAAACGTAGTGACTATGTGTGTGGGGAACCAAACTTTAACAGCTGTTTTGGTAGTTTAGACTGGATGACAATTGTTTGGTTGACAGTTCCTTGTTTTAAAGAAGTGAATTGGCGCAGCGGAATTTTCAAGTGCGGTTTAATAAGAGAAAATTAAGTTTATTTGGTGAAATTTTTTCGTAATCTTGCGAGATTCGAATCTTACATTCTATTTGTGGGCTTGTAAATGTAAAATACAGTGCGAAACACCCAAATTTTACAAAAATAGCGCGCGTCGTAAAAGTCCGCCGAAACAAGTAGAATTTCCGGAAAATGAGAATCTCATTACACACGTAAAAGTGTTGAACGCGTCCTTTAAGATGTGCGGAACTGTGATGTGGCGTTGGAATAAATAAAATACAATTGTGTTCTTAATAAAACAATTGTTTTCTTTCGCGGGCCATTTCTCACCAGTCGCAAGGTAAACAGATGTCCGTCTGTCATTTTCACCATTGGGCTCATTCACATTGCTGAGCCGCTACTTCACCTCCGTAGCGAAAAGTGCGAGAGTCCCGGAAATAAAAAGATTTCGTACTAGTTTCGTGGTTTTCGCGTTGTATTTCAGAATAAATTTCACAAAATCGTAGAGAAAGAAAGATTTGTCTTGATAAGACCTTCTGTATCTTCGGATCTTGTGCCATGTGGATTCCGATAGCACACACAATAACAAAGCGAGGTAGTCGTTCCAGAACGAATGCTCCGGAGCGGCAGTAGTTGCCGCGTTGTTGCTCATGTTTGGTGAATGAGCCCATTGAAAATGAGATAGTGTTGGTGCGCACAACCACATGAAGAAAATGGTTCCCAAAATTCTCGCTTATATTACATCCTGTATTCTTTCATCGTAGCTTTAGAAACACGCCACTGATGACAATTCTCACAAAATTCAAATAAGCAAATCCCACTTCCGTCCTCTATTAGGCCGGTCTTTGACCGGTCTGCCAATTTGTATGGAGATCCAGCGAGATCCGGGGTGAATCGAATAGGCCTATTATTAGTTTCAATGCTTTGGGCGTTTTTTCCACTTGTCGCAAATCAATTATTTGCATAATCACTACCGGCACTAAAAAGCCGGCATGGTTCAACTGCCTTATATGAATATCGTTTAGTAATAAATTCCAAATAAATTACTTATTAAAACGCCATCAATTCGTTAACTCAATGCGGGTGCCAATGCGCACAGCATAATAAAATAAAAACACCTCAGAACATGTACGACTCACCTTAGTTCCTATTGGAATTTCACGACCCGATACGTATGAATAGGAATGTTATGAAAATTCTTGGAATGTTTGGCCTTCACGTACACCACAGGTGAATTAATTTTTAATTCATGACTTAACTAAATAATGAAATCGAAAGGATATGAAAATCCGATGAATTCCCGAACTGACACTTATGACAGATGATTCTTTTGACTGCATGGAAGTTTATAACAGTTTTTTGAGTCATGTGAGCGCCACCTTTTAGTGAATTTCGTGTAAGTGTTATACACTTTGAACTAGTTGACTGGATGTACCGGAAGTGTAGAATGTTAACGGACGCGAAGGATTTTGGTTCAAATCTTTGAGCAAAATTTTTAAGATCGAGTGTTGGTGCGAAAACAATCACCATTGTATGGGTGTTCACGCTTCATAAGTGTGCTTCAACAAAAATGGGTGGGGGCAGATTAAGGGGATCAATATATATCCCTCGAGTCTCGGATTTGAGAATTTGTACAACCAAAATTCATACAAAATCAATTAACTCTCAACTGCTTGTGAACACTTCCATGGACACAATTTTTTACTTCGAGTCGAGCAGATTGAACCGGTAGTGTTTCATTCCATGTTGATTTTAGGCTCGTCCCATATACATATAGTGGACGGTCATACACACTCCGTATAGTCCGATGCATGCTGTATGTTCGGTCGATTGTCCGTTTGTTGGTCCGGGCAATTCTCGTGGCTCGATATCAACCAAATTTGGTATGTAGCTTCCTTGAGTGATCCTAAGTACAAAAAGTTGACTGGTTTTTGCAATCAGACTGTTTATGGTGCTGCAGGACCAATTCGAAACATTGAAAGAAAAAATCTTTTTTTTTTTCTTCAATCGACGAAATGTTTTCGCCATTTTTTATTTCAACTCAAATGTGTAAAAATCAAAATACGCCTTTTTATTCCATTCAATAAAACCAATTATATTTTATTCGCATTCTTCTTTGTGCTTACATTGTGTATTACCTAATTATTCTAGAAATCAAACATAGATTTACTATTTTAATTAAAATTATTCATTTATCGTCTCTTTTGTTGAATATTCATTCCATTTCCAGAACTAACAAGCGACGAAATAGCGAAGAAGAATGTATTTTTATTATTTACTGTGACACGAATTTAAACATTTTATGCAAAATTAAACAAAAAGCATATTTTATGACACAAAAAAAAAGGAAATAATGTAAATCTCAAACTAGACTTTTGCATAATATTTATGCACTTAAATAAGAAGAAAATAAATACACGTACACTTACAAATTAAATAACTGATGAAAATTTTCAATAATAAATATTACACATTCTTTATAGACGTATTTGCGTCGTTTCACATGCGATTCCTATATTTATTTATTTTCCATTAATTTCAGTTTCACGCTTCTTTCTTTTTTTGTGGGAATGATATGTAACATTTTTTTTTTGTTTTGATTTTAATATGAGTAAACTTTTTCCTTCTTTCCTTTCCATTTTTATTGAATAATAGCCTTTTTCTAGAAGCGAAATACAGTAAGTTTCCTTATTGGGAAAAATGATTGAGTGAAGTACCAAAACAAAACATAAAATAAAATGTTACTTAAAATTATCAGGTGCGTTTTTTTCGACTTTACCTTGTGTACTATAGATTAGCGTAACAATTACATATTACACAAACAGCGAACGTCATGTGTTGTTTGTGTAATGCGTGGTCGTTACGCTGATCTACACCGGAAAAAATCGGCATAGAAACGCAACTATAGATGAAGCTAATAATTGAAAACAGTTGCATAAAAAAAACACAACATTTTTACCCAAAAATGAACATGTGAACTCAATTCATAGCTGTTCTGGAAGACATTGGACATTTGTTTTGCAAACATTGATTTTTTTTACAAGGAAAATTATTGCATTGTGCTTAGCCGAACAAAGAAAAAATAAGTGGAAGAACTCAGTGTCGGATCCAGAGATGTTTGGTATATTATAGAAAGCTTGGTATTTGAATATTCGAACATGATTTTTAAAACGACAACGAATATTAAAATTATCCAACAACGATGAGCCTCTCTTCGCTACGCGTTCCTCTACAATTTTGCTTAACGAAGCGAAGCTCATGGTGCTGATGCTGGCGCACTCATGGGGAGCATCGTCTGAACGAAGACTTGTGTGCAGGGATACCCCGCAAGATTCACTTCTCTAGAATTTCATGGTAACAAGCGGAGCTTGCTGGAAAAGGTGCAAGATTGACCCGCCTTGATTTTTGCTCTTAGGACTACTCACGTAATCACGTAATCCACTTCTAGTGGCAAATTCAATAGAAATCGGCGATTACGAATAACGCCCAGATTGGAATAAAGTCGCTTCACTGAACTCTTGTCACTGAAAAGGCAGCACATCAGAGCTACTGTGGCAGTTTTCACTGGACACTGCATAGTGCACAGTAGTGATGGGCATAATGACTCTTTTCACTGTGCCAGCACATAAGCTCTGACTCTTTCCAATGAGTCGTTCAAAAAGAGTCGTTCAAAAAGAGTCATGCAAAGAGTCTGAAACTTGGTTAATAACATATTCAATAAAAGTCGTAGATGCGCAACCCCAATTTTTTTTCTCTTTTTTGACCCCAGATTCGGACTTGGCGACCCCCCAATACCCCTTAGTTCGAGCCAACCCGATCGGACCACTATTTCCCATGAAAAGCGGGCTGCCAGCCTGGGATGGGCGACCCCAAATTTTTTTTTTTTTGACCCCAGATTCGGACTTAGCGACCCCCCAATACCCTTTAGTTCGAGCCAGCCCGGTCGGATCACTATTTCCCATGAAAAGGGGGCTACCAGCCTGGGATGGGCGACCCCAATTTTTTTTTCTCTTTTTTGACCCCAGATTCGGACTTAGCGACCCCCCAATACCCTTTAGTTCGAGCAAGCCCGATAGGACCACTATTTCCCATGAAAACGGGGTAGCCAATCTGGGGCGGACATACAAAATCAACTCGCACAAAAAGATTCGTTCAAAAAGAGCGATACAAAATCGAACCGCACAAAAAGTTTCGTTCAAAAAGAGCGATACAAAATCGAACCACACAAAAAGATTCGTTCGAAAAGAGTCAATTGACTCTTTTGACTCTTTTTGAACGTGTCGCTCTTTTTGAACGAATCTTATTGTGCGGTACGATTTTGTATCGCTCTTTTTGAACGAATTTTACATGGAGAAGGGAGAGGGATAGGGAGGGAGAGGGCTGAGGAGCATCCAAATAGTGGGGATGGATGCTCCTCAGCCCGGATGGGGAATCTAAAGGGGGGGCAAAATGGTGTCAAAAATGCGAAATTCCTTATATTTTAGAAGTTATGGCCACAAAACAGTTTATTTAAAACTAGGGTATAGTAGTGGTGTAATTGCTTGAAATGATTTATGGGATAAACTAAATAGTGGTCGTGTGAACGGTCCACAACCCAAGGCAAAAGCAGTTCACTTTCCAGTCCACGCTCGATACAAGCATGAGATCGAAAGCGTGCCACGATGTCATGTATTGGCCCCGTCAGAACGCTGCTTTACACTGTAGCTGTAGTGCAAGTGGAAGCTATGGGTTTTTGTTTGGTTTCATCTACAGTTGAGCTTGAGATGATGATACGTAAGACGAATACTTTTGTTTTAGAATGTTGGGATTGTTTTCTGTATTTGGAGAAACTTGGCTGTGCGGTGGGACGCGACGTATGTAGATTATTTTTGATATGTTTGCATTTGCAGTCAACATGGGTTGTTGCGTATACAAGTATACACAATGCGTGCATTGCATACTGCATAGAGATGAATATGAATGGATTTAGATGGGATTGCTTTGGTAGATAAATGATGGTGGTTTTGCTTTTAGATAGATAATGGGATGGGATGTGAGTGAATGAATGTATTGTAGTACATTATATGTATAGAGAAATGAGCGTGGATTGGTTATGCGTTGGGTAATGTTTATGCGATGGGCTAGTTTGGGAATTAATTTTACAGTGAGGCATTCTTAAATTGAACGACTCGAAGGCTATGTCGTTGTGCGGAATCTTTCGCTCATCCTGATGAGTCGTTCAAAAAGAGCGACTCGTTACTGTGTTACACATCACTAGTGCACAGGGAGTGCGCCATGTGGCTGATGGCCAACTTCATCGTTTTATTGGAAGTCCGGTTCAATGATTAGGTTTATCGAGTGATCAGTCCCTGGTGGCAACAGAATGAACCCTATTGCAGACCAAGCGCAGGAACTCTTATACCTAATATTAGCCGCTTTCGATTCGACCAATTTTCCGATCATTTTCATACAAAACGCCAGACAGGTTTTAATCCAGGTCTCACATGGGATCTCATCGGAGCAAAGTTGAAAGCAAATTGGTTGAACATCAACTTCTCTCGCCCCGTCTAAATGTATACTGAGTACGCGATTCGCCATCACGACGGCGAAGGGTGGCTGTTTAAGTTCGCTCGTCGCAGAACCGCGGCGTTCTTTTCGGTCTGTGAAGCCGGGTGAATGAATCGAAAACAGCTATTATCTTGCTTCATGGTTTTGTACGTTCATCATTGCACGCTTCTCTTGAGGACGGAAAGTCGAACAGCTCTCGGTGAAACAAGCAAAATCACCGGGGCCCCCTCCGAACTCGATTTCTAGATCCGCCACTGAAATAACTCATAGGAGCAAATGAGTAGACAACAATGCAATGAAAAGTTTAGGGCGGGTGAGCGGAAATTTTAGGCGGATTTCTGATTTTGTTTTCTTTTACAGCGTAAAAATTTACATTCTGAAAAGAAAGAAAGACAGCACCAAGCTACCCGAATAGTTATCCAATTCGGGTAGTTCACGATGTCGTGATAGTTCCGAACAGGACTCCAGGCCGACCCGACCGCACAATTAAAGAAAACAGTGCTTTATAATTTTAAAGTTTACTTTATAATTTAGGGGCCCACCGCTACTAAAAAAATTTCCTCCACCCGTGCATACTAGTGATGGGCATAATGACTCTTTTGACTGTGCCAGCACATAAGCTCTGACCCTTTCCAATGAGTCGTTCAAAAAGAGAGAGAATCTGAAACTGGATTAATAACATATTCAATAAAAGTAGTACTTTTTAAAAATCCAGTTTTTTTCCTTTATTTTTACCCCCGATTCGAAGTCGGTGACCCCCAATGCCATTTAGTTCGAGCCAGCCATATCGGAGCACTGTTTCCCATGAAAACGGGATTGCCAATCTGGGATGGATGACCCCAATTTTTTTTTGCCTTTTTTTGACCCCAGATTAAGAGTAAGCGACCCCCCAATGCCCTTTAGTTCGAGCCAGCCAGATCGGACCACTATTTCCAATGAAAACGGGGCTGCCAATCTGGGCTGGACGACCCCATTTTCTTTTCTCTTTTTTGACCCTTTATTCGGAGTCAGTCAAATCATTCCACTCTGTTCTAAAACCTCCATGCTATGAATTTTCTCATTTGGCAGAGAATTTGAGTAATTGGAGTATGCGCTTCGTGAGTGAAACAAATAAACAAAATCAATGTTTGTTTTGTGTTATCACCACAGCCTAGTATGTCTCAGCGCAGAGTGAGTGAAATATAGAAGTGTTAGTGTGCTGTTTGTGTTTAAAACTCAAAACTCACATTGCGAATAACTCATTGCGTCCCACAGTATACAAAGGAAATTGTCTGGTTGTTGGTTTGGTATCGTTTTCATCTAAAGTTGAACTTGAGGAGATGAAACAAGACGATTACTTTTGTTTTAGGATGTAGGGCTTGTTTTGCGTATATGGGAAACTTGAATGTGCGATGCGACGTAAGCAAATGATTTTTGATTTGCTTGCAGTCACCATAAGGAACATATAGGGAACATTACTCATTATGGGGATAGTTCGCAGAGCCCACATATTGGACACAGCAATGACGTAGTGTCTAATATTTCCACCGTCTGACAAGACAAAATTTTGAAACCTGAAACAGGCGAAACTAGTTTTTAGGTTGTTGTTGATATGAAACACAAGACGGCCGTGAAGCACTGCCAGTTCGTAACTGAGAGTACACTACAGTTCCGTTCCGAAACGAAATATGGGGGTATGCAGCGTAGTAGAGTACTGCAATTTGAATACCGTTTTTATGGGAATTGTGGTATGTAGTTGGAAGGTGATGTGGTCAGTATCACGCTCGCCTTTACTCAATTATTTTTTATCAAATCAAGTACTTATTCTCAGCTTAGAAAAGCATATTTTCGTTGCAGGAGTCGAACCTGCGACCTCTCGGTTGGTAACTTGACACTCTACCCATCGATCTACAGCGGTCTATTGCCTGAGGATAACAGTTCTACTGCAAACATTTGCCAGAACACCTTCGTTCAAATTTAAACTGCAGATTTGAAGAAAAAAAATAAATAAAAAATATAGAATAGAAGCTTACAATAGACAACGATCAAAATATATTAAATAAATTACAAATACAATGCGAATACGTATAAATATGCTGCATCAGATCCTCTTGTCGCACTTAATAAATTTATAATTTTATTTAACAATTTAAATTTATTTCATTTTGACATCTTTTCGTATTTCGTATAATAATTTATTTATTCGTTTCAATAAAACAAACGATACAATTGCACAGATTTATTGCAAATAATCGCCTTCTCTTTATCGATGATGGAGAATGACAACTGAATTCAATCAGTGGATGAGCAGAGAGGAGATAATTTTTTTTTTAATAGATTTAGATTTTTAATCTTTTATTTTTAAGAGTTTAACTTATTGACATATTGCAGATTATTATGGAACTGGAGTTTTTTTTGCGGCTCGAGTCCCATAATTGCCATGGATGTTTGTGTTTTCGGTAAAACTTTAGTTTGACGGCTTTTGCGAAAAATGAATAAAAAAAAATTTACAAATAAGTCGGCGGAGCCTTAACTTTATAACAGGATCGTTGAAAAAACGGTAAAAACTATTTTTTAAATCGTGGGTTTTTTTGGATTTTGCTTCTTGAAATATATTTGTTGGGTTTCAGAAATAAGTTGGGGGAGCCTTGACTTTATAAGGGGATCGTTGAAAAAAACGTAAAAAACCGTTATTCTAAAAAAAAAATTACTTTTTTGAACTTGTTCCTTGAAAAAAAGGTTCATCGGGTCGATAAACCTCCAAATAAATCGCGGGAGCCTTGACTCTATCATTGAGTTCACACTTGCGGCCAAACCACTTGATTCTGACTAGACCACTTGATTTGAAACTTTCAGATATATACAAGTTCGCATGAAAAGGTTAGTACCAGTCTTTATATGAGCCTAAGAGAGCCTAAAGGCCAAGCACGGGGATTTCTGATTCAAGATATTTCCGCTGTAGAAACTACAAATCACCCATTTGTGGGTTCTAGGTTCTTACCACCTAAACCGGAAATTCACTCACATTTTTCCTGACATTACCCTTTTTGCAATCTCGTTATAAACTAGTTCAGTTGAGAGTTGTGTCCAACCCTAATGTGTTCCTTTGCCGATAGTCTGCGATATGTCAACGGCGTCAAACTGTTTATTGCATGAATGAAATGAAAAAAAACAAGAGATTTAGAATTTACGCACTTACAATTAAACTACAATACAATACTTTTTCATCTCACATTTTCTCCATGTACATATTAAAAAAAATGACTTCTTATTGCGTAGATAGTTTTAATGGGGAAAAAATGTAAAATTACAATTTACAATCAATCAGCTTTGCCTCAAATCTAGACATTCGGTGTGCATCAATTGATTATTTGTAAAGTTCTTGGGCTTGCCATTATTATCAGATCGTTTTGAACGACACACGTCTCTTTGTATTTATTCTTTCTGGAATGAGTTTTTATTATTAGTTGTTTTTTTAATTGTTATATTCTTTAGATTTATATTTCATTTTTTAAAAAGCATTGTTTCTAGGTTAGGTATAAAGAGAGAATTAGATTAGAATTAGTTTTAAAAAGTTACTAGTGTAAAAAATTGTATTTTGTTGTACTTGGATTCTTTATTTAGTTTTTATATTTTCTTGAGGGAAGAGGCTATTATTAGGCGTGTTCTTTTGCGTATCTATTGTCTATTGAGTATAGTGTCGGGTAACAAACACGCATTACACAAACAACAAGCAACTTGCTGTTTGTGTAATGCATGTTCGTTAGGCCCTAACCAGATTGAACGCAGAAAGCAGCGGCAGAAGCAACAACAGGTAGATTTGTCATGGCCGCTGTGTGGCGATGACAGATCTACCTGTTGCTGTTGTTGCTTCTGCTGCTGCTGTCTGCGTTCAATCTGGTTAGGGCCTTACAAGGTAGGGTAACGAACATGCATTACACAAATTACGCGATAGATACGCAAAGAACGCGCCTATTGTTTACTAGATTCTATGTGTACATTGTATAAATATAAATCTGCAATGTCTTTCTTTATTTAAAGATGGTTACTATTTACGTTACTCGTATCTACCGTAATAATCAATCTGCGCTTGCTCTCGTTTTTAATTTTTACTTCTCTTTCCGCTAAAATTTATTGGATGAAGTCAAAATGCAGGGAATAAAAGGAACGGGATGACATTGATCGTGTATGGACAATTGGATTGACTAAGCTAGAAAGGGATTGCGTTCGAGACAGAAGCACAAGAAACAATTAAACAATTGTGGATCAATGTTTAGAATATTTTTGGATATTTCGAGCGCTATATGCATGGGCATGATCAGGGCCGTCGCGTGGGTGGGGCGACCGAGGCGTTCGCCTTGGGCGCCGCGATCCGGGGGCGCCGTGAGTAAAAAACCAGTCCGAAGCGTATATACCCTAGACTTGTATAGACCTAGTGGTGATACCAAAAGTACCAATTGGTAACGACCATATGCATTAAAAGTGAGTTTCCTATATGACCAGTTTATAGAAGAGGTTGGCAATCATTCAGGAGGATCTTGACCATTATCAAAATCAATTAACTAGCCCATTCTACAAATAGTTGTCGAATTTTTCAAGTCGTTAGCTTCATTCTATCGAAAGTTATTGCTTATTTGAAGTTTCACTTGTAGGGGAGGTAGGGGTTCCTTGGGTCGGATCTTGCTCATCATTGCCACCAACAAATAAGATCATGCTACAAACATTTAAACAAAATTTCAAGTCTCTAGCTTCACTCTATCGAAAGTTATCGCTTATTGGAAGTTTCATTTGTAGGGGAAGTAGGGGTTTCGTTGGTCGGATTTTACGTGTTTTCAATATTAGCCAACAGGATCCTATTGCAAACATTTGACCAAAATTATAAATAAGTCGCTAGCATTATTTTGACGTAAGTTATCGCTTATTTTAAGTTTCATTTCTAGGGGAGGTAGGGGCTCCTTAAGTCGGATCTTACCCATCTTGAATACCAACTCAACCCAATCTCACTTCAAACATTTGACCAAAACTTCAAGTCGCTTGATTCTGTCAAAAGTTATCGCTTATTTGAAGTTGCATTTGTAGGGGAGGTGGGGGTTGCTTGAGTTGGATCTTGCCCATTTTCAATACCAACCTAGTAGATCTTACTAACAACATTCTAACAAATTTTCAACTTGCTAGTGTCATTCTATCGAAAGTTATTGTAATTAAAAGTATATTTTTTTTTTTGAAATTTGTAGGGGAGGTAGGCGTTCCTTTCATCTGATTATGCCCAACTTACTAGAACTCAAGCAGCTTCTCACCCCAGGATTACATGCCAAAAATCACATCAATTGGTTCAAGAGTTATAGACAAAAAACCCGAAAAGTAGGGTAGCACTGGGCTCTTTCTAAGAAAATTACCGTTAGTTTTTAACTGATCGATTTTATTTTTCCAGGAGAGTAGAAGATTATCCTCACGAGCAATCTACCAAAGCTAGAGCTTTTCATGTTTATTTAATCAAGAGTTATAAATACATTTAATTATTTTACATATGTAGGGGAGGTAGGCGTTCTCTTGGCCTGATCACGCCCATTTTCAATACCAACCAACTAGATCATACTTCCGATATTTGACCAAAATTTTGAGGCTCTAGCTTCATTCTATCGGAAGTTATCGTGCGAACGGACAGACAGACGGACAGACAGACAGACAGACAGACATGGCTTAATCGAATCAGGAGGTGACCCTGATCATTTATATATATACATTGCCATACCTCCGGAGCCTCCTTTACGGTGTTACATATTTCCGTCGTGACAAAAACAATATACCCTATACTAAAAGTCTAGGGTATAAAAAAATATATTTTATGCGTTTGTAGTCTAAGGCACTACTCACTTTTACTTCATCGTAACTTTGATCTTGTGGAATGACATTCTTTTTGAAGTTAATTTGATCAGTAAAAGCATTCAAGGGAAACAGGTAGACATCAGTGACTGTTCTGAAAAGTTCAATAAGTGTTTGGAGTTTTTAAACAGATTTAGAGAGAATGGATATGTGGGCGCAATAATCTCCACTAAAGAAATAGCTGCTGAACTTGGTATCGAACCTGTTTTTCCTGAGAAAAGGATTCGTAAACGAAAAGCGTTTTTTTGTATGAGTCTTCTGAGGAAGTGCAATCGTCACCTGAAGAAACCTTTATGACAGAAGTTTTTTATCCATTAGTGGATAACGTTTTGAGCTCACTTAAAAAGAGGTCAACTGCGTTGAAAGAACACCAACAAGTATGGGGATTTTTGGGTAATGTTGCTCAACTTCCAGGAAAAGAAAACCTAAAAGAAAGTTGTTTGGACCTTGAAAGACATTTGTGTCTGATATCAACGGGATTGAACTGTATCATGAACTTTTACATGTAAGTTCGATTTTGGATCATAGAAACAACAAAGTCACACCAAAAGAGGTCTTGTGTATGATCAAAAACACAAACTGTAAAGATTTGTTTACAAACTTGTGGGTCGCGTTAAGAGTTTTACTACTAACAATACCCGTGACAGTTGCTAGTGCCGAACGAAGCTTTAGTAAGCTTAAGCTTATAAAAACTTATTTGCGCTCTACAATGGCACAGGAAAGGCTGAACTCTCTCGCCATTCTATCAATAGAAAATAAGATTGGGGGGGATTAAAACCTTGTCTTGGGCGCCTACATACCACGCGACGGCCCTGGGCATGATGGATGCTGGCCACTATCGTATGATAGGGACACAGCCTCTTTCGACATGTCCTAGAATTCATCTAAGTGGGCAGGAGGTGTATGCATCGTTATTCGAAACCAGTTACAGTGAAACTTCTCTTCAACGGACACATACGGGGAATGAGATATTAGCCGCCCCGCATTTCTCTGACACCGGTGAAAAAAGCGACACGGATCTGAATTCAAACAACCACCATACAGACCCTTCGCCGCGTGAGGGCGAATTGCGGGCTCAGTATAAAAAGTTGACGTTCAAACAATTCACTTTCATCTTTAATCTGATGAGATTGCATAGAGACCTGGATCTAAGCCGGTCTGTCGTTTTGTATGGAAATATACCAGATCCGGTGAAACGAACGCCACTATTGTCCGCTAAACAAAAGTGTCCGCTTCCGAGATAAATTAAAAAAAAAATGTAAGGAATTAGTGGATGGGCGTAAGAAACGAATCCCACGACGATTGGTCAATTGAAGGACGAAATCCGTCGAGTTACAGCCGAGTTATTGCCAGAAATGTGTGAAAAGGTAATCGAAAATTACCTCAAAAGGATCGAGTCCTGCAAGCGGTCCCGTGGGGGGCATTTGACAGATATTGTATTCCACGTATAATGGCATAGCTCAAACTTTATTATGAAATAAAAATTCCATCGAAATTCAAATATTTACTGTGTTTAATTTAAGTTTACTTTCCGAAACACGAAATGGATAACCCTGTAGTTAGACATATATGCATGCATATTACACGCTCCCTATACGGACACCTCCCATAACCGGCCAACTCCTAATCGGACAAATTTTTTAGTCCCGAAAATTTACTGGATATTTTCAAACACAAATTAGGCTTCCTTGACCAAACGCTTTCTTACCCGGACACGAATTTTGCCACGGTTTTTCTTCGCATTTTTGTTCCAAGGTCACAGAATACAACTTTTTTTTTAAACCCTTGACTTTATAAAGTATAGGGTATATTGTTTTTGTCACGACGAAAATATGTAAGACCTTAAAGTAGCCTCCGTAGGTACGGCAATGTACGATATATATATAAATGAACAGTGTCACCTCCTGATTCAATTTCTCTCTCTCTATAATTGCCTTGACCCCTCCAGGGGCATGGGCGCGTCGTCATCTCTAGCATTTCTATGCCTTGTTGACGTTTCAATAGCATATTTACTTTTCGGAGGTGCAGTTGCTAGCATGCACCTCCTATCCGCGAAGTCTTTATACTGACAAGCTCGGAGCACTGTGAGAGTTCTATTAGTACTCACAGGCAGTTTTTGATCGCGCCGAGATTTGATCTCCGAGCTCTAGATTTGTATCCTAGAGCGGTGATCGAACTATCACGGCCACCGAGCGCGACAATTATTGATTCAATTTTGCCATGTTTATCTGTCTGTCTCTCCGTCTGCCTGTCTGTCCGTCAGTCTGTCTGTCTGTCCGTCTGCCTGTCTGTCCGTCTGCCTATCTGTCCGTTCGCACGATAACTTTCGATAGAATTAATCTAGTGACTTGAAACTTTGGTCAAATATTTGTAGCAGGTCCTAGTTCGTATTGCAAATTAGCAAGATCCGACCAAAGGAAACCCTATCTCCCCTTCAAATGATACTTCAAAGAGGCAATAACTTTCGATAGAATGAAGCTAGCGAATTGAAACTTTGGTCAAATGTTTGTAGTACATAGTTGGCTGGCATTGAAAATGGTCATGATCGGACCAAAGGAACCCCTACCTCCCCTACATATGTTATCTCAAATACATATATGATAACTTTCCATAAATTCGAGCTAGCGACTTGACATTTTGGTCAAATCTTTGTTTGGGTTAGTTAATTGATTTTTAAGCTCGAGCCTACCTCTCCCCTACAAAGTTTCCACCATCGTAGCCTCATCGGCTAACTTCTGTTCAAATTGACTATATAGTTAACGCACTTTTAATGTATAAGACCGTTGTCCATTTGTAGTTTTGGAATCACCACTTAGAATGCACAGGTCTAGAGTATACATGCTTCGGTCTCGTTTTTTGATATCAATCTTAGTTATGTCTCATGGTACAGAAAATAGTACATTCCACACTTGGTGTAGATCATTTTGTGTAATCCGTATTTCTCGTTTTTTTTTTTTTTTTTTGGAAAATCCTTTTCGTTACCGCATTCGATAATCTCTAGAATAAGCTGTGCGCGTCCATTATTAAGGGTGTTGTTGTCCGGTTTGGAGAGACTTTAATGATCGGAAATTTTGCTGTTTTCATCCGTTATTATTATAGAAGAATTTCATGCAAAGAAACAAATGGGGGCGACGCCGAGGATTTAGAATTTGTCCCGTCAAGAGAATTGACCGTAAAGCCTGGTTTTCCAAGCTGCCGAACTCCGCTGCGTGCTGCGGAACAGACTGCCTCAAAACCCATGTTTTCCTATATTCGAGCTGCAAGATGCCGCTACGTATTGCGGAACAGACTGCTTTTGAGGCAGTCTATCCCGCAAGACGCAGCGGTATCCTGTAGCCTGGAAAACAAGGCTGAAAGTAGACTATTTTGCAGGACACAGCGGAATTCCGCAGCTTGGAAAATGGGGCTTAAAGGGAAGTTTCACTGCATATGCTCGCGAAACACGTCAACTATAAACCGCTTAGGAGTAGTTGACACGCTATGTCCCACCAAGATGTTAGGGCAAATAGTATGTGAAGGGTTCCAGTTTGATTTTGCGTTGATCACAAGTTCTCAGTAAAAAGGAAGCCATAGTTTCAATCTCCCAATTCAGGATCATTCAATCTCAGTGACCTACCTTAAAACCTAGTGGGCGACATACGAGGTTTGATAAAAGAAAAATAACGGTACTTTTTTTACATGCCGATGGATCGTTGTGGCGACGGGCGATTGGCAGCACTGCAATTGTCATAACCTTCCGTGTTATTGACTGTACACTGTTGAGTGCGATCGGTTTAAGATTTGTGGTGAATTTTCAAGAATGGTTTTAGCCGGCACAGATTTCGAATTTTGGAAAATTTTGAAAACAGGAAAACATCGCATGGAGCACGGTCTGGGGAGTAGGGAAGGGCGAGGAGTAGAAAAGGGTCTGGGGAGTAACAAAATCGAGGAAGGGCAGCCATCCGATTTTTGGCACAAAACTCGCGAATTGACAAGGCTGAGCGTCTAGGCCTCGAAGTTGATGGTTCGACCTTAGGGTAAAAATTTAAATCCGTTGAAATCGAAAAAAAAGTCTTTTTTTTTTATGTTGACATCAAAGCTTAGGGGATACCCTTTAATGCGATAGCATAGCTTTAATAGGTGAGGAAAATTAAGGTAAGATGGGAGGGATGGGTCTTCATAATTTAGAGGATCGAACCTGTTTTGGGCAGGTTCTACGCACCGCAGCGACCCGTTCATCAGCAACGGCCAAGGGCTACCAAACTCCTTCAACGTCAGCAAACGTTGCTATAACAAAAACTGGAATTTTGCCAATTCTTGCGGCAGCCGATTCTTCGCACCGGGGCGACCCGTTTTACAACGACCAAGAGCTGCCAAACCCCTTGAATGCAAGCGAGGAAAATGTGTCTGTCTGTTACTGGACTTCTGTCCCAACGTCGTGCCCGTTACCCAACTCTCGTCCCCTGTGACGTGATCCGTGAACACTTTTCCCCAATTTCATGCGAAATCTCACGTTGCATGGTTACTCACGCTAATAGGAAATTGCGAAAATCGCCACGAGAAACAAAACACGTCGCACTCAAGCAGCAATAACTCGGAAACTAAACGAGATATAAACAATCTGTAAACAGTCAATTACACGAAAGGTTATGACAATTACAGTGCTGCCAATCACCCGTTGCCACAAAGATCCATCGAGAAGTAATTAAAAAAATTCCGTTACTTTTTTTTATCAAACCTCGTACCTTATAAAATAAATAGTCGTAGGATTTTATAATTCGAATCAGTGTCATCAACGAATAGCATCATCTTTAGACATCTTGGCAATCGTACTGTTTCAATTCCCGTAAGCTGATTGTCGACTACTTTTGGCTTTCTATCGCTTTTCTTTCTATGTGTGAACTCTTCAGTCAATCAAAGTTTTTAAATTTCACATTTTGATAGGCACTAGGCAGAGGTTAGTAATAGTAAGTGCGCTTCGATTTGTAATTCTTATTATTTAATCATTTTTTTAATCATCATCTTACATAATTGTCGATAAAATGCAGTTTACTGATGGTGGAAAGAAATTTTCATGTAATTTTCAAAATCAAATGTTTTAACAGGTTCTATTGTATTTTCAAGAAACAATGATTAATGATTCAATTCCAGACAATATATTTTATGAAGATCTGATAAAGAGCCAATATACTACTTAATACGAGTTAATTCAAATGGAAACATTGTGTTGAATTTTATTCAATTCTCTAGACTTTTACTACGCGCGGCGATAAAAACCTCTTTTTACATTTTTTTACATCTACGCATTGTTCCTCTATCTACACAATTATTTTAAAATTAATTTTATTGGTCGATTAAATAAAATCGATCGCAATTTAAATCATTCACACACACATACACACTCCATAGCCATTATGGTGTGGTGACCGTGTATATTGGCGATGATGATTTGTCGATTGATGTCGAATTATTTACGCTAATATTGACTACACTGTCCAGCAGCAATATCATATTATCGCTGACATTACACGACACATCATTATCGTTCACGCGCACGTCACACACTTAATTTTACAAATTGCAATTAGAACGCTCCCGACAAAGGAGGCGGGAAGTAGGAGGACAACAATCATGTGGGCTAAAATATAAACCAAAGGGTCGTGCGCGTATAGTTCACGCCCGATTATATCGAATTGCTTGCTACGACTACACGACCACCGCCGCTGCCACCACTTCCTCCCCCCTTCCACCCCGACAATCATTTATGCTCGCCATTCATCTCCTGCAATTTGAGCTTGGCCCGTCGCGTCTTCTGTCGGATATGTTCAATTTCAAAATCGGCTACGGTCAAATTCAATCGCAACATATTGTGTATGATGAATTCCTCCTCGAGAATTTTCTCGTCAGGCGTTCGTAGCACTTCCAGCGTTTCGCACAAATCGTTACATTGCTTGCGAACTTTATGTCGTCCCAACGAGGCACCGAGTATGACCAGGGCCACTTTGAATACGACACGAATACCTTCGGCCAGAAAACAATCCCAAACACGTAGTAGAGTCTCCCAGGGCAAAGTTCGTGTCATGGCGCACAGAAACCAATCGGTCATATAGAGAAGCGGTTCGACTTTGTGCTTTTGCAGATGGCGATAGACGGACGGTGAGGTCTTCTTGAGCAGACCGTTGAGAATCGCCGCATCGTTTTGGAGAACTTCAAGTCCGGGTTTGAAGTAATCTTCCAGATAGCTGAAATTGAGAAAAAAGGAGATGGTGAAAAGTTGGCAAAATTTAGTTGAAAAAAAAAGGCCAAAAGCGTAGCTTGAAACTCCGAGAATATTGTATCTAGTTCTAACATTTTCGGGGTTTCAGACTACGCATCTGAGAAAATAAATGTTGCTTTCGAGTTGTCTTTGAGTTGAATTTCAATCGGCTTGGATTTGCCTTTGAGTTGACTTTGAGTCCTTTAAGTTCTTTACGTCCGTATGTCCATTATATCCTTTATGTCCTTTATGACCTTTCTGTCCTTTATTACTGTTATATCCTTTATGTCGTGTGTGGCGTTTATGTCCTTTATGTCCTTTATGTGCTATATATTCCTTATGATAGTTTGGGTGGCAGCCTAACGGCTCCATAGCGATACCACGTACTACCGACACTCATTACGGTCCGGTGCTAGTAATTATCAAGAGATCATCGTTGAGCTCGAAGATCCTGACTTACATATTTCCGAAACTTCGCAGGCTTCTCAAACTGAGACCTGCAACTCTTTATAACCAAATTGAGTGCCAAGATCTTGATTAAGTCACAGTGAAAGTGTAAATCTGCGCTACGTTCCCCGAACGTGATTTCCCCCTCTATAATAAAAAAAGGTTGTTGATGAAGTAGGCTTCCAGGCATTGCACTGGACGGTCGCACAGTAGGTGCTTCAGGGCCGGCGAATGGTGCGACGCACGGCACGTCAGCGCATCGCACAGGACGTTTCTGTTGTTTGTTGTTGTTTCTGTTAAACGAGCACAAAAAAAAAAATCAACAGAAACAGCCGTGCGGTGCGTATATCTCCCATGTCCTTTTTATCCTTTGTGTCATTTATATATTAAATCACTCATCCCATGTTCATGCTCCCTATCCATTGTCCATTCTAGTGCATTACTTTTTTTGTTGTTCTATTTTTTCCCTTAGTCGAGTAATGAGGGGGTACTCGACTATCCTACCTTCCCCATCCGATTCCTCGAATACAATACGCTTCATCGTTTCATCATCGCGTTAAACGAAATATTACGACCAAACTTTGTGGCCATACGTGGAAAAATGTTATTTCCATGTCGATAATCCGAGAGCCGAACCATGAAAAAAAACTAATACTGGCACAGGGCCTATTTCCTTCATGACCTTTATGTCCTTTATGTTATTTGTCCCTTTTTTCTTGTTTCATGTCGATTGACCACTCAAGTATTCTTTTATTTATTTATTTTTTACCCTCTACTTCGTTCTGCCTCTTCCCCTCTCTCCTTCCTCTCACCACTCGACTACCCACTACCACCCCAACCAATCTAATTCACTAGCCTTCTCAATTCTAATAGTGGACACACACCTGTGTTTAAAATCCAAATTTTCTCCGGTCGAATCCAAAATTTCCCTGGTCAATGTATGAATTTGACGGGCAAATTTTGGAGCAACTGATACAGCTCGTGCATCTCGAGCCGTACGTCGCGTCTCTTGATAATAACTGTCGTAGGAGTTTTGCCACGCTTTATTAAGAACTCGCGAGGGAGAGCCGTGCGGCTCTTCGTGTGAAAGAATGGAAGGTGGGAGCGGAAAAAGCTTTCACTCGCGAGCGAGAGTTGTGCGGCTCTTCGTGTGAAAAGGCACTAACTAAGGATTCCTGAGGCAGATGTCTCACTTATCGAGCGTTTATCGCGTAGTGTCTCAGCGTATTTCGGCTAGTCCGTTTTTTGTGGGATACGCCTCTCAACTATCACTGAAATTTGTGCTACGATGTGAAACCGAGTATATATGTGGTCTGACAGCGAGGATTCGTCGGAGACATGCCAGTTGCGTATCCGGCTTGATAAAGGGTAGCTGCCAAAAGTAAGATCGAGTATCTGATGCCTTGTCCTAGTGACAAAGGTTGGGCGTGTACCATTGTTAAAATTGTCTAGATCAAGGGTGTTAATAAGTTCTAAGAACATCTCTCGTGGCTGGTCTCGCAGCGGGGCTTGTGGCTGGTCTCGCATTAGGTCTCGTAGCTGGTTTCGCATCAGGAGTCGCTGCAGGTCCCGTTGCTGGTCTCACAGTCGTTCTCGTGGCTGATTTCGCCGCAAGTCTCGCAGTAGGACTCGCAGTAGGCCTCGTGATTGGTCTCGCAGGAGACTTCATGGCTGTTTTCGCAGCAGATATCGTGACTTGTCTGGCGACCGAAAATGACTTAAAATTTAAATTTAGCAGAGAAATGTTCGTCTGCCTTTTTGCATTTAGACTTGTGGGTGATTCCCTAACCGAATTTAAATTTTCTGTTACTAAGTAACGCCAGTTAATTACTGAATCGCTATGTATGGCCTACGTTTTCGGGGCCTATCTAGGCGGAATAACCGTATAATGTTAACTGTGCAGTATAATAGAACCATGATTTTACGTTTTTTTTTCCTGTTGCGAATGATATTCTATCATCATATCAATATGTAACTACGCCCCACTGAGGCATCTACTCGTATATCAGGCCCAGGGGTAGATGACCCATCGTTCTCAGCTGGCTTCATCCAGAACTTCATGGTCCAGTAAATGTTGCGAGCATGCATAGCAAACTCCCAACTGCTGAAAGATACCGTTTTCACCATCAAGTACTACATCCCTGTGGAACTAGCACTCATATCAACGTATCGTATACGGTATCTTCTGTTTTACCCTATTTCACCTCAAGCACAATTCAATCTACTACTCGTATCTGGCTAATTCCCAATCCACTTCCAGCCCATTTATTCGCAAATTGAATAGTTGAATCAGCATCCATCCACCACGTTTGGGCAAAGCCAAGCCAAGCAATAAACAAAATACCTTTGCGTGTTGTACGTTGGTTTATGCCCCAGTTAACCATTTAAATTCGAAAACGAAGAGTAAATAAGGAAATAAAAGATAAAACCAACTCACACGTTCACTGCTAGACCATTTCTGTATTTTAAATCCACTTTTGACTTGCAAAATGCAAACCGTTGGCGAAAAAAATTAAATAAAATGGAAATTCTTTATTTGTAACCAGATGCAATCACATTAGCGAAATTCCGAGCAAACATGATTTCGAGTTTGCTGCATCAGGTTTGGGGTGTCGTGTGTGTTGAGCTGAATTTTCTGTAGAGTTTGGCAAATATTGAAAAAGAGTTGTTCATATTGCACAATTTCACAGGTAAATACGAGATCATTTTCTTTTTATTGACGAATTTCGAGGTTATAATGGATGATATGGGTATTGCGTTAATTAGATGAAATTTAGAAATTTGGGGCTTTTTTAGATTTCAGTGTCAGGGTTTGGGCTGAATTGACACACGATGAAAGCGCACGCTGACAATGTTTACTCTGACAAAAGTACAACTTTGACGCTAACAAAAGTATGGGATTTGGTATTTCCAGGGTTTTAACATAAAGATACATTGTTAAGATCATCCCAGATTGAATTAAAAAGCATATAATTCTTATTTTATTATTTATAACTCCATTCAAACGGCTTTTCTCTCTGAAATTATCCCATTGTTGCTTATGTTTACTTCCCATAAAAATTTGATTAAATTTGAAGCAAACATTGAAGATGAATGAAGATAGAAGCAAAGGGCAATGGGAGGAAGGGGGAAACGGAGAAAATATACGAAAAAAGGGGGAATGGGAAAGAAGGGGGAATAGGAAAGAAGGAGGAATGGGACAGAAGGAGTAATAAGAAAGAAGGGGGATTGGGAAAGCAGCGGGAATGGGGGAAGGGGAATGGGTGAAAGGGATGAGGGAAAACAAGAACGGGGAATGAAGAATGAAGGAAGGGGAGTGGGGAAGGGATGAGGGGGAGTGGGAAGGAAGGGAAAATGGAGGAAAATGGAAATGTGGAAAAAGGGGAATTAGGGGCAGAGGAGTGGGAAGAAAGGGGAATGAGCAGAAAGGGGAATATGCAGAAAGGGAAATGGAGAGAAAGGGCAATATGCAGAAAGGTGAATAGGAGTAGGTGAATGGGGAAGGACAATAAGGGAAGGGGGAAGGAAGATGGGGGGGGGGGGGGGGGAAATAAATGGGGGAAGACGAACGGATGAAGGGGAATATGGGAAGCGAATAAGGAGAATGCAAATGGGGAATGTGGAAAGGGGTAATGGGGAAAGAGGGAATAAAGAAAAGGGGAATGGAGAAAAGGAAATGGGGAAAAAGAGAACAAGGGAAAACGAGGAGAGGGGAATGGAGAATAGGGGAATAAAGAATGGAGAAAGCAAAATAAAGGAAGGAGAATGATGAGAGGGAGGAGGGGAGGTATGATTGCGCATGCATAGAAGCAAAGGGGAATAGGAAGAAGGGGAAACGGGGAGAAAATGAGAGGAAAGAGGGAGGAATGGGAAGAAATGGGAGAAAGGGGGATTGGGAGAATGGACAATGGAGAGAAAGGGGAATGGACTGTAAGACAAATGGGCAGATAGCGGAATGGGAAAAAAGGGGAAGGGCCAGAAAGGGGAATAAGCAGAAGAGACAATGAGGAGAAAGAACAATGAGGGGAAAGGACAATGAGGAGAAAGGACAATGAGGAGAAAGGACAATGAGGAGAAAGGACAATGAGGAGAAAGGACAATGAGGAGAAAGGACAATGAGGGGAAAGGACAATGAGGAGAAAGGACAATGAGGAGAAAGGACAATGAGGAGAAAGGACAATGAGGAGAAAGGGGAATGGACAGAAAGAGCAATGTGGAGAAAGGTGAATAGGGGAAGGGGGATGGGAACACGAAAATGATGGAATGGGGAATTGAGAAAAGGGAATGGAGGATGGGGAATGGAGGAAGGGGAATTGAGGAAGGTGAATGGAGGATGGGAAATGGAGGAAGGTGAATGGAGGAAGGAGAATGGAAGAAGAGACAATTGAGGAAGGGGAATGGAGGATGAGAAATGGAGGAAGGTGAATGGAGGAAGGGAAATGGAAGAAGAGAAAATTGAGGAAGGGGAATGGAGGCAGGGGAATGGAGGTAGGGGAATGGAGATAGAGGAATGGAGGTAGGGGAAAGGAGGTAGGGAGAATAAAGGAAGAGAAATGGGAAGAGGTATGTGGGGAAGTAGAATGGATGAACAGAATTATGGAGAAATGAGGGCGAAATAAAAAATAAAATATAATATTGGTTTAATTCGATGGGACTGTATATGTGACAAGGAGAGAGAACAGAAGACAAGGCGTCACAATGGTTTGGGCTGCTTATTGGACGTTGTTAGAGACGATAGGCATATTAAGGTTGAGTGTGTTGCCCAAACCTCGAGCCATTGATTAGGCCGCCCATATACGCTCAGGTTTACCTTGAGTTATACCTTGAGGTATACCTGAACAGGCACAACTGTTCAGATATAGACGTCTGTTCAGATCTAAAGCTTGTGCAGTGAGACACACACTCTACGGTAGACTTGTACAGGTATACCTCAAGGTACATATACTTGCACACGCGTACCTAAAGGTAAACGTGAACGTATATGGCTGGCCTTAGTTTTAATTATAGCCTAAAACATGTTCATGGTCTAATGCTTTAAATATTTCAATACTCGTATAACTCAGAATGTTAGTTAGTTATTTGGTGATGTTTACTCAGGTGGATTTACAAGAATTAAAATGTCCTGGCTCATAGTCACGCCACCCCGTCGACCTACCCACCGAGTTGCAATAACAGCGTGTAAATCCGAAGATGCCCGTGGGAACGGAGCCTACGGTAGCATAATGACCGTGAAGGTCAGGCCGTGATATCGGACGAAGAAAAAGGCCCCTCAACGAGTTAAGCAGCGGCCTATGCTTGCTGTAGCTCAGTTCGGGAGACGCGGGCGGAGTTTTCGCCGCTCGTTGCCCCTGTCCTTCTTGGCTAATAATATGGAAAATTATACCGAATGCCGACAAAATTAGAATTACGTATTAATAAAATATCATAGGCCTGAGGAAGACAACAGAAACATGAACATGAACTATTAACAAACAACTTCATTTTAGTTCAGCTTCTGGTTTAATAGTCACGAAATCATCGGAATCAAATTTCGCATTATAGAATCACTTCCGTTGATTATATGCCAGATTGTAGATTCTTAAACAGATATTTCAAATGATTTTTTTATCTACTAGAAAACAAAACCAGACGCTTCTCTGTCAGATCTAAAGAGCTTCTAGGAAGGAAGTCTTCATCACTTTTATTTGTTCTAAATAACATAATCTCATTATGTAAAAAGATTCATGTATGAACTCTCCGGCCTCACAATAAGTGGTTTAATTCGCGGATAATGTTGTTAATATCAGCACGCATCAACCCATCAACGTGTATACACCATAAATATTGTACATTTGTACAACTCTGCAGACGCGTATACACTTCCTCGCCTTGCAAGCGCATACTCCGTCCATGCTGCCTAGTATGTACGACTAGTTTATCAAATTCACTTTCTTCTCCACAATTCTTAGAGGCCTAGCACACTTGTGTACTTAAGATAATCTCTTCCTTTGAAGACTTACACGGTGGTGTTCACATTGCCTGTCGATGATGCGATTTTGCCCCGCATTTTGGCTTGCGATTAGGAGCGGTCATTGCAAGAAATGCTATGTTAGTTACATTGACCCCTCCAGGAGCATGGGCGCGTTACGGTAGCTTATCTACTTTTCGGACGTGCAGTTGCTAGCAGGCACCTCCTTTCCGCGCCGTCTTTATACTGACAACTCGGAGCGCTGTGGGAGTTCAATTAGTGCAGGTAATTTTTGTTTGCGCCGAGGATCGAATCTCCGTTTTCTAGATTGTAGAGCGGTGACCGAATTAACACGGCCACCGAGCGCGTTGCAAGAAAAGGGAGTCTTAAATTGTATACGAAATCGTGCCATAACGTGCAGTGACGGACAATGGCGTACCATGAGCGAAATGCAATCATAAACCAATTTGCAATTCCATCCGGGTATTCGATGAGTGGAAATCGCCCTTGCGATTTCATGCGATTTTGTGCCAGTAAGAGTTTCCCGTTATGACTGACTGCGAGTACAAGTGGTAATCGGATCGAATAGCGTACAGTGTGAACGCCCTCTATATCGCATCGCAAAAAACATAATTGCATCACATGGCATCTCATGGCGGACAGTGTGAACGCCGCCTTTTTTCCATTCTTGTTCGCCCGGAAAATGGCCTTTGGATAATCACATTCATTTCTCTTGCCTGGAAGGCCGCTTTCAGCAGTGTTTTGTTCCTCATTTCATTACACTGGAGGCTCCCGGCTTCAAGTTGACAAGTACACACTCATCGCAAAATGTATACTTCTCGTACGTACTTCAAGATAATGCGTGGAATTCAATGACTGACAAGAAAATTACATCAAATTTACAATAATCGTCGTAATCGTAGTTGTACGCAGTAAGGCGTGGGAGAGCAGAGACTCTGTCAACAATAAACAGAAATATCTAGCGTCACTTCATACACCGATGCCTGCAAATAAATTTAGCGGAAAATTTTGATTTAAATTTTCGTGTTTTATTTGTGATGCTCTCGCCAGTCGCCACTGTCCACACGGCAAGTCGAGGCGCTAGCAACATGCGAACTCGTTAGTTAGATACTGACATTTTTTCTGATGTTCTTAATATGGGTTATAATTATTTAATGAAGGTGGCACGGCGTGGCGTCGCGTCGTCGTTCGGTTGAGCTCTATAGGTGAGAAGTGCGGTACAACGAACTTGAAGTTGCGCAATATCAAGGCCGCCAATTATCAATCTATTTCTGTTCATATTCTGCACATTATAGTGCTCTTGGTGTTTTCTAGTTTTTGTATATTTACACGTTTGGCGATCGCTAGAGAGAAAGTGTATCGGGTTTGTGATATTTTTGGGGTATTTTTCATCGTTGGGAGCTATAGTTTCTACGTGGAACTTTGTGTAATCGTACTTCAATTACTTTAGACCGGCATTTTTCAAGGTGAAAAAGTTGCGCTATGTAACTCGAGTGAACGTCAAAGCCGGTTTATGGATCTAAAGTGAATTTATCAAATTTCATCCAATGCAAACCAAAACTAAAGACTCGCGCACATAGAGGCGGACAGCGCGGCGCTTCCGACCAGATTGAATTCATCATATGGCCATTCAACTAACGTAGATCCTTCGAGTGTGGCTATAGAGCACATAATAGCGCGTGCTACATGAATTTTAATTCGATATAAGTTGGCATATACGACACTTTCGATTTTGAGGGTCCATCTAAGTAGTATGAATAAGGGGTTTCTAGACCAGAGCTTCCGTGGAAAAATTGTAGGTACCTGAGGATTACTGTGGATACCTGGGGATTAGTGTGGGTACCTGGGGAATAATTACTGTAGGTACCTGGGGATTACTGTGGGTACCTTGGGATTACTGTGGATACACTGGGGATTACTGTGTAATCTGGGTATGTATGTACCCACAGTAATCCTCAGGTACCCATAGTAATCCCCAGATACCTACAGTAATCCCCAGTTGGCCCCAGGTACCCATAGTAATCCGCAGGTACCCACAGTAATCCCCAGGTACCCACAATAATCTTCAGGTACCCGCAATTTTTGTATCGAAGTTCTGGTCCAGAAACCATATTCATACTACTCATCTGAAATACATGTAGAAATTCACATTCCAGCTGCATTGCTCTTTGCCGATGTTGGCCTTTACCATCAAAAAAACACAGAGCTCGTTTTACATTGAGCGTGACGCGCTCAATGTGACGTAACGTGACAAGAAAATGACAACACGCGTGAAAACTAAATAGACCTTCTTTGGCCAGCTTCGTCTGTACCTAGTCTAGCCATAAATACTGTTACAAACTTTTTGAAGCACTGTTCAATAAAAGAGGTGTTATATGTAAAGAAATCATTGCTTATTTATTAAATGCATTGTCAACAACGGAAATTGCAACAAGTTATTCGAAGTGATTGCCTTTTGCCTTTACACAAGCCTTTAATCGAGCTGGCCACTTATCTATGGAAGCACGCACGACTTCAATCGGAAAGTTGGCGACTGCATGTGTAAGAGACTTTCTTAAGGATTCGATATTAGAATGTCTTTTAGAGCACATCATTTGCTCTAAGACAGACCATAATTCGTAATCCAGCGGATTCAGGTCTGGGCTAGAGGAAGGCCAATCTTCAGCTTTAATAAAATCTGGAACATTTTCTTCAAGCCATTTTTGGGTTGACTTTGCCTTATGACTTGGTGCAGAATCTTGCTGGAAACTCCAAGGCTGATTTTTGAATAATGACGTGTTGAGAGGTTTCACTACGCTTTCAAGGACACTTTCTTGATAAATTTTGGCAGACGTTTTGACGCCCTTCTCACAAAAATGCAACTTTGTCACCCCGTTGTAGCTAACACCCCACCAAACCATTACTGAGGCTGGATGATGACCTCTTTGAACCTTTTGGGCAACTTGAGAAGCTTCTCTGGCACTGCAAGCATAAACCCTATCGTTTTGTTTGTTAAATGTTTCTTCGACAGTAAAAATTTTTTCGTCCGTAAACAAAATTTTACGGTGTTCTTGGTTTGCGTACCGGCAAAGTAATCGTTTTGATTTTTCCACTCTATTTTTTTAACGAATCTGTTAGTAAATGCCCGGTAGATCTACGATAAGCACCCAACCCCAAGTCACTTTTGATGATACGTGAAATTGTTCTTTGGGGTATTTTCATCTCACGCGATAAATTTTTTTATTTCCGAAGAGGATTACGGCGAATTCTCTCGCGCACGGCCTTAACCGCTTGAGGTGTTCGAGTAGTTCGCGGACGGCCACTTCTTTCACGGTCACTTACTCCAGACATATCATTAAATCTTTCAATAGCCCGATATACAAACGTTCGGCTTATACCAAGGGTATGCAGAGTCTTAAAAATATCACTTGGTTGCATTCCTACTTTATGAAGTGCAATCACAGCAATTCTATTTTCTTTGTCACCCCAATCCAAGTTCACTACACTAAAAATTAAACTCAAATGATGACAAATGCACCAAGCACAAGCGTACTATAGCGATTAGCCCAATTTTTAAGAAATGCAATATAACGGTTCCTTTCTGCAGGGTTGCCAAACCTTGTAACAATATTTATGGCTAGACTAGGTAATTAACAAATAAATCAAAAGCAATGATCATGAACTTCACCGATACGTCCGCTTATCACCCATTGACTTTGCCCCAAGAACACATCTCACACTAACTGATACAATGTACTCCACAAGTATTTCTATAAAATGGAAACTTAAATGTCTTTTAAAAAAAAAAATTCTACTTACTTATCACAGACACTAACAAAACACCAAAATGCCTGCTCGGCCGGCATATGCATCAGCAAAAAGGCTGCAATTGGAGCTTGGGCTTGACAGAAGCCCACTTTTGGATTATATATGGAATACGCTTTCAATACATTGAACAACTCAATTTGTCCAACCTTATCTTCGTCTAAGAACATTTCATGGAATGGAAATTGTCGATGTTTATCTTTTTTAATTTCTTCGATGATATGTGGATTGCCTGGCTGTTGTAATAGCTCTTCGTAGAGATGTGGATGTTTTTCTTGTAGTTTGTAGGCACCGGACAGATAGAACCAGGCTTTTGGTCGCACCGATTTTGGTATGCCCTTTCGGCAACGATCTCGAACCTAGAAGGGGAGAGAGAGAGAAAGAGGAAACGTTAGTCAGAAGAAAGCTTAAAGCATAAAGCTTCCCTCACTCTGACACTATTTATTCGCTGCGAATTCGCAATTAAATACCTTTATACCGACGCGACTTTTTTTTTTAAACAAAACTTCATGAAATAAACAACAGTAGCAATAAAAACGCAGAATGATTCACAAAAAGATGAAAATCGCTGACAATATCGCAAGAGACGCAAATTTACCTCGCAGCTCGCACCCACCGGTAGTGTGAGCAGCTCCATTAGCCGCTATTTGAGTGAGCATCAGACCGTCGCGCAAAAAAAATCGCATACAGCGTATTTGCGGCGCAGTTCGGACATCCTCGTCCGTGGTCAAATTTTTGACGCTGCGGAAATTTGCGCACCGGATTCGCCTTGCGAATTTTTTTTCGCGTCGTCGGTGTGATGATCACTGTAAACTATTTTGCGAATCCGCAGCGATTAAATCGTTTGTTTGGGGGAAGCTTAAAGTGATCATCACAATTCTCGCATCGTCAAAAATTTTACTACGGCGCGGAGTCTTACGAAGATGCCCACACACTGCGCCGCGAAACTCTGCCGCGGATTTTTCCGCTGAGATTTTGTTCGCGTTGGTGTGTTGTTCACTTAAAGGTTTGTTTTGCTAAACGCGACTGAGCGACGATCGCTAAAGCGATTACAGTTTAATGATGATCTTGTGGACGTATTTTGCTAGACGCGATGATGATTGGGTAGCGTTTGCGATTTGTGTGTGTAGATAAGTAGTAGGTCTGGAATTTTATATCCAGAATGTAGAAGTGTATCAAAGAAGAGCAGGGGTAGGTCTGCACGGCTGAATAGATATGTACTATATTTGAATTAACAGGTGAAGAATTTATTGTTTGATTTTTTTGTGGGAAATTTATATTCAATCTTGCTGGAAGAAACTAGAAGGGGATTTCTTTGGTCGCTGATTGCAAATTGAAGACAAAATAACAGTTAAAAACAATGGGGGATCCAGAATGGCAACACTGTTTTCACAAATACATTCTATCTTGCTGGAACGCCAGGAGAACATGGACACACAACACACAATTCTTGATAAACAAAAAAAAACAACACAACACTCCTACAACTATGCACTTGGATGACAAACAGAGCACAACAAACCTCTCTTTATACGCGAAAGCGTGATGATATCGCTCTTCCATGCGACTGTTCAAAACATGCGATCGTGCGTCGCTAGCCACAATAACTTGAAGCAAAATATCCCCATATAAAATAGACACAAATAGTGCTCCGTGATTGTCGCTTAATCGATCATCGCCAGCGATCGTCGCTCAATCGCTCGTCGCTCAGCCGCGTCTAGCAAAACAAACTCTAACACACTATGTAAATAAATTGGCGAATCCGCTTTGGTTTGGGGGACGGAATAGACCGTAATTTTTACAGATTTATATCCAAAGGACTGTTATATTAATAAATAAAAAAAAATTAAACGAACTCACCTTTTTATAGTTCTTCATCATATATTCAGACCAATTTTCGATCATGTGTAGCCATTTCTTTTCACGGGCTATGATTTGTGCTTTGGACAGAGGCTCTTTGGGCTTATCGGTCCGTTGAAATCCACCGTAGAAACCATTGCGATCGGGACAACTTGATACCGTTGAACACAACGATATTGTGTCGATAGCACGCGGTGATGTCGCCATTTGTCTGTAATTGAATGAAAGAAACACGTAAATGATTAAATAAATAGGGTGAGATTACAAAAAGTGTGGCAAATAGTAAATAGATATGTGCAATAAAGTCGTGCCTAACACATATACTCGTAAAATGGCTGGTGAATATGAGTCAATTGTTTTTAAACTTGGACGTCAATAACGTTACGTTTATGGCTCTTATGCTGTCGCAATGAGCTCGTGAATGGCTTGACTGTTCTAGGCTAGATCAGTGCCATAAATGATGGGAATAAAATTCGCTTTACATATATTTTTTTTCAGAAGCCTGTAATTCAGGGGTTTAAGCGCTCAACAAACAACCTATTATTTTTCAATGTGATCGCACTTTGAATTGTAAAATGTGAGCAACACAACACAAGTTAATTCGCCAAGAACTGAAACTTAGCTAGTTATGATTTAATATAGTACTTCCACAAAAACAAAACTCTTGAGACCTTCTTAAAGCAATGTCTATAGTAGATTAGCCTCTTCTGAAGACTTGTTAGTATTCCATCTCCGTGATCATCTTTGTCTTTTCCAATTCTCAATGAGGACGACAAAAGAATATGTACGTACATAGGTGTCTCTTCAACCAACGCACTAGTGTCACTTCATGTCACCATGCGTTTAAACAGATTTCAAAATTGACGAAGGTCAAGGTACATAAATCTATCAATGAGTTCTTCTACTCGATTCAACCCTCAGATCTCCATTTTCGCCCGTCATATTCGTAGAACATACCGACTACAGAAATGTTCAATACCTTTCAATTATTACTAACGAATCTTCTTCCAAATGATGTCTGCCCCCGAACGATGTGTCGTCTATCATTCACTCCCCCATATTGGGTGGAATTCTTAATTAGATTCACCTTGAAAGCATGGCTACCTTTTCGTTGGGGGCAGAACGCACATACGAATGGAAAATTTGTAATCTTAATGAAGACAAAGGCAAGTTTATCGCAGATAGAGAGACCATGTTATGAAGATTGGCCTTTTGGCAAATAAGAATGATGATCACCCACGCCTCTATGGTTTGTTTGTGAACATCTTTTGGGCGAATATATAAAGATGATTCTTTCCAAATGCGATGTTTCTAACACGGCGATCATACTGTATGCGATGCGATACGATGCAGCGAAGCACCGCGCAAAATCCCAAATACAATTACCCTCGTACACGCATGAAATCGACAACAACAAAATACACTCCCTGCTAGCAATGCCATGATGAAGACATCAATGTGCTGATTATGAAGGCCTCGATGAAAGTCATCATGACTATGGTTCTAGCCGCGGCACTAATGTTAATTACGTACTACATGTCCACTCACGACCTGCTATATGAGCATCATCGACGAATTCATCAAGCGTATTTGATGAAATACTTGACGAAAGTCATTGACGAGTTCACCAGGCTGTAGTTAATGAAATAATTCATAAGTAAATATCATTGGCCAATTCATCAAGCTGTAGCTAACGAAATGCTTCATACGAGGAAGGTTAAGTTAGGTTAGGTAAGAGGGTTCCCGCTAGCGCAGCTCGCATTAGATGTTCGATTTGGGCCCATCTGCTGCCCTCCGCTGACTAGGTGATCATTCCGCTAAATTGAATCAGCTAATTCAACGAGACGATACTTGCCACCTTTGCTAGCTCTTGAAAGCTGTAAGCACCAATTTAGGGCTGGACACTCATACAAAGCATGTTCAATGGTGTCCTCTTCCAACTCGCATCTTCTGCATAAATTGCTGGAGATCAGTCCCAATCCTTTCCTACCGTCGCTCTCAGCCTATTTCTTTTGAGTTTGAGCAATATCCTGCTCTTGCTCAGATCAAATGATGGCCACAAGGGTCTGGCTACCCTACAATCCGTTTTGTTTGTCCAGTTGGATTGTAGTTTAGTCAGTATTTCATAGGTGTCGGTGGGCTGTCCACGGCTCCCAAAGCTCTCCTTGCCAGTCCATCGGCTTTCTTCCTGTCTGCAACACCACTGTGGCCAAGCACCCACATAATCCTTACGGGAGTACGTTAAGCCTTTCGGTCGACAGCCTCTCTGCATACGTTTACAGTTCTCGAAAAGCATCTGTATGACGCTAAAGCCAGAATGCCCACCACAGGTTAGGTTAGGTTAAAGAACTGCCATGATTATCCACAGCACGCATAGACCACATCTGAGTCCATTGTGTTACCACACGGGATACAAAATCTCGACCATCCTATACCTCGAACCAGCCTGAACGCACAATAAAACATTGTAAATGACCAACGTCAACGTTTAGCAAGTCTGCCAATTCGATAAAATAGTAAGAGCCTAGAATTAACCTCCTCAGACTTTCCAAGCTTTCCTCATCCCTGTTCCTCATCACCACAACTTCTACAAGTGTCGTTATAGGCAGCCTATGCCTCCTGGCGTGCTCTCCGATTGGACAATGCCCAGTGATGATACCGACGACAGCTCCGAAATATTGTCTCCTCAACGACAGCTACTTATCAGAGCGACCCAAGTCCAACCTGAGCCTCATCTGTTAAGTTAAATTACATGTGGCGCCACTCAGCCATCCAGGAATCCAGCTCACAACAATATCGAAGAAACTGCACAACTCCTTTAGCGATGTACGGCACTCCAACATATAGGTAATCCTTGAGGTTGTAAGTATACGCATCTAATCGCAGCTTGGCTGTCCGTCAAAATAACAATGTTCCTGACAGATAGGACATGACGCCCTAGCCAGACCAAAGCCCCAAATTCCTACCAATTCCGCCTGAAGAACACTACAGTATTCGGACAGTGGTACCGACAGGTTTAAATTCAGTGTGTCGGAGTGAACGCCTGCGCCAATCCCACGATCGGCCTTAGAGCCATCGGTGTAGATGAATATCGTGTCCGATGTTGTAAGCTAGTCATCATTAAGTTCGTGATGGAATAAGGCATCTGAAGTTCGTGCCAAACATCAGCTTTGCATAGTCCGTTTTTGCCGGAATATCACGATTTCTTAAAATTATCGAGTTTTCACTATTTAAAGTCAACCATTGACCTGTTTCATGGATCCGGACAGCGATTCGTTGCCCGATGATTTCGCCGTGTTAAAAGATGTGATACTGTCGATGCAAATCGTTGGCATCCTCGTTGAAGTTCCTTGAATGGACTTTACCGCCATGCGTATAGCGTATAATTCCGACTGGAATACGGTCGCATGGTTGAACCACTATCTCAGGCCCAGATCGGCCGAGTAGACTCCAGTGTCAGTCTTTGAACCAACCATATAAATCAGTAGGTCACCGTTACTGATGGTTTCTCTGCTCTTCCTGTCTCTCCTTGTAGGGAACTTCACTTCGAAGTTCCTTTCTAGGTACGTTGGATTGATCATGATTTGATCATGCGTATCATCAAGATCGAGACCGTTTTGTCTCTGATATGTGTCGGAATACAAGAACGACCTTCTCGATTTGAATCGCGCCACATCCCTGAACTTTTAGCGCGTATTTCTGATAAGCATGTGCTTCTGCAGATGAACCGATCCAAGGGCTGAGATCGTTCTCCCGACCGACACACAAAGAACATTCACTGAAAAAATTCGCACTTGTACATTGCACGAACATTGAATACATAAAGTAAAATTGCCAGGGAACATACAGTCATTTCCACAAGACCGTATACCTCACAAAATAAAAACAAAATGTTACAAGTAAGAAATTTTATTTTTTATTGAAAGTAAATACAAAATACATTTTCGCAATTATATTTAATACATGGTCCAATCGCCGTCACTATTGATTATTGACTGGCATCTTCGGTGACAACTTTCGGCCAATTTTTCCGAGTAGTCTGTCGATAAGTTCGCCTTAAATGTGCTTCTCCTTTTATTTGCTTCCCTTGAAGCTTCTGCTTCATTAATCCCCAAACATTTTCAATAGGATTGGCATCCGGCGATTGCGAAGGCCAATCAAGTACTTGAATGTTATTTTCTTCTTTCCAGCGTGTACACAACCGGCTTCTATGTTTCGGATCGTTATCTTCTTGTAGAAACCAATCGGTGTTGTCGTTGCCATATAGCATCCTAGCAGACTTCAATAATCCTTTCTTGTACAAAATGATCATCAAAATATCAAAATATCAAAAATATGAATGATGGCCTTATCCTGGGTTTTTTAAGTGCTTCGGGTTTTACCCCTACCAGGTAGATCGTCTACATTTCCAGTATCTTTAAAACGCTTTATCCACTTATTCACAAACTGTGTCGAAACTTTCAGGTACTTTCCGGCCGATGCAGGTGTCATTTTTGGTCCTTTCGGATGACTTACTGAAAAAACACAGCTTCGAATCGTTTTTGGTAAATCGCACTCATTTCACTTGACGTCTTATCACTCTCCTACTTGAACTTATTTTAGAATGACCAAATTTATACAATGCGAAAAAGAGGGAAAATGCAGGTAACTAAAAGTCCCCCAATACTCTTTGAGAAATGGTGCATTAAAAAGTTACAAAGTATACGCTCTTGTGGAGATGACTGTAAGTGCTTCACACCATCTATACCTCCAGGGTCGAGTTTTCAAGTAAAAATCCCGCCTTCACGGCTTATACTAAGAGAATTCTCACACATTCGTGGTATTCTTACAAAGATGCAAGACCTGATGAGTGCTTTTATCGATACGAAATCGCTAAGCTTGGAAAAATTAAACAGAGGGAATTTGAGAATAAAAAGTATTTGATACCGTTGCGCAGACGACCGTGTTTCGAGTAAAAAAATTCCAAGTTATGTATCCTTGTAAAAAGTATTAGTTCGGTTTTTTGTCGAGTTAGCCTTAAGATCAGCTTGCCCGGCCCAGATTTGGATCCGACAAGGTTTGAGGGAACTTACCTCTCCCAAACACCACAATGTTGTCGGTATATACCCCAAAGCCGCTGGCTTTTAACCTCTCTAGTATTTCGTTGACCGTCAGGATCCAGAAGAGAGGGGATAGTATCCCTCCTTTCGGTGTACCTGTATTAACTGTCTTCTCTTCTCTGACCCCCAAAAAGGTAGTCTCGATTCTCCCGTTGTTGAGCAAGTCGTTAGGGTTGGGTCAACCCCGTAACGGGTCATAAATATCTCCGCATAATTATACCATTATACCATTCTAGAGAATTGAGTAAACGCATAGCATATTACATACATACACTTTTTTCCAGATGTTTATTGTTAAAATCCATTGAGTAAATAGGATTTCCGGTCCTCCTTGTCGAAACAGACATGTCAGCCTGATGTTCATTGTCATCTTTACAATTAAAATACGAGTACACTCATACCTCTTTATACCGCCTAGATTGGTTCTGAAAATTTCGGCCGTAAAGTGAAATGATGTATAACAAGTACATAATAATAATTTTCATACAAATCCATATTAATAACAAAGAATCGATTCCAATTTATTGAACAAATAAAGTTCTAAATTCATAATGGAACAAAAATATAAAAAAAAAAACATGTCATTAAAAAAACTTAAACATGAACGCAAATCTAAAAAATAAATAAAGGCAGGCTAGACACTGCGACCATGAGATCTATTGTGCCATCATCATCATCCTGGCGCGACAGCTCGACGTCGGACCTTGGCCGCCTAGATCGTTGTCCTCCAATTATCTCGGTCACGTGACCGCGTCCTCCAATTTTGCAATCCCAGTACCTGCTCGCCGTCCGCATATACTGAGCTCTTCCAACGAGCTTTCGGTCGTCTTCGCAGTCTCGCTCCGTCGACTCGTCCTACGTACATCTTTCTCTTTGGCATGCGATCATCGTCCATTCGTTGTACATGCCCTGCCCATTGAAGTCGTTGTAGTTTGACAATTTTCGAAACTTCCAGCTCATCGTGCAGTTCATACAACTCATGGTTGTACCGGATGCGCCATCCATCTCGATCGCAAACAGCCCCAAAAATTCGGCGCAGAACCTTTCACCGCAGAACCTTACGTTCAAATGTGTCTAGCATGTTTCCGAAGGCTTGAGTTAGTCTCCATGCTTCGCAGCCATAGCATAACACTATGATGGATGGTTTTGCACACGCGGAGCTTCGTGTTTCTGTGCACATGCTTCGATTTCATTATGGGGAGAACCGAGAAAAAAGTCTTATTAGCTAACTGTATCCGTCGCTTGATTTCGTCAGTTTCGTTGGCGTCTTTTGACAAGTTGCAACCCAGGTGTACTGGTACGAAACGTCGACTTTTAAAATCTCGACTAACAAGATTTTGTATCGAAATTTTTTTTTTATTGAAAAATAGTTCAAAATCTCGACTTGAGAAAATATCGATTACAAAATATTTCGACTGATGAAAATATCGACAGAAAAAGATCTCGATAATCTCGACTAATTTAAAATGAATTCAGTCGTGATGTGTAATAGTCCATCTCAAAAGCGACAATGTCAACTGACTTTATTTCCATTTTGAAAAAAAAGGTCGATTGATATTATGCCGCTCCCGCTTTACTGACTAGGACCAGCATATGATGACAATCCTGAAATGACACTCACGCTGTCATATTCATACGATTTTTCGACAGTAGTCAGTTTTGAACTGGAAATTTGACAATTGATGGATGACTAGATGCGAGTGCAGTTCAGAACACAACAACGTGTTGCAATACTGCTTCGATACTGTTGCCACAGCATGTTGCGATTCCGCTGTGTGTTATGAACTTAGCCGTTGTCGATATTTTAAAAATCGAGATTTTGATAAGTCGAGATTTTCACCTGTCGAGATTATGATACAGTCGAGATATTTGCAGTCAATATTTCAAAAACGAGATTTTGTTAATCGAGATTGTAAAGTCAACGTTTCGTACCCAACCCGATGATTTGAGGGACAAAGTTACAAACTTTCAACGGAATTCTGTGCAACTTGAATTCAATCTGCATCCAATCGTTTCCCCGTAACAACATGAATTTTAAAATGCCCATAAATATGTATAAATTCATAAATAATAATCCAAAATTGGATAACCACAGAACTATGTAAGACATCTTTCACAAAACACAAAAGAAATTTGAAAGAGAATCGGCAAAAGATGCGATTTTTAAAAAATGCCATGCACTTTCACTTTTCACACACAAATAGACGAAAAAGGAATGAAGAAGATGCACATATTTTGCATTTTGGGCACAATCGCTTTTTTCATTGTTTATTTACTATCTTTGGCTTTTAGTAGTTATATTATTTATTTACCCATGGAAATGCGCCCATAATAACACATTTCGCTTGATATAGTTTTACACATGGACGAATATTATAGTAGCCATGTTCGATTCAATCGAACGTCACGGATCTGCGACGGGCGAATTCATACAGTCACCATACAGATGCGCGGCAAAAGTGGAAGCGAATTGCGGACTCATGTACATAAGTGTGATAGGTGTGAATTGCCGAAAAACAAAGTTGACGTTCAACCAATCCACTTTCAACTCTGATCCCATGTTCGATGATCCTGGATCAAAGACCGGTCAGTCGTTTTGTATTTGGAATGGATCTTTGTCCGAGTGTAGTCCGGATGGCGCAACGGTTAGCACGTTCGCCTTCTACGCACTGGGCCCCGGTTCGATTCCTACTGAAGGCGGTAGTTTTCGATAAAAAAAGGGGATTTACGTGTCGGACTATGAGCCCACTCAGCTATTAAATGAGTACCCATTTATAGGGTAAATAACTCGGTTGAGCGTGTTGCTGATCACACACCTCTGCACATGTCATACCGTCACGATCTAGAAAATGAGATGATGCTAACTCATCTTGAGGCCATGGTTCAAATTGGACTGTTGCGCCAGTTATTTATTTATTTATTTTGTCCGGGTGAATGGAACACGGTTATTGTTTTTGTTCTCCTTTATTTCTGATGCCATGGGCAGAGCGTGGAATTTTATTTGTTTTGGATCGGAACATGCAGCTTATGCGCTGAAACGCAATTCAGAAAATATAACTATGGAAAAGACGTTAACGCGGTCTAATAAATCGCATCTTTCTCTCTTGCATTCTGAGTAATGTGTGAAAGGAGAAAGAAATTTAATGAATTCTCTACCGTAATACGCATTATCTCAATGACGTATTATGTAATTTAGTTTAGAGAAATAATGAGTTTGAAATTTATTGTGACGCAATGTTTGTTGTTATACAGCTGATTACTAAAACAATTTGATGTATTGTACAAAATTACGTACCTATTTTACGGTGTACGTAATTTTTGGCTGATAATGTATTATTCATTATATGTACATACGAGTATGTAGGTATTTCTATTTTTGTTCTTCAGGGGGAAAACCATTTAATAGTCAAGTACATCGATTAGATTAGTGCCCGTTCCCTATGGGATTGACAAATTTGGATGAATCGATTTTGGGTGGCTGTGCTTCAGAATTCTTTTTTTTTTACCTACCGTAAACGTCACCGAGATTATTTAGAAGTGGGTTTTAAATTATGTATGTTATGCTCAGTTGGATAGTCGTTACAATTATCCGAAAATGTTACATTTGTGTGAAACAGATTATAAATGCAATGCCTGGTTATTGGCCAACTTTTGCGAGTACATATATTTGAATCATTTTCCGGCTTTCGGGTGATTTACCCTTGGTTGGGGATTTTTCCAAATTGCATGTAAACCAGACGCACATTACTGACTTCAAACCCATAAATGAACGGCTGTGTGCGATTCGCATTAGGTTAGGTTAAGTTAAAAAGGCTGCTGTATAGAACACAGCACACATAGACCACTAATGGGTCCGTTGTGATACCTCAACGCCATAAGAGCCTAGTCGTCAAACCACCCGGATCTATCAATAAAGCGATGTAGATGACCAGCACTTACGTCTTTCAAGTCATCCAGATCAAGAAAGTAAAGGGAACCTAGAGTCTCCTTTCTTCTACTGGCCAGAGCAGGGCAATTGCACAGGGAGTGAGCTATTGTCTCCTCCTCCTCCTCGTCTCCACAGCTTCTGCAGTGATCATTATACGCAAGCCGAAGACGCCTGGCATGCTCACCTATCAAGCAATGTCCTGTAATGATCCCCACAACCTTCCTTAGATGCCTTCTCTCTAGCATCTGCAACCCTGAAGAGCGGCTAGGATTAAAGGCCGGCCAAATTTGTCTTGTAACATTGCATGTAGTTCCATTTAGCCATTCGATATTAGCACGGTTTAGTGCGTTTGTCTTGATCACCTTCTTACAAGCTGCCATCGGTATTCTGACAGGGCGAAAACACTCTATGTCCACACTGGTGGTACCCACCCGAGCCAGCTCGTCTGCCCGGCAGTTACCGCTGAAACCACTATGCCCTGGTATCCAGCACAAAGTGATATTGAAAAGGTCGCTGAGTTCCTTGAAAGCAGAGCGGCACATCACCACGGTTTTCGAAGTAGAAAGTGCAGCGTCCAGGGATTTTATCGCCGCCTGACTATCGGTATAGATATTAATAGTCCTAGCAGATACGACATTGCGGCCCAACCAAGCCAAAACTTCGGTAATTGCAGTGATCTCCGCCTAGATGACACTACAGAATGCTGGAAGACGGAGTGACAAGCCAAAATCCACTCCCTCTGAAAAGATATCAGCGCCTACACCATCTTCTGTTTTCGAGCCATCCGTAAAAAAGCTTATAGCTTCCGACTCTGGAGTACTGTTTACGCCCCACTCTTGTCGAGAGGGTATTAGGCTCGTATAGCCTTTGTCGAAGGAGTACACTGGAGAGGTGTAATCTGTTTCTTCTGGAATATCAAGATTGTCCACTATAGTCGAGTGGCCAATAGTAGTCATTTTTCACTGTCCCGTTTCCCGAAGACGAATGGCCGTGATTGCAGCCAACTGTTCGGCCAAGATGTTCAAGGGAAGCAAATTAAGCATTACACTAAGAGCAGCAGTTGGTGTGGTCTTGAGAGCACCAGTGATAGCAATACAGGATAATCTTTGAACTTTGTTCAATAGAGTCCTGTAGGACGCCTTGTTGAGTGCAATCCACCAAACTACTACCCCATACATTAAAAAAGGGCGTACGACTGATACGTACAACCAAAATACCACCTTTGGTCGCATGCCCCATTTCAAGCCAATAGCCTGCCTGCAAGAGTACAGAGCAACTGTTGCCTTAACAACTCGCTCCTCGATATTTGCCTTCCAGGAGAGCTTTCTATCAAATATAAGTTCCAGAAATCTGGCTTTTTCGCTAAGGGCCAGTCTGGTCCCCTCCAGCAATGGTGGTATCAATGAAGGTAGAGTGTTCCTTCTGGTGAAGAGAACAAGGTCTGTTTTGGACGGACTGACCCCCACACCCACTTGCCTAGCCCACTGAGATAGAATATTTAGGGCATTTTGCAGAATTTCACTAAGAACCCCGGGAAACTTTCCCGAGATAGAAATGGCAATATCGTCCGCATACGCAATAACATCACAGCCAATCGCCTCCAAATCCAGAAGCAACTTGTTAACCACCACGTTCCAAAGAAGGGGGGACAAGACACCTCCTTGGGGAGTACCCCTACAAACTTGCCTGCGTTTTTTGGATGAACCCAAACTGGTACTAATGAATCTGGATGTTAGCATCAGACTAATAAGCTCACAGATCGGGCCATCCATACCCAAACTCAAGAGAGCATTCGAAATAGCCGCCGGTTTGACGTTAATGCGATTCGCATTAAGACTCGATTCTTCAATCTCTGGCTCATCAATGTGCACGCCTCCACTGAAGTTAAAGAAGACGCAGTAAAAGACGAGTTCTACGCCCGCATTGAGACTCTCTTCGACTCGCTTCCAACAAACGACGTCAAAATGCTGCTGCAAGACTTTAACGAGAAAGTCAACCAAATTGATCACTTCCGATTTTTCAGGAGATGGGCGTCTAGTGTGATGGATGTCCGCTCCGATCGAGGAGCAAACTGCAACTCAGATAATCACTTGGTGGCTGCCAACCCAGGACTAGCCTTTGTAAGAACAATAAGGATGGAAACATTATCAGCGACACCGATGGCATTAACAAACGATAGGCCTCTTATTTTGAAAAGCTTCTGAACCTACCATCTAACATCCCCACACAAGAAGCTCTCGACGATATATTCGTCTGACGAAAAAATTGTATGAGACCTTTTTTGTAAGAAATATTTAGTACAATGAACAGAAAGTTTTGACCGTACAGAAGGTGCGCGGTGGATCTGAATTTTTGATATGTTATATAGGCAGGTGGGATAGGAATGAATCTAAGTTTGCGTCAGCCATCTATCCCCAGTGCTCCTACCGCCATCTTGGAAAAACCACAAAGAATCGGCACTTTTATCAGTTTTTCGCCTATAACTTGGTTCCAACATATTTTAATACGAAATATGTAGTCACTTTTTGTAGAGCACAGAATTTTCTATAATTGGGGGGGTTCGAAATAAATGGCATCGGAGGTCACCGACCTCGAATCGGAGGGGGTAAAAAATAAAGGTAAAAACTGAATTTTTTAAAACTACGAATATGTTATTAACCAAGTTTCAGACTCTTTGCATGACGACTCTTTTTGAACGACTCATTGGAAAGAGTCACAGCTTGTGTGCTGGCACAGTGAAAAGAGTCATTATACCCATCACTACTATTTAGTGGATGCTACTAAAAAGTGACGCTTCAATCAGGTAAATTTACTTGAAAATTGTTGTGCAGTGCAACTATATCCCACGTTTTAATACAAAACGAAACTAAACGATAAAAAGAATGTCCAAAATTCGATAGTTTATTTCAAATGAGTCAGGGAAAATAAATATAGAAATAAGTACTGTTTGTCATATATTCTATTGTATGCGAAAAAATAATTCACAATCTAAGTGAAAGACGACTACATACTTTGACTCATCTACTTGACCACAAATCCCCACAGCTACATTATGCGCGGGCGCGCTAATATATTTTACATATATCAAGTATACTCGTAGTAGGTTTCATTTATTTGTTCCCACTAGGAAAAATCGGAAGACCTTCTCGGGGAAGGTTTTTAGAAGGTCTTTTTCATTCCGAGGAAGCAAATACGGAGGGATTTAGAATGAGTTTAGAAAGCAATATCATTTCATTCCCGAGTAGGAATTTGGGAGCAAATTAGAAGGAATATATTTTCCCTGTTTTACCGCACACTTTACCCCCATTTCGATTCAGAAATGAACAAAATATTTCATTTCATGGAGCGACCGGTAGCGCAGTGCGTTGAGGCATCAGTCTCATGTTTGACTACCGGCGTTTCGGGTTCGAATCCCGTCCACGACGACGTTTGTGGCCATGGATGTGCATGTGCAGGATATTGCAAAGTGTCACTACCCGCACACGGCCGTATGTATGTATTCGTGACACAAAGTTCTCGCTGAAAATATAGATTTCATATTGCAGTAATATTTTCCTTTTTTTTATTTTTTTCGTCCCCATTGATAGGCTCATCAGGTGTGCTGCTACTAATATTATAACACCACATATGATTTATATATGAATTTAAGTTGAATTTTTATACCCTTCACGGATGTGATAGGGTATATTAACTTTGTCATGAAGTTTGCAACGCACAGAAGGAAGCATCTCCGACCATATAAACTATATATATTCTTGGTCAGTATGATGAGTCGAGTCGATTAAACTTTGTCCGTCTGTCTGTCCGTCTGTTTCTATGCAAACTAGTCCCTCAGTTTTAAAGCTATCGAGCTGAAATTTTGCAGAGAGCCTTCTTTCTATTGCAGGCAGTATATATGTCGGAACCAATGGAATCGGACCACTGCGTCATATAGCTGCCATAGGAACGACCGGTCCAAAAATTCGTCTTTGTGAGACAAACTTTTTTATTTCTAAAGATATCTTTTTCAGATTTCACATGAATCAACAATATCTATAGCTTAATCACATTCCTGAATTTGGTTGAAATCGGACTCCTATGTCATATAGCTGCCATAGGAACGACCGGTCCAAAATTCGTCTTTGTGAGAAAAACTTTTTTATTTCTAAAGGTATCTTTACGAAATTGCATATTATTCAGTCGTATTGACTGCTAAGCCACGTTCCTAAATTTGGTTGAAATTGGCCCACTATTTCATATACCTCTTATAGGAACAGTGAAATCGGTACAAGTTTTACTACTAATTTCAAAAAGGCAAATGAACCGCAAAACACAACGAAGGTATAATACCATTCACGCTTCGCGTGAAGGCTAGCTTGTTTTCAATTACCCATACGAGTACTCGCAGTTCAACAGACTGTACTCGTATACAAATGTATCGATTATCTTTGTTGGATATTATCGGATATTATGAACGGATTTCTTATCACAGCAATTTTCAAAGCGATAGTTGTTATCGTGCGATAGGTTAGTTGAAGGGCATGGCCCTTGGAAAAGAATTGCGTTTTCGATCAATGATTAGGTACAGTTTAGCAATTGGAATGGAATATTTGAATCATCGCGTAGCGTCCCAGAACCAGAAGCCCAGGCAAAAGTATGCTATTTTTTTATCCCATTGCTCTTGCGACACAAATCGCGTAACGTGTAATTTGACCCTTAGATCATTGCGAGGCGCTTATGAGTTATGAATCAACAAAGCACAAGCATATCCCTTCAAAATGTTTTATGAACTTCTGTGTTACCCCAGCTAGCATAGCAAACTGATTGACACTATTTCCGGACAAAATCATCGACACTTCCTTCAGACAACTACTGTATGGTATGTTGTCCCCTCTCGTCATTAACGTATACCCATACTATCTCATCTTTAACACTTAAAATAGAAATTCCATTAGGGCAACATCTATTTTAGGACAAACATATCGAACCCTGTCGAACTATGTTGTGTGATTCTCGGTGTATCTTTTACGCTATGTCATTTTGTTTTGCTCCACGTTTAAAGGGGTCTCGCGCGCGATGTCACCGCGCGTCTTCACTAAATCAAACCCAATCGCCTTTGTGTGAATGAAAATGGGAAAGCCCGCGTATTTAGCCGTTGCTGTTTTCAGCCAACACAGATTAAAAGTTATTTAAATCCTAATCGGCGGCTTAATACCACCACAGCACACACACTATGCTCGAGGTCGTGGCTCGTCGAACGTACACAAATCCACCATAGCTTGATTTATGAACGTTCGACGACCACGGCTTAGCCCTGGCTCACACGAGCATACAAAGTACATACGTCCGTTTGGGCGAACGTTGCTTTGTATACGAGCGGACTAAAGTACGTCCGCTGCTGCGTGATTCACACCTTGGAACCAGAAGAAGAAGCTGCTTAGGCGAAGCGTATGTTGAGATACAGATCTTGTGGCACAAACACAGAAACTTGTTAACCTCACGATTCAGCTTTCGCCGATGCACTTATTCCTTTTGACATAAACGCATCAGTTCACCTCACCAAGCGGCGCGTCTCAGCAGTCGTATAGCCTTAAGCCGGCCATATACGTTCAGGTTTACTCTGAGGTATTACTTGAGATATACTCGTACCTGCACAACTGAACAGGACTAAAGCGAGACAACACACACTACAGTAGACCTGCGCTGATATACCTGGACAGGCAAACATCAAGGTAGACCTGACGTATATGGTAAGACATAGATTTTTCTGATTTTAACGCCCGTTGTAGAGAAAGTGCGTCAATAAAATCAACCGTTGCAGCTTACGTCGTTTTTGTACGCGTGAAAACTTCATGTGAATCATATTCTCGTCTGGTTGTGCTGCTCCAACGGCAGATCAATGGCAGCACCTGATGAGTAATGATCTGTCGGTGGTACGAAACCAGAGGCCGAGGGTCCCATTACACTTGGACCCCGATGCGAGCGCGAAGGCAAGTGAGCTGTTCGCCAACCATTCCATCCTTATCGCACCATTTTTTCTTAATCCCCCATTTTTACCTCCCCTGTTTGTGTTGTCTTCCCCAGGCCTATGAATTTTTATTAATATACGTAAAGGACAGAGGCAACGAGCGGAGGAGGACAGGGTCAACGAGCCACATCTCCCAAACTGAGCTACAGCAAGCATAGGCCAATGCTTAGCTTGTTGAGGGGCCTTTTTCTTCGCCAGGATGCCCACCAAACCGTCCCAGCATACCAAGCGAACCGCAAACGAGTCACCAGCGAGTCATTTTGACAAGTAAAACGTTCGCAGGCGAATTCACTAACGACTCGCCGGTAATAACTACAGTCGTTCCAAATTTACATTCGCGACGCGTCTTAGTTTTCAGATCACTGACGAGTCATTGATGAAAGTTTTAGCGAAAGTTCTCCTGGCATATCTTCGCCTTTAGCGAGGGTTTAGCGAAAAAAAATGATTTCAAAAAACCACAAAACAATATTTTAACCTTCGCTTACATTCGCTTTAGTGGCTCTTCAGCGAGTTGCATACCCTCGCTAAAATAAAGACCCTATGTTGGTTCGCTTCTCTTCACTTTCAGTGAATTATAAAGGTTCGCTATCATTCGCTTCTTGGTGAACCTTCACTACGTGGTATACTGGGGTCTATTACAAACTCTCAAATTGAAGTATGCTAAGGAATAACGGAGCTACGGACGTACATTGTACGCTCGTGTAACCGCAGCCTTAGAGACATGAAAAGCGCCAATTTCATTTAATGGATACGGCTATGGGGAATGCTATTTGAGGTGATTGTATGGGCCTCACACAAATGAAAAAAAAAACATAAAGTCGGGGCGCGCTGTGAAACATAAATAAACACAGAAAGAGAGACCTACAAATAAATTAGTTAAACATTGTGGATATATCAAAATAATCGAGGTAAAAATAAACAAAGATACAAATACATGAACCAACTGTCTCCGATGAAGCATATGTTTTCTGATAAGGTACGCGATAATAGCTATGGGCTCCTTATGCGTCGCTTATGGGTGACGTTCGTTTGGTATGTGTTGCTTTTAAGCCTTTTTAAAATACATGACTCACACACAAACCGGGACACATGGCGCATACCTATGCATAAGTGCTGCGGTACGTACTTGATATCTTATCGAGACCACAGCAAATAAAGTGCTATACGGTGGATGTACTACTTAAAAAAAATACATTCTGACTAGTACTAGTACTCCAGCTTTGCTTGTAATTTCGTTTCATGGATTTTCGAAATGCCACTTGAATGCGAGCTTTTAATTAAATCTGCATTAATTAGTTTTTATATTTCCGATGCAGTAATTGCGACCCACATCTGAGTTATTATAGTTTATGCAGCTTTATGAAAGATAGGAGGAGATAAACTGCGTATATAGCACACTTTGAAACCATGTCTCTCGTACTCGTATGAGAATGTATGAGTATGCCAATCCGAAGGAGTAGGATTCTGTGAAATGCTGCTCCCATGACATATAGAGATGGCGACGGATCAACGTTAGCGGAATCACCTAGCCCTGGTCAAATTGCTTTTCAGGCTCTGCTGACTGATTGATTTCAGAAGTTGTCGAGCTTCACTTAGATTTAGAAAATTGCCAAAACTTTCAAATTCCTCTTTCGCACCTAAAAATTAATAAATGCTACTTACTTTGACAGCCATATTCCGCTAATTTGTTGTTTGTTTGAAATGTTATCTGATTTGGTTTTAACGGTAACAAATTAGGATACAAATAAATCTACATGTTTCAGAATAATAATGGAGTAAGAATGGGGTACACTGGTAACCGAACAGAACAAAATCGGTTTGAAGATTGAACTCCTCTGAGTGTAAGTACCCACACCTTCAGCAGTCTTAGGACCATCTGTGTATATTTTCAGCGTGTAAGGTAGAGGCGGACCCCTCATCTCCCACAGATTCTGTGGTGGAACTAGGTTTGTCTGGTTCTTAACGAACCATTGCTTTTGTGAGGTGTAATCTATTGACTCAGGAATATCTCCTCTCCATCGTCCAAAAACGTTGAGCGACCGGTACCCAAGGTTGTACTACTTTGCCTTAACCCCTAGCGGGGCATAGCGCGTCAACTACTCCTGCGCGCCATCGTACTCTGTTCTAGGCAATGGGGCGCAACTCCCCAAAAGACTTACCCAGTACCTGACACTCCTTTGCCACAGATCGACGCCATGTGATTCGAGGACCCCCTCTTGGTCGGCCTTGGTTGGAAATGGGGTTCCATTTCATGGCATGCATAGCAATGCAGTTATCACTCTTCCGCAATGTGTGACCTATCCACTGCCATTTTCGCCTGCGTATCAATTCGTCGATTGGCATCTGACCCGTACGCCGACTTAGCTCTTCATTTGATATTGTTTCGGGCCAGAAAATTCTTAAAATTCGACGAAGACATGAGTTGACGAAAACTTGCAGCTTTCTGGTAACTCCTACGGAAACTTTCCATGTACTGCTCCCATACAAAAGCACTGATAGTACCAGGGAGCGAAACAGGCCCAGCTTGGTCTTGATGCTGAGATAACTGCTCTGCCAGATTTTGGACAGCATGCCGTATGCGCGTTTAGCCTGGTTGATACGACGAACGATGTCCTGCTCCGTACCACCATTTTCGGCAACAATGCTTCCCAGGTAGACGAAGTTGTCCACCTTCTCCACAGGCTGCCCATTAATATTGATGGCAATAGGTGTCGGATTTCTTTTTCGCAACGGCGGGCTAAGAACCTTGGTCTTGTTGGTATTAATCTTTAGACCAACCTTGCTTGCCTCCCTCTCGAGATCTAACGCCATTGCGGACAGATCCATGATTTTGTGGGAGAGTAGGCATATGTCGTCAGCGTAGTCAAGATGTTGTAGATAAGATGTCAAAGTCCATTGAATTCCTCTGTCGAGTCCGGATAGGGCTGCATGCAACACATCGCCGATCACAATGAGGAATAGGATCGGTGAGAGGATGCACCCCTGCCGAACTCCACTGCGAATCTCAAAGTCCCCCGACACCTTACCTTTATGCAGAACGCAACATTTCGCGCCGTCATAGGTTGCCTTAATAATAGCCACAAGCTTCTCAGGGAAGCCTCTTATGCGCAAGGCCACCCATATAGAATCCCGGTTCACACTATCGAAAGCCTTTTCGAAATCGATGAAAAACAAGTGAAGCGGAGAATCGTATTCAGCGCATTGCTCGATGATGATTCGCAAGGTGTTAATGTGATCGACACAGGAGAATCCGGATCGAAAGCCAGCCTGCTCTTCATCAATTGTGCTTTCTAAGTGGGCCTTTAGTCTTTCCAGGACGATTTTAGCTATTATCTTGGCAACGGCAGGAAGCACACAAATGCCTCTCCAATTATTAGTCTGTGAGGCTACCCTTCTTTGGAAGTTTGATGATCAAACCTTCCTTCCACTCAGTGGGAAAGGTCTCTGTATTCCACGCTTTATCAACAAGTGGATGCAGCAAATCGACAGTTACGCTTGGCGCTGCTTGATAAAGTTCGGCAGGGATGCCGTCAAGTCCGGCGGCCTTTCCTCGTTTTAGTGCAATAATTGCAGTGACTATTTCCTCTTTAGTCGAGGCAGTGGACCGTATACGCACATTTTGATGGTTAGCTAAATTATCTATATGAGGGGGAACTTCACCAGAGGTTACACGGTTCAAGACCGCGGCAAAGTGTTCTTTCCCCCGCCTCATTTGATCTTCTTCCAAGATAAGTAGCTTTCCATCACTATCCTTCACCGGATGTTGGCAGGAGTTACGACCACCTGTAAACTCCTTGATGACACCGTATACGGCGTTTAAGTTGTTACTTCTAGCGGCTTCTTCTGCTGACGCTAAAAGAGAATTGGCATAAACTCTTTTATCGCGTCGCACACTACGATGAACTTCTCGAGCTTTCTGACGGTAAAGGAGTTCGATGCTGCTTCGATTGTCGTCTGATGCTGCAGCCAAATGAACTTTCAGCTCCTTTCTTTCAACAATCCGCTGCCATGAAGCGTCGGACATCCAGGGCTTATTCCGGCAATCCGGGTTTGAGCCAAGGATGGTATTTGCGCTTTCAATGTACGCATTTTTTATGGCATCCCAGTTTTCGTTTATGTCACTATCTGGGTGACTAGTTATCTCAGCCGCTTTTTGCGCAAGATGGTCATTATATTGTTGTAAGACAGCTGGATTTTTTAGTCGAGCGGTGTTGAATTTGCGGGGCCTGGATCTTTCGTCGCTGGGGCGGCGCACGGCTGCAATACGCAATCGAACATTAGCGATCATAAGATAATGGTCTCTTCCCATCCCAATATCGGCACCCTTCTTGTTTCGCACGTCCAGGAGGCAACTCTTGAATCTTTTACTAATGGCAAAATGGTCGATCTGATTTTGTGTTCTGCGCCGATCAACAGAGGACCAACTGATTTTGTGGTGGTCCTTATGCTCAAACATAGTACCACCGATGAAGAGACTGTGAAAGTTGCAGAACTCTACAAATCTTTCACCGTTGTCATTACGATCACCAAGACCGTGTCTCCCCATCACATGTCTGAGCCCATAGTTATCAGCGCCAACTTTCGCATTCAAATCACCCATAACCATTATAATGTCACCTTTAGGTGTTCTGCTCTGAACGGCGTTTAGTTCTTCGTAGAAGGAGTCTTTTGCCAAGACATTGTCGGGTTCAGTAGGGGCATAACATTGTATTATTGAGATGTTCCTCATTTTGGTCCGGAACCTGGCGGTCAAGACCCTGTCAGAGACCGGTTCCCAGGATAAGAGACAGTTTCGCGCGGCTCTGGTTAAAAGGAGCCCCACACCTGACTCACGGCGACTACCGGTAGCTTTACCGGAGTACAACATTACAGTGCTGCCCGTTGGAGAGATGAATTCTCCGCTGTTCCACCATCTTATCTCACTAACTCCTAAGATATTTAATTTGTACCTCAGATATTCACTCTCTAATTGAAGAAATCGTGCGTTCTGGGGACCTTCTGATCCATTGTCCAGGAGAGTACGCACATTCCAGAATCCAATCTTTGTCATTGTACGATAGCTAAAAGTCGTAACCGTTGAGTCAGTCCTTATCCGAGGCATAGTTGACGTTTCGTTAGCATATAAAGATTTCGGATAGTGCAAGTTGCTGGCATACACATCCTGTCCTTTGATTGTCGGTTTTAACGACAGGCCCTCAAAGGGAAAGGCCGTGGTATTTTTTTCACACCCCACACCACAGGGGTACCTCAACCAAATCATCGCACCGCCATCACTGGCGGCTTGACGTTGGTTGGCAATGGTCAGTGACCACTGCCGTTCCAGGGGGCGCCCACGCGGAGGATTATGGAAGAGGTCTCTCTTATTCTAATGGTTGAGTTTACCACCATTAGCCTCCCCTGAATATCTAACGGCAACAGGTTAAGCATCATATTCATGGCCGCGGTTGGGGTTGATCGTAGAGCTCTGCTGATCGCCAGGCAAGCCGTTCTTTGTACCTTGCTAACAATTTCAGATTAGCTACCTCAGCTGGGTATCCCACAAACCACCACTTCATGTAGGAATATGGGGCGCAGAACCGTCACATAGAGCCAGTAGAGTACCTTGAGTTTCAGACCCCAGGTTTTACCTATAGCCGGTCGTCGATGCGCGAAAGTGAAGACCTTCTTAGTACTTTACATAAAGCATTCACCGTGCCACCTATCTAGTCCAGTTCTCCAACACCATATGATACTATTGTTTGAATAGTACTCGGCAAAAATATTAGATTTGAATGACACTTTGTGATTGAAACTAGGAGATACTGACATACTGTACGACATTCACACAAACTAAGGAGTTCGGAGACGACGTGACAGAATGTTGATGGAAGTGTCATTCAGTATAGACAACTTTTTCCCTTGCAGAGATCAAAGATACTCGTACATAAGAACGTTAGAGAAATAGATAAAATTTGCAAAATAATTGTTTTAGAATCATGCTAAGTGCTTTTAAACAGGTGACATTATGACATCATTTTTTAAATGCATCCTTTTAAAAATCACACTCAATTCTAATGCGGATACTTACACAGGTTCTAGAGACTCGAATTGCAGCATTCGTACAACTCTCTATCTTATCTGACCCACTTCCAAATACGAGTAGCCATTATAGCTTCAACGTATATTAGTCCTTACTTTCACGAGTGAATTCTTCGCAGAACACACCTCAACATATGTGTCATGTTAACATGGTTCCTATTAGAATAAGAGACTTGTGCACTTTACTTAACAAGTAGCAAATTATGGAGCAAGCGAATGGCTGGAGGTCTAGAGCCGCACAATGGTTAACTCTACAAAAATCATCTTTAAGGTGTGTTTTGCTAGGAGCGGTTGAGCGATCATAGTTAAGGTGCGTTTTGCTAGGCCACATTGCGTCGATTGCTATCTAAAAGATACATACAAATAGTGATCCGTGCTTTATGTCTTGACTGCTAATCGCAAACAATATAAGACGATCGCGTCTCTTTAATTGTCTCGTTAAAATGCCGTTAAATCATACGCCACCACCGGCCCAGGGCAGAGGGGCTATTTCTAGAGGGAGCCGCCGATGATCCAAGCGAGGTTACAGCCCCCTCTAAACCCGAGCTCCATCCCCATCGGAATTGGCTTTTGCGTTAAGGCCAGCGCTGGCATCCATCCGACCACAGGCACAACCAGTTGATGAGCAACATCACCAGAATAATAGAGTCGGCTTACAGGCTTATATTATCAGCCAGTTCCAACCAATGCCACTTGTTTAACAGCAACCGCATATCGCAACTGGAGAAACAAGTAGTGTCGAGCATACCACCCGTTGGGCAGCCGCGTGATTCTCACAATGAGGGACAAAGTAGGTTGGTTCCGCGAGCTGAGCCGGAGGGGCGAAACCAATCGAATTCCAGAGCAAGGTGCTTACGCCCAGATGACGTTCACCATTGTCAGATTGGGATTTAAAATTTAAAGGGGGGATTCGGCAAATTGCGCAGCCTAGCCCACGGTCGATATGCAACGCGGTGCCCCAAATACAATACATTAGGGGGCACCCGTGATAGTTGTAGGGATGAGGATCGTTTCCCCTGTGCCAGTTTTTTTTTGTATACGGTTGTTCTGTTAGGAACTTGGCTCGTTTCTCTTTCCGCAATCGGGCCAATGTGCTATTTTGTTTTTGTAACATGGACGAAGTAGAGAATTACGCCTTCCTTTACCCCGCCTATACTACCGATAGCCGAGCTAGCTATCCAGCGTGCGTCAAACCTGACACTCGCTGAGAAGGTTTCGACCCTTTGTTGTACCGGGCGATCTACACGATCATTCAAATTGACCTTCGTATTAATGTGAGCACGCATTTTGTTACATAGACCTGGACCTGGGACACAGGTTTTGAAAAAAAAAACAGTAGATTAGGGGTAGGTCTGCAGGTCTGGGTAGATATGTACTAGATTTAATAGGTGAAAAAATTGATTGTATTTTTTTTTTTGGAGGAAATATAGGTTCAATCATTCTGGATGAAACTAGGAGGGGTTTTGGTGCCGCTGATGGTGAATCTGAAGTCAAAATTGCAAAAAAAAAAAATTCTCTCTTCAACCAACAACCGACATAAGCTGCAAGCAATGATATCTCTGTTGTCATGCGACTATTACTCATTTGCCCTAACCCCTAGTAGAGTATAGCGCGTCAACTATTCCTGACGTTTCGTTGGCATAAACCAGTTTCGGACGATGCACGTTGCTAGCATGCACTAGACAACACAAAGATCCATGGCCACGAACACCGTGGACGGGACTTGAGCCCCTAACGACCGTAGTCAGACATGAGACTGACGCCTCTATGCACTGAGCTACCGATCGCCCCCATGCGACTGTCCAAGGCATGCGATATTTCGATGCCGTCGCTAACTGCAAAGCATCTTCACATAAACCACATACAAATAGTGCTCCGTGATGATCGCTTGATCGCCAACGATCGTCGCTCAGCCGCGTTCAGCAAAACAAATTTCTAGAGCTATGAGCTATTTAGGCAGTACTATTTAGAGGACTAACGACCTACATACATCTAGGAAACAGAATATAGTCAGGTCATTTGAGATGAGTACAGAAACCTTATCCTCCCAATGGAACAATGACTTCAACGAGGAAGACGCAAGAAAATTGGCTGTTCACCTGACGCCCAGAAGCATTATTTTTTCATATCCAAGAGTTTCGTATTGCAAATACTGTCGATTCGTATGTTATGGGCAATGCTTGTACGCATAACTTGAAAAATGTCGTATAACTCGCGATGCAGTAGCTTGGTCGAGCACAGCCGCCGCCCCGGTGGCCATACACATTCGCAGGCGTATGCAATTTCAATGTAAATTCTTTGCATGCCCTCCAAATGCTCGCGGATGAAAAGTGCACGGTGCAATTACTTTGTATACTTAGTCTTAGAGAGCCTTTTGTGTGTCTTACTGGAAGTTTATGTACATACGAGTATGCCATATAGACCTTAGGGTGTTGTACTTGCACTCCGACAATACTGACGAGGGATAGTTTTCTTAAATACACTGTGGCTAGAGAAATGCGCTTCTTTCTTCCAGTCAGTCCCATGCCATTCAGACCAAAGAGTCAAGTGGATCATTTTTCTTTTTTTTTCTTTGCTGCAATTTCTCTTTTGGATATGGTTACATTTGAGAAAATTTTTATTTAAGACTAGACTATTGTTAGTTAACGTTGTTATTTCGCCACAAGTGATAAATATTTATACGTTCTCGTCAAGATGAATGTGCGGGTTCCTGAAAACGTAAACATGCTCGAAATTTAGATCAATGATAGAAATGAAGAGCATATAGAGTATCTGTAAATGAAAGAGACGCGTTCGGTGGCCGTGTTCTTTCGGTCACCGCTCTACGATCTAGAGCAGGGGTGTATTGAGCTCTGATCTCTAGTCAAAATTGATGAAATTGAATATGGTCAAGCCTACAAGAAGGAATAAAGTTGACCGCTGACACAACTGAAACGATAAAGCATAACATAACAAATTGGGGTGACTTCCTTGAGGATATTTTCGTCTGTATAGTTGTTCCTTGCAGACATTGTAGCAAATTTCTATGATGCATCAAACTCAACATTCACCTATCTAAGAAACAGCAGCAATAATGGGTAATATCGGTATTGTAAATCGTTTCATCAGAAGGGCAATGAGAAGACTAGCAATTCTTTAGTAGTCCAGTGCTACTGTCTTTTGTTAGCAGCCCATTATCTCAACAGAGTCTTGGCAAAGGCTGAGCTAAGCACATTCAAAAAAGTTCGTGGATGGGCCCAACCTATCAGTAAATTCACAGCCTCATTTCGATCAATGCCATGACGACATGGCGCGGAGGATTCGTAAATCGTTAGCCGTATCTATTAGTCCCAACGCCAATGACAAAATCGATATGTGTTTCTGTTGACTAATTCACCGTAAAACAGTATCGATTTCGTCAGCCCAAAGCAACAAAAGAGAGACGTTTTTCAATAGCATTTGTGGAGGAGAGTCCCTATAAAACAGCCTTTAACACGAATACTAGATGGAAACGAACTGAAATCGAGATGTCACTGTATGTAACTGTTTGCTCCTCTCCCACTTGGATGGTGTTTACAGGACATTCGAGGATCTCGAAGCACTCTGAATTAGAATCTCCCTGGCGCATGTCTCGATGGTATAGAACTAGACTTAATAATATGTGTGTGATAACTCTCTCACTAACCAATGCTCAACTATTCAAATCTCTGTCACACTAAATCCGAATCAGTTCACTCGTAGAAACGCGCCCGATGTTAGCTCAGGAAGTCTTGTTGACGTTTTCTTTTTGACATGGATATGTCTTATAGCTGGGGGTCATCCTAAAAATCTGTCCGTCACACGAAATGTCTGTTTTTCTACTCGGGGGTCAGAAGAGGAAACAAGCCCATTGAAAATTTTTGCGAGTTATATGAATGTAGTGGCCGATCCTCAATCAATCCGAGTCAGTCATCAAAAGGAACTCACGAAAATCGAAAAATATCGCGTCATGAACTGACTAAACAACCAGGCACCCATAACGCAAGTCAACATCATTCAACTGCCATTCCCTCGTGATTCAAATCTGCTCCAACACCAGCCACATCCAGACAACCTCACTAGTGCACAGCACTATGGCTTCTCCTTCACTCTAATCTTTTTGTTTTCATCAATTACGTCACTAACCTGATTCAATAAGAAAATCGTTGGGGTAGGTCGGGAAATAGCTTCAACTTCATACACACACACACACACACACTCGTATGCACGCAATGGAGAGACGGTTGAGTCGAAGAAGTTCAATGGATGGGTGTGGCTTCGTCATCGGCGACAGTGCGAAAGAAATGCTTGCTCCACGGACCTTGGACTACACTTCCGCGGCGGATCCACCCCTTTCTTGTGATGGCGAATCCCATCCTGTCGACTGAAATCAGTGTCATCAAGGTCACCAACGTGTTTTTCCCGTGAGATGTAAGGAACTTACGACCGTACTTGTATCGCGGATACCGCGTACTATCACGATCGATGATATATCAACTAACAGTGCACAATTCTGATTTAGTGGGGAGAATAGTGCAAATGATGCAGTTTGTGCAGTGCGGATAACGTAAACGTTAATGCAATAAAATTGTGTTGTCGCGCTTACCGTCTTTAGACTTAGACGAATACTATCTAAGTATCTACTAATAGTAAGTGTGTTTAGCTAGACCGCGGCTTGACGCGATCGATCGCGGATTTACGTACTAACGAAGCACAGGCGCATATACAATATGTAGAGTGTATGATCGCTTGATCCACACACGGGGCAACGGTTTGGTTAATTTGTACACTATGCGGGACGGTATGTCTTGAAAATGATACAAATTATCTACACTGCATGCAGATACATCGGTATATGGATATGTCTTATGCCTACCGAAAGCGTGGGACGTGTTTTGTCGAACGATTTCATCCAGTATAACTATACTGGGATCTTTATAAAACTTACGTCGATATCTTCAACACAACAGGTTCCACGCAGTCGGTAGCCAAAGACATATCCATGTTCCAATGTAGTGTAGATACTTTGTATTTTTTTTCTTTGATATTCCAGCGAGAGGCGAATATTCCTAACGAGAGACTGACTAGACAAAACCTGCCAACATGACTCGGCTTCACCGAAATGACGACTTTCCTGCCCGAGCCTCGAAATAACGTGAAAGTCAATTAGGGATTGCGGATTTCTTTAACTCAACCTTAATATGGATATAAGTATGAAAGTCATGACTAACAATTATGGACATTCGCTTCCGTAGCATTAGACTAGGAAGTTCGCCTGTTACGATATATATAACTTTATGATGAATTAGTTTAATACGTTTTTATAATCGATCATATCATCAACCACGCCCTACACAATGCCATAAATGAATCACTCTCACGAGCCCCTACGTACAAATTTACGAACGAATTTGTACGTTGTGCAGGGTGAACTTTATAGTCTCACTCGGTTAGCCAACTGGCCATGCTTCCCTAGCGTAGATATGCTCGCAATATTTACTACCCCAGTTGATTAAGCAATGAAACGGAAAGGTAACCATCACACACGGCTATCATTCAGACAAACGGAGCGATAACACGATACATCACATTTTGAATTAGCGGTCCGGTGATAAGTAAGACGTCTTAGTTTGTGTAGATAATTACTGTATGCTACTATACGCAGTTTGGTAACGTTTCGTATTCTTGAATATTGCATCAATATTTATGATTATACTTTAGTTCCTTTAGTTACAAATTTGGAATTATGACACATGAAAAATAGATAAAATGCTGCTCATCCGTACCTGTTTGTAAACAGACAGTGGTTATTGTAGCTATCTTTGAGTAGATGGCTAAGATTAACTTATACTTGACTGTCACGTACAAGTCACGTAACATTTTATCAGCCATAAACATTTGAAACAAAATAGCTCGAGAAAATGACAAGAAATTGTAATGAATGAGTCACCTGTAATGAACCATATTCTGGTAGTGCTGCTTCCACCGACAGATCGACGGCAGCACCTGATGAGTGATATGTCGGTGGTACGAAACCAGATGCCGAGGATACCATTACACCCGGACCCCGATGCAAGCGCGAGGGCATCTGCCCCGTCCGCCAACATTTCCATTCTTATCACCCCATTTTTTTTATTATTCCCCATTTTCGCCCCCCATGTTGTCTTCGCCACGCCTATGAATTTTTTATTAATACGTAAAGGACAAGGGCAACGAGCGGCGAAAACGCCGCCCTCGTCTCCCGAAGTAAGCTACAGCAAGCATAGGCCGCTACTAGCTTCGCCAGATAGCACGGCCTGATCTTCACGGTCATTATGCTACCTTAGGCTCTTAGGCATCTTCGGATGCCCACTAACCAGTCCGTTATAAAGGCGAACTGAATCCGGTGGACGGAGCCAACGCCTTGCTTGGGGAGATGGGTACCCATATAGACAACCACCGTAGCAATATCGAAGGTAGTGCAGATTAACCTCAAGGGCTCTAAACGTGCCTCGGATAATCTGCTGGTCTGGAAGGCATCGATATTGGCCATGGATTCACGCTGAATCTATCAAGGGACTCATGGAAAAGCAGTACAATCTGCTTTACAGTAAAAGTGACCTGGATCAAGGCAAACCAGAACTTTCATTTTAGCCAAAAATGCATTAACGCTTTCATCTGCCATAATTTCAGCACGTCCGATCTAACAGTAGTTAGAACGGAGGTTAGAGAAGAGCGAGCTATACATCTTTTCCGCCAACATGGCCCATGGAAGACCGCCACCGCCAGAGGAGCTGGAGCAACTTGTGGCATTTACCGTATCCAGGAAAGGCCTGTCAAACTCCCTCAGATATACCACATAACCAGAACCAAATCAAGTAGAGATGTCGCCAGGTTAATCCGCATTGCCGTAGCTACAGGATTAGGATGAGAAAGAAACCCTCACTTACTTCCTTTGGGATTGTCCGGCCCTTGGTAGGGCCAGACATCGAGCATTGGGCAAGGCTTTTCTTGTTGGGTAAAACATGGCGAGTGGTCGGCGGCTCGGTTGTAAATTTTCCTACGAATTATGCGCTTATGTCTGTCAGATGTTGTTTGCTTTTGGGGCGGCCGGTAGCGCAGTGTGTGTCAGTCTCATGTTTGATTACCTGCGTTTCGGGTTCGATCCCGTCCACGACGACGTTCGTGGCCATGGATGTGCAGGAGGTCCATGCTGGCAACTGCATTCACCGAAACTAGTTTATGCCAACGCAACGTCAACTGGGCCACATGGAACGGTTGACGCGCTATGCCCCACAAGGGCAATTGAGAGAGAGAGAGATCCTGTTCTGTATTGTTCTTGTCAAAAAAAAACGACTAATAAACAGAAACGAAAACATTTAGCCATTTGCTTACAGGTAACAGGTCGCGGCACAATTAAAAAGATAGAAAATCCAATAATCATGATTCATTAACCTCTTTATCCGAAGATAGAAGCAATATTTCCATATAATACTACGAGTATCATTTGCTGGGAAAAGTGAAATTTCTTACGGGCAAAACATCATGAATAGGTACTTTTTGTGGTTTTGGCGTTCCGCGAAGGTTGTTCGGCGTCAAGGAAAAAAAAATCTATAGTGATTCATCTGAGGGCTTCATAACATATCATAAAGAATACACGGCCCAAGTAGATTAAATATAAAAGCCATGCTTTTATGGAGAAAATGAGAAATGTTGATTTATGCCCGGTTCACATTATTCCAGTAACCAATCCAATCCAGTAATCCAGTCCAGCGCTGGACTGCTACTGGAATAATGTGAACCGGCACTGGACAGCAATTCAATCCAGCAATCCAGTCGAGCAATCCAGTCCAGTGACTGGATTGTCGGTCTACTTTTTGATTCCAGCTCGCCCAGAAATCATTGTTACTATAGTTACCGAATCAACAACACACTCGCCAGACTACTGGACTGGAATCATGTAGACGATATGATCCAGTCCAGCACTGGACTGGATAGCTGGACTGGATTACTGGACTGGAATAATGTGAACCGGGCATAAAGAGAAATTGTGAGACAGCTAAAAGCTGGGCATGATTCTGACCAAAATTTTAGGAATCAATCGTACATCGATGGGTACTTCGGATGATCGGATGAGCAATAGATGATCTGAAGAAAAATACATGTGAATAATGAATATAGATAATTTGGAGGAATTTGACCACATCTCTAATGTAATGATTAGTTAGCCGAATAGCTATTTATCATCCCGAGTTCGATATAAGCTACAACCGTCATCCTCCGCTTTGACTACCACATTTAATTTTTCAGATCCTCACGCTTGTTCACAGAGACCTTCAATTCTGAAGATGGCATTAAAAGTGGGATGAAGGTGAATTTTCCACGCTGTAATCCAATGGTCAAAGAAAGTGAAAATGTTCAGACAATTCAAAACATCAACTAACATCAGGCCAAGGACTGACTTTATTTGAGGTTCCCATAATATCGCAGCATACCAAGCAAAGCGAAAACTTTGCTTCGCTAGTGAATTCACTTCGCCGGTAATAACTCTGTCGTTCGAAATTTACATTCGCGACGAATCTTATTTTTCGCACCACTGGCGAGTTACCTTAAAGAATGTAAAGGGTTTTCCAATATAAAGGCAGGTCGATGTTGAAATGTAATAAAACAAGCTGTGTGTGATGTATTGACGAAATTCTTTTATTTGAAAGGCCCATGTCTGCCATTATTTATGGATTATGACATCGTTCAAATATCCGCCGCGGCTTCGCACGGTAGCACGAATCCGAGAGGTCCAATTTTCAATGACTCTGCCGCATAGATCCGGCTGAATTTGACCGATGGCCTGGGTAATGTTGACTTTGAGGGCATCGGTCGATTGCGGCTTATTGACATAGACCTGCGACTTCGGGGTAAAATCGCACCATCTTGGTGGCCAAGAGAGCGAGAGAGATAACAATACCCTCAAATCGTTCATGCAGAATGTTCATCGTGGCGTTCGCTGTGTGGCACGTAGCGCCGTCGTGCCGGAACCACATGTCGTCCACGTCCTTATCGTTCAATTCGGGCGAAAAGAAATTGGTTATCATTGATCTGTAGCGCTCGCCGTTGACGGTGATAACCTCACCAACGTCGTTTTCGAAGAAGTTGACGCCGCCGGCCCAAAATCCGTACCAAACAGTAACTTGGCGCTGTCTATGGTCATTAACTTTGAGCTCCAAACGTCCTGAAGCCCAATCATCAAACAAACGGCGCTGTCTATGGTCATTAGCTTTGAGCTCCTGGGTCAGTTGGATCTTCTACGGGTGCAGGCCCAAGTCCCGACGCAAAATTCGCCAAGTTGAAGTCTGCGAAGGACCGAGTTCTTGTGTACGGCGAGAAATTGACTGCCTCCGGTTCTCCTGCACACTTTCACGGACAGCGGCGATGTCCTCGGCCAATCTGGCGTTCCTTTGACTTACGGGTGTTGGCTGATTGTTTACCGAAGCGGTCGTCTCGAATTTAGCCACCAAACGTTGGAGAGTCGACTCTGAAGGGCCACGGCGTCTACCGTAAAATGGGCGCAACGCGCGCAACTTTTGCACTAACGAACACTCAAAGCCGAACATACACCATCCGGAATTCCTGTCCGGAAAAACTGATCAGGTCCGGCCTTCCGGTTTGCCTGAATATGGAATACACCATTTGGAATTCCTACCGGAAAAACTGATCACATTCAGGCGGCCGGATGTTTCTCTGTATATTGAATTTTAGGTGCAAGTGTGTAGCCTGTTGAGATTATGGTCAGTTCAGACCGTCTCGACGTCAAATCGGCCACAGAATAAAATTTCTACTGCAGGCCAACTTCAGGCCGACTGCAGTCCATGCCCTGACGAAGAAGTAGTAAATTTTTGTCCGCTCTTAGCTCCGGACTGACGATTTTTTTTTATGTTTATGCTAAGACTTAGGGGATACCCTTTGATGCGAGAGCACACCCTTTTCGGGAAGGAAATTAGGGTAGTGGGGCTGGGATGGGTTGAGTTTGAATGAGGTACCGGTGTACGTTTCGTTTAAATTTTTGCAGATCATAGCTGCAGGGGAAAACAAAAGATGGTAGGTTGTTTCGCATTCGTGTTGTCCTGGATACAAATAAATCATAAAATTTAACGGTACGACTACTACTGAGTTCAAGAAAATGAGGATGGGTGTTACGCAAAGCAAGAGCAAGCTCAGGAATAAGACTGGATATTTCGGCAGAGCAACAGCATTGAGTTTTGGAGGCATGAAACTGATTTATGTTATGAGATTTTTTGAAATTTTTTCTATCAGTTCCAGATTTTCAGTTAAACTAGGTAGGTCAGTGGGCACCTTTATCTAAGTCTCAACAGAAATAAGTCTCATAAAAACTGTGCTAGAGAAGAAAAGAGTTAATCTTTGCACCAACAGTTATCTATCATTACTGCAAATCTTATAAAAATCAGGACAAATGGTTGGCGTTTAATACCTCGCGATTTTTATTAGAAGTTTTCAATTTGAACCGTAGAAAGCCCATCGTACTCCTTTCTTTTAATGTGTATTGCGACCCAATTCGTCTATTGTACTTATAAGCGATTTATTAGAGAATCCCATCAAAATCCGTGAACACAATCGAGTCGAGAGACCCAATATTTCTTTTCAAAGCATTGCCGGTGATTGGCATTCGATAACCTGCCATGTTCTAACAATGCCCCTAATTGAATCTCAAGAGTTCAGCAACCTGGCATCATTGAAACACCATAATATCGATATACGAGTACTTGCAACTTCCAAATACACAATTCCCCTGACTTGCATTTATCTTTCATCAGTCACAATTCAAGAACTTATCCATCTATCACTAGACATTCCAGAGCTGCAATAAAGCATAGTCTTCATGAGCTGGCTATAGTGAAAAGTGTATGTGCTCACTGCTCGCTGTATATGTGCATACATTACACGCGGCCATGTCTCTGTCTTTTACCTATCAATTCAAGAATTCCAACTTAAAAAAAAATTCCATTTTGAGTAAAACAACTTGTTCTGCCAGTCATCCAAACAAAGATTGCACCACTCCAGCACAATTCCTCCATATACTAGTACAGCAATTTTTTGTTTGTAAACTGTGTTTACAAATTATGCATGATGTGTGTGTATAATGAACGATACGACTCCAAAACTCGGGCGATATGGAGGAGATTTCAAAATGTCTCTTATGCCGGTGTGGAAATGTTTGAAGTATCCGCGCTTTTGTATAATCTAGACAGTCTGGATGGCAGAAACAACCTCGAAATGCTCACCTTCGAGTAATAAGTAAACAAAAATGTATTTCAGTATGCAGACGACTCAAGGATACACCGCACCGGCTGTATGAATGAAGCAGAGGAAGATGATATGAAAGGAGGAAGTACGAGTAGCACCGACTTGTCAGCAGATGGAAAGATAAAATCTGTGGATTCCTTTTGGGCATTCTGAAAATCATATATGATAGATGGATGATTTCCCTACGTATGCATATGTTGAATTCAGGATTCAGCACGTGGCAAACAGGACCGGGAGTTGTTCATTAAAATTATGCAATCATTCATCCGTCGTCTGGGACTTGAAGAAGTTTACATAATGACGGGATTGCAAATGATGGATTACTGGCTAGCGCTAGAGGTTGCCATTGACAGTTGCCTGGTACATACTATTATTGAATCTTGTAGAATGTTCTCTCTCTAACTGGTAATGGTTTCAAAACGGACGCTGGAGTAGGATCCGGCATCCACTCGGACGGTGTAAAAAACGTATTCGTCCCTCTTGTTAACACAGACAGAACTATCGATGGTTTGGAAGGTTCTGACTTATTTACTACTACTCAATTGCCCTAACCTCTTGTGGGGCATAGCGCGTCAACTGTTCCATGTGGCCCAGTTGACGTTTCGTTGGCATTAACTGGCTTCGGAGAATGCAGTTGCCAGCAGGCACCTCCATGCACATCCATGGCCACGAACGTCGTCGTGGACGGGATTCGAACCCGAAACGCCGGTAGTCAAACATGAGACTGATGCCTCAACACACTGCGCTACCGGTCGCCCGGTCTTAAATGAAAAATTCTTTTCCTTAAATAAGAACAAAATTCTCGAAATATTAAAACAAGCAGAGAAAACACTTATGGTGGGTACCAGTCATAGTACACCCACACGCTCCAAGGCCCCGCCGACCCCCGTCGAAAAAGGACATATGAGGCTTACCAGTCATAGTAATTGGGGCGACCCGTAGCTCAGTGCGTAGAGGCGTCAGTCTCGTGTCTGACGTTACGAGTTCAAGTCCCGTCTACGGCGTTCGTGGCCATGGATTTTGAGTTGTCTTCCCCCTGTGGTGCGAGATCTGCGTTTGATGGAGGAGACGACACGCTAAAGTAGCTGTGCTTTCCTCTGTAGCACCCCCATTCTTCCTATAGAGTAGTTTATCCTTTTAGTTTCAGTTGAACAAGGCATTCCTGGTATTGTGTTCGTCTTTTGTGGTTTAGCCATGTACCTAAGGCCTCCATAAATGCTTTGAATTGCCGGCATTTGGAGCATCTTCGGTGTCCGGACAAAGCGCAGAGGAGCCCTGGGTACCTTTCTGTTTGCCAGGATTATCCTTTCATGTAAGTTTAAAATTGTTGATTGCCTAGTATTGCTTTTTTGTATTATTCATGTACTCAGCAGCTTACAGAGTTTATGAGTGAATTACGGCACGGAGTGAAGTGCTGCGCCTCTGCTGGCCTCAGCATTCTCTGTAACCTGTTGATCATCTGGATGGTGGGAGATGTAGTATTTTTCTTCTTTTCTCTTTGCTATTTTTCTCCTCAACAATGGTTGCCGGTTAGCTCACAAGCCTAATTCGTTTTTTTTTTTTTTTTTCTTTTTGCACCACACTCTGTCCTCAGCTTATACTTCTTTGCAGGCCTCGAAGTAGACGCTGCCCTGTAATGAACCATATTCTGCTCTGGTTGTGCTGCTTCCACCGGCAGATCTATGGCAGCACCGGATGAGTAAGAATCTGTCGGTGGTACGAAACCAGAGGCCGAGGGGCCCAGACGTAATGGGCCTGTGTCCCGCCAACCATTCCATCCTTATCGCCCTATTTTTTATGATTCCCCATTTTTACCTCCCCTGTTTGTGTTGTCTTCCCAAGGCCTATGAATTTTTGTTAATACGTAAAGGACAGGGGCAACGAGCGGCGAAAACCCCGCCCACGTCTCTCGAACTGAGCTACAGCAATCATAGGCCGCTGCGTAGCTCGTTGAGGGGCCTTTTTCTTCGAAAGATGGCAGGGCCACATCTTCACGGTCATTATGCTACCTAAGGCTCTGTCCCCACGGGCATCTTCGAATGCCCACCAAACCGTCTATTAAAAGGTTACTTATCGGGCCATCACTGGGTGAATATCACCTAAATAAAATGGGCCTATCTAGCAGACTCAATGTCGTCTTGGCATGAAAGACGATGAAACCACCCTGCATATCTTGTGTGCATGCCCGCCAATAGGGCAGGCCAGGATCATGTTTTTCGGACAGGTCAAATTGAGCCCTGCAGTAATCAGAAAAGCTTCGCAAAAAAAATAATTCACTTCGTAAGGGTGGTGAAGAGTCTTTTGCAATAATGCTGTGCCATAGCCCGCATTATTGCAAAAGACTCTACACTGTGGTCGCAGTGCCCGCCGGATTGGTAAAGAGGCCCCAATTTATAAATAATAAAAATAACACCAAATTTCTGACTCTTTGAATGACTCTTTTTGAACAACTCATTTTGAATGACACTTTTTGAACGACTCTTTTTGAACGACTCAATGGAATGGGTCAAAACTTATGTGCCGGCGCAATAAATAAAAAGAGTCATTGTGCCCACCACTAGTACATTAACAGAGCAATAACAATGAATTAACAGTTGACATGTCAATATCAGTACTTTAAGAGTACGTTAACTGAACGTTGTGCGTATACAGTAAATTAAAGGCACGTTAACATTACATTAAAAGTGATTGGTGTCATTGAATAGGATCAGTCGTGACTCCATTAACTTGCAAGAACCACAGATTCCTTCCTGACTCTCCTACTCCACGATCAATCTCGCCAGGTCATGCCAAAGTCACCTAATTAGTGATTCAGTACATGTTTTTGTGTCTATCATACAAATTTCTGAGCCCGGTTTCCGCCTCGCCTACATACATGAAGCAGCGGTCAATTGTCCAAAAATCTTCAACGCACTGCTGCGACCTAATAATTGATGCAAGTGCGGTGGGCGATGAATGTGGTACTCGACTCGTTCTGCTTCCAATTCACGGCGGAAGCAGCCCGCTATGAGGTTTCTTCCCAGCCACAGCTCAGCGCTTTCGTGTGTCTGTGATGATAACGAAACTGCCAAGCAGACAGACAACAAGTTTATCTGGTTCTCTGGACTGGATTTTGGGCTGCACTCTCGAAAAAAGCAGAACATCTTCCATTCATCCATCCATTGACCAGCCAGACCAACAAGCAGGCGTGGGTGGCGTGTTGTGGTGTGGTGGTATCGAGGCAGAAGAGTAGACGGAAAATTCACAACGTGAATTTTAATGTCGACATTAGCGAATCGCGGAAAACGCATCAGACGGAGGAGCAGAACGATCGACCCCCAACGAAACCAATTCGGATACGTGCATACATGGGATGGAAGCTTTCCGAGCCGATGATGATAACGTTTGACGTTTTCCGTAACTCCCCCGTGCCAAGTGTTTAAAACGAGCGCAGTGGCACTCCACCCCCAAATTGACATCATGATTTGTTTACTTACCAGCAGGCTGCTATGCGTCAATTCTCCATAAATTCGAAGGAAATCCGATTTGAACAAAAATTGCACTGGATAACACACTTCTTTCCCGTTTTGCACACTGCACAAGTAATTTCCGATTACACTCGCGGATAATTAACAGGTGTCTTGGTTGTCGTCGTTTGCAAAACGATGAATTGGGCAGACGACGAACACGTTCGCCAGCGCACAACACAAAACGTAGGCAAATTGCCCCTCGAGACTACCCGAAAATGCGACAGGTTGGTCGGTAGCCAGATTTTCACTGTTTTTCACTTTTTCACCGAGGGCGAGAAATCACCGAAATTCCAATTAGACTGCCATTGGTACGTGATTTACCTGAAATTCGGATGTTCGCGAGACGGGGGAACAAATCACGACAGTAGAAAACAAGGGGCGCGAACACAATTCAAACCACCGCACGGACTCGGACGCAACAGCACAAGTTTTGACGTCGTCGTCGACTGCGAAGAAAAATATTTTCTCTCGTTATTTGAGTGGTGTGGTGAGTAGAACAGTTTGGGGGAAGAAATATGATGGTGAATTGAGTTTAGTGTGAGAGGTAATGCAGTGTTTTGGAGGCTAGTTTAGTTTAAAAGTGGAGATATTCCTCGCTTTATGAAAGAATTTCAATTGCTTAATTAAGCATGTTTCTTTTTGTGAACGCATGCATTGGCAACGATTTGGCGAAAACTATGCTGTTACGTGTTAACGTTCGGGCCCCAGGGGACGCGATTAGAATCATATTATGTAAATATTCATATTTACGACGTCTTCAACGAATCATGATTTACGTTCTGCGTTTCATCAATCAATCACGGCGATTCGAGCAACAGAAGGGACTACCGGTCTCTCCAACCGCAAGTGAAATAAAGGAATCGTTAATCAGCATTGTCACCATAATTCAACAAGAATTTGTGGAAGAAATCAAGCAAATGGAAAAATATAAAACTCGTGACAAGCAACAATTCACTCACTATCTAGCTTATATTACGTTTACACTATCCGTAGATTACTTCATCTGCGCCGGCTGATTTAATCTGGAACTGTCAAATACATACAATTTTAAACTCACCACACCCAGATTAAGCAGCAGATGAAGTAATCTGGGGATAGTGTAAACGTAATATTAGCGCCAATCAGAGACACGAAATACCAAATCTTGAGAGTATAGGCGGTCGTTTGGATTCATCACTTTTAAACGTGCTAGAGAAGTAGCGATCGATCGGCCGATCCGTCGTCAGTCTGACGATCGATTTCACGGTGTATGTGATTATCGCAAGTGAATGGAAGTTAAAAGGGAGTGAATCATAACCTATTTTATGAATCGTCATTCGTTATTGCATCCTATGAAATTCGTACAGTGTGTGTGCAGTGAAGATCGGTAGATATTATGTGGCGATCTATCGACCGATCGATAGGACGAAGGATCACATAGTGTATGGCGGCTATTACGTCGTAGTGTTTTACTGTTTTGCAAACAAGGCAAACATGGAACTGGTCAGTGATCTCACAACCGACGCATTCTTCTGAGCATAGAAGTGGCTCATGACAAGACGTGGACAGTGCCGGAAAATATTTTGCGACAACGCGACATATTTTGTAGGTGCCAGTTACTTGTTGCAAGAGCTTCAACACTCAATTCATGATGACAAGACTTAACATAAAACCATTGGAGAATGCAGCAAGAATAACATCGAATTCTCATTCATTCCACCTCGAGCTCCACACTTTGGAGGGTTGTGGGAGGCTGCAGTCAAGTCGGCCCAACATCTTTGTAGAATTAACGATTTCATCGGCATCGCTTACATATGAAGAGATGCCAACGTTACTCGCGGAAGCAGTGGCAATCATGAATCCGCGACATATGACGCCGTTGTCGAACGACCCACACCGCTCACCCCAGGTCTACTTATTGGAGAGCCTTTAGTATCAGCGGTTGATCCTGACACAGCACCAAATAATGCAGGTCTTTTGACTAGGTGAAAGTTAGTTGTGCATTTAAACGCTGAATTCTGGAGGTAATGAATGCACGAATAACTTAAACTTCTCCAGCATAGGTATAATATTACGTTTACACTATCCCCAGATTACTTCATCTGCGCCAGCTGAGATAATCTGCGACTGTCAAATACATAAAATTTTGAACTCAACACACCCAGATTACGCTGCAGATGAAGTAATCTGGGGATAGTGTAAACGTAATATTAGTGGGAAACCGCCTGCCAAAATGTCAAGCCAGGGACGGTGGTTATCATAAAGGAAAATAATCGTCCCCTGTACGATGGTCATTTGGGCCGAGGAGGAGACGTACATACGAGACGGCAATATAACAGTAAAACCATGGTTTTTGATAGAAACTGGTTGTCCGCGTTTATGACCGCTTTGGTATACGGTTGTTAATTTCAGTACGATTTTCCCTCGATCCATTTGATTTTCGGACGTGTTGTCATGCGCTGAGGTTTATCGTTTGCCTGTTCCATATTTGGGTCCTCTGGATTTCTCGTCTACATCATATGCTTCGAGCTCTTCTTCCTCTGGTAGAAGAGGTGCATTATTTTGCGTAGGTGTTTTTAAAGCTATACTTGCCTGACGACTCCCTTGGGATCGGAGTAAGTGTCAGTAATTTATGCTGTTGTCCATGAAAGTGGGAAGCTGTCGGTATCTTTTAATAATACTAAATCTCCTTTCTCAAGTTGCCGATCAGGATGCTTCCATTTATATCGTTTATGATGATAGAGGTACTCGGATTCGTTCTAAAATTATCGTTGCAGCTCTTGGACTTGGAGCCATCTTTTAGTAACTGGTAGGTCTTCTTTTAAACAATTCCACATGGGTGGGGCAATAAGGCTTCGCTGAATGATGAAATGAGCTGGTGTGAGAACATCGATGTCCTGGGTACATTGGGTACAGTGGGCTGCTCTTTAGGACTGCCTCCCAAGCACATGTTTGTGTAATGCGTGTCCGTTACCCTACCCTACTTCCTACAGATACGCAAAAGAACGCACTGGACAATCCAAACATTGTTACAACGACAACCAAAAAGAGCAACGTACAGAGGCTATAAAAATAAGAAAAGCAAATCCTTTACATGTATACGTAAGGAACATAGTATTAGCCGAGATCATGGTTCCTGAAATCATTTTCTGATAATTGTCACGTGTTTCCACAAGTTTAGAGGGCTTGATGGCTGAATTAGAGTATGCGCGAACAACGCAGCTTCTGCTGCCAAATAAAGTTGAACCAATGTATTTCATATGGCGATAAGTATACTGTGCGCGAACAACACGTCGCTCACGTCGCGAAAGTTGAGACGAGTTCAACTTTGTCGCAATCAACGAGCCGCAAATTATCAATTCACAATAGGCATGTGGTTTAAAACTGTGGGTGATCATTTGTTTTGTTGTAAGTTACTGTTATGCGCTTGGAAGTGCATGTTTCTATTCTTAATTCAAAAAATTGTTTCAAGTTTGTTAGGAAGCCAGTTTTTCACAGCTCAAACGTGTCAAAAGAACGCGAACAAGAGATTTGACTATAACTGGCTGAACAGCTGATTTTCGTTGACTGCGACTTGGGGACGTAATTCGCGCACAGTATAATTCCGAGGTGAATGCCGCATTGGTCCCCGTACCAATTAATGTTGTTCTTGATCACTATTATTGTCCTATAGTCTTTTCGTGAATCGTGCTGTCTCTACCACGTGGAACTAAAAGAAGTTTTTTTTTAGTCCAAAATGGGGGGCGAATCGGATACGCCTAATGACCGCACATAACACCGAATATCCAGTATCAAATTATTGCCAAACTGCATATTCAGTTATAAATTTAAAATTTTCGCATAGTAACCGCCGCCAATCGTGGACACACACAAATTCCCCACGTATAACAGTAAAGCGCAGTGTGTGGTAAATTGACCAAATCCCCTTATCTGCAGAATGCATTCAAATGGTACGCTACTGACTTTTATCTAAAGATAACGCCGCAGAGACGTCAATGCAAATGTCATAACAAAAAGTGTCCTTATACGCACCAGTTCCAGAATAAAGTACTTACTCGAGGAGGATCAGTTCTCAGTATTCTACTGAGCTATCTGACCTTGCATCCATACACCACTCCTACCCTACAAACGTCTTACCTATTTGTGCATTTTCCGATGCAATTCATAGTCGAAGAGAGTGCAATTTGGTCGACGACCTCCAAAGAGAAGCAACAAGCGAATGGACTTATGTATGCTCTTGGTTTATTGTTTTCGCGGTTCATTTCATTTCTATCTACAACTTGAACGAGGTTGGTCGTGCCGGGTAGTTTCTTTCCATCGTTTAAGTGCATTTCGTGGGCAACGCTTTATTTATTATTGACACGCAACGAAGAGAGTTTGCCGCTATGTTTACACTGTCGCGGACTTTGAAACTTGGTAAGACCGAAATAGATTTATTTAATTGACACGCCGCGCCGGTGTAAAAATTGGTGACTTGACTGTGAATTCTATTTCTAGCCGAAGCAATGGTTCGCGGGGGCACCACTCGGACAATTGCAAGTTTGTCCGCCCTCTCGGAAACGCATCAAATGCTCTGGAAGACATGCCGTGATTTCGCTGATAACGAACTGAAGCCCAATGCGGCGAAATTCGACAGGGAGCACTTGTATCCGGTCGATCAAATTCGCGAAATGGGCGAACTGGGACTGATGGCTGTGGCCGTGCCCGAAGAATATGGTGGGTAGAGGGAGTGGGGAGGATTTTTTATTGGTTTTAGTGGCGGGCGATGAGTGGTATCTTTTAGAAATTTCAAATATGTAAATCTTGCAGGTAAAAAACGTGTGGTCGTGGCATTTCTCTTACATAACTAGAAATTACTACTCCGTCACGGTCAAAGGTGGCTTCGATATTATCCGTGGTGTCCCTGGGGATGTTGCAAATGGTTTTGCACTGTTGGTATAGAGAACAAATGAAGTATTCGAACAGGGGAAAAATCGGCTGGGTATGGTAAATGCTGATTAGCTAATTAGCAGCCAGTTGCCTGATATTTTTTACCTGGAAGCTGCAATTGAGATAAGATTGTACATAACCGTATTAAGTCTGGGGTCAAAGTTTATATTTTGAGTCCGCACAAAACAAGCTTTATTTTAGAATGCAGAAATGCATTCAGTTCTTATCAGCAGACAACTTAGTTGACCGCCAGAGAAAACGACCAAAAGCACATTCGCTTGTATATTCAGACAGAATAAACTCGGATTATATGAAATCAGCCGCTTATTTGCTTGTTATACTTCAAATATTTCGTACACCTCGTGGTTGTACTATCTTCATCATAGTCTCCACCAGGAGGGCATACCAAATCCCCTTTTTGGACCTGACTAAACCGAGAGCCTAAAAGTTGACTAGGCTAAAGTTTCGAGACAGCATTGATCCTTTTCGCCTTCCCTAACCCTTAAAGCTCGCCACACACGATCGAGCACAACCAGAACTGAGCCGTTCGTGGCCATTTCGCGCTGCCAACTACAACCACGACCGAGCTACCCCCGAACCAAAAATTGGTGCAATATTTGTTATGTGAAGGTTCAGTTGTGGTTGTACGAGGGTAAGGTGAAAAGCTCTCGGCCTGACACAGAAATACCGTTACAATCAGCAAAAATTTATGTTTCCTGCCTGGATGCACGTGTCATTAGTTCGTATGACAAGTTTCAACTTGTTCTCTCAAGTAGTTTGTTTACACGAATTTTTTCAGTAGACGTCTTACGTGTTTTTCGTTAAAATGGAGAAACTTGAATATCGTGCGGTCATAAAACTCTTCGTTTTGGATGGATTAACCCCTAAGGAAGTTCATCCGAAGTTAACAAAAGTTTACGGGGACTCTGCGCTCCTTCGATGTCAACCGTTAAAAAATGGGCAGCTGAATTTAAATGTGGTCGCACGTCCCTCGAAGACGACCCACGTGAAGGACGACCAAAAACCGCAACCACACCGGAAACCATCGAAAAAGTTGATGATATCGTGTGAGGGGATATCGGAAGAAAGGGTGCGAAACATCTTGCACAAAGAATTAGAGATGCGAAAGCTCTGCGCAAGATGGGTGCCGCATTTGCTGAATGCCGATCAAAAGCAAATGCGTAAACGATTTTCGAAGCAATCTTTGCATCGATTCAAACGGAAACCGACCGATTTTGTGCAGCGATTTGTCACCATGGATGAGATTTGGTTCCACCACTACATGCCAGAAACGAGACAGAAGCCGAAGCAGTGGGTGGAAGCCGGTGGTTAAGCGCCAAGGAAAGTGAAGTCGATCGCATCTGCTGGAAAGGTTAAGGCCAGTGTGTTTTGGGATGCGAAAGGGATCTTGTTAATTGATTACCTTGAAAAAGGCAGAACAATAACAGGCGAATATTACTTCAAACTTCTTGACCAGCTGGATGCCAAAATTCGCGAGAAGAGGCCTGGCTTGAAGAAGAAAAAAATTATCTTTCACCAGGACAACGCACCTGTACACAAGTGTGTGTTGGCGATTGGAAAACTACGGGATTTAGGCTACGATTTGCTCGACCATCACCCTTATTCTCCTGATTTGGCACCGTCAGACTTCCATCTGTCCCTAAACTTGAAGAAATTTGTTTCTGGGAAGCGCTTCGCATCCAATGAAGAAGTTGAGAAGGCCGTAGATGAATATTTTCGCAGCCTTCCAGACTCTCACTTCCGGGAAGGAATACTGATGTTGCAGAAACGCTGGACCAAGTGTGTTGAAGTCAAGGGAGATTATGTAGAAAAATAAAATCATTTTTTAACTGAAAGTCGCAGTCTTACATTGTCATTCCGAGAACTTTTCACCTTTTCACGTAGTTGGTCGCATGCAATGGTCATGAACGGTTCGGTCGTGATTGTGCTCAATCGTGCGTGGCGCAAACTTAACACCCCCCAATAATGGCATTTTCAAAAACCCTTTCTATTAAATTCTCTACCGTTATCTCTGCTCCAAATCATATAACGTTCCCTTCATTTTCTCTACAGGTGGAACAAATCTCGACTACGTCGCCTATGCCATTGCAATGGAGGAAATCTCGCGAGGTTGTGCCACGGCCGGTGTAATAATGTCCGTCAACAATTCGCTGTATCTTGGTCCGATAATGGCCTTCGGCAACGACGAGCAAAAGCATCGATTCGGCACGCCCTATTCAAATGGTCAGAAAGTGGGTTGTTTCGGCCTGTCCGAGCCCGGTAACGGATCCGATGCGGGTGCAGCCTCCACCACGGCCACATTGAAAGGTGATCGCTACATTCTCAATGGCACAAAAGCTTGGATCACAAACGGCTACGAATCCGAGGCGGCAATCGTTTTCGCCACCACCGATAAATCCTTGAAACACAAAGGCATCTCTGCCTTTCTCGTGCCCAAGGGGCTGAAGGGGTTCACGCTCGGCAAGAAGGAAGACAAGCTGGGCATTCGTGGCTCGTCGACGTGCTATCTGATTTTCGAAGACTGTGAAATTCCCCGCGAGAATCTTCTGGGAACGGCCGGGCAAGGATTTAAGATTGCCATGCAAACATTGGATGCTGGTCGAATCGGTATTGCGGGACAGGCTCTTGGCATTGCCCAAGCCTCGCTCGAACTTGCCGTTGAATATGCCAATAATCGTCAGGCGTTTGGCAAGCCAATTTCAAAATTGCAAATGATTCAAGATAAAATTGCAAATATGGCACTACGATTGGAGTCGGCACGTTTGTTGACGTGGCGAGCGGCATGGCTGAAGGACAATAAGAAACCATTTACTAAGGAAGCGGCAATGGCAAAGTTGGCTGCGTCTGAAACGGCGACATTTAATTCGCATCAGTGTATACAGATTCTGGGTGGTATGGGATATGTATCGGATATGGCCGGCGAGAGACATTATCGCGATGCTAGGATCACGGAAATCTACGAGGGAACATCTGAGATTCAACGCCTCGTTATAGCCGGACAAGTGCTCAAGGAAATGTCGTAGAATTTTTGTGATGGAAGAGGCGGAACGTATTCGCATTTTATTAGATTTAAAAATTGTATTTTTGTAAGAATAAATTTTATGTCTTTAGTTGAAATTTACATATTTTAGATTACGTGCCACGATTTTTCAGCAATTTTTGTTGGCTGCTACGACTGTATAATGAATCACCTGTAAAGAACCATGTCTTCGTCGAATTCTAAGAATTTTCTGGCCCGAAACAATATCAAATGAAGAGCTAACTCGGCGTACGGGTCAGATGCCAATCGACGAATTGATACGCAGGCGAAAATGGCAGTGGATAGGTCACACATTGCGGAAGAGTGATAACTGCATTGCTTTGCATGCCATGAAATGGAACCCCATTTCCAACCAAGGCCGACCAAGAGGGGGTCCTCGAATCACATGGCGTCGATCTGTGGCAAAGGAGTGTCAGGTACTGGGTAAGTCTTTTGGGGAGTTGCGCCCCATTGCCCAGAACAGAGTACGATGGCGCGCAGGAGTAGTTGACGCGCTATGCCCCGCTAGGGGTTAAGGCAAAGTAGTAAAGAACCATATTCTGATAGCGCTGCTTCCACCGACAGATCAAAGGCAGCACCTGATGAGTAGTGAACTCTCGGTGGTACGAAACCAAAGGCCGAGGGTCCCATTACACCCAGAACCCGATACGAGCGCGAGGGCATCTGAGCCGTACGCCAACCATTCCATCCTTATCGTTCCATTTTTTCTATTATTCCCCATTTTTGCCTCCCCTGTTTGCGTTGTCTTCCCCAGGCCTATGAATTTTTATTAATACGTAAAGGACAGGGCAAAGAGCGGTGAAAACCCCGCCCATGTCTTCCGAACTGAGCTACAGCATGCATAGGCCGTTGCTTAGCTCGTTGAGGGGCCTTTTCTTCGCCAGATGGCAATGCCCGACCTTCACGGTCATTATGCTACCTCAGGCTCCGTCTCCGACGAATACAGAGTTTCAAGAAAGGATGAGGTATTTATATAAAATATAATTTTCACCAATAACGCTATTAGCGAAGACATCAACATCATCTAGTCCCAATTTTTCAGTCCAGTTCTGCATCGCAAGTGGAGCTAAAATTAGTACCAAAACTAGGTAATGCGACATGTTTATGCCGTCGTACGTTAGCATGAATTAGTTAATACTCGAAGATAGTTCCGCGGCATAAACGAGGCCTTATGTTACTGGCATCTTTATAGACTTGAGCAAAGCTTTTGGTACGGTAAATCATTCAGTTATGTCAGAAGTGCTACATGAACTTGGCATCAGAGGAGTCGCTGGCAACCTTATTAAGGCGGCTATTATACTATAAAAGTTCTTTTACAAATATATTTGACGAACGATTTTTCAAAAGAACTTTTATGAATGATATTAGCCGCTAAAGGGGGAAGGTGTGCAAGCATATTAGAAAAGTAGTTGAAACAAGCAACGTCCATGTCGCAAATCTTTTCTTAGGCGGCTATTACACTATAAAAGTTCTTTGAAAATAGCTTTCATAAAAGATATTTGTAAAAGAACTTTTATAGTGTAATAGCCGCCTAAGAACCGCTTTTTAGTCAGATAAACTACATAGGTTAGCAATGACCTACTCCACTTTTATTCTCAAAAAGTTTGAAATTGCGCGTATGGCGTGAAAAACATGCAAGATTTTTTTTTTTTTTTTAATGAGAGTTTGTTTCATTTATTTCGAAGACACAGACTGTACTTCTACGAGAAAACGTTATCGCTACGATTAAAAAAACTACTTCCTGTCATTGTGAACATCCGTCCCACCAGCGCCATCTTCATCTTCCCCAACTTGACACCATCGAGCTTTCATCTAACTTCACACTCAATTTCATCTGTCATCGAATCGGTTGCTCCCGTCAGTCGCCGACTTCTTTTGCACTTAAACATCTTCCGCAAGTCCCCTCGCCTGTGCAACGAAAATATACACAAGAATATGGCGACTGTGAAGCGATTTCTCTAGTCGGTGGTGTTGCCGTCGTCGCGTCAGGTTTCGTCTGAGTGAATTGCATTTTTTGGTCCGATATTCACCTGGACCGTGTCGCCAGGATCCAGTCGCGCTGAACGTGAGAAACGTGCGAAACCGAATCAGAGCCAAATCCTTGTCGCAAAATGTCAATCAATCGCGGATAATGATCGATTTTCTGGGATAAAGAAAAAAAAACAGCATACAATCCCGTGCGAAAGAAAACAGAGTTTAGATTCGCGGCGGGGATTGTGTGTGGTGTGTTGTGCGAGTTTTGGGGCTGAGAACGGCGAGGATCTGTGAAGATTATTAGTGTCGGGCGTGTGGCTGCTGGGGAAAAGTGTAAAGTGTCCACCTCGTCGGTCGCGGTCCGGTCACCGTGTCGTCGTTGCAAAGAAAACCGAGCAGTGCACTATGTGAAAATTGCGTGGAAAATATTGGTCAAGTGTGTCGGCCCGGCTGCACGCAGAGGATTCCCAGTGAGTGTCGCCGTCCCCTCTTGAAAAGTTCATTCTGTTTGTTTTCATGTGTGAAGCGAAGCCCCACAGTGCGTGACCCTTGAGCTCCCCGGGGGCCATTTCATTGCCTTTTTTTCCCATTTGTGTGTGGTGAAGGACAAGGAAATCGCCATAGGATCAAATCAGTTCACCTTGCACGGGCCCACGCAATGGAAAGTTGACTCCCATCGGACGGATCCGACAACAACACAATTGCAGCCACCGGGCCGACAGCTGGACTACAGGTGATCACACGAAATTTGATTACACGCCGTTCTTTTGTCTTTGGGAGTCGTCGCCGATCTTCTTTCCCACAGGCGCTTCAATTTACATGATTTGTTTGTGCGAGGGGGAGGGACGACAATAATACACGAAACATTCGAGCCATTGCTCTATGCGGGCTTAATTGAGCCTCTCCCTCGTTTAGGTCGTGTTTTTTGCGGTCTCTGCTCTGCCATTCACCAGCACGACCGGCTTCTCATTTAATGGACTGGGCATCAAATCAACCGAAATGAAGCTGTGGCTGCTGCTGCTGCTTCTGCTGATCAGGTTTTCGTGACTCTTTTTGTTGATACTTTCGAACCGGTTTTGTGTTTTGGTTCAAGACAATGCGTCCACGGGGCGAGGCGCGACCGAGGAAGAGGCGTGCGAAACAAGAGTTTGGGTTGATCTCCAGCTCGCGTCGACGCTCAGACAGTCAGACAGATAACACACACAAAAGGGGCATTAGACACGGCTGATTAGTGAAATCAGTTCGATTTTGTTAGAAGCGTTCGATATGAGAGCGAGAAATATTAATAGAAATAATTTTGTTTTTCGTTGTCTTACTTTCACCCAATTAATGTGGACAATGCGGTGGTCTGGGGTTTTTTGAGCACACATTACAGCTGCGGTCAGAACATTTCATGACGTTGAGTTGGTTCAGAATGCGCAACTGAATCTCTGGAGGGTATTTCCGTCATCTCTTCGGTTAGGTTAAGGGGCTATCATGATGCAAAACAGTACACTTAGACCACTTGTGGGTCCATTGTGACACCACCAATAACGTTTCACCTCACTAAGAAGAAACGTAGGTCCCGAACAAGCCCGTACATGCAATGTATCAATTTAGCTGTATCACGCTCATATCTTTGCGGTCCTCCAAGTCACAGTAAAGCCAGGAGCCCAGGAATTTCTTCCTTCTGATGGCCAATCCTGGACAGTGACATAGAAGGTGCAAAACGCTCTCCTCCTCATCTGCATTCTCACAACTCCTGCAGTAGTCATTATGAGGAAGACGGAGCCATCAAGCGAGCACGCCGATGGGGAAGTGCCCTGTGATAGTTCCCACCACCCTGCCAATGTGCTTCCTCTTCAGTGGCAGCAAACAGGCAGAGCGACAAGAATCGAATTTCTGCCAAATCATTCTCGTCGTTTGGGCAAGTGCTACCGTTGAGCCACCTATTAGCCTTATCCTCCGCAGCGGACTTAATTGCCCGTTTGCATGATGCAATTGGCTTTTAGGCACTGCTCACACGGGGATGCTCAAGTCTGCAATACTAGGCGGCTGAGAGACGGAGACTTGGAGTCTCGAGACTGTAGTCGCCCGTCATCTTCACAGGGCCGCTACTAAAGTCGCGAGTTGTGCATGTCGGCTGGCTGAAGTGGTCATTGTACACGGCTGTTGCTTGTGGATCCGCGGGGTCGGGTTGCTTGCGGGGATTTTGTGTGCAGGCCTGTTCCTAAAACCGGTCCACCGGTTTAAAACCGGTCTTCTGTTAGTACCGGTCCCGAGATTCCCAAGTACCGGTTTTGAAAAAGCGAATCATTAAAAAAAAACGGCTTATGGTCATAAAAACCAACTCATAACTGGTGAAAAAAACCGACTCATTAAAAACCCGAAAAACCGACCGAGTATTCGAAAACCGGCCGGCTCATGGTTAAAGAAACCGGGTTAAAAACCGACTCATTAAAAGACCGATTCACCAAAAAACCGATCAAAAACCGGTTTGGATGAGTTAACCGGTTTTTTTTTGTGAATCGGTCTTTTAATGAGTCGGTTTTTAACCCGTTTTTTTTTAACTATGAGCCGGTCGGTTTTTAACAATTCGGTTTTCGAGTACTCGGTCGGTTTTTTGGTGTATCAGTTTTTTAATAAGTCGGTTTTTAACTCGTCAATGCCAGTCGGTTTTGAGCACTCGAGTATTCGGTCGGTTTTTAATCCGGTTTTTTTTTAACCATGAGCCGGTTTTTTTAATGATCCGGTTGACCGCGAAACCGGTTTTCATAAAAACCTAAAACCGGTCTTGAAATCTGTAATGAACCATATTTTGGTCTGGTAGTGCTGCTCCCACCGGCAGATCGAAGCAGCACCTGATGAGTAGTGATCTGTTGGTGGTACGAAACCAGAGGCCGGGGGTCCCATTACACCCGGACCCAGATTCGACCGCTTGGGCGTCTGATCCGTCCGCCAACCATTCCATCCTTATCGACTATTTTTATTATTCCCCATTTTTACCTCCCTTGTTTGTGTTGTCTTTCCCAGGCCTATGAATTTTTGTTAATACGTAAAGGACAGGGGCAACGAGCGGCGAAAACCCCGCCCACATCTCCCGAACTGAGCTACAGCAAGCATAGGCCGCTGCTTAGCTCGGTGAGGGGCTTTTTTCTTCGCCAGATGGCACGGCCCGACCTTCACGGTCACTATGCTACCTAGGCTCCGTCCCCACGGGCATCTTCGGATGCCCACCAAACCATCCGTTACAAATCTTAGGACCGAACAGGTCTACCTGTGTACATGTCGAGATGTTGATAGCGATAAAGAAAGGTTGACGTTGTGGACGGCAAGAGGAATATGGTTTTCGGATTGCTTATGAATGTGCGGGGTCGACTGGCTTGGGGTACTATCGTTGTACATGTCGCTGTCGTATATTAGTCCAGGCAGACACAAAAGTCGGGAAGACGGTAGGATAAGTTAATTCCCAGTCCCTCCGAGTATAGGTATACCAGCCCCAACGCCTTCATCGGTCTTAGAGCAATTCGTGTAGATGGTCAAGGAGTTGGGGGTAAAGGGTGCGTTATCAGCCCATAGGCTCCTCGACGGAATAAGGCTGGTGTAATTCCTACCTAAGGAAAAGTGTAATCAGTTTCCAAAGGGAGATCCAGGTTGCCAGAAGTGAGTGCTGAGTGCTTGTACTCGACGCACGCCATTGGCCTGTTTCGCGGAGGCGCAGGGCCGGGTTCCGTGTCAGTAGTTCGCCAAATATGTCAACGTGGGAGCAAGTTTAGCAGCGTACCTAAGCTGGCTGATGGAGTCGTTCCAAAAGCCCCCGTTGTGGCAATCGCTGCTAGTCTTTGCACTTTACTTAACAAGTTACAATAGGGCGCCACTTGTAATGAACCACCTGTAACGAACCATATTATGGTCTGGTAGTGCTGCTCCCACCGGCAGATAGAAGCAGCACCTGATGAGTAGTGATCTGTTGGTGGTACGAAACCAGAGGCCGAGGGTTCCATTACACCCGGACCCAGGTGTGACCGTGTGGGCGTCTGATCCGTCCGTCAACCATTCCATCCTTATCGACTATTTTTTTTTATTCCCCATTTTTACCTCCCCTGTTTGTGTTGTCTTCCCCAGGCCTATGAATTTTTGTTAATACGTAAAGGACAGGGGCAACGATCGGCGACATATTTTAAATATGTAACGGACGGTTTGGTGGGCATCCGAAGATGCCCTTGGGGACGGAGCCTAAGGTAGCATATGACCGTGTAGGTCGGGCTATGCCATCTGACGAAGAAAAAGGCCCCTCAACGAGCTAAGCAGCGGCCTATGCTTGCTGTAGCTCAGTTCGGAAGATGTGGGCGGGGTTTTCGCCGCTCGTTGCCCCTGTCCTTTACGTATTAACAAAAATTCATAGGCCTGGGGAAGACAACACAAACAGGGGAGGTAAAAATGGGGAATAAAAAAAATAGTCGATAAGGATGGAATGGTTGACGGACGGATCAGACGTCCACACGGTCACACCTGGGTCCGGGTGTAATGGAACCCTCGGCCTCTGGTTTCATACCACCAACAGATCACTACTCATCAGGTGCTGCTTCGATCTGCTGGTGGGAGCAGCACTACCAGACCATAATATGGTTCATTACAGGTGGTTCATTACACACTCTAGGTGCCGTCCACCAAACACATATACCGTGCAGTAGAATTCGTCGCACAACCGCTGTACATATATAGCCAGTACACCACTTTTGATTGCAGACCCCAGTTCTTGCCAATCGCCTTCCTGCTTGAGTGTGTAGAGCGCAGTCGTGGCATTGTTTACCCGCTCAAGGATGTTGGGCTTCCACGTCAACTCCCTGTCAAACATAAGACCCAGGATCTTAGCTCGATCAGCGAAAGCCAGTTTTTTGCCATCCAGTGGTGGAGGTTCAACAGAAGGTAGTACTTCCCTTCTGGTGAAAAGCACAACTTCGGTCTTGTCAAGGTTGACACAAGGCCTTCACATTCGTTGAGAATGCAAAGAGCATTCTGCAACAACCCGGAAGATACGGCTGCTCTTTTACTCCGTCTGGCACGCAGTGACGAGTATTTTGTTTTTATTCAGGATCCTTGGGGTAGCAAGGAAGACAACGCGAGAGGTGAGTCACTATTATACTTTATTCTCAGTACTAAATGACACAAAAGGAGCGATGATGTTCATCGGCACTTTAGGCCCGTCCCATGCAAAAGACAATTTAGTTTTAATCCATTTGCTTTCAAGTTGTCTATGAATTGCTTTGAAAAATGTTGTCCTTATCGCCCCGATTCAGGAGGTATCCATATCTACCAGGTGAATGCAATAATGTCCTTTTTTCCACACCAAAGGACATAAAATGCAATCAACAGTAGTCTGGTGCATTCGCCTTATGACCACAAGTCATATGGTACCCATATTGCCTAGTTATCGCTTCATTGCTCAGGATGTCCTTTTTTTCAACACCAAAGGACATAAAATGCCTTCGATAGTAGTCTAGTGTATTCGTCTCAACACCCTCCGTCATATGATACTCATTTTGCTTAGGTATCACTTCGTTGCCAAGAAAGTCCTTTTTTTTCAAAATGGTATCAGTCCTGACCAAAGAGCTCAAAACGTGTAACGGTTCTCTAGGTTTAGCTACGCTCAGAATGAGGCCGCAGGTCGAGGCATGGTCGTTCAGACCACCCATGACACCTAAGTGTCAAAATTTCCTCAGAAATGACCAGAGGTGACGCGTGCTCAGCTATCGGTAGTGTGGGCGGGGTTTTATTAGATCACTCTGCCTCGTCATCGCTACAAAAAAATAAGAAATCACGCGTCGGCCCGAGTGCCGAAACTGCACGGGAAATCCCTCACAGGATATATAGGTACAAAAAAATTGGCCTACCACTAGCACGGGAGCCCCCTGATGGCGATGAGGCTCCGCACTCCCTCCCCTGACCTTGGGCTGAGTGCTTCGGAGTGTCATTCTGGGCTGTGACTCTAATGCACGCCACGCGGTGTGGGGTAGCTTCGACACGAATGAGAAATAGGACGCGCTTCTCGAGTTCTTGTTAGGCACGAAACTCCTCATTTGTAATATAGGCTGTACCTTTGGCATTAAGTGCGAAAAAGGAGGAGGAGGTCCTCGACCTCACACTTGCTTCAGAGGATATAAAGCATCTGCTGCCAGATTGGAGGGTGTCGGCAGAGGACTCATTCTTTGATCACCGATACCTCCAGTTTGGGCTGAACGAGTGCACTGGTGAAAACTTGGGTTTCAGAATCGACTGGTGTAAAATTAAGGATTGCCTCAAGGAGGCACTAGCCCCCTTGCCACGCCAGCCGTGTAGTAAGCAGGAGCTGGACGTTATGGCGCGGACCCTCCCTAGTGGGAGCGCTCGATAGCTCTGCCTCCAAATTGTATCCAGTGAAATATCTTGTTGATTACGAGTCTCAGTCGGGCAGAGTTCGCGTCGAGGTCAGGCCGACCCGTGCTGAAAGTCTTAGATTGACTCAGATGAACCCTTTTAGTGACATTGCTCTGGAATGTATGTATGCATTCAACGATCTGGTCGATAGCTTGTTCATAAAAGGTAACAATCTTCACAAATTCCAACAATTTGAAACTTCACTCGCTATCCATTGAGCGAGCGGTAAAACTGTGTTTGTCATCAGTTTCTCATATTACACTATTCCATACAATATGGAACTTAAAACCCTGATTAATAGTCACCTTAAATACCTCGCGAGTACACAAGTATCGGGTTGGGCTTACTCGTACATATCCAAAATCAAAATCCGTGGTTGTGTCGTGAACTCGATGCATGCAGCCAGTCAGCTCCAACTTTTGCTGACTATTCGAAATCCCTCAGCTGTAGAAATGAATTGGCGGACATTGCGACATAGGCTAGAAATTCCTGATTTATCACTTTCGACGAAGTGCTCCCTTACGCGCGCACACTGGAGACCCCACAGTGGGGAGTTGAGGTGGCCCAATCAATAAAGAAAAAAATCGGAAAATGAAATCGTGTGTAAAGGAGCAACAAATTTTCCCGCCGTTTTACATTTTGTTTGTGCATGGAAATCAGGTCAGACTCTTTTTGTTATGTCAACTAGCACTCGTAGTCGCGGCTTTTGTGAGAGATTTTATATAATTTTCGCACAACTCAGTGAGTTCTACAACCAGTAACAGTAGCAGCCATTCGCTAGTTCCAAGTCACAGGCACAGCCGACTATCTGTGCACTTTCTGTGTGTAGTTCACATGCTAACGGACGACACTTGCACCTGATTCAAGTCTCTAGAGAAGCCCCCCTTGACTAAGTAGCAGCAGCTCAGCTTTCACTATATGGCGCTCGCTAACTAGTCCAATATATTGTGCACTTTACACACGTAAACAGAGCCAGCTGTCCCAGCCTGTCTCTCCTCGCCCCTGCCAAAGTTGAATGACTTCTTATCGTTTGTAGAATCTCGCACGAGACTTAGCTGCGCTTCGGCTTGTGGGTGTTACGTAAATTGTCAGAAAACGGTCTTTGAAAATACGTATATACAGATTGTGTGCCTTTTTTTGACTGCACTTCTTTTTTTTCCAGCTCTAAAAGAAGAAGGTGCTCGTACGCAAACTGAACGTCCGTCCTCACCAATAACGCTTTTGTGGGTTTCAGCGGGATGTGTTTGGATTTTACAGATTTTGCTCGTATTTTTATCTGTTGATGAATAATTGAATGAGTGGTTCACGTGGAGCCACTTGACGAGACACATTTTCCATTGTTGGAGCCAAAGGAGTTTGTATTTTAGATTCTGAACAATACTTTAGGAGTATGTACATAGGGTGGTTATTCCCGATGATAGATGGAACGTCGCTAAGAACTCATTTATTTCTTTAAGTATGTATTCATTGTTCTTGCGAATGTGCAAGTGCGAATTATTTCAGTGAAAATCGGAATTTTTGTGACACTTGGTTTCATTCTGCACACCAACTTAGTATGCCTCTGTAGCTTAGCTCGGTAACGCACCGGGCATTTTTTTGCTACTCGAAACACGGCCTCTGCGGTTCAAATATTTTTTTTTTTGGTTCTCAAATTCCCTCTGTTTAAATTTCTCCGAACTGAGTGGTTTCGTATGGATAGAAGCACTCATCAGGTCTTGCATCTTTGCAGCTATCCATGTGCAAGACGACCACGATAGTGTGAGCATTCTGTTATCTGTTAGTATAAGCCGTGAAGGTGTGATTTTACATTTATTTCGTGCGGTGAAACTTTTGCGCGGTAGAAGGCCATTCATTAGTGACTCTACATGATCTCTAATCTCGGCACGCAAGAGAACTAAAGAACAAATTAACTCAGCTACTGACGACGCAGTCAAAGGTCAACTTAGAGCTGAATACCGTTCTCTTCAGAAAGGCGTGCAAAGGAACGTAAGACGGAACAAACGTAACAACATCAATGCATTAGCGGAGAAGGCAGAGGAAGTGGCTTAGCGTTGTGACAGTGGAACCCTTTACAAACTTATCAAGCCATTAACTGGCAAATCTTTTGCAATTGAACATCCCGTGAAAGATAAAGACTGGTCACTGATGAAGACCAACTGCGACGGTGGAGAGAGCACTTCATTGAGGTCCTCAACAACACCTTTGGACATTTGAACTCATCTTCACTAGAAGTAGAAAATATTCCGCAAATAGCCAGAGTTGATACCAATCCACCATCTAAACAGGAATTAACTGTGGCTATTAAATCGATGGAAGCGGGTAAAGCCCCGGGGATAGATGGAATTCCGGTGGAATTCTTTAAGGCGGATATCAACGCTACTGCGGATATTCTTCTCCCCCTTATCCAAGAGTGTTGGGAAACCGAAACTCTCCCTAAAGACTGGAAGAGGTCGTCATTATTAAGATCCCGAAGAAAGATAACCTGAAGGATTGTAATAATTGGCGTGGAATTTGCCTCCTCCCCGCAGTCTCCAAACTGATGGCAAAAAATAGTTTTAAACCAGATCAAGCATATAGTTGACCGCACACTGAACGTTGAACAGGCTGGTTTTCGCGAGGGCTTTTCATGTAACGACCACGTCAACACCCTCCGAATTATCATTGAACAATCCGCAGAATGGAGACCCCCATTACATGTCGTGTTCATCGATTTCGAGAAGGCGTTTGACAGCGTTGATCGGGAATACATTTGGAAGGCTTTACGTAGGAGAGGTATACCAGTTAAAATTATATCCATCATCACGGAGTCCTATAGGCGAGCCCAATGTCACGTCTTACACAAGGGTAAGCTCTCAGATCCATTCGAGGTACATAGCGGAGTGAGGCAAGGCTGCATTTTGTCACCTATATTGTTTTCGATTGCCATTGATGACGTACTCTGCAGTGCGCTTCGTGAACACCAAAGCAAAGGTATTAGATGGAACCTGTTTGAATACCTTCAGCACCTGGATTACGCTGACGATATTTGTCTTCTTTTAAACAGATCGGATCATATAGTTCAAATGATGGATGCTCTGCACCGCGAAAGTCGCAATGTGGGGCTTAAAATCAATGCTGCCAAAACTAAGTACTTGAGCTTGGATCCAGGAAGACAGAGCGAAATTTGTGTTTCGGGGCAGACGGTGGAAAAAGTGGACAATTTTTGCTACCTCGGAAGCGTAGTTACGGCAGATGGTGGAGCGGATGCTGATGTACTGTCTCGCATCAATAAGGCTCTGGTAGCTATTAACAGTTTGACTCCTTTCTGGCAACATTTCCAGACGCACCAAACTCCGGATCTTAGAAACCAACGTAAGATCGGTGCTTCTATATGGCTGTTAAACTTGGAAGGTACTCAATTGCCCTAGCCCCTTTTGGGGCATAGCACGTCAACTGTTCCATGTGGCCCAGTTGACGTTTCGTTGGCATAAATTGGAATCAGAGAATGCAGTTGGCAGCATGCACCTCCTGCACATCCATGGCCACGAACGGCGTCGTGGACGGGACTCGAATTCGAAACGCCGGTAGTCAAACATGAGACTGATGCCACAACACACTGCGCTACCGGTCGCCCCGAAAGTGTATACGGCGCATCCTACACATACGCTGGCGGGAGATCATTTCTAACGACGACCTCCTGTCCATTACTGGTCAGGACAGGATAGACACCTGCATAAAACGGCGAAAGTGGCAATGGATAGGTCACACCCTTCGAAAAAGGCTGGAAGACATTGCTAAACAGGCCCTCGATTGGAACCCACAGGGAACCGATGCAAGTCGCCGCGTTGGACGACCTAGAAACACCTGGAGAAGATCAGTTGAGGTCGAGGGTAACTCAATAGTCAATTCGTAGAGACAGTTGAAGGCGATGGCGGTGAACCTGACGAGGTGGAAAGTCGGCGTGGTTAATGCCCTATGCTCCACAAGGAGTTAACAGGAACCAGAGAGAGAGACAATAAAGTTTTCAAAGCGCTCGCCGATAGTTCTTGTGGGGAAAGGACAAGGAAACCCTATTGGTCACGTACAAAGCAATTAGAGTATCGGTGGCTAACTAAGCAGCGCCTGCGTGGACCTTGAACCTGAGCGACACACACTCTAAAAACCACCAGTCATGTCAAAATGATGGTCTTTGCACCGTGATAGGCTATCATCTCAAGTCCCCTCAAAATCACCTCTACCAGGAAACAAGCATGCTGCTTATCAAATGAGTACGTTTAGACCGTGCGAACTACTTGGAGGATTAACTAATATGTACGAAGAAACTCACCGCGGTCTAAACGTACCAGATTAGTTAGTGCTACAACTAACTTTAACTCCATTTGCCATGCGGTACTGAGCTGACTACAGCTGTCATCGCGAGTAACGTTTGTGTTTTCTGCTGTAAACTTGAATCCGAACGTAGTTAGCAATTCGCCCGGATTATGAGCAATCCCGAAATGACCGAAAACACAATAAAACCACAGCTGACATCGGTAATACTTGGTGCACCCGTCAGTCTAAGCACACCAAGAACTTGTACTAACTCGAATACACCACAGTTAGTACTACGATTCTTACTACGGTGTAAACGTAGTCAATAATGTCGCAACTATCTCCTCGCGTAACTAGCACACACATACATACTCAAACTCGACGTGCTGCTACAACAACAACAACTATTTTGCCCAAGTCAATTTTAACTAGCTCAATGATTGTCTAAACTGAGCGGAGCCTAAAACATCGGAACATGAATATGTTGTGGGCTCGACTTGAAACCAATCTATGGCTAGAGGCTCGCACAACCCCACCAACCTCAATATTCCCTAAAAAACAATAATCAATTCAAATTTGTCCCGTCCTGTGCCACATGCTCATTTACCATTTTCGAATTTCGAATTATGAATCTTGATTTTCGAATTTCGATTTACGAATATGGATTTTCGAATTTCGCGCCACTCATTCTCATATTTTGATTGTCGCAATTCACTCCACTCAACTCTATTCAATGCTACACTGTCAGAATTCTGTCATTACTGAGGCGGTACAAAAGTTCCTCTTATATCCACCTGAAAAGATTTTCGAAATTAATTTCTGCCTATAGACACAACCCAGTTGGATACACAATTTTTTTCATCGTTCGCTTTTAGCTTACATATTCCCACTTCCTTTTTATTATTTACAAATGAATCCTTGCTGGAAATGAAAGTGTCAATAGGTAAATGAAATCCCCCTAATCACATTAGTGCCCCACGCACGTCCTTGCCTAGTTAGGGCGACGTTGATTCTGAAAAACGAAAGACGAAGAGACGTGGGTGCGGTGCGGCAGAGACTGTGCTGAATCGTCAATTCAATCAATTTCTATGTTTAGCGCTTTTGGAAGCTGCTAAATGCTAAATCCATTTCGATTAACCCACAAACCACACAATTAATAGCAATCATCACTCTCATGATAATCTTATCGATTGCGGTGACTTATGTTAGGAGCAGACAGGTACTGTAATAATCGTAAACTATGTACTACGGTGTACACTGTCCTGACCACATTCAATGAATAATTCAGACTTGAGCAAGTGCACGGATTATCTTACTTTAGCCACAAGATTGATGATGTGGCACAAAGTTATGAAATGAACTCTACAAACGTAAGTTTAGCAATATCAAATAGCCAAGGCATTGACGACAATATTTCTCGATTTAGGGTTAATACTAGATGCAAGCGCGTAAAGGGATGATAAGGACCATGAGTCGTGTCGTCCATAGAGTAGCAGAGCAGCTACTGGCGGTTTGGGAAGAAGGCTAGGGATTTTAATTTAAATCATGACGTTCAATTCCAAAGGAATTGAATTAAATTTGGTAAAATGTCACTTAATCCCTGAGTTAAGTTCATTCGGGCCTTAGCATGTACTAGCCTAAACTCCTTAAAAATATTATTTTAGTATGAAGTTGAAGCAGAAATGGATGTCAATACCACCAGAGGTTAGGTTAGGTTAGATGGGTTGCCTAGAAGACCAAGGCGCAGATAGACCACCACTGGGTCCGTTGTGATACCCCCTAGATACAGCATACCTGAGCTAATCTCAATCGTTAAACCAGCCAGAGCTGGAAATGAAGCGATGAAGACGACAGACACTAACTGCCTTTAGGTCGTCCAGATCGACGAAAAAAGTAAGACCCAAGGATGTCTCTCCTACGTTCCGCCAAAGCAGGACAAGTGCACAGAAGGTGGTGGCAGCTTTCCTCCTCCTCTACGTCCCCGCAGCTCCTACAGTAATCATTGTGCGGAAGTCGAAGTCTTCTAGCATGCTCCCCGATCAAGCAGTGTCCAGTGATAAGCCCCACCACATTTCTCAAATGCCGTCTGCTCAGCATCAGCATCCCGTAGGACCGGATGGGATCCAGCTTAGGCCGTAATTACCTAGTTGCATGACATGTGGATCCACTACTCCATCTGGCGCATTATGGATAATCATTTTGCAAGCTGCTAGAGGCATTCCTGTTCTACGCCACCACTCCCCGATCTCGTTAGTCGTTCCCGCCCGGGCCAGTTCGTCAGCTTAACAGTTCCCAAATATGCCACTGTGGCCCGGTATCCAGCACAGACATACTCGTATGTTATAGAAATTACCCATCACCCTGAGAGAGTCACGGCAGTCAATACTGTCTTTGATATAACCAGGACAGAGCTAAGCGCTTTAATTGCCGGTTGACTGTCCGTGAAGATTACAATATCCCTAGTGGATACAACATTATGCGCAAGCCAGACCAGCGCTCTGGGAAATTGCTACAACCTCCGCCTGAAAAACGCTACTGTATTCCGGAAGGCGGAACAACAAACCAATATTCAACTTCTCCGAATACACTCCAGCTCCAACGCCTTTCTCAGTCTTAGAGCCATCAGTAAAAAGGCTAATGGCATTAGATCCCAAAAAAGCGCCACTCATTTCTCGATGAGATCAGGCTTGTAAAGCACTTATCGAACAGGAGTTTCGGAGAGATGTAGTCTGTCATTCCGGGAATCTCAAAGTTTCTCAGTACTGCCGAGTGACCTACGATTGATGCGGTCCACTGACCGGTTTCCCGGAGGCGAACAGCCGTATTCGCCGCCATCTGTTCAGCGAAAAGGTCCAAGGGAAGTAAATTGAATAACACTCCTAAAGCAGCAGTCGGTGTTGTCCTTAGAGCCCCTGCGATGGCAACACATGCCAGTCTTAGGACCTTCTCCAACAGAGTTCTGTACGACATGATGCTAAGTGCCGTCCACCAGACGATGATCTCATGCATTAACATGGGACGCAGTACTGATACATAAAACCACTTTTGGATGTAAGCCCAATTTTTTGCCTATAGCCTTCTTGCACGAATATAGTGCAACAGGTTGCCTTAGTCACACGATCCTGAATGTTTGCCTTCCAGCATAGTTTTCTATCCAGGATGAGATCAAGAAATTTGGCTTTATCAGTGAGTACAAGCCTTGTGCCCTCCATTAATGGCGGTTCAAAAGAGGGTACAGCGTGTCCCTTGGTAAAGAGAACAAGCTTAGTTTTTTGCGGATTTATACGATGTCGTGCGGTACTCGGAAAGCACACGAGCACACTGTCAGAACTTACAACTATGGCTCTCAGTAAGATACTAAGGTAGGCGGATAGAAGAGGTCTAAGTGTAAATCCTCAGAAAACTGAATTAGTCCTCTTCACAAGGAGAACCAGAATTCAAAGTACTTAGGAATGATCCTGGATAGTAGACTTGACTGGGGTCGTAACACCGGGGAACGAAGAAGGAAGGCCAGCATCGCCTTTTACACCTGCAAAAGCATGCTTGGCAAAAAGTGGGGTCTCAAACCGATAATAACTCACTGGATATACACGTCTGTCGTAAGACCGATACTAATGTATGGAGCTGTGGTCTGGTTGACAGCACTCAACACGAAAAGAATCATACAGAAAATGGAGAGGGTACAGAGACTATGTTGCTTAGGGATCACTGGTGGCTTAAGAACAGTATCTTCGCTCTCTCTGAACACCCTTCTAAACCTGCCTCCGTTCGACCTATATCTGAAGAATGAGGCTGCTAAATGTACCCTAAGGACTAGAGAGGCAGGGCATTTCAAAAATATGGCCATATGGCCACCGCAGTAATAGGCTGCCATCTATTGTATTAATACTGACTATATGAAACCACAAGTAGGTTTCAACACAAACTTCGAGGTCAATATACCCGATAGGGAGCAGATCCCGGTGGTTGATCATGGATGCAGAAAGGCGCTGAACCTCTACACGGATGGCTCAAAGATGGAAGCCGGAGTTGGTGCGGCAGTCTACTCGTCGGAACTTCCATGCAACCTTTCCTACAGACTGTCGAATGAGTGCAGCATGTTTCAGGCGGAGGTGCTTGCGATCCATAAGGCAGCTGAGGTGATGATATCATCCCGGAAAAAGGGTGGAGTCGTCATACAATCGGACAGTCAAGCAGCACTAAAGGCGCTACAGTCCGTCACAATCAAGTTGAAGACAGTGCACTAACAGTTCTACAAGCTCTGGGATCAGCTAGGACCCTGGAACTCTGGTGGGTTCCGGGTCATAGCGGGGTTCTAGGTAACGAAATAGCGGATTGACTATCCTCGAACGAGGGGCAGCCCAAGAGCTGCCGACGCCAATACAAACATGCAAGAAGATGATGGACGACAGTATGCGCGAAAAGGTCAAAACTAACTGGCTTAACACAAACGACTCCGGAGTAACGAAAATATTCTGGAATTCTTATGACAAAAGGAAAATTGAAAGCCTCTTGGGACTGCCCAGAAGTCAGTGGGCATACTAACGGGCCACTGCCTGATAGGGGAACACGTCCACAGACTAAAGCTAATAACTAGCGATGGCTGCAGGAATTGCCAAATACTAAACACGAAATAAACTCTAAAGCACCTTCTATTCGAATGTCCTGCACTCGCTAGAAGGAGATTAAAGTGCCTAGGAGCTCACTTCTTCAACGATCTTGAAGGAGTCGCGGGACTCAGTTGGAGAAGCCTCTTGCGCTTCACCAATGAGTCAGGTTCCTTCAAGCTTGGCGCAAATTGATAAGGCCCACATAAGACCGCGACTTGAATATAATTCCCACATATGGGCAGGCGCAGGTCGAACTGCCCTATTCGCATTAGACAAAGTTCAACTGAAAGCCTTCAAGCTTATTGGCGATGAGTCCATAACTCGGTTGTTTATCACTTTTTTATCGCTACTACAACCGCCGTTGTTCTGTCGAAATTTCCAGTCTTATTCCTGGGCTTGCTCTTCCTTCGCGTAACACCCGGCTAGCTTGCCGTGCCCATCCTCATTTTCTTGAACTCAGTAGTAGTCGTACCGTTAAATTCTATGATTCATTTGTATCCAGAACAACACGAATGTGGAACAACCTACCATCTTTTGTTTTCCCCTGCAGTTATTATCTGCAAAAATTTAAACGAAACGTACACCGGTACCTCATTCAAACTCAATCCATCCCAGCCCCACTACCCTAATTTCCTTCCCGCCAAGGCTGTGCTCTCGCATCAAAAGCTCAACGAAGATTTTCCGGTAAAAACAAAGGAAAAAAAAGTTCGGCGTGACGGGGATTAGAACCGCGGATCGTATGCTTATGAGCCCAGATATGCTCCCAATGCAGCTTCTGGTGGAAATTATTCCTTGTGCACGCTACATAGCGGAGCAGGGAATACAAACATAAAGTTGAGAATTCACATGCACATTAATGTTGTTTACACATTGGTTTTACCCCGTACCGTGCGATAAGATTTTTACACATCAAAACCAATTACTAAATACATATGTAATATTTTTTCTGTGCTATCGTGTCGGCTAAAGGGGGAAAGTTTACTCATAGAAGAATTGTGGGTGGCGCACAGTGCAGAAAAAATGTGAACGCCTTCCCCGCAGTTGCTCTTTTCGCAGCTACTAATACAATGCGACATAGTGTTTTTGCTGAAGGTACATGAGTTTGACTTGCAACAAAAACATATTCCAGCAATCTGAATTAAATGTATTCCATGAAAACGAAAACATAACAATGCTCTAAGAAGTCTTATCAAAACATGCAAGTCCCTATAAATGATTTGTTTTTATACTTTTATCGGTTTGTGTTAATGATTCATTCATGATTGCATTTCAATGTCATTGTCGAGGCTTTTATTTTGTTGTCGGTACAGTTTTTGTGGATATTTATTTATGTTGCATAATACCTATAAATGAACTTGTCGACAGGTGACGACTCTTCCTCATTTGCATAAATGTGTTAAGAGTGTTTTTATTACCAGGCAAGATTTGTTAATTGATCTGCGGTAAATATTGACTTATTTCATGGCTCATTCCCCCCGAGTCATATGAAGACCAGATCGGCTTGAAATTATACATTTTTCAGCTATAAGCTCTGCAATAAAAATACAAAAATTTAAATCCGGATTAAATGTTGACAGTTGTAATGGACGGTTTGGTGGGCATCCGAAGATGCCCGTGGGACGGAGCCTAAGGTGGCATGTTGACCGTGTAGGTCGGGCCTTGCCATCTGGCAAAGAAAAAGGCCCCTCAACGAGCTAAGCAGCGGCCTATGTTTGCTGTAGCTCAGTTCGGGAGATGTGGGCGGGGTTTTCGCCGCTCGTTGCCCCTGTCCTTTACGTATTAACAAAAATTCATAGCCCTGGGGAAGACAACACAAACAGGGGAGGTAAAAATGGGGAATAAAAAAAATAGTCGATAAGGATGGAATGGTTGACAGACGGATCAGACGCCCACACGGTCGCACCTGGGTCCGGGTGTAATGGGACCCTCGGCCTCTGGTTTCGTACCACCAACAGATCACTACTCATCAGGTGCTGCTTCGATCTGCTGGTGGGAGCAGCACTACCAGACCATAATATGGTTCATTACAGGTGGTTCATTACACAGTAACAATTATATTTTATTCATGGCCTTGTAGGGATATTATGATGGACTTGACACTAACACCAGTCATTTGGGGCATTACATATGTTTTGCACCACTTGCCACCTTCAAGCCGAAGGACTAAAAGTAGCCCATCTAAGACATTGTATTTTTCACTCTCACGCCCATGCCCATGGGTACTAAGCTGGGAAACTAAGCAACAGTGGGAGTGTCATTATTCAATTCAGTGACTCCGAACACTACGGATACTGGAACGCGCTTGATAGCTACCTCGGCTATCGGTAGTGTAGGGCTGGGTAGAAAGGCGCGTTGGCTCATCACGTTACGAAATAAAAAAAAGTATCCGCGCGTCCAAAGAAAAATCTCAATAGAGGAACTGATCCTTGACGCTGTAACTAGAACGAATGCCCCGCGGAGCGTTTGGGTCCTCTCCGGGAGGCTATTAACCGCGGACCAGAAAACCAGAAAACTCTTGTTTGCTATATACTATATGGTGTGGGGCCCCAGAACATGTAGGGGGCCCCTAGGTTAGGTTAGGCTAGATGGGCTGCCCTGAGTCCCTCAACTCAAAGCACACATAAACCAGCATTGGAGTCGTTGCGACACCCTGAGTACAGTAACCCGAGTCCAACTCAATCGTCAAAGCCATAGGTTAGGTTAGGTTAAAGAGGCAGCTGCGCACAAACACATCACACATAAACCACCACTGGGTCCGTTGTGATACCTCATAGGCGCAAAGACACCATGTGAGCCTAGTCGTCAAACCACCCGGATCTATCAATGAAACGATGCAGATGACCAGCATCTACGTCCTTCAGGTCATCGAGGTCAATAAAGTAGAGGGATCCTAAAATATCCTCTCTTCTATCGGCCAGAGCAGGGCAGGTGCACAGGAAGTGATGTACTGTCTCCTCCTCTTCTTCGTCCCCACAGCTTCTGCAAAAACCATTGTATGGAAGCCGGAGACGCCTAGCGGCGAGGATTGAAGTGCGGCCAAATCTGTCTCGTAACGTTACAGGTATTACCATTTAGCCAACCGATATTAGCACGGCTTATTAGTTGACTTAAATTGACAACCTTTAAATCATTCAGGTCAGTGAAAAAGTAAGACCCAAGGATGTCTTTTTTGCGTCCTCATCCTCCTTGTTTTCGCAGCCATATTTGCCTAGTTGTGCAACATGTGGTGCAACTGCTGCATCTGGAGTTGGTCCTATCATACGCCATAGCTTTAGTTGTCAATTTGCAGGCCGCCAGGGATATTCAGTGCCGCGCACTCTCCGTCATCATTAGTTGTGCCCGCCCGGTAAGGCTCATCAGCTTTGCAGTTTCTAAAAAATCCACTGTGACCCAGTATCCAGCTAAGGGTAATATTGAAAAATCTCCCTACCTCCAAGAGAGAGCTACGACACTCCAATACAGTCCTTGACGTAACCAAGACAGCTCGCACTCGGTGGCCGTGGTCGTTCGGTCACCGCTCATCGATACTAATCTAGAGCTCGGGAGTTCAAATCTGCTTGTGGGTACTAATAGAACTCTCAGTATAAAGACGGTGCGGATATTAGGTGCATGCTGGCAACTGCATTTCCGAAAAGTAGATATGCTATCGAAACGTCAACAAGGCTTAGAAATGCTAGAGATGTTGACGCGCCCATGTTCCTGGAGGGGTCAAGGCAATTAGCAAACAAGACAGAAATAAGCGCCGGTTGACTGTCCGTGTATATTATATCTCTGGCCGATATCACACTATGCGCAAGCCACAGCCTCGGAGATTGCAGTAACCACCGCCTGAATGAAACACGCTGCTATGCAGGCTCTCCGAGTACACACCAGCTCCAACCTCTCCTTCAGTTTTCGAGCCGTCAGTGAAAATGCTAAAGACATCAGATGCCAAAATAGCGTTTTCCGACTCATTCCTCTATGTGAAGTTCCTGTCGAACAGGTATTTCGTAGAGATATAGTCCGGATCATCGGGAATATCAATTTTGCTTAAAATAGTCGAGTGACCTATGATGAACGTTGTCCACTGACCGGTTTCTCCAAGGCCAATAGCAATGTTAGCCGCGAGTTGCTCTGTGAAGATGTCCAGGGGGAGCAAATTCAATATGGCGTCCAAGGCAGCCGTCAGTGTAGTCCTTAAAGCCCCTGTCATAGCAATACGTGCTGATCTTTGGACTTTCTCCAGTAGAGTTCTGTACGACACGGTACTGAGTGCCGTCCACCAGACGACAACCCCGTGTATCATTATATGACGCACAATCGATGAATAGAGCCAGTGAACCCTCGGCTTGAGCTCCCACTTTTTACCTACAGCCTTCTTGCAAGAGTACAGTGCAACAGCCTTGTCATACGCTCCTGCACGTTAGTCTTCCAACCTAATTTTTTATCAAATATGAGTCTAAGGAATTTGCCTTTATCAGTGAGAATACGAGTAAGCCCTGTGTCCTCCATCAGCGGTGGCTCAAAAGAGGTTATATTGTATATCCTAGTGAAGAGAATGAGTTCCGTTTTTTGCGGATTAGCTCTGACCCCCCAACCACACCAGCCCATTCCGTCAGAATACAAAGAGCATTCGACATTAAATCGCTTAGGACACAGGGAAATGTGCCCGAGATTGCAGTAGCAATGTCGTCTGCATAAGCTGTAACATTGCTTCTAGCCTTAATAGCAAACTGTTAACCGCCAGATTCCATAGGTGAAAGAACTCCGCCTTGGAGAGTGCCTCTGCTTACATGCCTGCGAACAAATGAAGTGCCCAGACTAGTAGAGATCACACGAGATGTAAGCATCAAATGTACCAACTTACGGAGCGATTCATCTCCGCACAGGGTTAAGAGGGCATCGGTGAAAGCTTCCGGTTTAATGCTGTTGAAAACATCTTCGATGACCAGAAAGGCAATCAAAGAGTGTAAAGGAGTATCCACAGATCGGATCTTCAAATAGGCGTACTGGGAGGCGGATAGGAAATGCGTTGGAATAACGCTCCGTAAATGTATGTCGGTCAGACGGTCCAACACCTTTGGCATGGTCGATGATGGGCTGATGGGTCGGAGGTTCCTTGATCGTGCAGGATAAACATCGCTTCCCAGACAGGCACTGAAAATCGAATTCAATCCTGGTACACCATATCCAGCATGTGCTGCAGGTCCGCCGGAATGATGCCATCAGGGTCGGTAGATTTGAAAGAGCTAAAACTGCCTAGTCAATTGCTCTAATCCCTTGTGCGGCATAGCGCGTCAACTGTTTCATGTGGCCCAGTTGACGTTTCGTTGACATAAACCAGTTTCGGACAATGCCCGTTGTCAGCATGCACCTCCTGCTCCCATTTAGCCGCCTACCTGATAAAAGGGTGGCCGCGAACGTAGCCATCCGTCTGCGGAAAACTGATCATAGTTCACTGTGTCAACCACGGAACACTCGTAGTGCATTTTCCGGAAGGCGTGGTGGTGGTCGGCCAGTTGGATATGGGTCACAAGTAGAGGATGAAGTAGAGCTTCGAGTGTTTTGGCAACAAGAGACAGTAGCGTGATGGAGCGGTAGGATTCGCCTTGCGTAGGATTCTTCCCGGGTGTCAAAATAGGAACTACCCTTCCTTTTTTCCAGACTTCGGGAAAACCGGACGAAGAGATGAAAACGTTGATGGTTGCAGTTATGTAGGCAAAAGCTGGTGTGTCGAGGCTCTTCAGCAGGACCGTAGAAATAACATCTAGCCCCAAGGCTTTGGAACTCTTCGCTTTCTTAATTGCAGAGGCTACTTCGGATGTTGAGAATTGAAGCATGTGGTTACTGGGGTAATTGCGGATCGCTCCACACACTAATTTTGCTTTTGAGTCTATCAGGTGGCGGATGTTCCATAAATTGTTAATTGAAGAGACTAGCACAGTGTTGAATTGTTGGTCCCTTTTGATTTGGTGGATTGGGAAGGGCTCTCACAGTGGACCATAGCTTACTTATGCCTGTTGGTAGATTGCAAATGCTGAGATTTGCGTTCCATTTCTGCCTCCTGTGTTGAGCTACCTGCTTTTGAATATCAAGGTTCAAATCCTTGATCCTTGGATCGTCAGGGTTGATGCTGCGTATGCGATCGCCCTCATCTACTAGTCGTGCTGCTGGGGTGGGATAATTAGGCCGTACTGTAGGGATTCGTCCAGCAGATATAAATTTGGACGCCGCTTTCTTGATAATTTGTTTCAGATTTAGTTCGGCTGTACAAACATCTGGTGGTGTTGGCAAGGCAAGAAACGCTGCACTGGTGTACTCTTTAAAACCGTCCCAGTTAGCTTTGTTATGATTCATGAAAGTGCGGTGGTCAGCATGAAGCCCGTCGGGTGGTCGGTTGGGTTTTATTATGATAGGCAGATGATGGGATGATAATGTGATGATTGATTCCCATTGGACCACGTTAGTAAGGCCTGTACTTGCTATACAGATGTCGGGTGAGCTGTAGCAAGTTCCTGCAATGCGAATGGGAAGGTCATCATTTGTTGGACAGAAGTCCGATGCATACAATTGTTCTGCTATGGCAACTCCTCTGACATCATTGGGCGCGGTCCTGGAAGCCTTCTGATATGGATCTGACTTTTCTGTTTTCTCCTCTATGTGCTTCCCCCTCCAGTAAATTTAGTATAGACAACTGTCAATTTTTGGATCTCAGAAATATTCCCACAGACGGCATACACGGCCGTCTTGTCAAAAAAGATCTGTCAAGTTTTTAGTTTCAAAATGGAAAATTTAATTATTGCGGAATTATTGGATGATTTCGGTGATATCCGAATTGTAAATAGTGTGCAAAGCATACGAAATATAGTGCGCGTTGCCATGGATAACAACATGACAAACGATTGGAGTTTGTTGGATGGGATTGAGCTCGAAAACCGACCCAGAAATGCAAACTATTTCGAACAAACAGTTCCCCGATACGGCGACTTCCTATTCAAGGAGCGGGTTTGTAGGCTAAAGGCGCAGCAAACTACCACTAAACACTTCGCAACATGTCCTGCACGCTGGCTAACGGATGACTGGCTATGTTGCTTTGGTGACAGAGGCGCCGGTGACATCTGAGAACTGTCAAAATTGCTGATTTTAGAAATTGACCGGAAAAATATTCAGATCCAGAGGGGAAATTGTCAGATCCAAAAGCGACAGTTGTCTGTACTAAATTTACCGGAGGGGAAAGCAAACGGAGGAGAATTTGAGAATTGTCAAACCCTGATCCGCTCGCAGGAACGCAGCTATTATTGAAGCTAGAGTGTCATAATTCGTGGTGGGCGTTAAAGTCACCGAGCAGGAAGTGGAAGCGGCTAGTCAGAAAAGGACTTATATTCACGTTGTATCCTAATTCACGTTGTATCCTGACAGCTGGATACTAGATATTTCTATGTCTACATTTCCTGATTTGACTGCAATCGCTTGCGCTTCCAATGTGTTACCGACTGCTGGGACGTTGATCCAACGATATGGCACAGATTGGTGAATGAGGAAGGCAAGTCCAACTTTAGTTAGCCGGTCCTTCCGAATGATGCCGGGGACACACCTATCCGATCATACAGTCGGACGAGTATATGAGAGGGATTTCGGACGAGTTGTGGCCCCGGCTTTAGTTCACACTTTTCTGATACACGTCCAATCATACTCCGTTCGAAACCCAATACCTTCTCATACACTAGTTCGGTTGTATGATCGGAGTATGATCGGATAGGTGTGGCCCGGACTTGATGTTGTAATTTCCGTGGAAGTTGAGGGACGAGTTCACATTTATTTTCGTCTCCTGTATAGCTCCGATTAGGATACCATGCCTATCCATAAATGTGGTGAGTTCAGTGATTTTACGTTGCAGTCCATTGACGTTAAGCTGAACTATGGCGATAGGCTGTTAAAGTTGGCACAGGGTGGTGCAGGTGTTAAGGAGCCTCTAGACGATCAAGCCGATCAAAATGTAGTGTCAATCGATTGAATCAAGCGTGATTGACCGTCTAGGGACCGGTCTGACACTCGAGCCAAGCGTTGACGGTGATTGATAGACAGTTTGATAAACTCAGTTTGCTTGATCAAAATTGGCCTAGACGGTCAAGCACCCTCGTCTAGGCCAATTTCCATCAAGCATTGCGTCAGTCACTCGCCGTTTCCGAGTCGGAAACTCAACTGAGAATGAGTTTTGATCAAAAGATTGAAAAGTTAATTGACGCTGTAGAAGGTGGATTGAAGCGACCGTGATTGACGGGACTGCAACCGTTTGATCGTCTAGGAGCTCGTTTAGAGTGTGCCGCGTGTGGGCTGTATGAGTGGAACTGTTGTTTACTGGGGACAGCTGGGAGCTCGGTTATGTGCTAACCGGCAGTGTGTTAGGAGTGTTCGTCGAAATAGATGATTGTTGTCCTGTATTTTTGCAGAGACCAACTGTAAATGTTGAGTTCCACTGACTCAGTCCGGAGCAGCTTTTTAAGTGACCCAGTGACAGTGGCAAGTGGGTCGACCGGTAGCTCAGTGCATAGAGGCAACAGTCCCATTTTAGGTTCGGATCCCGTCTACGACGACGCTCGTGGCCATGGATGTTTGTGTTGTTTTCACCCCTGTGGTGCGGGGCGTAATAATAAGCACCAGCATCTCCCCACTTGTTGCAGGTAAGTGGCTAACTGGAGGAGCTGGAGGTGCGTGCTGGCAACTCATCATCATCATCGTGGCGCGACAGCCCGACGTCGGGCCTTGGCCGCCTGGATCATTGTCCTCCAATTATCTCGGTCACGTGACCGCGTCCTCCAATTTTGGGAGCCCAGCAGCTGCGCGGCGTCCACACCTACTGAGCTCTCCCAACGAGATCTCGGTCGTCCTCGCAGTCTCGCTCCGTCGACTCGTTCTGCATTCATTACTCTCTTAGGCATGCGATCATCGTCCATTCTTTGTACATGCCCTGCCCATTGAAGTCGTTGTAGTTTGACGATTTTCGAGACTTGCAGCTCATCGTACATTTCATACAACTCATGGTTGTACCGGATGCGCCATCCATCTCGATCGCAAACAGCCCCGAAAATTCGCCGTAGAACCTTACGTTCAAAAGTGTCTAGCATGTTTTCGGAGGTTTGAGTTAGGGTCCATGCTTCGCAGCCATAGCATAGCACTGGTCGTATAATGGTTTTGTACACGCGGAGCTTCGTGTTTCTGTGCACATGCTTCGATTTCATTATGGGGAGAACCGAGAAAAAAGTCTTATTAGCTAACTGTATCCGTCGCTTGATTTCGTCAGTTTCGTTGGCGTCCCTTGACAGGTTGCAACCCAGGTAAATGAAGTTGTTCACGAACTCGATGTTGAGGTCCCCCACGTTGATGCTTGGTTGTGCAGGTGTCCTTGTCACCGATTGCATCATTATTTTAGTTTTACCCTCGTTAATACGTAATCTAACTTCCTTTGCAGCGGTATCAAGCGTATGCAGAAGTTCTTCTGCGTCAGCCAATCTTCGGGACATGATGTTGTCGGCGTACGCTGCTAATTGTGTCGACTTGATGAGTAGCGTCTTGCTGTTGTCCAAATTCATGGCCCGAATAACGTATTCCAGTGCTAGGTTGAAGAGCGTCGGAGCCAGTCCATCGCCCTGTTTCAAACCAGTGCATGTTTCAAATAGATCAGTAAGTCTATTCTGGATCCTGACTTGTGAGACGGAGTTGGTCATCGTCATCTTTGTCAGTCGCACTAATTTTGCTGGTATACCAAATTGCAGCATGATGTTGTACAGTACTCCACGATCGATACTGTTGTATGCCTGCTTGAAGTCGACAAAGATTTGGTATACGTTTACGTTGTATTCCCAGCACCTCTGGAGTATCAGTTTGACTGAGAAGAGCTGATCGGTTGTGGAGCGACCAGGTCTGAAACCGCTTTGATATTCGCCAATGACTCGTTCTGCGTACGGTTTTATTCTATTTTCCAGAATTTTCGTCAAAATTTTATATGACGTACAAACTAGTGAGATGCCCCTGTAATTCTCACACCGCAATTTATCTCCCTTTTTATGAATTGGACAGATGATGCTTCTGCGCCAATCGTCTGGGATCTCCTCGTTCTCCCATACTCGCAGGAGTAATTGATGTATGGCATCAACTAGACTCGTTCCACCGAATCTTAGCAGTTCAGCTGGAATCTCGTCAGCGCCCGGCGCTTTATTTCGTTTTAGTGACCGCAAGGCGAGGTCAACTTCCTCTACTGTCGGGGGTTGAATGGGTGGGCCTAGATCAACAATATCGTCGAGAGCTTCCTGTGTGGGGATGTTAGATGGTCGGTTTAGAAGCTCTTCAAAATAAGAGGCCCATCGTTTGTTAATACCATCGGTGTCGCTGATGATGTTTCCATCCTTGTCCTTACAAAGGCTAGTCCTGGGTTGGTAGCCGTTCTTAATTGTATTTACTAGTTTGTACGCTTGTCTGGTGTTCCTATTAGCCAAGTTTTCGTTTATGTTCAGCAACTGCTCGTCAAGGTATTTACGTTTCTTACGTCTAATTATTCTATTCGATATTCGCCGTAGCTCGTCATATTTTTCTCTTCTGGCTCTGGTTCCTCGTTGAATCCATTGTCTGTAGGCCTCGTTTTTCGCGTCAAGTGAATTTTTGCATTCTTCGTCGAACCAGTCATTTCGCGCTCGCCGGGCTTTATATCCCACGACCTTCTCTGCGACATCCTTGATGGTACCCTTGAGTTCTTCCCAGAACCCATGGGCGCCTGTGTTGCTGATGTTGTGTAGCATAGGTGATAGTTTTTCCTCAAGGGCAGTAGTATACGCCACCGCTGTAGCATCACTCAAGAGCTTATCAACAGCAAAGATTTTGGGAGGGCTGATTCTTGACTGGTGCACTGAGGAAATTCTACATCTGTAGGTCGTCTTCACCAAGTGATGATCTGAGTCGCAGTTTGCTCCTCGATAGGAGCGGACATCCATGACACTAGACGCCCATCTCCTGCAAATGAGGACGTGGTCAATTTGGTTGACGGTATGTGCGTCTGGAGACTTCCAGGTCTGCTTGTGAATGCGTCGATGCGGGAAACACGTAGAGCTTACGACTAGATTCCTGCTGCAGGCGAAGTCTATAAGTCGCTGGCCGTTATCGTTACATTCTTCATGGAGGCTGTGGCCTCCAGTGGTCCCCCGATGCTAGTTTTCATTCCCGACTTTCGCGTTAAAGTCTCCCAGCAGCAATTTGACGTCGTTTGTTGGAAGTGAGTCGAAGAGAGTTTCAAGGCGGGCGTAGAACTCGTCTTTTACTGCGTCTTCTTTAACTTCAGTGGGGGCATGCACATTGATGAGCCAGAGATTGAAGAATCGAGTCTTGATGCGAATCGCACACAGCCGTTCATTTATGGGTTTGAAGTCAGTAATATGCGGTTTGAGGCGATTGTTCACTATAAATGCTACTCCAAACTCCTTGCGGCCCGATGGTTTGCCACTTGTAAAAATTGTGTGCGATTTCTTGTCATTAATCTCGCTGCCAAGCCAATTTGTTTCCTGGACTGCAGTAATGCTTAGTTTGTACTTTTCGACCTGTTGAAGGAGGGCCTTCTCGGCCCCCGGTTTGTTCAGGGAGCGTACATTCCAGGATCCGAAAGAATAATCCTTTATTCGTTTGCGTGGTCGTCGTTGTTGATCCGTCCAATCCGAGGCTTTTGTTCCAGGTTTCTTGACATGGAGTGGTTTTTACAAGGACGAGTTGTCAGCACGTCGCTTAACCCCATTCAGGGGATGGCCTCGGAGATAGCTGCTTCAGATGGTTTAATAAACGTGCTGGAACCCACACAACTATGTAGCAGGTCCAACTACGCAAGTCATTCCATCCTACTAGACCTGAGACGCTTAGGTGTTCGTCAGCCATTCAGGCTACAGCTATCTGCCTTTTCCAAACTGTCTTATCGCTAAGACATTGGCCGTCAGCGAATTGATACACTGCCGTTCCCAGGGGGCGCCCACGCGGAGGACTATGGAAAAGGTCTTTGCCCCCCGGCAACTGCAACTGCATTCTCCGAAACTAGTTTTATGCCAACGAAACGTCAACTGGGCCACATGGAACAGTTAACGCGCTATGTCCCACAAAGGGTTAGGGCAATTGAGTACTCGTTACAACAATTACATTTTATTGAATTGGCATTTGGGTAAAGTGTCTTGTTGCAAACGCAGCATTATCCACGGGTCTGGGTTGAATTCAACGCCGACGTGGAGTAGGAGAGTCATCACGATTCATCAATTATTGGTGTGGGTGGGTAGGCTCTTTGAAAATTGGGTCGTTAATTATCAACAACTCTACTAAAAATCTGCCAGAAACGGGAAAGAACATAGTCTGGAAGCTCCCTATCCCGAAAATCAAATCGTTCAGATGATGTAGTTTAGTTCACATTATGAGTGTAAATTACGCATGATGTGTAAATGTTATCCCAAAAAAAAAACCGACGCCATTTTTCAACTTCCCACTCGACGAAAGTAGACTGTTGATTGCAGTTCTACAAGTTGCACAAAATGAAAAGTTAAATTCTAGCTATAAACTCCCCCAACAAACTAATTCCCCTGTTTAAACGATTTCGTATTCTCTGTCATCATTGTGGGTGTAGCAGTTGAGCAAAATCATGGCCGCACTCAAATGTGAATTATTAATAGTTGTGTGCGGCGGCGGGTTATCATTTGAAAAAGTTTTCATTAAACCCGAAATTCGCTTTCTCATCCACCAAGACTGCAAAATGATTAGGTATGTATGTATAAAGAAAAAAAAACTGCGATAATGGCAGAATATTTTCATAATTTCTCTGCGAAACTTCTAATAATTCATGGAGATTAAAAATGGAATTTATGAGAGGACGAGCGGGCTGAGCTCATCTCGAGCAGGAAATTAAAATGTTCCCTCATTATAAATCAAACACACACGTAGCATTCGTGACAGCCAGGAGTCGTCCGTCTTCAGGAAATTCGTGAAATTTTTTCTGTTAAATCGAATGTTTCCCATAAACTCGCCACAACGGTTTCGAATTGATACTCGTGCCTTGTTAAATCAACAAGTTGCGTGTAAATAAGAAGGTAATCTAACAAAAATACTCTCCCGTCTTTTTTTTTCAAATATGCACAGCACAGACGATGGAACCAGCGATCGGAATAGATAAGAAAACACCAAGCTTGTTCTTATCACCGGCATATGCCATAAATCAATAAAACTAGCTACATTTGGACTAGATACATTAAAAAACTTTTTTTTTTTTGTATTTAAAGATATGTACATCTAAGTGACTTTTGATAAGTCAATATCTTCATCGAACTGTCAATTTCATTTGAATGTTGTTATCAAACGATTGATAGGTACACAAATTGGGGATTTTTTGTCGATTGATGGGAATTCTTTAGGCAATAGCTTTCTTCCTCCACGGCCTCCGTGGCGCAATCGGCTAGCGCGTTCGGCTGTTAACCGAAAGGTTGGTGGTTCGAGTCCACCCGGGGGCGTCTACTTTTTGGCCTCAGTAAATACTGCAAAATTTGCATGCACTAGTAGCAGTTTGATATGTATGTATGCTAGCAACATGCATCAACCGGAACCGATTCTATGGTAACGAAACGCCTCTTATTTTCGGCAGTCGTTAACAAAGCTTTTTTTACGGCAAAGCTCGATAGAAACTCAAAATTTTAATCAAGAAGTCCATGCGACGTTGTATGGCCCATTAGCTCAGCTGCCTGGGGAAGCCTCCCATATAACACTGCTTTTTCCTAAGCGATTGCATGAGATAAACTGTGTTCGGTTGAACTGAGACACTTCGTCTGAGCTTAAGATTTCACAACACACATCGCCTCCGTGGCGCAATCGGCTAGCGCGTTCGGCTGTTAACCGAAAGGTTGGTGGTTCGAGTCCACCCGGGGGCGAAATTATTTTTGTTGAAAACTATGCGATGGGTTTTAACTAAGTAGAATTTTAAAACTGAATAAACAGCAACATTTTAAGTGGATGGAATATTCGTAGGGTTGCTGCTTCCACAAAGAATCACCCTTCTTCATTTTACTATTAAATGTATAATAAAAAAAAAGTTAGGAATTGTGGAGGAGAAGCAATTCGATATAATGGGTGGTATGCATAAAGTGAGTCGAGTGGAGTAAAGCTGAGCTGACAGAATTCCACTCAATTTTCACTATGGAGCGGAGAGTAGTTTTATGCATACAACTTTTTCACTCGATTCACCGAACATAGCAGACTCAGGAATGTCCTCAATAGACTTCACTCTTGAGTATATCCTCATTATTATGCATACGACCCAATGTTAACTAACACAGACGTTGGCAACCCCGAAAGAAAAAGAGTGTTTTTCGGAAAGCACACTCCGCATGTCAACAAGAAATTGTCGATTTCGTTAGCTGGCAAAAATATTAACTGATCTACTATCATGTGTCAATTTTCCAGTATTTACGGCGGATGAGGAGATTAAGGCCGCCCGCAGACGAGTCGTCTCATATTCGTCTCGTAATCGGCTCGTCTGCGATTCGAACTCCACTTCCCAGGCAAATGTAGATCCGCGCATGGCTCGTCCATAGTTGGAACATAAGCGAATCGATGTACTGTGCGTCTCAAACCATGCGGGCGAACGTCTTGGTACGAGAAAAGTTGTCGACGTCGGACACCAGAAAAAAAATATGTATATGCAGCATTTGTTCAATTGAAAAATACTATATTTATACCCTAGACTTTTAGTATAGGGTATATTGTTTTTGTCACGACGGAAATATGTAACACCTTAAAGGAGGCTCCGGAGGTATAGCAATGTATATATATAAATGATCAGGGTCACCTCCTGATTCGATTTAGCCATGTCTGTCTGTCTGTCTGTATGTCTGTCCGTTCGCACGATAACTTTCGATAGAATGAAGCTAGAGCCTTGAAATTTTGGTCAGATGTTGGAAGTATGATCTAGTTGGTTGGTATTGAAAATGGGCATGATCAGGCCAAGAGAACGCCTACCTCCCCTACATATGTAAAATACTTAAATGTATCTATAACTCCCGATTTAATAAACATGAAAAGCTCTAGCTTTGATAGATTGCTCGTGAGGGTAATCTTATACTCTCTTGGAAAAATAAAATCGATCAGTTGAAAACTAACGGCAATTTTCTTACAAAGAGCCCCGTACTACCCTACTTTTCAGGCTTTTTGTCCATAACTCTTGCACAAATTGACGTAGACATCTGATTTTTGGTATGTAACGCTGAGGTGAGAAGTTGATTGGGTTTTAGTAAGTTGGGCGTAATCAGATAAAAGGAACGCCTACCTCCCCTACAAATTTAAAAAATTAAATATTACTTTAATTACGATAACTTTCGATAGAATGACACTAGCAAGTTGAAAATTTGGCATAACGTTGGTAGTGACATCCTGTTAGTTGGTATTGAAAATGAACAAGATCCGACCTAAGGAACCCCTACCTCCCCTACAAATGAAACTTCAAATAAGCGATAACTTTTGATAGAATGAAGCCAGCGACTTGAAATTTTGGTCGAATGTTTGAAGTGAGATTGAGTTAGTTGGCATTAAGGATGGGTTAGATCCGACCTAAGGAGCCCCTACCTCCCCTAGAAATGAAATTTTAAATAAGCGATAACTTACGACAAAATAAAGCTAGCGACTTGAAATTTTGGTCAAATATTTGTAGTAGGATCCAGTTGGCTAATACTGAAAATACGTAAAATCCGACCAATGAAACCCCAGCTTCCCCTACGAATGAAACTTCAAATAAGCGATAACTTTCGATAGAGTAAAGCTAGACACCTGGCATCTTTTTTTTAAATGTTTGTATGGTGATCTAATTGCTTGGTGGCTATGATGGGCAAAATCCGATCCAAGAAACCTCTACCACCCCTACAAGTGAGACTTCAAATAAGCAATAACTTTCGATAGAATGAAGCTAGCGACTTGAAAAATTCGACAAATATTTGTAGAATGGGTTAGTTAATTGATTTTTAGAATGGCCAAGCTTCGGCCTGGTTTTTTTTTGCAAAACGTAGTGGCTACCCCGATGACGTTGCCATGCTATCCAACGTGACACCAAGGATTTTCGCTCAGTTTATTGGATAGGTTCGTTCCCAACCGATATGTCCAAATATAATTTTACTTCCTTGGTCCATGAGGTAAACAGAGTTGCTGAAGATTTTTGTGTTGAAATCTGTAGGTTTTTATGAACAAAAAAGGCGTAAGTTCGCCGAGGTATATCAGCTTGCACATATGTGGGATGTCATTGCCGGTAGCCTAGCCAGAATAGAACAGTCATCAGCATAAGAAATAATCTGGAGTCCATCAGGCGGTGTTGGGGTTCCAGATAAGGTAGATATTAAACAGGGTTGGAGATAAAATTCCTCCTTAAGAGAGGCCCTGTTTGACTCTCCTAAGTTTGGATTTCTTGTCCCTGAACTCCGTATAGGACCTGCCAGCCAGGGAGCGATGTACAGTTAATGTCTGACAGAAGTGCTGTGTCAAAAGCTCTTGATAGATCAAGAGCCACCAGACTTGTTCTGTGACACGGACGAAATTGATTTAAGCCTCTATGGACTTGTGTGTAATGGTATGCAGGCAAGGCTGTCATCGTGCTGTGTATTCTCCTGAAGCCATGTTGGTGATTGGCTAGCTGGGCGTGGATCGTTAGTAGTGGCATGAGTAGCGCTTCAGCCCGCCATCCATCACAAGCATATTGCAGCGGCTACGTACTTCCGCGACACAAGCGTCAACAAGCTTCCGCGAAATAAGTGGATGCGAGCGGCAGGAATCGTCCATTGCCGGCGTCTTCGCGCCTCAGCTGGCTTAACCCGGCCGTCCACTACAAGCATATTGGAGCGGCTACGTACTCTCGCGACGCAAGTGTCAACAAGCTTTCGCGAAATAAGCTGCCACGAGCGACAGGGATCATCCATTCCCGGAGTCTTCGCAGCTTAGTTTGTTTAACTTTTCCTTTTCTCTCTTCCTTTGCACACGAAAACAATCGGTACAAAGCTTCTTTCGCTTACATTCCTCGAAGCAACCAACGCCATCTATATAGACAGGCCTGCGCTCAGCTGGTTTTGACGCAATCATTTCCTTTGATGACGCCATCAGTATCCATAATCCAGTGGTCGGCGACTGATGGCGGCGAGTTCTCGGTATTTGTGCGTTCCGTGATTAGTTTTCGTTTTCCGCGTTCAGTGTTTATTTGTAAGTAAAATTTCATCTAGTGATCCGGGAAAACAAACACGTGCGCGATGAAAGTGTGTCGTGCAGTCAAAAGATGTATTTTGTCAAGTGTGAACTGTTCCACGATGCTCTGCGACTGATCAACGGGGCTGCGGCTTCGACCAAATTGGTGCAAGTGTCCAGAAAGTGTGTTTTTAGAGGACTAAAATGCCGTCTGGCGCAATTCCAATTGTAAACACATGTCGTGCCGGGAACATCGTCGTGTGCAGTCACTGCCTTGGCATGGCCTTGGCGAAGGAAATAATGACGTAACGATCAGCTGAGCGCAGGCCTGTCTATCTAGATGGCGTTGAAGCAACGTGCAGCTACGGTCACAGTGGATAATTTTCTTCAGATTTGAGGGAAATTTGTTAAGCCATTCGCTTGAGGATCACTTTTCCTCAATCGATGCTTTGAGATTTCCTCCTTATGGCTCAAGATACTTTACACAAAGTTCGAGTTTATATTCGACAATGTATGGCCCGTCTTATATAATACATACTGACACTGTGTCCTATCACATCATGTGCACTGAAATGTCGATAGGTATCAAAGAGGGAGGAGCGAAAGTGACGCGGCGTCCGGTGTTGTTTGGACGTTCATTTGCACTGGCCCTTATGCTGAACTCCGTTGTAATTAAGTTGCACTAGTTTGCGAACATTGAAATTTAGGATTGCAGGTGCGGGGGTGAGATTGTGCTGCAGCGGTTATTCTCCTTCTTCACGAAAGTGGCTTCTAGACGTCAACATGGAAACGAAACTTCCCTACACTAGGATGAGTGGTGGTTCTGTTCACCGGGTTAACTGGGGACAACCTGCTGGTGTAGCGTAGTTGGTGGGGTTAGGCGTGTTGGAAGAATGTTGTCCGTTGTTCCTCCTCAGGTCCTCGGTAAAAAATGAATTCCTGAGATGGCACCATTCGTGGCAGCAGTTGCATCTCACTGAAGTTGCATTTGGGTGCAGAGTTTTATAGATGACACGGCAGATCCATGGGCCTGGGTTGATTTTTATGCCGGCGCAGATGAGGAAAATTTAGAGCAATTGCGCCGATAAATGTTGCTCCCGCTTAACATAAAAAATCCGATGCTGGCAAAAACAAACACCCACACATACTTTCCTTCGGGCGTTGAAGGGGTGTGGTAGCTCTTGAGCGTTCTGGTGAACGATGGGTCGCTCTGGTGCGTAGAACCGGCTTGTCGTAGGAAACGACTGAATGTAGAGGATGTGTATGCTAACAACATGCATCATCCGAATCCTCAACTAGGTCTTGTAACGGACGGTTTGATGGGTACCCCAAGATACTCGTGGGGGCGGAGCCTAAGGTAGCATAATGACCGTCAAGGTCGGGCCGTGCCATCCGGCGAAGAAAAAGGTTCCTCAACGAGCTAAGCAGCGGCCTAGGCTTGCTGTTGCTCAGTTTGGGAGAAGTGGGCGGGGTTTTCGCCGCTCGTTGCCCCTGTCCTTTACGTATTAATAGAAATTCATAGGCCTGGCGAAGACAACACAAACAGGGGAGGTAAAAATGGGGAATAAAACAAGAGGAGGTCCAAGTGTAATGAGACCCTTGGCCTCTGGTTTCGTACCACCGACAGATCATCAGGTGCTGCCATAGATCTGCCGGTGGAACGAAACCAGAGGCCGAGGGTTCAAAAATAAATTAAATTGAAATCCGAATATTTTAGTCCATTGTTAAACCGATCTTTTAATGATATCTTCGAATTTTCTTTGTACGATGATCCATAACGAAGTCGTTTAATCTCTTACAGGCTTGCTGGGTCCTACTCCATATGAACTTGAGAAATTAGCATCGAAACTTCAATTATCCGGCTCTTTATCTAATCACGTCTTCTTCGAGTCTAATCACCTTTGACTGGAAATGATTCAAAGAACAGTACCGAATCCTATCGTTACTTCCAAATCCCACTCAAAGTTTGCACCTACAATGTCTGGATTTGAATCGTAAACAATAATACCTTCGAGAGAGAGAGAGAGAGCGAGTGCGAGGAAAGACGAGGCCGCTGTTGAGGAGAAATCCTTACAAGGCATCGCGTATTTGAGATACTCCGCACACTATCACTGAACCTGTCAGTAAACACGCTTGTTCTAAAGCGTAATAAGCAGCGTGTAAGGACCCTAGTAATACAGTTGAGCCGACGAGATGTCGGACGGATCATCGGCCGGTGACGGGAGCAGTACACAAGGAGAGTTTCGTGAATATCATTGGGCCTATTCCGTTATGGACTCATCGCGCGTTTCAACATGTCTAATATCAATGCTTCTCATCGTTTACGGTAGCTTTCGAAGTTTAAATATGGAACAGGAGGCACGCGAACGACAGGAGCGAAAACGTAAAGACAACGAGAGTATGAATCTGTTGACCGGGGAACCTGTAGCGGATCAACAGCAAGGAGTACCCGGTAATATATGGAAATTTTATTCGAATTTGTTTAGAATTTTTTTCTAATTTCTAATTTTTTGTATTTTCAGGGAAATTCGCTACATTGGACACGATGCATGCATTGTGTTTGCCCTTGGGGGCGTCTGTTTCTTTGCTTGTTATGTTTTTCTTTTTTGATTCAATGCAACTGCTGTTCGCCGTGTGTACAGCGAGTAAGTATGCAATTTTGTGATTGGTTCTACAAATGGCGAAGTAATATTAAGGCAAGGCGAAAGTTGGGATGCATGTTTGTGGCGCAGCGCCGCGCACCGCAAGATGAAGCCGGTTTTAAGCTGCGGCTGCTGGAGAGCAAAGGTTGGGGCGAAAGAGTGGTTTGGTATGTTGACTATGATGATGTTCCTGAATTCACGGATTACATCTCTTCAAAATACTTGTTTGAAAAGAACTTTAGAAGCTTGAGTAGGGGACTGTCATAATTCAATCCTGGAATGGGTATTTTTTCAATATTACCCTGTGTTGTAATCCTGGTCATAGCGGTTTTGTCGGAAACAGCAGAGCGGCTGAGCTGGCTTGTGAGGGCACAACCATTATGATCAGCGAAAGCTTCTGTATCACAAGGATGCCTCTGGCAGCTTGTAAATTGGCCTTAAAGGCTGCTACTACGGACAGAGCAAACACCAGACGGAGTATTGGCAGCACATGTCATTTAACCAATTGTGGCTTACACTGAACCCTTAGCCCACCTCAGGGTTGCTGTTCTTGGATAGAAAGCACATTAGGAATGTTGTGGGGGTTATCACTAGCTATTGTCTTATTAGAGAGCATGCCAGGAGACTTCAAGTCCCCCACAATGATTATTGCAGAAGCTGTGGCGACGAGGATGAGGAAGAGAGCTTTTGTCATTTGCTCTATGCCTGTTCTGCCTTGACTGGTGGTAGGAAGGCCAACCTTGGGTGCTACTACTTCACTGATTTGGATGACCTGAGTGTGGGTCAACTACATTATTTCAATAGGTGCATCCAATTCGCCCGGATCTCGTAGGATCTTCATACAAATTTGCATTTGCAAATCGAATGCACCTTGTCAGCTCCGGCTGTTTTGCGGAGTAGGTTTTGGTCGGTGGATGATTAGTCCATGGCGGTATCAGAACAGATCCTATGGTGGTCTTAAGAGTGCTCTATATGTCAGAGCCACTCCTTTAACCTAACCTCATCTATGTTGGCTCAAATATGGGCGCAATGCGATGCTGCGATGAATAAACATTTTTGTTCAATAGGCTCAAAATCTGTGCGCAGGCAGAAACTGTGGCTCGAGCACAAACCTTTGCAACATTCCAACTTGCCCCTGGTGCATTTATTTCTTTGTTTCACAGTGATTCACCCTGCGTTACTATGCGGTGCGCTGCGGTCTACTATCAATGTGCGTCTCAACTTTCGCCAGTACTAAAACTCGTCAGACAATTTCTTAAATATTTAACATACTAACGCTGAACTATTACATATCCAATCAACAGTTATTGCAACAGTTGCTCTTGCCTTCCTTCTACTTCCAATGTGTCAATACATCATACGACCCTGTTCGGACGGGAATCGAGTCTCATTCGGATTTTGTGGACGTTTCACGGCAGCAGAACTATTCAGCTTTTTACTATCCGTATCGATAGTATGTATATGGGTGCTGACGGGACATTGGCTGCTGATGGACGGTAAGTTTGTTCACCCTTTAATTCTATTCTTCGTAGCATTTTAGGCGTAGGTAATGATTTGGACTGGTCGCGTTTCCTTTTATTAGCCGTGCTTCTTTGTGACCAGAACAGAATAGCAACAAAGACGCAGGTAGGTTTAAGTTCGCGTTGGAAGATATTTGCTGAATAGATTCCGCAATAGTTTTCCTCACTGGAATCTAGCAATCAATAGACTGCTTTTGGATCTTGAAACTTGGGATGCAGGGTTTTTTCCTATGCCGACGATGTTGCCATCGCAGTTACCGGTAATTCCCGAGCTTTCTTAGTGAGGCGTTGCACAATGCTAAAATATATCGACTCTGGTCAGTTGGGCTAGTCGGAGTGGTGTCAGGGTCAATCCTGGCAAAACGGAACTTGTACTCTTTACAAGGAGACACAATATACCCTCGGGTATCGAACCTTCGGTACTGGAGGGTGTCAAACTGGCATTTCTTGACAAGGCTAAGTTCCTTGGTCTGATCCTAGACAGGAAGCTGGGATGGAGGCGAAATATTGAGGAACGTGTTGACAAAGCGACTATGGCACTCTACACATGTAGGAAGGCGATAGGTCGGAACTGGGGACTACAGCTGAAGGTGGTTTTGTGGCTGTACACATCAGTTCTTCGGCCCATTCCTTTGCGTGGCATTCTTGTGTGGTAGACGGCGCTTAGAATGGGTAGCCACAGGACTCTACTAGGGAAGGTGCAAAGATTGGCGACGATAGCTGCAACCGGGGCTATCAGATCCACTCCATCAGCTGGCTTGGATGTACTTTTAAATCTTTTACCGCTCGATATTTTTGCTGAACAGCAAGCAGCGATTATAGCATTGCGACTTCGCGAGACCGGTCAGTGGTGTGCGCTAAGCTCCGGCCACTCTGCTATTTTGAATAATCTTGACCTCCCTGCATACGGATTATATCTCTCCTAAGTATATGTCGAATAAAAATTTTGTGAGCCAGTTTCCCACAAGGGACATGTGGGAAACTGGGGCAATCACTCACCCAAAAAAGTAGTTCCCAGAGCAGATCTGCTCCACCAGCTGTTTATCCAGAATTATCGGGGACAATATTGTTAGTGTAATGTGGGCTAATTGCTCTGTTCTGTCACCTGCTATTTTATACTTAGTTCATTTATGACATAGTTTTTGCATGCATTTCTATGATTTTATTTCCGATTGCCACTTGATTTGTCATTGTCTGTCTGCGTATTTTGGTTGGGGAGGCGACACGCCTTCACAAAGGAAGCCCTTCATGTGCGAACAACATGCATGTCATCTAAGATATTGCGTACATTTCCAGTATTATCGATTTGAAATGTAATTCGGAAAAATCGTTGCGTCGATCTTTGCGCCATGCATATTGTTCGTATTATTGAAATGGGCCTTTTTTCTGTGGCTCGAGGCTACGAATCGGTTTATATTTTTTTTGTCTCGGTTCTTAATTTCTAAAATTTTTATTGTACAAAAATTTTCGTCAAGATTCTTTCCAATTAATTGCATTCTCCTTTTCCTTCTAGCTATGGGCATGGGCCTGTGCGTCGCTTTCATTGCATTCGTTCGCCTACCAAGTCTGAAAGTTTCAACGCTACTTCTAACCGGACTACTCATCTACGACGTGTTCTGGGTGTTCTTTTCATCGTACATATTTAGCACAAATGTGATGGTTAAGGTGGCAACACGACCGGCCGAAAATCCCGTCGGTATAGTGGCGAGAAAATTGAATTTGGGCGGTATCGTTAGGGAGCCGCCAAAATTGAATTTGCCGGGCAAGTTAGTGTTTCCGAGCTATCAGAATAGTGGGCATTTTTCAATGCTCGGTTTGGGTGATATCGTGATGCCTGGATTGTTGTTATGTTTTGTATTACGCTATGATGCATATAAGAAGTCACAGGGTGTTACATCGGATCCCGGTTTGCCGCCACCGAAAGGGATGGGATCGAGATTGACGTATTTTCATTGTTCCTTGTTAGGGTAAGTATCAGCATCATTTCATTTACTAGATTGTGACGGTGGGTTTTTGTGCAGAGGTGTGTGATCAGGAACACGCCCAACCGAGTTATTTACCCCAAATGGGTACTCATTTAACAGCTGAGTGTGCTCACATGTTCCGACACGTAATCACCTTTTTTATCGAAGACTACTGCATTCAATAGGAATCCAACCGGGGCCCAGTGCATAGAAGGCGAACGTTCTAACAGTTGCGCCGGCCATCCGGACTACTTAGGTTTAAGTGGTGTTTTTTTTTTCGAAATTCTCTCTTGCCCGCCAAAGTTCTGCAATGACACAAAAGGTGAATAACGCTTTCCTCTTCATCCACATCCTCATAGCTGCTACAGTAGTCATGATGAGCAAAACGGAGTCTCCAGGCGAGCTCTTCTGTGTGCCCTGTCATGATCCCCACCACCTTGGCGATTTGTAATCTACTTAGGTTAGATTAGGTTAGGTTGGGGGGCTGCCGTGGTTACCACAGCACACTTAGACCAGGGATAGGTCCATTGTATTACCCAAGTTGTGTTCAGTCTCTATGTTATATCGAACCATCCGGAGCTAACCGCAAACCGGAGAAGTCGACCAACATCCACATCTCTCTTAGTTCACCAAGATGGTCGTAGAAAGGTTTCCCAATGATTGATCTCCTTCTAAAATATATGCCAGTGCCGGACAGCTACAAAGAAGAAGTCGTTGTATGGAAGTCCAAGCCTTCTAGCGTGCTCACCGATGACGGAATGACCTGTAACAACGCCAACTACCACCCTGATCTGAAGTTTAGTCAGTGATAGCAATTTATCAGAGCGACTAAAATTCAGCTCGGGCCAAATCAGCTTTGCTTTCGGACATGTTACGCCATTCATCCATGTCGAGTTGGCTTTCCTGACAGCAGCCAACTTTAATTCAGATTTGCAGGTGATGGACTGCAGAGATGGGCTTAGCAATGTAGCCCCTGATCTACCGAGCTTCGCCGGATGCACCCTACTACTTAATAACAGCAGTACAGGCGAGCGGCTAGGATCGCGTCTAGGCCAGATCACCCTCGTCGCTTAGCACGAACTGCCACCAAGCCATCTTGTGTTGGACCGGTCGACCGCAGCGGACTGAATTACTATTTTACATACTGCAAAAGGCATTTTGATGCTTTCACGATTCCCAGTCACAGTCTCGGTTATCTCCTCACGCGCAAGCTCATCCGCTCTGCAGTTTCCCGCAAAGCCACTGTGTAATGTTGAAAAACAACAAAGCGTAATGTTGAAAAATCCGCCCATTACCGCGAGGGTGGAGCGACAAGCCGCAGTTGTTTCAGATGTAGTAAGTTCAATTTTTGACATGTTTCGGTCACCACTCTACGATGCTACATCAAGAGAGACGGAGGTTCAATACTCGGCACGTTAATAAAAACTGCCTATGGATACTGCAACAATTGCCACACCGCTCCCAGCTTGTCAGTATAAAGACGGCGGAAGCCAGTATCAAGACGGCGCGAATAAGAGGTGCATGCTAGCAACTGCATTATCCGAAATCTATATGCTATCGAAACGTCAACAAGGCATAGTAATGCAAGAGATATTGACGCGCCCATGTCCCTGGAAGGCAATTAACAAGAACCGATTCAAGTGAACGTATTGTAGCCCCGTGAAAATAGTGGTGTCCCTGGAGTCACCACGTGACTTCGCAACCAGATCAGAGCCTTCGAAATCGCGCCCAAAACCTCCGCATGGAGGACGCAACAAAAGTCAGGAAGACGGAATGATAAATTAATACCAAGCCCCTCCGAGTAAATTTCAACCCCAACTCCATCGTACGCATTAGCGCCATGACGTGCAGCCAGTCACCGAAAGAAGATCCAGATTGCGCATACTAGATGTGTGCCCAGCGCTCTACGCACGCCACTGGCTAGTTTCACAAAGGCTTAGAGCCGTTTTGGTTGGCAGTTGATCGCCGAAAATATCCAGCAGAAGCACGTTCAGCAGCACGTCCAATTCGGCTGACGGAGTTGTTCTCGACGTCCCTCTTCCGGCCAACGCAGCTAGTCTTTCCACCTAGTTGTCCTAGTTGATGACCCGCAATTGTGCTTCACCTCCCGTGAGGCTCGAAGAACAAGACAATTATGATTTGGTGCGCGCTTTAAGCGTTAGAAATGCCTTAGATTTTTTTTACCGAAGCGAAGCATTTTTGAAAATTATGCAGGGGGCGCGGGGGACAATCCGTCGCCCACTCAATCGACTAATATTATTGCTCAGTGTATGTGATCTTTTTTGCATCGAATAGAATCACTTGTTTTAATTTTGAAGTGATGATCAACATTTTGAAAAATGACTAACAAACGGGTTTAAGAGTGATTGACCAACTTTTTGACATGTAACTAACGCAGATTTTATAGAATTATTGACCAACATTTTGACAAGTAACTAGGGCGCATTTTGAAGAGGGTTTGAACAACATTTGGACAAGTGACAACCCAGTTTTTGAAAAGTGATTGAACAATATTTTGACGGGTGACTAACGTACATCTTGAAGATTGATCAAAGTGACTAACGCACATTTTGCAGGCTGATTGAACATCATTTTGACAAGTGACGTACTCCGTACATACAACAATATAAAACATTTCCCTGTGCACGCTACGGGACCCTATCGAAACTATCGGATTTTAGTTAATTTTTACTAAGCGATTTATTTATCATACCAAGATTCAGTTCGGTTCGATGTATATCGTGATCTTTTAACATGAATATGTTTTATGGGAGGGTAGTGTAGAAAATTAGCGTGATCGTCATACCAGGCGGCCAAGGCCCGACGTCGGGCTGTCGCGCCACGATGATGATGATGTCATACTTGCTTGAGATCAAACAGTAACATGTGTCTTATGCTGGAGAGCGTAGTGAAGCGATGAAGGGGAGGGGCGTGGAGAAAGAAGGGATGGATTGGAAAAAGAAACGATTCACATAAACTTTATCAATTACAATTTTTTCTTCAGTTTTGTTATCATCATCTTTCTATTCCCATTTCAGATATTTTCTTGGTTTGCTAACGGCAACCGTAAGTACGGAAATTTTCAAAGCTGCGCAACCTGCACTATTGTACCTTGTACCTTTCACGCTGCTGCCGTTGCTGACTATGGCGTATGTAAAAGTAAGTAATCGGACGGTCCATCAAAATATGCAATCTGCTAACCGCTACACCTTTCACTTGTGCCATTTTAGGGTGATTTACGGCGTATGTGGAGTGAACCGTTTATAACACATCCTCCCTCGAAACAGTTAGAAGTTTGAAATAGTTTAAAATAGAGATTTATATAAAATATATTTTCGTTTTTATTAAGTAAGCGACATAACTTTCCTTTTTTTACGTTTAAATTATTATTTCTTTTTGTGAACGCAAATGCCGAGGACATACATGAATATACATACTTACATAATATATAGAAGATACATCTACACATTCATACTTAACCCACCCACACCTGTCCGTCGCGGGGAGTTTTTAGTTAATTTGCTTGGAACATTCCCATTTCGTAAATGATTGGAGAATCTCTCTCTGTATTGTGTCCCGCCATTTAGGTTTGTGTCTAGGCTATTTTGGATTGTATATAAACACAAATGCCAAACAAAATGTCAAACTGGGTTGTCGCCGTTGCACCCAGAGCGAGCGAAAGGAGCGTTCTATAGCGGACCACTTTGATTACTAAATAAAACGCGGATGTAAATCCTAATGAATAAATGGTGGTGAATATTAGAAACATCAAGGTGCCACAGTTTATTTTCGTGCGATACCCGAGGGTTGTGATCCTTTAAGCGCGGAGCTAGAGAAGCGAGCAGAACCCATTCAAGGGACTGTTGATTCACAATAGTCTCTTGTGTGTGCTTTAAAGATTTAGGTTAGGTTAGGTGCAGGGGCTGCCATGATGTATCACAGCACACTTAGACCACCACTGGGTCCATTGTGTTACCACCAGGAATCACCTCCAACCGACCTACTTATCAAACCAGCCTGTGCTAGCGATGTAACTGTAAAGCCTTGTGGCTGTCATATTCCTGAGGTCATCCAGATCATAGAAGACCCAGGAGCCTAAAAAATTTTTTCTCCTGCCGGCCAAGGCCGGACAGTGCCCGAGAAGGTGGAGAACACTCTCCTCCTCCTCTACATCACCACAACTCCTACAGAAATCGTGATGAGGAATCCGGAGCCTCCAGGCGAGCTCCCCAATTGGGCAGTGCCCCGTAATAACCCCTACTACCCTGCCAATGTGCTTTCTATTGAGCGACAACAGTGTGGCAGAGCGACTGGGGTCAAAAATCGGCCAAATCATCCTCGTAGCTTGGCATGCGTTGTCGCTGAGCCATCTTATGTTAGCCCTGTCCACAGCAGCTGTCTTGATCAACAATTTGCACATGCTTAGTGGCATTTTAATGTCTCTGCGTCTTTCGTCAACCACCCCAGTTGTACCCTCCCGAGCCAGTTCATCCGCCTTGCAGTTACCCACAAAACCACTATGGCTCGGAATCCAACAGAGAGTGATATTGAAGAAGCCACGCATCTCTGCGAGGGCTGAGCGGCAGTTATCAATGGTTTTAGATGTCGTGAGGACGGATTCGCCTGACTGTCTGTGTAAATGGTGATATCCCTAACACTAATGACATGACTGCCCAGCCAGGACAGGACTTCCGAGATCGAGGAAACCTCCGCCTGAAGGACACTGCAATAGTCGGGAAGACTGAATGAGAGGTCAATTCCCAAACCCTCCGAGTAAATGCTCACCCCAACCCCTTCGTTGGTTCTAGAACCATCTGTATAGATGACCATGGTGTCGGTAGTTAAGGGCACATCCCCGGTCCATAGACTCCTCGACGGAATCAGGCTGAAGAAGTTTCTGCCAAAATGATACTTTGGAGAAATGTAGTCCGTCTCCCTGGGGAGATCCAGGCTGTTCAGTATAGTAGAGTGTCCTCCAATCAGCGCACGCCACTGGTCCGTCTCGCGAAAGCGTAAAGCCGTGTTTGCTGCCAGTTGTTTGCCAAGAATATCCAAAGGGAGCAGGCCTAGAATCACATCCAGTCCGGCAGACGGAGTGGTTCTAAAAGCCTCCGTCGTGGCCAACGCAGCCAGCTTTTGTACCTTCCCCAACAGACTACAGTAGGCCGCTACTCTGAGTGCTATCCACCACACACTGATACCGTACAACAAAGTAGGACGTACAACTGCTGTGTATATCCAGTGTACTACCTTCGGCTGTAAGCCCCAGTTTTTACCTATTGCCCTCCTGCATGAGTAGAGTGCAATGGTAGCCTTTCTTACTCGTTCTTGAATATTAAGCTTCCAACTCAGCTTCCTATCAAGAATAAGACCAAGAAATTTAGCCTTATCAGTGAAAACAAGCTGAGTGCCCTCCAGGGTAAGAGGTTCAATAGAAGGGATCGAGTGCTTTCTAGTGAAAAGCACAAGCTCCGTCTTATCCGGGTTAACCCTAAGGCCGTACCGATTTGCCCATTCTGTCAGAATGGATAGGGCATTCTGTAGCACACCGCTGAGGGTATCAGGAAACCTGCCCGTGACCGCGATGGCAATATCGTCAGCATAAGCAGTGATTTTAGACGCGATATTCTCCAGATCCAAAAGCAGTTTGTTAACCGCCAGATTTCAGAGAAGGGGTGACAGTATGCCCCCCTGAGGGGTTCCCCTACAAACACGCCTGCATACAGACGATGTGCCCATTGTTGTATGAACCTTAATAGCGTGTTAATAAGTATGCACAGTGTCGCCCCGAATCAACCTGCAGGCTTAAGAGTGCTTCTATGATCGCACTAGGTACAATGTTATTAAAAGCCCCCCTCGATATCCAGGAAAACAACCATTGTGTAATCCTTTTTCTCGAGAGATTTCTCAATAAAACCGACCAAAGAGTGCAGTGCTGTGTCCACTGATTTACCCTTCCAGTACGCATGTTGCGATGCAGATAAAAGGCGAGGTGGTATGGTATTCCGCAAATGGACATCCATTAGTCTCTCTAGCAATTTCAATAGTGTTGAAGATAGACTTATCGGTCTGAGGTCATTCGGGCGCGAATGCGAACTTCTACCCGCTTTCGGAATAAAAATAACCCTAGCTTTAAAGATTTACTGTGAATAATTATAGTAAGGAATAGCCTCTTTTGTGGGCTCCACGGTTCAGGGATAACAACCCTCACTCTGGCTGCAACGGCGAAAACCCAGTATGGCATTTGTTTGTTAGACATAAACCCTTTAAATGGCGGGACACAATATAGAGAGGGATTTTCCTATTATTTCCGAAATGGAAATATTTCAATTTGTGTTTTTTTTCTCCTTTCCAATTCCATCCAAAATTTCACCACGCCTCCATTCATATACATACAAAAACATGCGCATCTATTTTTAATTGAATGAAAGTAATTATAAATATTATATATATATAGAGAGAGATACATGAAATAATTTAAGAATTTCAGTGAATGAACAAAAAAGTCTTTAGTGAATAGTGAAGAAGAATATAAAATTTTAATTTTAAGAAATACAAAAGAACAACGTAATAACAAAAAATTAGATCATACTAATAAGAATTTACGTAAAAAAAAGGCATTGAAAAAAAAGTCACAAAAAATAAATATTAATTGAAAAAAAATCCGTTGAAAGTAGAACAAATATTTAAATAAGAACTTAGAAAAAGATTAAAAATTCAAAATGACCGAGAAATGAAAGAAAAAGCAAACAAAAACGAGGATACCATTAATATTAATTCATCATTGGTAGGCTATATATTTCAGAGAAGAAATAATTGAAAAATCGAACATTCCTGGTTCGTAAATACTAGGAGGATCCTCTCTATTGCGTTTAGAGAGAATTTTCAAAAAATTTTGAGTACGGCTCCCAAAATCTTTGCGGTTGATATACTTCTGAGCGATGCTACGGCGGTGGCGTATACTGCCGCCCTTGAGAAAAGACTCTCACCTATGCTACACAACATAAGCAACACAGGCGTCCATGGGTTCTGAGAAGAACTCAAGGGTACCATCAAAAAGGTCGCAGAGAAGGTCGTAGGATATAAAGCCCGGCGCACAGTGTTTCAAAGTCGAGTAAAAAGTGGCGAAATATCAAAAGGAGGTGTTGGATTCGACTGAAAATTCGTGTACGGGGGTTTTTAAGGGTGCTGATAATGAATCTGGAAACCAAATTTCAAAATTCAAAATAACGGATATCTTTTCCAGGAAGGTAGTCAAATTCAATTTAAAATATTTTAAATAAATACATACATAGCAAAGATTTCGAGTAGCTTAATTCAATTTATTATTATAAATATACAGTACAAGATACTTAAGGACAGATGTCATGACAATTCATTTATTAGGACTCGTCGATAAAGATAGTTTTAGCGATTCAGTAAGTCGATACGCTCGAATCATTATTATCAGCACATGGTGAACCATCGGAAGACATCAACATTTTTATTGCTTCATGCGATAAGCTTTTGTTTCTTTTGGGTGCTATTTTCCTTGCGCTAGACACAACAGGATCTGAAGATACCATTAGCCAGTGAAACACGTCCTCCATAGTTTTTTCGCGTGAAATTTTTCGAGAAAAATTCTGCCTATACATCTTGAAGTTTTTATTTTTGGCTTCTTGTGCTTCTTCAGATAACTCTCCAATTGGAAGCTCGGCCGCCTCGATTATTTGAGGTCCATGAATTAGGATTTTGTGGACTGTTGTTGGCATGTAAAATTACGGATATTTTTGCACAAAAAATTCCGCTGTAGCTTGGCAGTATGTGTCGAAAGCGGCTACGTCTACGGGAAAGGCACATGCAAGTACTTGGAAAATTATATGGAATCGCTTTATTAATTCCACATCCACCCCAAGGATTTCTGCTGAAATATCATCATCATCATCGTGGCGCGACAGCCCGACGTCGGGCCTTGGCCGCCTGGATCATTGTCCTCCAATTTTCTCGGTCACGTGACCGCGTCCTCCAATTTTGGGAGCCCAGCAGCTGCGCGGCGTCCACACCTACTGAGCTCTCCCAACGAGATCTCGGTCGTCCTCGCAGTCTCGCTCCGTCGACTCGTTCTGCATTCATTACTCTCTTAGGCATGCGATCATCGTCCATTCTTTGTACATGCCCTGCCCATTGAAGTCGTTGTAGTTTGACGATTTTCGAGACTTGCAGCTCATCGTACATTTCATACAACTCATGGTTGTACCGGATGCGCCATCCATCTCGATCGCAAACAGCCCCGAAAATTCGCCGTAGAATCTTACGTTCGAAAGTGTCTAGCATGTTTTCGGAGGCCTGAGCTAGGGTCCATGCTTCGCAGCCATAGCATAGCACTGGTCGTATAATGGTTTTGTACACGCGGAGCTTCGTGTTTCTGTGCACATGTTTCGATTTCATTATGGGGAGAACCGAGAAAAAAGTCTTATTAGCTAACTGTATCCGTCGCTTGATTTCGTCAGTTTCGTTGGCGTCCCTTGACAGGTTGCAACCCAGGTAAATGAAGTTGTTCACGAACTCGATGTTGAGGTCCCCCACATTGATGCTTGGTTGTGCAGGTGTCCTTGTCACCGATTGCATCATTATTTTAGTTTTACCCTCGTTAATACGTAATCCAACTTCCTTTGCAGCGGTATCAAGCGTATGCAGAAGTTCTTCTGCGTCAGCCAATCTTCGGGACATGATGTTGATGTCGTCGGCGTACGCTGCTAATTGTGTCGACTTGATGAGTAGCGTCTTGCTGTTGTCCAAATTCATGGCCCGAATAACGTATTCCAGTGCTAGGTTGAAGAGCGTCGGAGCCAGTCCATCGCCCTGTTTCAAACCAGTGCGTGTTTCAAATAGATCAGTAAGTCTATTCTGGATCCTGACTTGTGAGACGGAGTTGGTCATCGTCATCTTTGTCAGTCGCACTAATTTTGCTGGTATACCAAATTGCAGCATGATGTTGTACAGTACTCCACGATCGATACTGTCGTATGCCTGCTTGAAGTCGACAAAGATTTGGTATACGTTTACGTTGTATTCCCAGCACCTCTAGAGTATCAGTTTGACTGAGAAGATCTGATCGGTTGTGGAGCGACCAGGTCTGAAACCGCTTTGATATTCGCCAATGACTCGTTCTGCGTACGGTTTTATTCTATTTTCCAGAATTTTCGTCAAAATTTTATAGGACGTACAAACTAGTGAGATGCCCCTGTAATTCTCACACCGCAGTTTATCTCCCTTTTTATGAATTGGACAGATGATGCTTCTGCGCCAATCGTCTGGGATCTCCTCGTTCTCCCATACTCGCAGGAGTAATTGATGTATGGCATCAACTAGACTCGTTCCACCGAATCTTAGCAGTTCAGCTGGAATCTCGTCAGCGCCCGGCGCTTTATTTCGTTTTAGTGACCGCAACGCGAGATCAACTTCCTCTACTGTCGGGGGTTGAATGGGTGGGCCTAGATCAACAATATCGTCGAAATATCAGCTGCTTCAAAAAAACGCCTAGCAGTATTGCCATCGTTTGAGCTCCCATATCCCTGCTTTGGGATATCAACTTTAAGCGACAACTTCTTTTTGAACTGGTCCTGGATTGCCTTTTTCCTTGCCTGGGCAATGTTTTTGCTTTCCGCTCCACGTGATTGCCACTGCTTTGTGCCTAGCTTATACCCAATATGCAGGCAACATTCAAATAGTCGAATCCACGCATGCAACGTTGACATACCCAAGCACAAATAGGAAGGATTAACTTCTTTTTCGCGGACAAGCTTAAGGTTGTTGAAGTCCCTGGATGTGACTCCGCACAAATAGCACCTGTTGCGATGACTAAACTGAAGTTACATATAACATAATGCGTGGTTGCGAAATCGTATCGATATAACTCCCGATACCTGTTCACATCGCAGCGTAGGATCATAGATGATCCAAGAGCAACGTGGTTGACTTAATGGTCAACAAAAACCCTCCTCCTTTCTTATTAAAGTTCCCGGCAAGGACAGTGGCTTAGGATGGGTTCCTAAATACAAGAAAGAGAAAAAAACCTGGAGGAGGTTACCAACACTTACACAACCTGAAAATAAAGGAATTCCTCCCAATGAAGAGGGAAAAACCCTATAAAAGAAAAGAACCGAATAGCAACCATTCACCCCCTCCTGCCTCCACGTCCACGCCCCCTCTCCTTCATCAATTTAATGATTCATTACTAAAAAGACGAGTCAAAAATTATAAACAAAAAAATATATTATTTTTAATTTCTTTTCTTTACTTTTTATATTGAAATAATTGGGTTTAAAGCCCCCTTATGCGCATTTACAAAAACTGGGTGAATAAAAAATTTAATTTCTTGAATTATTCATACTTGTGATTTTTTTCTTTCTTACTCCTTTACATTCATAATCCACGTTTGTTTTCTTTTTCCTTTCTCTTTTTTTTTATTAACGAATTACATGAAATACTATAATTATTTCTTTTTTTTTCGCAGACTTAAATGTAATATTTATATATTACTGACCTTTATCGATAATTTTTTCTTTGTTTATATCTTTACCAAAAAAACTGGGATGAATCTATTTAGACAAAAAAAAAACGCCTTCGAATCCATGGGCTGAAGCCTGATGATCTTGACAAATATTTTTGTCCGCAAAAAACATACTGCACACTCTGCTTTTCTGATAGAACAAGTCACCCTTTAACACAAACATCCAATCCACCGCATTACTCAAGGGTTAATCTATAATTTGCACTCCGAATCAGGTAACTGTATCGGAACTCCAACTGTTTAGGCATTTATTACACTTTATCACATCCAACACACCTTTGAGGTGAGGCAACTCATTTTTCTTCAAAAAAAATTCCGCCAAACCAATTCTTATGGACAGAGCTTCCATACAAGGATTAACAATTCATTCCTCAATCACTGGCACTTTTCGATTACCATAGATACTACCGGGTTTAACTTTATCTCCTCTCAAAAAAACTTTCGCCAAACAACTTTTCTTAAACCAATTCTCACTTTCCAGGAAATCGTAACTCGCAATCTACAACCACTACATTCTGGTTACTATCAATCCATCACAAAAATTCTCCTCAACTCTTTCTCAAAACTTCCTAAATCGTGCGAGTCTACCAGAATTCAAAACCCGACTGACTGTCTTGTTCTCCAGCCCCACGCTATCCGTTTTCAACATTCTTCATTCAAGGCCAGACGAACGAGAGCCAAGCAAATTCCACAACTGTACTTCCAAACAAAAAATCTACGCACTACTTCTCTAAAACGCATAAATGCACACGTGTGCGAGTCTATCCTCGCATCCGACAAAAAAAATATGCATCTCTAGTCGTAAAAATCTTTTTAACCCTCCATGAGTCGTGATCAACGATCGACCAATTTTTTAAACCTTCGTAGGTCACAATATTTTGGTTTTATTTTTAGGTACGCATCGCGACACACCTCATTGCTGAACTTGTCCCTGTTACCGAATTACATACTTTTCCATCTATCATGCTAAAAAACATTTTATACTTGATTTTAAGTGTTTTTCCATCAACAATTGTTTCGTAGGGAACGAGGCATTGAATTTCTTCGTCAATGAGGTGGTGTTCGTTTAGAGTCCCCTGTACAGTTTCGGCCGCGAATTGCAATTTGATGGGTCTACAGTAGCGAGGAGAACAAGGCCGCGGATTTTTCCAAACTAGCACTTCCGATTGCGTTTCTTTGCAGGTGGCGATAATTCGTAATGGAACAAGTGAGACAAGAAAAATGCTGGCGTCTGAGCCCGGAACTGCCGTCACATCCCCATTTTACAACTAATGTCATATTGTGCAAAGTTTCTGGATGCAATGTTCCAATAACATCACTTTGTGCCAGTAAAATCCTGCCAGAAGTGTGGTCTAATAGCTTTTGCAACTTAACTTCTGCACTGGTTTCGGTAACCTCAATTCCCGATGGGTAACAGCACTTCTTAGCCTCCAAAAGTTTATGGTACGAGGGATATATAGGCGCATTGCACTCCATCGCGGCTTTTCTCATATTCATATATGAAGCTACAGTCAATTTACATTCGACCATTAATGAGAGTGCTGTTTCAGGAAGCATTTCAATCGGACGTGGAATATTTGATTTTTTTGCAGCCTGTTACAACTTCGCAGCACGTGTTGGCGATATTGTGACCTCCTTCCGAACTTTCGCAGCTTCAACAAATGCTCCGGATTTTCGTAAACCCAATTGGGTTGCATGCGCCAACTCCGCTGTGCTGTGTGTTGAGAGCAGTACTTCCGACTTACGTCTCTTCGACCTCTCACTTGCTTCCTCAAACTTCGAGGGAGGTCGACCACTCGTTGTACCCGCCTCTTGGGATAAAGTTGAAGACAGTACCTCAATTTTTTTATTGGTCGCGTTCGTTTTAACATTCTGCAAAGTAAATATGATAGTCTAGTTTATCAGGCATCCGTACATTTTGCAATAATTGTTGATGTTATTTAATTTTTTTCTCACCGTAATAGTAATAGCTGTATTTAGCCAACCTGCATTACTTTTATAAAATTTTGCAGTTGTTCTTTTAGCCAATTGCCATTTTGATCTTATTCTGCTCACAAGCCTTTTTAATGAGGGTTGCTCATTTGGGTGAATTTCGAAGGGAATTCCAGTCTTTGAAAGCAATTTGTTTTCCACATTTGCAAGTATCTCATTCGCAGTTAATTGCAAGTCGCCCTTAATCATCTGGAAAAACTTCTTTCGAGTACATACTACTTGCCCGGTATCTGATCCTTCATGTTTGAAAGTCAAATAATGTAAATAAAACATAAAAATAATAAATTTATAAAATTACTACGAAATTCCTTTTGGGTTGATTGCAATTGCCAGAGGCAGATAGGGGCAGCTGATTTTCAAAACATTCGATAGAAAACAATATTACCTAGCTACCCCATTCGGAAAAAAAGCTGCCAAAGCCCGCCCGAAAAGTATAATCCTACTATACGACACATTTAATTGAAAACCGAATATAAAAAACGTCAATGTTCAAACATTTTTTTTCGTACGGGTAAAAAAAGGCACAGAGAAAGTAACATATATTTAAGTTCTACATACCTTTAGCAATACCCTCCATCACGCCGCATAAAAATCGGGCACATCAATCACAAATTATTCAATTTAAAAAACTATCAAATTTTCGACCGACTGCAATTGCCGTATTTTCTTCCGATAGCATCAACTTTGAAGCTATACACTAGAGCCGTTACACGACTTACGAGTCCGGCCTTTTGGCAAAGAGTGCGGCAAACCCTCCACTTCAATATTGTATGGATATTAACACAATATAAAAATATCAATTTTTTGGATTTTGTCACAGTTTTCTGGATTCTGAAACACTGTGCGGCGGGCGCGAAATGACTGGTTCGACGAAGAATGCAAAAACTGAGTTGACGCGAAAAATGAGACCTATAGACAATGGATTCAACGAGGAACCAGAGCCAAAAGCGAAAAATATGACGAGCTACGGCGAATATTTAATTGACTAATTAGACGTAAGAAACGTAAATACTGTAACGGACGGTATGGTGGCATCCAAAGATGCCCGTGGGGACGGAGCTTAAGGTAGCATAATGACCGTGAAGGTCGGGCCGTGCCATCTGGCGAAGGAAAAGGCCCCTCAACGCGGCCTATGCTTGCTGTAGCTCAGTGACGGGAGATGTGGGTGGGGTTTTCGCCGCTCGTTGCCCCTGTCCTTTACGTACTAACAAAAATGCATAGGTCTGGGGAAGACAACACAAACAAGGGAGGTAAAAATTGGGAATAAAATAAATAGTCGATAAGGATGGAATGGTTGGCGGACGGATCAGACGCCCATTCGGTCGAATTTGGGTCCGAGTGTGATGGGACCCTCGGCCTCTGGTTTCGTACCACCAACAGATCACTACTCATCAGGTGCTGCTTTGATCTGCCGGTGGGAGCAGCACTACCAGACCATAATATGGTTCATTGTAATACTTTGACGAGCAGTTGCTGAATATAAACGAAAACTTAGCTAATAGGAACACCAGACAAGCGTACAAACTAGTAAATACAATTAAGAACGGCTATCAACCCAGGACTAGCCTTTGTAAGGACAGGGATGGAAACATCATCAGCGACATTGATAGCTTTTGTCAAGTTTACCGTTATTTGTAGTCTGTTAAATTTCAACAAATTAAACTAGAAACATTTGTTCCTACTACAATTCTCTTCTTCAGTGTCTATGTTTCTAAAGTACTATAGCTCGTGATTTTTCACGGAGGGCCCAGAGCAAACTCTTGAGCTCCTCCTAAACACCCACTTTCCTGGTTCTGTCCAAGCTCAATCCTGCTTATTCGTTGCATCGGCTGACCATCGTGTACCTATTAGCCGATTAAACAGCCTCTCAGAGGCAATTTTCGATAAAGAAAAGGTCAAATGGGCCGTGGAGTCCTTTGAACTCTTTAAGGCACTTGGTGCCGATGGTATTTTTCCTGCACTTTTCCAATACAGCCTGGATTTTATTATCGCCCCCTTGACTGTTATTTTTAGGGGCAGTTACTCCTTGAGTTATATTCCACGTTTATGGAGGGCGGTGAACGTGGTATTTTTTCCGAAAAACGGAATCAAGCCGAAGGAGCTACCGAAATCTTACAGACCGATAAGCCTTTCATCGTTTATTTTGAAAACTATGGAGAGACTACTGGATCTGCACATCAGACAGCAAATGGATTGCACGTCTCCCTTGCATTGTACTCAATTCGCCTACGTCAAAGGTAAGTCGACCGTGGTTGCCTTACACAATCGATCGATTGAAAAAACCCTTATGGATAAGGAAATTGCTCTCTGCGTCTTCATTAACATCGAGGGAGCTTTTGACAGTACAGGCTATATATATATCTAGAGCACTTGAGCTCAGAGATATACCTACTGCCACAATCATGTGGATCGACGCAATGCAGGCGAGAAATTCACTCAACTTTGGGCGGCACCCAAACTAGTGTTTATGCTGTTAAGGGTTGCCCTCAGGGTGGGGTCCTGTCCCCACTTCCCTGGTCACTTGTCATAGATGAGTTACTAGCTAGGTTGTGCGATTATGGTTATGATGCAATCGATTATGCCGATGATATTACTATCATAATCAGAGGAAAGTTCGAATCGACGGGTGGTGAACTGAAGTTGGCCTGAGTGTCAACCCTCAAAAAACCGTCTTAGTTCTCTTCACTCGAAAAAAGAATCTAAGCTTAAACCCTGTCAGCCGTGGCGAAACGGTACTTCAGTTCTCCACTGAAGTCAAATGCTTAGGCATTTTGTTGGACTGGCGGCTTAATTGGAGCAATCACGTCGAGGCTGTTATCAGTAAGGCGACTCGGATCATGTGGGGTTGCAGGTCTCTGTTTGGCAAAACTTGGGGACTCACCCCGAAAGTGATGCGGCTATATTTGATGGTCGTACGTCCAGTTGTGACTTATGCGGCGCAAGTTTGGTGGCCCGAAACGAATCAGCGTTGCACCATACATCTTTGTAGTACGTTACAGCGTCTTGCATGCCTTGGTATGGCAGGATCCATCCGTAAAATACTTGTCCGACATCAGCTATTGAGGCGATTGTTGAACTTACTCCGCTGCATATTTTCATACAAGAGTCTGAGCGCTCTTCGAATGCGTCTAACATACGATGGCTATGTGTCCAATCAGGGAGACATGAGCATTCTGTAGCGACTCCCTGGTATGTAGATCTGCTCGAGTTCTGATTATATGACTCGGGGAAATATGTTTTGGTAGAAAATTCTCGGTCTCCATCCTCACTCGCGGGGAATGGGACAGTGGCATTCTTGGCTCTGTCTCCCGGTATACATGTGGTTTACCGACGGATCTAAAACGGAGCTGGGAGCTGGTGCTTGAGTCTAGGGACCGGACACCAGGATCTCCATTGCTATGGGCGTCTGGCCTAGCGTTTTTCAAGCTGAAATCAATGCCATTGGGGCCTGCGCTAACATCGCTATCTGCACTGATAGTCAGGCAGCCATTAAGGCTCTTTCTTCACATAGTTTCTCATCGAAATTAGTGAAAGAGTGTTTTTATACCCTTCAGTGTCTCACAAACGCAAATCGGGTTACTTTATGTTGGGTACCTGGCCATCAGGGCATCCCTGGTAACGAAGCTGCCGATGAACTTGCTAGACAAGGCTCTTCGGACTATTTTTTCGGGCCTGATCCTTACTATGGTCTGAGTTGGGCTAAAACAAGATCACTAGTGAGGGAGTGGTCTGCAAATGAAAGACTGCATCAATGGGATTGTCTTCCAGGACTGCGGCAGTCCAAAGACCTAATAAAACCCTACGGTCTCAAAGAAACCAGCCGCCTGGGTATAGCGGACCTAAGACTAATCGTGGGTTACCTCACGGGGCACCACTGGGTGAGATATCACCTCAATAAAGTGGGTCTATCCACTGATACGGAGTGCAGGCTTTGCCTGGAAGACACAGAGTCCACTAAACATCTTCTCTGCGAATGTCCGGCGGTAGCCCGTTCCAGGTTCTTGTTTCTTGGAGACTCGTTCGTGAGCTCAACGGTCGTAAGGAGCACCCCTACAAAGGATCTAGTAGCCTTCATTAGGCTGGTTGAGGGTATTTTGGATTAATTAAGGCTATGGCACAATAAATCTCATGGTTACAGTGCCCACCCTTGGGTATCTTAGCCTGTCCTTGTTATTATTATGATTATTGCTCATGACAAGTGTTTATATAATACAATATTATTCTAACTTGATTACCTCACAATCTAATCTTACCTCTACTGATGTAACCCTCATAAAAGTTTCAGAGCATCAATGTGGGGGAGCCTAACATTGAGTTCGTGAACGAATCCATATACCTGAGTTGCAACTTGTCAAAGGATGTCAACGAAACTGACAGTTAGCTAATAAGACTTTCTTCTCGGTTCTCCCCATAATGAAATCGAAGCATGTGCACAGAAACACGAAGCTCCGCGTGTACAAAACCATCATACGACCAGTGCTATGGCTGCGAAACATGGACCCCAACTCAAGCCTCCGGAAACATGCTAGACACATTCGAACACAAGGCTCTGCGACGAATTTTCGGGGCTGTTTGCGATCGAGATGGATGGCGCATCCGGTACAACCATGAGTTGTACAAACTGTACTGAAGCTGGAAGTTTCGAAAATCGTCAAACTACAACGACTTCAATGGGCAGGGCATGTACAACGAATGGACGATGATCGCATGCCGAAGAAAGTAATGAACGCACGGCGAGTCGACGGAGCGATACTGCGAGGACGACCGAGAGCTCGTTGGAAGAGCTCAGTATATGAGGACGCCGGGCAACTACTGGGCTTCCAAGATTGGAGGACGCGGTCACGTGACCGAGATAATTGGAGGACAACGATTCAGGCGGCCAAGGCCCGACGTCGGGCTGTCGCGCCACGATGGTGGCTTCAGAGTGCATTTCCGCTTTAAAGCGGAAATTCACTAAGTGTGGTGAAAGTTTTCTCTAAATTCGATGGAGAGAATTCTCCTATTATTCGCAAAACAGGAATGTTCCGAAAAAAATTGTATTTAAACTTAAAAAAAAAATCAATATAAAGACTAAAACTAACAAATAGAAAAAAAAATGATGAATTGGTTCAATTTATATATTAAAATATTATTGAATATGTATGATATACAATTAATTCTAAATTTAAGAGAACTATTTAAGTATATTAATTTTTGTAGAATTTTGTATAAAATTTATTTATAGGCTTTATAATAAGGCTTGTAATTGATGTAGTGTAACATTAAAAAAACGACAACATTAACAAAAACATTGGAATTATGTTGCGTATCTGTGTTTAATAACAAGCGAAAATGCACTGACCCTTTGAATGAGCCCAAGAAATTTTGCTGTCTCCGAAAAAAACTAATCCAGTACATAACTCCCAACCGTGGAGGCATGACAGAGGGTATTTTATAAAAAAGAACAAGTTCGGTTTTGCTGGGAGCTGTAAGCAAAAGGAATTGACCCAGTTCGTAAGAAGAGAGAGAAGCACCTTCCTAAGGACGCTTGAGAACTTACCCGAAGTAGTGATAGCAACATCATCCGTATAGACTACACCCTGCAACTCAGCCCCTCCAGGTTAAGAATTAACCGCTAGATTCCAACGAAGGGGGATAAAACGTCGCCCCGCGGAGTGCCCTAACTTACTCTTCTGTGCTCTGAAGATAGGCCCAGTATGAACAACTCTGGCTGTTAATGACAGGTTGATAAGCTCACAGAGAGATTTTTTCACATGCAAATTAGAAAGTACGTCGATTATAGCTTCTGCTTTGACATAATTAAAAGCCCCCACAGAGTATAGTAATGCGACCATGGTTTACTCCTTGTAACAAAAACAATCTTTGATGTAGCTAACTAAGGGATACAAAGGTGAATCTACCGACCTGTTGGGATGCTGATAGGAACCGCGGTGGAGTACCATTCCTCAAAGAAAATATCAATCAGCCTCTCAAATACGTTCAGAAGATTAGACGATAGTCTGATAGATCTAAAATCCTTTCCCCGTTCTCGAGATAAAAGTCACATTCACTACAGTCCATATACAGTTCCAAATAGGCCCTAGAAATGGTTTCGTTCGATCCATGAGGATGTAATATCAGATGTGTGTTGTAAATCTGCTGGAATGATTGCCTTGACCCCTCCAGGGGCATGGGCGCGTCAACATCTCTAGCATTTCTATGCATTGTTGACGTTTCTATAGCGTATCTATTTTCGGAAGTGCAGTTGCTAGCATTCACCTCCCATCCGCTCGGAGCAGTGTGAGAGTTCTATTAGTACCCACAGGCAGTTTTTGATTGCGCCGAGATTTGAACTCCGAGCTCTAGATTAGTATCGTAGAGCGGTGACTGAACGACCACGGCCACCGAGCGTAATGGATTGGGCTCAGGAAGCTCATCAATGCTGAATTGGAGGTAGCGATGATCAGAGAACGAGTAATCCATCGACACCCTCCAATGCCTCATTAAGTGATGAATGGACTCCGAGACACGAGATAGGACTAGGACTTTCTGCCTGTTCTTGGTAATCAACGTAGGCTTGCATCCACTACTGCACAATAGCAGGTTTTTTCCAATGATAAAGTCAAAAAGTAGCTCACCTTGATCATTTGTATTAAAGCTGCCCCAAATAGCATGCTAAGCGTTTGAGTCGCAGACAGAAACAAGATCAATTTTCGACGTATTTGCAGTGGCGATAGCTTCTCTTAGGTTTTCCTGGGGGAAATTACCAACGTGTAGTCTAGGAGCCCGCTGCAAGAAAGGCGTCGTCATCTGTAACCGGCTGGAATTTACACCACTTGTAAGACATAGCACAAACGCTACCACTTAACAGCCTGGACCTCTCCGGATGGCAGAACGAAAAACCAGATTGACCATATAGCCGTTTCCAAGAGATGGAGGAATTGTCTCGTGGACGTCAGGTCGAAGCGAGTTGTTGATGTTGGCAGTGACAACCAACTTGTTATCGTAAAAAACGCTTACGAACGGCAGCGATCCAGCGCCCTCAAAATGCACGAATCTTGCCCCGTTTTAATGTGCGAAAGCTTAAAGACCCATCTATAAGACGTGCATATTCCACCGCTTTGCACGAGAGAGCTATTGCACTACCACCTTGTGAGAATCCTACAATTGATGATAGATGGAAAGTCGCTAAAGACTCATTTATTTCGTGTGGCGTAACATTTGCGGGTCAATTGGAGCGCGGCAGGAGACCATTCATTAGCGACTCTACATGGTCTCTAATCTCAGCACACGCAAGAGAGTTAAGGAACAGATTAACTCAGCTGCTGACGGCTCAGCCAAAGACCAACTCAGAGCTGAATACCGTTCACTACAGAAAGACGTGCAAAGAAGCGTAAGACGGGACAAGCGAAATTACATCAACGCATTAGCGGAGAAGGCAGAGGAAGCGGCTTACCGCGGCGACAGTGGAACCCTTTTTAAGCTTATTAGGCCATTAGCTGGCAAATCTTTTGCAACACAAAAACCTGTGGAAGACAAATAATAATAATAAGTCTCTACTGATAACCGAAGAACACCAACTGCGGAGATGGAGAGAACACTTCACTGAGGTCCTCAACAACACCTTTGGACCTTCGAATGCATCTTCATTAGCAGTAGAAGACAGAGGGTGCGTCAATAAGCAAGTCGTGGAGTGGGCTGAAAGCGATGGCGATGAACAGGACTAAGTGGAAAGTAGGCGTGGTTAATGCCCTATGCCCCTCAAGGGGTTAACAGGAACCAGAGAGAGAGAGAGAGAGATCTTACTTTTATCCCCGCCTTCTCAAATATACTCGTGTCAAATTTCGTTATCCCAAATGACGCTGCCCTCTTTAGTTCGGTTTAACGGTATCATTTTAGAGTCACGAACGACCTTATTTTCCTCCCCAGCCTACCGAAAGTAATTATGAAAGATGTCGTTAAGCAAAATGACGCTGCACTCATGGGTTCGGTTAAAAGGGGTTTTGTCGTTCGTGAGAAATTCTATGGACAAACGGACAGACAGACGGACATTTGATCGATTTTATAAGTGTTTGGTTTTCACTACAAAACCCTAGCAAAAAAATCTCGGTAAACACAGATCAGAACCTAAATTTGTTGCCAACATATTGCATAAAACAACACTTGCGTCCAGAAAACTTGATCTGTCCCGATCACGTTATGTGAAACTTACATTTCTACTCGTATATGTATGTATCACAGTTTCATCTGCAACGATCTGGCCAGATCAAGTGTTTGGACCGCAATTCGGAACCTTATAGGTAAATTGGGTTCACACTGGAGCCAGATCACTTGATCTGAGCCATTCCACTTGATCTGAAACTGTCAAATACATACAATTTTATATTCACCACACCCAGATCAAGCTCAGATCGAGTGATTTGCCCGCAGTGTGAACATGGACTTATACTCGTATTCTAATGTTAATGTTACACTGCATACATAACAATCCGTGTAGTGCATGCAATTGACGATGGGCACATCGACATAATGATTGCAAAAAAAAATCAAAATGAAGACATATTTATTGATGAAAGATTAACCAATCCGAATCGTGTGTGCATAATCATCGGAGAATGTGCTATGAAAACGTGTGTGAAAACATCAAAACAATTTGTACAGAGAAAATGGTGTTCTTTGATTTTTCTTTTAACTGTTCTTACATTTAGATTTTGTATTTTTGGACTATAGTTTTCGGTCGTTTTCTGATGTTCTTTTTCGAAAATTTCATAAAGTGCAAACGACTAATAGTATTATAAATAATTCATTGTATAACCACCAAACCTTTAAGAAAGGTCTGATGTTTATTTGTTAATATTGTGTTTGCTGTATGTAATACATAACAATGTGTTTTTTGTACATGATATGGTTTTTGGCTTGTTTGTTTGTTGTTCTTTCTTTCGATGGATCTAGGTGATGATGCACCAGGTAGCCGTGAGGTCTCGGTCGTCACTCTGCGATGCTGGAATTTAGAGTTCAGAAATTAATTTCTCCGTTGTTGTGTTCATAAAAAAAATGAAGCCGGAATATAGCTAGCGGGCTGCATCCGCAATCCGAGGGTTTTGTAGTGAGCTCTTTACTTGGGATGTAGATATCGGCTCCTCACTCCTCTTGGTACTTCTTCAGATGGTTAAAAACAACCATGATTAAAATGTCTACGAAGTTATCCATGATTAAGTATCCTACATACTAATTTGAAAAAAAATACCTGCATTCCTCTGTAGACCATCTCTCACCTCTCATGCCTGCTACAGACAATGGGCCACGTTTGACTGGTAATGGGGAGCTATTGCCATCGTGAATGTACGCGTATACGAGGGACAAAATACCTTTTCCTTAGTACTCCATTTGGGCGCCCCTGGTAACGGTAGTACGTCGAACCACTGACGGCCAAGTCTTAACGATAAAACAGTTCGGCAAAAGGCAGATAACTGTAGCCTGAAAGGCTGACCAACACCTAAGCGTCTCAGGTTTACTACAATGCAATGATTTGTGTAGTTAGACGTACAACATAGTTGTGTGAACTCCAGCACGATCATTAAACCATCCGAAGCAGCTATCTTCGAGGCCATCCCCTGAATGGGGTTAAGCGATGTGCTGACAACACGTCCTTATAAAAACCACTCCACGTCAAGAAACCTGGAACAAAAGCCTCGGATTGGACGGATCAACAACGACGACCACGCAAATGACTAACGGATTATTCTTTCGGATCCTGGAATGTACGCTCTCTGAATAAACTAGGGGCCGATAAAGCCCTCCTTCAATAGGTCGAAAAGTACACACTGAGCATTACTTCAGTCCAGGAAACAAATTGGCTTGGCAGCGAGATCAATGACAAGAAATCGCACATAATTTTTACAAGTCGCAAACCATCGGGCCACAAGGAGTTTGTAGTAAACAATCACCTCAAGCCGCACACTACTGACTTCAAACCCATAAATGAACGGCTGTGTGCGATTTGAGTTTAGACTCGATTCTTCAATCTCTGGCTCATCAATGTGCACGCCCCCACTAAAGTTAAAGAAGACGCAGTAAAAGACGAGTTCTACGCCTGCCTTGAGACTCGCTTCGACTCACTTCCAACAGACGACGTCAAACTGCTGCTGGGAGACTTTAACGCGAAAGTCGGAAATGAAAGTTGGCACCTGGGGACCACTGGAGGTCACAGTCTCCATGAAAAATGTAACGACAACGGCCAGCTATTTATTGACTTCGCCTGCAGCAGGACTCTGGTCGTAAGCTCTACGTGTTTCCCCGTGTGCATCGACGCATTCACAAGCAGACCTGGAAATCTCCAGACGCACATCAGATCACGTCCTCATTTGTAAGAGATAGGCGTCTAGTGTGATAAATGTCCGCTCCTATCGAGGAGCAAACTGCGATTCAGATCATCACTTAGTGGAGACGACCTACAGATGTAGAATTTCCTCAGTGCACCAATCGAGAATCAGCCCTCCCAAAATCTTTGCGGTTGATAAGCTTCTGAGCGATGCCACGACGGTGGCGTATACTACCGCCTTTGAGGAAAGACTATCGCCTATGCTACACAACATCAGCAACACAGGCGTCCATGGGTTCTGGGAAGAACTCAAGGGTATCATCAAAGAGGTCGAAGAGAAAATCATGGGATATAAAGCCCGGCGAGCGCGAAATGGCTGGTTCGACACACAATGCAAAAATTCACTTGATGCGAAAAACAAGGCCTATAGATAATGGATTCAACGTAGAACCAGAGCCAAAAAAGAAAAATATGACGAGCTACGCCGAATATCGAATAGAATAATTAGACGTAAGAAACGTAAATACTTTGACGAGCAGTTGCTGAATATTCACGAAAACTTAGCTAATAGGACCACGAGATAAGCGTACAAACTAGTAAATACAGTTAAAAATGGCTATCAACCCAGGACTAGCCTCTGTAAGCACAAGGATGGAAACATCTTCAGCGATACCGGTGGCATCAACAAACGATTTTGTTGATCCAGGCCCACCCATAAAACCCCCAACAATAGAGGAAGTTGATCTCGCGTTTCGGTCACTAAAACGAAATAAAGCGCCGGGCGATGACGAGATTCCAGCTGAACTGCTAAAATTCGGTGGAACGGGTTTAGTTAATGCCATACATCAATTATTCCTGCCAGTATGGGAGGACGAGGTGATTCCAGACGATTGGCGCAAAGGCATCATCTATCCAATTCACAAAAAGGGAGATAACACTAGTCTGTATGTCCTATAAAATTTTGACGAAAATTCTGGAAAATAGAATAAAACCGTACGCAGAACGAATCATTGGCGAATATCAAAGCGGTTTCAGACCTGGTCGTTCCACAACCGATCAGCTTTTTACGGTCAAATTGATACTCGAGAAGTGCTGGGAATGCAACGTAGACGTATACCAAATCTTTGTCGACTTCAAGCAGGCATACGACAGTATCGATCGTGGAGTACTGTACAACATCATGCTACAATTTGGTATACCGGCAAAATTAGTGCGACTGACAAAGATGACCAACTCCGTCTCACAGGTCAGGATCCATAATAGACTTACTGATCTATTTGAAACACGCACTGGTCTGAAACAGCGCGATGGACTGGCACCGACGCTCTTCAATCTAGCACTGGAATACGCTATTCAGGCTATGAATATGGACAACAGCAAGACGCTACTCATCAAGTCGACACAATTAGCAGCGTACGCCGACGACATGTCCCAAAGATTGGCCGACGCAGAAGAACTTCTTCATATGCTTGACACAGCTGCAAAAGAAGTTGGCGTACGTATCAACGAGGGTAAAACTAAAATAATGATGCAATCGACGACAAGGACGCCAGCACAATGGAGCATCAATGTGGGGGACCTCAACATCGAGTTCGTGAACGACTTCATATACCTGGGATGCAACTTATCAAAGGACGCCAACGAAACTGATGAAATCAAGCAACGGATACAGCTAGCTAATAAGACTTTTTTTTCGGTTCTCCACATAATGAAATCGAAGCATGTGCACAGAAACACGAAGTTTCGTGTGTACAAAACCATCATACGACCAGTGCTATGCTATGGCTGCAAAACATGGACCCTAACTCAAGCCTCCGGAAACATGCTAGACACATTCGAACGCATGGTTCTGCGGCGAATTTTCGGGGCTGTTTGCGATCGAGATGGATGGCGCATCCGGTACAGCCATGAGTTGTATGAACTGTACGATGAGGTGGAAGTTTCGAAAATCGTCAAACTACAACGACTTCAATGGGCAGGACATGTACAACGAATGGACGATGATCGCATGTCGAAGAAAGTAGTGAACGCACGACGAGTCGACAGAGCGAGACTACGAGGACGACGGCCGGGCAACTATTGGGCTTCCAAGATTGGGAGGCCTGACGGCGAGTTTCGCGCCACGATGATGATTGGGTCGTCATCATCAGTCAATTTTTCAAAAATCGATCTTATCGCCAGAGACTCAAAGTATCTTTCTATCTATTGAATTGTACGGCGTTTTACATTCCATGGCCAAGTTTCAGATACATTGAAATAACCTCCTGCAAAAATTTATTCTAGTCTGGCGGTGCGGTCGGTTGCACAATTGAAAATCGATCTTATCGTCAGAGATTCAAAGTGTCTATCTATTGAATTGAATTGTACGGCATTTTAATTTCCATGCCAAGTTTCAGATACTTTGGTTGCATTGCTTTATATAGGCCGACCAACACAACATGGGTGCGAATCATATCTTAACAAAAAAGGCCACCATTTATATTGAGCTTAACGATATGATAGTGGTCCTGGCTATGATTAATTGATTGATCAATTCCTTTTTTGTCCCGCAATGTTTGGGTCATCCTAAAACGATGCGTCGAGATGGCTGGCAGGCAAAGCCTATAACACCAGCGATAATCGATAATTTTAGAAGTTTAAATATAAATTTTTTTTTGAGAAGATAGGGTGTCTATAATTTAGTCTCTTAATTTAATTTACAATAAATAATTCAGATAGCAAAATATATATTTTTTTCCTTTTTCTCTTTTTTCTCCTTTTTAGGGTTTTGTAAAAAAAAAAACAAAACCCTTATGAAATCGGTCATGCGTCCCCACCCCACCTTGTGGACAGCCTTTCATAGCTCTGACGGCCATCGTGGTGCTGCTCAGCGTTGAAAAGATCTCCCTTCTGCGTAGCATAGCATCAATCCATGTGATAGTAGCAGAAGCTTGTAATGAACCATATTCTGGTCTGGTTGTGCTGCTTCCACCGGCAGACCTATGGCAGCACCTGATGAGTGAGGATCTGTCGGTGGTACGAAACCAGAGGCTGAGAGTCCCATTACGCCTGGACCTCTATGCGAGCGCGAGGGGATCTGCGCCGTCCGCCAACCATTCCATCCTTATCGCCTCATTTTTTATCATTCCCCATTTTTGCCTCCCACGTTTGTTTTGTCTTCTCCAGGCCTATGAATTTTTGTTAATACGTAAAGGACAGGAGCAACGAGCGGCGAAAACCCCGCCCACGTCTCCCGAACTGAGCTACAGCAAGCATAGGTCGCTGCTTAGCTCGTTGAGGGGCCTTTTTTGTTCGCCAGATGGCACGGCCGTCCTTCACGGTCACTGCCCTACCTAAGGCTCCGTCCCCACGGGCATCTTCGGATGCCCACCAAATCGTCCATTACAAGATATATCCCTGAGCTCTAGGGCCCGGGATATGCATTCATAACCGGTGTTATCGAAAGTACCCTCGATGTCCAGGAAGGCACACAATGCGATTTCCTCGTCATCAAGAGATTTTTTGATAGTCCCAATAAGATGATGTAGGGCAGTCACCGTAGATTTCCCCTTTGAATAGGCGAATTGTGTTCTATGTAGAAGAGTCGAACATTCCATCAAATTCCTGATATGAACGTCGAGCAGCCTCTCAATAATTTAGAGGAGGAATGAGGTTAGGCTAATCGGTCTGTAGGATTTGGGTAAATCCTACGGTTTGTTACCTTGTTTAGGCTCCTCCATAGCCGTGGCATGTACCCTAAAGTGTAACTTGCCTTAAAAAGACTAATTAGCGGAGTAATGATAGTATCAAGACAGTTCTGCAAAAGAGCTGGGAAGATTCCATCCACTCCAGGAGCCTTAAATAGTTCAAAGGACTCTACTGCCCATTTAACTTTTTCATAGTCGAAGATCGTCTCTGATAGACTAAGTAGTCGGTTGTCAGAGTCCCTGTGATTAACAGGTGATTCGGAGATTGTCCTAAAAGGACTGATCCCGAAAAATGGGTTTGTAGTAGTAACTCAAGAGTTTCCTCTGGGCCGTCAGTGTAGGATCCGTCTGACCTTTTTACAAGTAGTAGGCCGACTCCGTTTGCGGAGTCTTTGGAGAGAGCTTTGTGAAGGCGAGCCATTTCAGGAAGGGATTGAATGCTTTTACAATGTCTCCTCCAGCATTCACGTTTTGAGTGTCTTATAAGCTTGTTATATTCTGTGAGAGCAGTTCTGTATTCATCCCGGCGATTAAGACGCTTCGCCTTATTGAATTTCTTCCTAACTTGTACACGCTTGCGGTGAATTCCCTAGACAGATTTCAGTCTCAACGGTTTTTCTCTCGCGAGAATTGTGACATTAAAACGGCGCACATCACTCCTATTTGAGTTTCGGGAAACAGCCACCTTAAGTACGCTAAACACAACAAACATTTTGGTCACGAGCCACCATCATAAATAAAATAAATAACTGGTGCAACAGTCCAATTTGAACCATGGCCTCGAGATGAGTTAGCATCATCTCATTTTCTAGATCGTGACGGTCTTGTGCAGAGGTGTGTGATCAGTAACACGCTCAACCGAGTTATTTACCCCCATAAATGGGTACTCATTTAACAGCTGAGTAGGCTCATAGTCCGACACGTAAATCCCCTTTTTTATCGAAAACTACTGCATTCAGTAGGAATCGAACCGGGGCCCAGTGCGTAGAAGGCGAACGTGCTAACCGTTGCGCCATCCGGACTATGGCCACCATCATATCACGTCAAAATCAACAGAACAGTTGAAATGAGTTTCCACACGTTCTATTGAATTTTACGTGGTTCGATGGTGGCTCGCGACCAAAATGGTTGACGTGTGTCGAGCTTAAACCAACAAGCCAATAAGTAAAATAAATTAGAAAAACTGTCGCCAGAGCAAGCACATCGTAGTCTCAGCTCGACAAACTCCACACAACGTCGCGCTTAATTTAATCGTACTTGTACGTGTGGTGGCGAAGGGAAATTCTGCGTGCTTGTAGAAAAATATCATCAAGCATGCAGTTACATTTGCTGCGACCTCTAGACAGCGGAGAGTCAAGTCCCTACGGTCGCCTTCTCCAGCAGTTGTTCGGCGTCCACATTTACTGAGTCTTGCCAACAAGCTGTCGGTCCCACTCTCCTTTCAATATCCGCTTAGGCATAAACATTAAAACAAAATTAACTACGTATTTTTAATTTTCTGCTGGTCATTTATTATTTGTATATGTTGTTTAATTTTACCAAAACTTCATATATATATTTTGTTAAACAAATATCGATTACAATATACATTACACAAACTTTTTACATTTATAAAGTATCTGTTGGCATATATTTCATCCAATTTTCGTTTTCTGTAATAAACCGAAAATGTTACTAGAACCGAAATTTGATGAATTTGAAGATAATGTAAGCTTTGTATAAATATTTGGACAATATAGTTCTATGTATTGAGCTTGAGGCGAAAACATAAAAATGCATTCGCACAGAGTTATCTTCCGTTTGCTCCCCCCTTCAATCTTGTAGACGAATGGCGAGCCTGTACAATTGATTTCTTTTCTTTAGGAGCAGTACCAATTGTTCGTTTACTCTTTTACACTCCCTGAACGCAAAATGTTCCCCCCGTATTATGTTTGGCACGTTTTGACAGAAAATCATGCATTAAAAAAAGACTATCTAATAAAGCTCAACAAATAAATAGGAATCTCGTATACAACGCACATCCAGTGACTCCCAAATTGTATAATAGTATCCAGGGCAGTAGAGTTTAGACAAAACTGTACTGATTATCAACGGCTCGTCCTGATTCACTATCGCCACTTGCTCCACCAGGCGGATGCTGATGTTGCTGCTGTTGTTGCTGCTGCTGCTGTTGCTGGGAACTGACTGCCTGCGATAGAGGCAATTCAAGCTCGGACGATTTGATACGAACACTGCCACTTATCGTGATGACCTGTTGAGGCTGCAAGGGAATAGAGAGGAGATAGAAAAAAGCACACCTTTATTTAAACCGTTGACGACACAGGGACAATATAAATGTGAAGACAGAACAAAAAGAAAACAGAAAGGCATATAATAATCGGCGCTCGATAAGATATACGTAATCGTTAAAAAGGCAAAATGGCGGCACTTTTAACTTGAACAACAACAATTAAAATGTAACAATTAGACAAAAAGTTTAAAGTTATATTTCCATTCAGATTGGTTAAATAGAACGCGCACACATGCATTGAAACAATTGGCCGTATAAAATCAAGCCAAATAGTAGCAAAGAAGAGGATGTTTTAGGCCGGTCATATTCGTTCCGATATACAGGAAGAGGTTTTTGTCTCTGCGATGGGCTGTACAGGTCTGGTAACAACACACACGCTCCGGTATACCTGTCCAGCTACAGCGGCTGGTAGCTCAGTGCGTAGAGGCATAAGTCTCATGTCTGACGTCTGGCGTTTCGGGTTCAAATCCCGTCCACGATGACGTTTGTGGCCATGGGTGTTCGTATGGCCTTCTTCCTTCTGCGTTGCGGGCGTAATAATAAGCCACAGCATCTCCCGACTTGTCGCAGATAGGAGGCTCATTGGGGAGCAAGAGGTGCATGCTGGCAACTGCATTCTCAACGTCAACTTGGCCACAAGGAACAGTTAACGTGCTTATGCCCCACAAGCGGTTTTGTCAATTGAGTAATAAACCTTTCCGGTATAACGGAACGTATATGGAGGGCCTTAGAGGAAATAATTTAAATAAAAGCAATTTCATAAAAAAAATTGTTGCGGCGGTTATATATATTAATTTATTATTCCAGTTCTTATGATGCAACAGCCGTGTTCGTTTCACCCGATCTCAGATCATTTCCCATTCAAAACGACTGATCGGTCTTTGGCCCAAGACTTGCATGGGATATCGTCGGATCAAAGTCGAAAGTGCATTAGTTGTCAAGATCTTTTTCGGCAATTCACCCCATTTATCTGTCAAAGCTTGCTTTGAGTAGTTTTTAATGGACAGGTGTTAGGGACACAGAAGTGTCCCTGGGGACGTAGTAAATAGTTGCCGAAACGATCATGAAGGTCTAGCCAGAAAACCCCTCAGCTCGATAGGCGGCGGCACGACTTGCTATAGCTCAGTGACGGGAGATGTGGGCGGGGTTTCTGTCATTTCGGCAATTATTTACTCCGTCCCCATGGACACATCCTGTCTGTGTCCCTAACAACTGTCCATTACATTCTGGCGCCCAACGTGGGGCCCCATTTCTGTAATGAAACCTTCGCCTAAGGCAGTCGGAACGGGAGACGAGTATGTAACAACTAAACTAAAATAACAAAGGAACGCAGACACTACACAGTCAACGAACAGGGCACCTGCCGGAAGAGCAGCTCCGCTCGGGAGTGAACTGTCGTGGGTAATATTCCGTTGACCGCTCCCCATCATTACATCAGTAAGGAAACCAATATTCAAGTGCCTCTTATACCGATGCGAATCTAAACATTTGACCCCTTTGTCACGGTCGGATGCCCTTCACATTTGCGATGTGACAAAAGGGCCAAATATTTAGATTCGTGTCGGTATGAGAGTTAGGCACCTGAATATTAGTTCTCTTATTGATGTAGTGATGGGGAGCGGTCAACGCCTTAGGCAGAGGTTTCATTACAGAAATGGGGTCCCACGTTGGACGCCAGAATGTAATGGACAGTTGTTACGTCACACAGGATGTGTCCATGGGGACGGAGTAGTTACCGAAATTGCCGTGAAGGTCCGGCTTCGCCATATGACAGAAACCCCGCCCACATGTGCCGTCACTGAGCTACAGCTACATCAATCCTACGACAATGCACCCAATATGTCTGGGAAATATCAAGGTATGTCAGTTTTGATTTCGGAGTTGAATCATCACGCCGTTTTTTGTCCCTGCTTTGAACACTCATTGAATTTGGCTAGGAAAACAGCTGTTGGCATATGCACTGCTGTCACCTACTTTTTCACCTTTGTACAACAGCTTGACGTTTTCTTCACTGTATCTACCGCGTGATACGAGATTCTCAATAAAAAATTTACCAAATTAAACATCTGTACTCTTTATACTTTGAAGAGTCTGAGTGGAACTCGCTGGTCATGCGCTTCTGACGCAGTTAAAGCACTTACTTATGGTTTTCTTCGTGGGTTTTGTGTGTTGACTCTTGGTGTGGGTCAAGTCAAGTCAAGAGTCAACACACAAAACCCACGAAGAAAACCGCGCCTGGGTACATGTAGAAATAATAAATCTGACCTTGTAAATCCTTCTGGATACATGTAATTTCATATTTAAGGCGGTCGATGTATTGTAACATCTAAATTTAGTAGCAAAGTACTGAGGAAGGAAGTGAGTTGGTTCCGAAACACATGTATATACATGAATAAAACTTATTGTAATTAGGAGAGCTACTGTTTTTCATTAATTTGAAGAGTATGACTCCAAATCTAGAACTAAAAAATCAAACGTACGACTGCAGCCTCTTGATTATGGAAAAACAAATTCTGTGCAAATGTCACCGAGGGACAAATTAAGCATTGAATCCTTTCTACCAGTAGCAGACTCACTCATCTTGGCATTATCACTACGGCTTTCAGCTTATGAAGTTCTCTACGACAGATTTGGATTTTTGAGTGAGGTCATGACAATTACACCTGAAGAATGAAATATCAAAGCGGAAAATCTTGTTAATTGCTACCCGGAAGATGTGGAAGATTCTTTATGTGCCGAATTATTGCAACTTTCTGCATTATCAAAGCTCTACACACAGCTGAATCAAGAGTCAATAGAACTATTTTTTTTATCATATAGTATTATCATAGAAAACAATCTTCGCTCAACTTTTGTGAATGTGGAAATAGTGCTTCGTATGTACTTATCAATGATGGTATGCATTGTAGTGGAGAAAGATCATTTTTAAAAATGAAACTCATCAAAAATAGAGTACGCACAAGTATGGGACAAGATCGCCTTAATTGTTTGATGATTTTGAGTATTGAAAGTGACATTCTTGGGAATTTATCATTTGATGATTTAATCGGCGTCTTTGCTACGAAAAAATCACGTAAAGTTACTATATCTTAAACATCATGTGACTTTGTATGTAATAAATTAATAACTACATTGATATACCTTCGCATTTTACCATCAAAAAAGGGCCCCCACTATTGTGTGGCACCGGGCCCCTACAATCTTTATCTGGCCCTGTGTGTAATGCTTGCGTTCCTTTGTCTTTTCGGTTTAGTTGTTACACACTCGTCTCCCATTCCGACTATCTTATACCCCGGGTGACGAGAAAAAAAAATATAAAAACTTTCTAACTTGGCGCGATTTGTTGGTTGGTACTAGGAGTATATTATATTAAAAGTCCCCGCCTGTGGGGTGTGAGCTTCCGCGGGGGAGGGGATTAAAGGGGAGTTTTTTTTTGTGTTTTTTGGAAATATCTCCGTAACTATCACTCCCAGCGATAAATGTTGTAACAACAAAATAAAGTAGACAATTTTCTATAAAAAAGGTCCAAATCATTTTTGTCGTAGGACTATTGCTTTAAAAGATACACGGTGGTCAATATATAGGAATTTTACAACGTTTTTGGTTTTGTTTTAGATAAGTCAATTAAACTAAAAGTAAAATGCATCTAAAAGTTCTAAAATTCGGCATGGTAATTGGCTGGTACCTGAAGTACATTATACCAAAAATTCCCAAGTTGTGAAATAAGCTATTGAAGGGAGAGGGGGCAGACGCTTGAAGGATTTTTGAAAGTTTTCTTCCTAAGTTTTCGTTTATGTCTCTGCAACTACCAAATCCTACAGCAAAACTTCCTGAGAATAAAACAAAGCAAACGAAAATCTCTACAAAAAATTTTTACACAATATTATCGTAGGCGGCCATGCCGCGCCATGATTATCATAGAACTAATATCTTAGAAGTTACAGGGTGGACAATATGTCGACATTTGGCAAAGATCGTAATTTTCGATAGATAATTAATTTAAACATAATTTGAACCGATAATGGATATTTTCATTGAACATAATCAATGAAATTCCTATCATTAATGACGTAACATTTCATTTTTAATTGGAGTAATTACATTAGGCGTGTTATTTTATACTGCGGTACGGGTTAGGTAGGTAGATGGGCTGCTGTGACAAAACACAGCTCACTTAGACCTCAAATAGGTCCGTTGTGATACCACTAACACACATCCTCTCTCAATATTTCTGATAGTTAGAACCATCAAGAGCGAACAATAAAACTCTGGAGTTTTCTAACATCCGCGCTTTCTAGCTCTTCCAAGTCAGTGAAGAAGTAGGATCCAGGTAACGACCTCCTTCTAGCTGCAAAAGCTGGACAGGAGCAGAGAAGGTGGAAACTACTTTCCTCCTCGTTCACGTCCCCACAGCTCCTGCAAAAGTCATTGTAGGGAAACCGAAGTCTCCTGGCTTGTTCCCCAATGAGACAATGCCCAGTGATAACACCCACCACCGAGCTAATATGCCTTCTGTTTAGCGACAGTGAATTTTCAGATCGGGTAGCGTCCAGTACACAGCGATCGAGTTGTGCGGCAGGTATTGCCATCAATCCATCTTGCATTGGCTTTGTTAATCGCCTCAGATTTGACAATCAGTTTGCAAGAAGCAATTGGACGATAGATATCACCATATAGTTGGGGTTCCCCATTCAAACAGCCCAGTCTGGCAAGCTCATCAGCCTGACAGTTGCCTTCCAGGCCACTGTGGCCAGGGACCCAGCACAGGACAATGTTAAAATAGCTCCCCAATTCAGAGAGGGATGATCGACAATAATCCAGTCTTAGATGTACACAAGACTGAATCCAGCGATCTGATTGCAGCCTGGCTGTCCGTATAGATGGCATTGTCTCTACCAGCTATAGCATGTCGTCCTAAAAAGATAAGAGCTTCCGAAATCGCCGTGATCTCCGCCTGCAAAACACTACAGTGAGATTGTAGATGGAAAGTCAGGCTTAGATTTAACCTGTCGCAATAGACACCCGCTCCAACCCCTCCGTCTGTTTTGGATCCGTCCGTATATATGCCGATAGAGTCAGCAATTGGAAACTCGCTGTCCTTCCACTGATCCCGACTTGGGATGACGGATGTGAAGTTCTTGCTGAACAGATGTTTAGGAGCGGAATAGTCAGTTGCTGTAGGAATATCCAAAACCATTTAAAATTGATGAGTGGCCGAAGGCAGACGAGATCCTCAGTCCCGTTTCACGAAGGCGTATGGCAGTGATTGCAGCAGTTTGTTCGCCCATGATATCCAGAGGAAGCAGGTTGAGCAGCACGTCGAAGGCTGCAGACGGAGTTGACCTCAGTGCTCCGCTAATGAGGACGCAGGCTAGTTTTTGGACCTTGCTAAGCAGGCTGCAATTGGCTGCAATATGAAGGGCTTTCCACCAAACCACAATACCATAAATAAGTATGGGGCGTACAACAGAAACGTAAAGCCAGTGTACAACGCGGTGCGGGTTAATTGGGGGTTATCCGGGTTAACTTACCCACATTACACAAACAACATACCCTTGATGTTTGTGTAATGTGTGTAAGTTAACCCGGATAACCCCCAATTAATTTGCACCGCAGTGCCATTTGGCGAAGAAATAGGTCCCTCAACGAGCTAAGCAGCGGCCTATGATTGCTGTGGCTCAGTTCGGGAGATGTAGACGGGGTTTTCGCCGCTCGTTGCCCCTGTCCTTTACGTATTAATAAAATTCATAGGCCTGGGGAGGACAACATACACAAAGGGACAAAGAAGAATGGAGAGTACTAAAAAAAAGGCGATAAGGAATGATCGTCGGACGGCTCAGGTGCCCTCGTGCACGCAGCTGGGACCAGGTCTTATTGGACCCTCGGCCGTTCTTGCCCACCCTACCATGAGGTTCCATGGCCGCAATATACAAATTTGGGGACCTCCCAAAACAAGCACATCAAAGTTCCCTTCTCTAAAATCATGAAAAAAAAAACGATTTTTTGTTGAAAGAGTAGGGTGCCTGGCTCAGCGTCATAAAAGATACATTTCTCAGTATCCTTTATGACACTGTTGTGGCACACGTGCTCGATCCTCGACAAATTCAAATATCTGTATGTCCATGTGTTTTCCCGTGTTGTGTGTATTATGTGTACGTTACATTTACAAACAATTCAGCAGTTTACATACTTTAGAAGTTATTAAGCGATGTGTGCATTTGTTTTGTGAAAAAAAAAAATTTAATTTTTTTTCTCCTTTTTTTAGTAACCATGATAAAATAAATAACTGGCGCAACAGTCCAATTTGAACCACGGCCTCGAGATGAGTTAGCATCATCTCATTTTCTAGATCGTGACGGTTTTTATGCAGAGGTATGTGATCAGCAACACGCTCAACCGAGTTATTTACCCCATAATGGGTACTCATTTAACAGCTGAGTGGGCTCATAGTCCGACACGTAAATCCTCGGAATCGAACCGGGGCCCAGTGCGTAGAAGGCGAAAGTGCTAACCGTTGCGCCATCCGGACTACAACTAACAACTAACCATGATACTTACAGACAATTGACTTATATCAAATTAAAGCTTATTTAATTAAAAAAAAATCAATCCCTTTTATTTTACTCGTGTGACTAGTACACGTTATTTTTACTCTTAGTAGGAACAAAGAAGCATTTGATAAAAATTGATTTTCAACTCAGATTATCTCGAAAACTGTTTAAGATACAGAAAAGGTGGTTCTAACCTTTTCTACTTGATTTTTTGTGCTCTTTAACTGTCTCTCAGACTTTTTTCCTAGGGCTAATAGTTACGGAGATAAAAGCAAAAAACAAAAAAGAAAACGTCCCCTTTAACCCCCTCCCCCCGCGGAAGCTCACACGCGCACACGCCTCTGGCAGGAACTTATAGTATAATATACTCCTAGTACCAACCAACAAATCGCGCCAAGTTAGAAAGTCCCTTTATTTTTTCCCTCGATTTTTACTCGTCACCTGGGGTATAGGCAGAGGTTTCATTACAAGTTTTGAATTCGCTCGTCACAGTTCCGACGCGTTTCGATACACTCGGGATCTGAGAGCGGATGAAACGAACACGGCTAAAATTTCGACATTCGGGAGCGCAAAAAATCCGGGATGATTAGCATGTGATTGTGTCGTTCATTTTGAACGACACACACGAAAGTGAGGAAAGGAAGTCGATACAAAGTGTGTTGCATATGAACAATGGCTCGGTCAGTGGACACCGATATCGATGCTCGTTGTGCGCTCAGCTGTGCGGCACAAGTAGGGCAGCAAATATTCGTGGAGTTGTGTGGGTGGTATACAAGCGCCGTACTACTTGAATAGATTCTTTTCTTTAAGGAGGACACGGTTAAAGAAGGTAGTGAAAAATCAGAGCTCGAATTGGACAACTGGAAGCCTATAAACCCCTCCACTTTTCATTGAAACACACATCGAATTCAGTTGTTTAAATATCGTTTATATGAGCGAATATATAATAAAATAATCATCAAAATCAATTTGCAATTGTTGTGTTTATGCCTACAACCCTATAATATGTGTATACGTTCTATGCTTAATGTAATTTTAATTCGCAGTAATTTTACAGACTAGAATATGGATATTTCACACACTACACGCGCGCATAATAAACTTACAACTAAAACTCTGTTCTCTTCTCGTCTGGATCCGTTTGTCTGTCCGTTTGTCTCTGTCAAGTGAAAATATCGTGATTCCTTTTACGTATCGTCGCCACTGTCCTCTATTTACAATTATTAACCATCATACACTTAAATCATAGACAAATAAAAGTAGCATAAGTAGTAATAGTAGTAAAACTAAAAAAATATACAACCAGTCAACACTGTTGAGTAGAAAAATGCATAATATTTGTGTGTGTATGTGTGTGTGAGTGTGGGGAGCACTGTTTTGAACAGATAATTCTCCAACACTCTTTCAGTAGAACCACATCAAATAAATAATTATTTGCTAAAGCCCCCATTCACGTTAAATATAATATTTGAAACATTGTTCTAAGCGCCGCGACTCCATTCGACCCGAATGATGGTCCGAAGACGAAAGCACTTTTCTAGTATTTAACCGACTACTGTAGGAATGCCAATGAAGTTTCCAAGATACGAAAAAGTCTTCCTTCCCTCCTTATGTACCTTTTTCAATGAGTATTTTTTGAATTCACAAGACGACGTGTGCCCACTCGGATCATCATTCGATCAAACAAAATCCACTGCACGCGAAACAAAACAAAAATTTTGAATTCATGCAACGGGACATCGAAGACGATAAAGTCAACGTCAACTTATTTGGAGAAAATTACTCGCTCCTTGCACAATAATTTCGTACATTCACGAAATCAAATCAACTACGAATAATTAAATTAATGAAAATGATAAAACCATAAAAGCACCACTGACACTGAACGGTCTCCAAAATTTTGGCTATCTCACATGTCTCGGTGATGGATGTTGTTGCGAGCCGCCGCCTGCACCTCCTCCTCCGCCGCCGCCACCACCACCACCAGCCGCCCGATGATCATTTATTCCGCTAATGATATTTTGATTATAGACAAATTCGGTGAGTGTAACGTCGGCCGTGCCGCCCGACTCCAACGGAATTGGATTCACCCGGAAATGGTCCAGCATTTCAGTGATTGACGGGAACCATAGATGCTGTACCCGACACTGGCCCGAATCGTTTAGAGTCATTCGTAAGTGTTTGGCACGTCCCTGAAAGTTGAAGGTGAGCACAAATTCGCCCTTTCGCGTTTCACTCTGTCGCACCAAAAAGATACCGTGACCGGCCGCTTCGGTGTGCAACACCATTCGGGCGGCTTCCGATCGCGGTAGCGTTCCATGAAACCACGGATACTGACACATCTCCTGCATCAGTTCGCTGAAATCCGGTTGCTCCAAATCACCTTCGGTCAATTCGAAATTGCTCGATGACGACAGGCGTTGTTCGCCCTGTCGTCGTGGCGGAATTTCGGGTGCCGGACTACCGGCTCCACCGCCGCCGCCGCCACCAATACCGCCATTTGCACCTTCCGCTTCCGCCATGGGTGCACTTGGCGGTATCGCAATGGGAGCGGAATTAGTGATCGCACTTGTTGCGGTTGTTGTGGTTGTTGCGGCGGTCGTTGATGTTGTAGCTGTAGGTGGTGCGGGTGCCAATGCCGTTGGTAATGAGGAACTAGCAACAGCCGTTTGTGGTGCGGCGGCGCCGCCGACAGACGAGCTTAGCGGCATATCCAGTGACGGTTGAACTGTTGGCGGACTGTGAGCGCAAAATCGAATTGTCGCAAGCCAACTTCGCATATCGTCCGTATCGTGAGCCTCAATTACATATTCCATGTTGTTGTACGCTTTAAGCACAAACGTGTTCTCGTGGTCGGGCATTTCCAGTGCGGTGGTTTCGCGTGCCTCCGAGATGAGGAAACAGAAAAGACCGTTGCGGGGCTGCAATGAAATTCACTCAATTAATCACCATTGCACCTCTGTGTGTGTGGGGGGGGATGTATGTAATAATAATACCTTTTGCGATTTTGGCGGTGAATAAAATTCCAACATGTAGCCGCCTCCCGTCTTCACCAGTGCCAAACGGCATTTTTCCCATTTCTGCTGTCCGGACGATTGATCGACATCAACATGTTCCGGCGTTAAATAGTTAACGATACCTTCCTTACGACACTCTACAACTATTTTAGCTAATTTCGTTTTAGTTTCGCGACTACTATCAAATTCCATTTCCTCCGAATGTTGCTTATGAAATAACGTTTGCAGTAGATATAAACTCTGAAAGGTAACAGAAAATATGAAAATAATCCAATGGGTAAGCATTGGGCGAGAGAAATAGTTTTGTGGAATTGAAATGGAACGGGGCGGTAATTACCTTTCCTTTGCGTAAACCCTTAAAGGACAGTCTTCGAAAAAATGGCTTGTGATTTTTTGGCGAATCGGCATCTTCCGATAGATCGTTTTCTTCGAATACCGTTGATGTGCCATTGCACGACTGAAATGAAAGAGGTGATCTTTATTAGTATACGAAAAGGGATCGATTGATTTTCCAAATTCCACTTTCGATTTTGCAATTCTTTTTATTTTAATTTTAATTAAAATCAAATAAAGTTTACGACCAAAAATATGAAATTGATTTTCGAATGTAAATTTTTGAAATACGATTCTCGAACTTAACAATTTTCGAAATTCTATTTCATATTTTCGATTTTCGAAATGTTATTTTCGAAATTACATTAAGTTAAAAAAAATGAAATTGATTTTCAAAATTCTATTTCCTAAACACGATTCTCAAAACTCGTTTCATTTTTTTGGAAATTTGATTTTCGAAACACGATTTTGGAAATTTGATTTTCTATTTACGAACTTCCATTTTCGAAATTTCCTGGACTCGATTTTTGAAATTCGCTATTCGAAATTTGATTTTCGATTCCTGAGCCAGCATTTTCCATTTTTGATGTGTTGTTCTGAGCGTGAAATGACGTGACGCAAAATTTAGTCTGATACACTCAGACTAAAGACATATCCATGTCAAAATGAATAAGGCTACAAGCTTAGACCATTTGGTAATGGACTGTGCTTTGACCGTTGAAAAGTGCTCTAACATTTGGGGAATAAGTCGACAGCTTATAGACAGTCAGCCTTATAGACCATATATCAATTGACCGTGCTTCGACCATTTAAAAGTGCTCCAACATTTCTGGAATAAGTCGACAGTCAGCCTACTCCGTAGACATTTGATATTGACGTATGTTGACCTTAGAACATAGAGGCATGGAATGAGCTTGGCGTGTATGTCTCCATACAAACAGTGGCTCCAAAATTTGGGTACTAAGACGACATGTGTTCGACAGTCAGCTAACTTAGTAGACCGTTTAGTAATTATGAAATTTAAATATTGACAAGAATTGACGTTTGTTTATGCACAATTCGACAGAACAGTCAACATATGTCAATATCAAACAACAACCGAGTAGGCTGGCTGTCGACTTATTCGCCAAATGTTGGAGCCAGAGATATACAGGACAATTGTTGAATTGTGCATATAAACAAACGTCAATTCTTGTCAATATTTAAATTTCATAATTACTAAATGGTCTACTGAGTCAGCCGACTGTTGACCACCTGTCGACTTAGTACCCAGATTTTGGAGCGTCTGGTTTCTATGGAGACATACAGGACAAGCTCATTCCATGTACTCTATATTCTAAGCATAGTACCCAGATATTGGAGCCACTGGTTTCTATGGAGAGATACAAGACAAGCGCACTCTGTCTCTCTCTCTAATTGCCTTGACCCCTCGAGGGGCATGGGCGCGTCAACATCTCTAGCATTTCTATGCCTTGTTGACGTTTCAATAGCATATCTACTTTTTTCGGAAGTGCAGTTGCTAGCATGCACCTTCTATCCGCGCCGTCATTATACTGACAAGCTCGGAGCACTGTGAGAGTTCCATTAGTACTGAACGGCAGTTTTTGATGGCGCCCAGATTTGATCTCCGAGCTCTAGATTAGTATCGTAGAGCGGTGACCGAACGATCACGGCCACCGAGCGCGATATGTGGTTAAGGTTAAAAGTTATGCACTGAAGCTTGTAATGAACTATATTTTTAAACGCACGACCGCTACGTTTAATTTTCGGAATATTTTTCGCAAATATATTTATTTATGGTCTTCCCAAAATAAATGTACATATTTGTAAAGAATTGTTTGAATTTTCAAACTTAGTGATTGAGCAAACCTCGTCAATTTGCGTTATCCACCATCCATCATATCAACTGTTGCCACGATGGTAAGTGGATGGTGCACACAGGAACAGGAATGACAAATGATTGGCGTTTGGGAGGTCCCCAAATTTTTATATAGCGGTCATAAAACCTCATGGATGAGAGGGTTAAGAGGCCGAGAGTCTTTTAAGATCTGGATCCCAATGCGTGCGCGGGGCACCAGAGCCGCCCGACATTCGTTCCCTCCTTAACGCTTCAATTTTTTTTATTCCCCCTTTTTTTCTGCCCATTTGTTTGTTTGTGGGAGATAGATCCCCAGGCCTGTGCATATACATATTTGAATGTGTAAGGACAGATGGCACTGCCCGACCTTCACGGTCACTATGCAACCTTAGGCTCCGTCCCCACGAGCATCTTCGGATGCCCACCAAACCGTCAATTACAAGTTCCTGAATGCCATGAATTGAGAAGAGAGGCTAGGACCAGTCATACTACAAAATAGACTAGGATGCTAGGCCGCGGTAGGACAATTCGCTGGGTAGAGTGTCGATTTATCAAACGAGGGGCCGTTGGTTCGATAAGCTGCTACAAACATATTCAAACAGTTGCTCGCGCGACGTCCAGTCCAGTCAACTTCGCTACGAATGAGTGCATTAGTTTGATAAAAATCGTAAAGAGTAAAGCTCTCCACAAACCAGCGCGGTACGCGGTAGCGGTACGGTACAGCGTCACTCAGCGGTAGCGGTACGGTACTCAGCGGTAGCAGTATACCGCGTGCCCATTCAAACCACCGCGTTAAGAGCACGGTACCATCGATAGTGCCGGCTGCGGTACATCGCGATCAATAGTGCCGGTTGCGATACAAAAGTTCAGTACCGCAGCTTTGCCGCGGGCTGTGGAGGGCTTAAAGGCGAGACGTGCGTGATACTGACCATGTCACCTTTCACTTACAATCTTCCCGTAAAAACGATTTCGAAAATTAAGTGTTCTATTATACTCCGCAACCCATGGTTCGAGTCCGAACCGACATAGAAAGGAGAATGGCCGTGTCTTTTTGTAGAGTACAGATCAGAGCAGAACAACAATATGTACGCGCTACACTAACATCTGCTCTCCAGAACAATTGTTGCTCTGCTATGATCTGCACTGCACAGAAAACACGGCTAATATGTACTTCACGATACTAGGACGTATCATAGAAATACAAACAGACCGACAAATTATTTTCCCCGCAGAGTCGAGTCCAATTAAACATCGAACGATGCATCAATCAGGTATTTCTGCTTTTTTGGCATGTTGTTAATGCTGTAAAGGGAATGCTAAATCCAAGTTTTTGACCACGGCAGACGGCCGCGTCATTGACAAAAATCAAGAAAACCTCGAAATGTTCGACCTTTCTTCAATTTTTGTCGATTGTGACCCGGAAGGACTGTTTTTTTTGGCTAGACCGTTATATTAAGTTTTGAAGTAGATTAAATTTGCTACAATTTGAGGCCAGAACTGCTATTGTAAAATAGGACCAGAAGTTTAGGAGACACAGCTTTTCAAAGTTTGCCAATTTTTCAAGTTGCAAAATTTTTAGCAAAATTTCAGTATTTTCAGTACTATTTATGTTTCTGAAGGCATAGTTTATTGTTAGAAACGCCCTCCCTCCCTCTCAGTGGACTTTACTGGAGTCCCAGCGGACCCAGTGATCTTCCTCCCAACCACTTGAGCAAAAAAGGAGATACTTGTCTGCATGGACCGAAATAAGTGAAAATCCGAAGGGGCAATGTCTGGAGAGTAGGGGGTTAAAATTCCCCATTTCACTCCTTCGAGGTAGTTTTTGACCGGCTTTGCAACATGCCTGGCGTTATCATAGAACAGAATTAATTTTTCATGTCTATCGTTCCATTCTGGCCGTTTTTCTTTTAAAGCTCGGTTCAAACGTAGAAGCTGCAGTCAATAACGATCCCCAGTGACGGTTTCGGACGGTTTCAGGAGCTCATGATACACGACTCCTTTATGATCCCACCAAATGCACAACAAAATCTTCGAACTGCGGATATTTCGTTTTGGCACCGATGGACCAGGTTCACCTGGCATACTCCATGACTTACGACGTTTAGGATTGTCGTAGTATATCCATTTTTCGTCCCCAGTAACAATTCGATGCAGGAAACTCTTTTTTCGGTACCGCTCAAGCAGTATCTCACATGTAACCAAACGGCTCTCTATGTCTCTCTCCTTCAGTTGACGTGGCAACCAATTTCCTAGTTTCTGTACCACTCCCATTGCATGGAAGCGTTTACTACTTTGCCTTAACCCCTAGCGGGGCATAGCGCGTCAACTACTCCTGCGCGCCATCGTACTCTGTTCTGGGCAATGGGGCGCAACTCCCCAAAAGACTTACCCAGTGCCTGACAATCCTTTTCCACAGATCGATGCCATGTTGATTTATCAACATTTAATATTTCTGACAACTCCTCAAGCGTTTGGCACGAACCTTCATCGAGTAATTGGCCACGTTTATGCCGTGGAACTAAAAGCCGATTTAACTAAATCGTTTTAGTGTTAGTACTTGTTCGTGGTGTGTTTATACCGACCATACGAAGAGGTACTAAACATGAAAGATGTCAGCTGTTGGTTTGTGACTGCGGTGACATTGGTTAAGAAAATGTCAAGGAGCAGTAGCCTCCTAATAAAAACGCGTTTCTACTGCTACAATCAAAGGATGAAACGAATGCAGAGTTTCAGGAAAGGATGATGTATTTATATAACAAATAAAATATAATTTTCAACAACAACACCATTAGCGAAGACAGCAACACCACCTAGTCCCAATTTTTCAGTCCAGTTCTACATAGCAAGTGGAGCTAAAATGAGTACCAAAACTAGCTAGTGCGACATGTTTATGTCGTCGAGAGTTAGCTCGAAATAGTTAATTCTCGAAGATAGTTCCGCGGCATAAACAAGGCCATTGTCTCAGTTTAAAATCTTCGAATTTTTTAGGGGCTCCCTCGCGTGCTTTGTCACTTACATCAAAATCGCTATTTTTGAATCGTCGAAACCATTCTTTTGTCGAAGTACCCGACGGAGCATTGTCACCATAAACATTTACAAGCAAACGATGTGTCTCAGCAGCGCTTTTGTCCATTAGGAAGTAGTGCCGCTGAACTTCCGGCAAATGCTGTTTTGTTGGATAGAAAGTTGACATCTTTGATACGAGATATAAAATGTTTGTTTAACTGAGAATGAATGTCAGCAACTGCGTTTCAGTGCTTACTAATACACCTGCAAAATACATGTACGATTTGTCTGTCAAACACGATCTGTGGCGAACACGCACACTACTTTTCCCGCGGAGCGGCGCTTAGATCACAAAAATATATCAGCTGACGACACTTCTGACGATGACTAATTTTCAACTTGCTCTTCTGAAGTCTTAACAAACATCTTTTTGTAAAACATCAGAATTGTTATTAATTTAATAAATATTGATATAAGAAATCAAGTCTTGACTTCTAAGACTCGTGGTAAACGTCACTCGGTAACGTTTCCCCACAGATCATAATGCTCTAGCGACACCTTTCAGGAAAGGGCGGAAACTTATTGAACTACCCAATATTATTCCCTTTGCATCGTAAACAACATATCAAAAAATCAAAAATGCCTGATTTGTTGTATCGTTCACCCCTTTTACATGTCTAATTTGACTGTATTAAAAATCATATATGTAAAGAATTTAATTTCAAATCTTATCACAGAAAATCTGTGCTCTTTATAAATGTCCACATCTATCTATCTATCCAAGATTAAGTCAATCAATCTCGTGTAAACTAAGAGAAGCTAAGCTTTTCGTTGGCACGCAATGAATGCATGTAATTGGACAATAATTGCGACAATTACGACAGCGCCACTCAATTGAATAAAAAAGTGTAAACAGCAATCAGCGGCAGAATAAAATTGCTATGTCAGTGCACGTGAGAAATATTGTGTTTGTGTGCAATTGAAACGAAATGGAGGCTCCATCTTTTGTGTGCCGGTCAATAGCCGGCCATACACACATGCTCTATCATCTGGAAACGTGTGGCTTGTGGCACGTGGAATTGGAGGCGATACGCGAAATGGTAGGACGAGCAGTGAAATTGTGTCGCTAAAAATCACCACATTGCTTTCCTCTGGAAATTGTAACATCTGCATCTGCTGCCCATAATGTTAAACTGGGAAGTGATTCTAGGTAACTTATATATCGGCCCTAAACCGTTTTCACGATATCTAGTTAAAGTTTATCCTATAGATATACGCTAAACGGTACCCATCCTCCAGTTAAAAATTTATCGGACGGATAATTCCGAACAGCTAATACGGGCTGTTGAGATTTTAACAGCTACAACTGTTTACATTTGTACATTCAAATTATATTGTATATACCGGATGCGCCATCCATTTCGGTCGGAAACGGCTGCGAAAATTCGACGAAGGACCTTTGGTTCAAATGGGTTTATCATGTTTTCGGAGGCTTGAGTTAGGGTCCAGGTTTCGCAGCCATAGCATAGCACAGGTGGTATGATGGTTTTGTATATGCGGAGCTTAGTATTTATGTGTACATGCTTCGATTTCATTATTGGAAGAACCGAGAAGAAAGTCTTATTTGCTAGCTGTATCCGTCGCTTGATTTCGTCAGTTTCATTGGCGTCCTTGGACAGGTTACTACCCAGGTATATGAAGCCGTCTACGGGGTAGGTAGTAGTAGTAGTAGCTTGCATCATAAAATATGAGAAGAATGGGTCCCAAAAAGGGGAAAGTGGGTAATTTTCTTATGTGAGGTGTTATTAACGTGGTGTACATGTCTATTTCGGGTGTCTTTTTTGTTTTTTTGATACGATGTAACTACAACGGAGTAAGGGGACGAAGTCCCGTCTTGGATCCATGGGTAAACCACGTGGCGTATCTGGGGTCAAATCATCAATTTAGCCTGGATGAGCTACCTGCACCTAACCCGGTGATTGTCAATCGTAATAGAACTGACTGGGGTAAGTACAGGAATTGTATCATGGATTTATTACCATCATTACCCGGTCGGACATGTAATGCGCAGAAGTTGGATGAAATGGTGCACACTTTTACAGGGGCAATAAAGAAATCTATTGCTAAATCATGCCCTGCTAGCAAACAAAGGGGAAGCTCAGTGAGCTTAGGGCCACATGTAGAAGGAGCTTTAACAAAGCCAAATCTTCAAAGCAGAACTCGGACTGGGCAGTTTATAAGGGTCACCTCGGTCTATATAAGAGTGAACTGAGAAGGGCTAAGCGTAGTTCGTGGAGATCCTTCTGTGAAAACATTGATAAGTCTAGCGATTCCTCTAGGCTTCGGAAGATCCTATCCATAAACCCTACTATGCCTAGTTATTTGCAGAAGGACGACGGCACATGGACGTCCTCGAGCCAAGAGATGATCGAGGTTTGCTTGACACGCATTTCCCAGATAGCTCTCCTGTTTCATTTCCTGGAACTACTACTATTGGGGGCAAAAACTCCTCTTCCATAGTCCTCCGCGTGGGCGCCCCCTGGAACGGCAGTGGTCACTGACCATTGCTAACCAACGTCAAGCCGCCAGTGATGGCGGTGCGATGATTTGGTTGAGGTACCCCCGTGGTGTGGGGTGTGAAAAAAATACCACGGCCTTTCCCTTTGAGGGCCTGTCGTTAAAACCGACAATCAAAGGACAGGATGTGTATGCCAGCAACTTGCACTATCCGAAATCTTTATATGCTAACGAAACGTCAACTATGCCTCGGATAAGGACTGACTCAACGGTTACGACTTTTAGCTATCGTACAATGACAAAGATTGGATTCTGGAATGTGCGTACTCTCCTGGACAATGGATCAGAAGGTCCCCAGAACGCACGATTTCTTCAATTAGAGAGTGAATTTCTGAGGTACAAATTAAATATCTTAGGAGTTAGTGAGATAAGATGGTGGAACAGCGGAGAATTCATCTCTCCAACGGGCAGCACTGTAATGTTGTACTCCGGTAAAGCTACCGGTAGTCGTCGTGAGTCAGGTGTGGGGCTCCTTTTAACCAGAGCCGCGCGAAACTGTCTCTTATCCTGGGAACCGGTCTCTGACAGGGTCTTGACCGCCAGGTTCCGGACCAAAATGAGAAACATCTCAATAATACAATGTTATGCCCCTACTGAACCCGACAATGTCTTGGCAAAAGACTCCTTCTACGAAGAACTAAACGCCGTTCAGAGCAGAACACCTAAAGGTGACATTATAATGGTTATGGGTGATTTGAATGCGAAAGTTGGCGCTGATAACTATGGGCTCAGACATGTGATGGGGAGACACGTTCTTGGCGATCGTAATGACAACGGTGAAAGATTTGTAGAGTTCTGCAACTTTCACAGTCTCTTCATCGGTGGTACTATGTTTGAGCATAAGGACCACCACAAAATCAGTTGGTCCTCTGTTGATCGGCGCAGAACACAAAATCAGATCGACCAATTTGCCATTAGTAAAAGATTCAAGAGTTGCCTCCTGGACGTGCGAAACAAGAAGGGTGCCGATATTGGGATGGGAAGAGACCATTATCTTATGATCGCTAATGTTCGATTGCGTATTGCAGCCGTGCGCCACCCCAGCGACGAAAGATCTAGGCCCCGCAAATTCAACACCGCTTGACTAAAAAATCCAGCTGTCTTACAACAATATAATGACCATCTTGCGCAAAAAGCGGCTGAGATAACTAGTCACCCAGAAAGTGACATAGACGAAAACTGGGATGCCATAAAAAATGCGTACATTGATAGCGCAAATACCATCCTTGGCCCAAACCCGGATTGCCGGAATAAGCCCTGGATGTCCGACGCTTCATGGCAGCGGATTGTTGAAAGAAAGGAGCTGAAAGTTCGTTTGGCTGCAGCATCAGACGACAATCGAAGCAGCATCGAACTCCTTTACCGTCAGAAAGCTCGAGAAGTTCAGCGTAGTGTGCGACGCGATAAAAGAGTTTATGCCAATTCTCTTTTAGCGTCAGCAGAAGAAGCCGCTAGAAGTAACAACTTAAACGCCGTATACGGTGTCATCAAGGAGTTTACAGGTGGTCGTAACTCCTGCCAACATCCGGTGAAAGATAGTGATGGAAAGCTATTTATCTTGGAAGAAGATCAAATGAGGCGGTGGAAAGAACACTTCGCCGCGGTCTTGAACCGTGTAACCTCTGGTGAAGTTCCCCCTCATATAGATAATTTAGCTAACCATCAAAATGTGCGTATACGGTCCACTGCCCCGACTAAAGAGGAAATAGGCACTGCAATTATCGCACTAAAACGAGGAAAGGCCGCCGGACTTGACGGCATCCCTGCCGAACTTTATCAAGCAGCGCCAAGCGTAACTGCCGATTTGCTGCACCCACTTGTTGATAAAGCGTGGAATACAGAGACCTTTGCCACTGAGTGGAAGGAAGGTTTGATCATCAAACTTCCAAAGAAGGGTAGCCTCACAGACTGTAATAATTGGAGAGGCATCCTCTCACCGATCCTATTCCTCATTGTGATCGGCGATGTGTTGCATGCAGCCCTATCCGGACTCGACAGAGGAATTCAATGGACTTTGACATCTTATCTACAACATCTTGACTACGCTGACGACATATGCCTACTCTCCCACAAAATCATGGATCTGTCTGCAATGGCGTTAGATCTCGAGAGGGAGGCAAGCAAGGTTGGGCTAAAGATTAATACCAACAAAACCAAGGTTCTTAGCCCGCCGTTGCGAAAAAGAAATCCGACACCTATTGCCATCAATATTAATGGGCAGCCTGTGGAGAAGGTGGACAACTTCGTCTACCTGGGTAGCATTGTTGCCGAAAATGGTGGTACGGAGCAGGACATCGCTCGTCGTATCAACCAGGCTAAACGCGCATACGGCATGCTGTCCAAAATCTGGCAGAGCAGTTATCTCAGCATCAAGACAAGCTGGGCCTGTTTCGCTCCCTGGTACTATCAGTGCTTTTGTATGGGAGCAGTACATGGAAAGTTTCCGTAGGAGTTACCAGAAAGCTGCAAGTTTTCGTCAACTCATGTCTTCGTCGAATTTTAAGAATTTTCTGGCCCGAAACAATATCAAATGAAGAGCTAAGTCGGCGTACGGGTCAGATGCCAATCGACGAATTGATACGCAGGCGAAAATGGCAGTGGATAGGTCACACATTGCGGAAGAGTGATAACTGCATTGCTATGCATGCCATGAAATGGAACCCCATTTCCAACCAAGGCCGACCAAGAGGGGGTCCTCGAATCACATGGCGTCGATCTGTGGCAAAGGAGTGTCAGGTACTGGGTAAGTCTTGTGGGGAGTTGCGCCCCATTGCCCAGAACAGAGTACGATGGCGCGCGGGAGTAGTTGACGCGCTATGCCCCGCTAGGGGTTAAGGCAAAGTAGTAATATGGTGCCATGTGATTCCTCCTCTTTTCTCACGAAGGGAAAGATTGAATGGGCGATAACCAGCTTTGACCCTTTCAAGTCTGCTGGCCCCGATGGTATCATTCCGGCAGATCTACAACACATACAGGACATTGCGTACCCTTGGTTGGCATCTATTTTCAAAGCCTGTCTGGAACTCGTATACATTCCTCTCCTATGGAGGGAAGTTAAAGTGATCTTTATCCCGAAAGCGGGTAAAAGTTCTCACACACACCCGAAGGATCTTCGACCCATCAGCCTATCATCGACTCTGCTAAAAGTATTGGAGCGTTTGATCGACACACACCTACGGAGCGTTATTCCAACGAATCTTCTGTCCGTGTCCCAACACGCCTATTGGAAGGGCCGATCTGTGGATACTGCTTTGCACTCTCTGGTAGGCTGCATTGAAAGATCCCTCGCCTGTAAGTAAAATACGCTGGTTGCCTTCATGGATATTGAAGGCGCTTTCAACAACGTTAAACCTGTGGCTATCATTGATGCGCTCTTAACCCTGTGCGAAGATGACGCACTCTGCAGGTTTATGTACTTGATGCTTACATCTCAGGTGATCTCCACTAGTCTTGGTATATCATCTGTACGCAGGCACGTAAGTAGAGGCACTCCTCAAGGCGGTGTTCTCTCTCCCCTTCTGTGGAACTTGGCGGTCAACAGGTTGCTCTTAAGCCTGGACAAGTTGGGTTGCCATGTTACCACTTATGTGGACGGCATTGCCATTGCAATTTCGGGCAAATTTCCCTGTGTCCTGAGCGATATAATGCAGAATGCCCTCGGCATCCTGACGAAATGGGCTGGTGAGGTTGGGGTCAAAGCAAATCCGCAGAAAACGGAACTCGTTCTCTTCACTAGAAGATATAGTATACCTGCATTTGCACCACCACTGACGGAGGGCACAAGGCTCATACTCGCCGATAAAGTCAAATTTCTTGGACTTATCTTGGATAGTAAATTAGGCTGGAAGGCAAACATTCAGGAACGTGTGAGTAAGCCTACTGTTGCACTGCACTCTTGCAGGAGGGCCATAGGAAAAAAATGGGGATTGCAGCCGAAGGTGGTCTTCTGGCTATACACATCGGTGCTGCGGCCCATAATGATGCATGGGATTGTTGTCTGGTGGACGGCACTTGGCATCGTGTCGTACAGAGCTCTGTTGGAGAAGGTCCAAAGAACAGCATGTGTTGCCATCACGGGAGCCCTAATAACCACCCCGACTGCTGCCTTGGGCGCACTGTTAGACTTGATTCCTTTGGATATCTTCGCGAAACAAATGGCGGCGAACACTGCTATCCGCCTCCGCGAAACCGGCCAGTGGACCGCGGTAACCATAGGCCATTCGACTGTTTTGAAAAACACTGGTATTCCCGTTGTGACGGACTACACCTCACCGAAATACCTTTTCGACAAGGGCTTTACTAGCCTCATCCCATCGAGGAATGCGTGGCTAGAGAACGCTAATTTGGCATCTGATACCATCAGCATTTTCACTGCCGGCTCTAAGACTGAGGAAGGGGTTGGGACTGGTGTATATTCGGAGAAGCTGCGTATTGGCTTATCGCTCCATCTGGCAGGACACAGTAGCGTTTTTCAAGCGAAAGTTTGTGCAATCTCCGAGGCGGTAACATGGCTTGCGCGTAATGTCATATCTGCTAGGGTTGTTATAATATACACGGATAGTCAACCTGCGATCAAATCGCTCAGTTCCGTCTTGGTTACGTCAAAGACAGTGTTAAATTGTCGCAGCTCTCTCAGTGAGATGGCGAGATTTTTCAACATTACCCTGTGCTGGATACCAGGTCATAGTGGTTTTTCTGTGTAATTGCAAAGCTGATGAACTGGCCCGGGCTGGAACTACCAATATGACAAGGGAATGCTTTCGTAGTACTGGGATGCCTTTAGCAGCCTGCAACTGGTCAATAAGGCGTCGGCATACGATGAGGCTAACACCAGATGGTGCAATGGCAGTACATGTCATGTAACTAGACAAATATGGCCGAAAATGGACCCCGACCGCTCTCGCAGGCTATTGCTGCTGAGCAAAAACCATTTGAGAAACGTGGTGGGGCTTATCACTGGGCACTGCCTTATTGGGGAGCATGCTAGGAGACTTCGGCTCCCACACAATTATTACTGCAGGAGCTGTGGGGACGAGGAGGAGGAGGAGAGTCCTTTCCACCTTATGTGTGCTTGTCCTGCCCTGGCGAGACGCAGGAAGGATATCCTTGGGTCCTACTTCTTTACTGAGTTGGATGAATTAAAGTATGTTAAGGTCGATCGGCTTCATCGCTTCATTGTCAGCTCTGGCTGGTGTAATGACCGAGGTAGGCTCGGGTTGCTGTACTTAGTTAGGGGTATCACAACGGGCCCAGTGGGGTCTAAGTGTGCTTTGATCATTGTTTGGTTGAAGCAGCCCATCTGGGGTCAGAGCAGAAATTGCCATTATCCCGACTTGAAGGATACTTTGCAGTGTACAAATTACATCAAATTAAACTTGAAGCGTACTTTTTTGAAGTATAGTAAACATGACACCAAAAAAGACTTGGCGAGTTCTTTGATGCATACAAATGAAGGTGAAGGTGAAATGACAGAGCAATAGTAGTTGGAAATATCTAAATATTATTGAATCAACCCGTCTCTAAAACGAAAACAAATTAATCCTCGTAATGCGCAAACGAAAGTGAATGCTAATCCAATGTCCAATTAATTCATAGACTCAATGAAAAAGTCAAGCTGTCAGAATCAATTTCAGACAATTAAAATTCATAACAACACACACACCCATGCCATGACTGCATCAGAGTCGCATAATTCCAAAAGAAATTCCCTAGTGTTCATTTAATTCGAAGCCGAAGCGCGACTCCCTCCGTTCATCTCGCTCTCCATGTCAAGTTAACACTTGATAGACGAAATTATCACAGACGTTTATGATAGTAGAAGAAAAAAAACAAACATCCAAAGTCATCTTGTAAATAAATAAATCCTCAATTATTGTGATTGCAACAACAATGAATAATGATCAGATCACTGAACGCGAGTGGTTAGAAGAATATGCAAGAAACAATAAATAATTCCCTCACTGCGTGAGGATGGAAATTGATTTTAGTGCAGTCTATTTGTTTACACATTGGTGCACCAATTAGCAACACTGCGCGACTTATTGTCTAGAGGCGGCGTCTGCGAATGATGACCAATTGTTTGCCTGTTTGTTTATTTGACACCATTAAATAGCACACGTAATAATTAACAAGTGTGAGCGTATCACGTAGAGAATTGAGTATTAATTGAGAGATAATTGAAAGACCTTTCAATTAAGCAAAATCTCGTAAAGGCGCGTTTTGCTAGGCACCACTCTGCGCCGATCGAAGGTGACGATCAAAAAGATGATCGCTAATCGCGAACAATATGCAACGATCGTGTGTCTAGCAAAACGTTGTTTGTTTGATCCGCACTCATCCACCAGTTTCTTCGAACGAAAAAAACTCAACACCGCAGACTCATCGATCTAGAGGCCCATCCAGCAGTTTCATCGACCGAGGGACTCAGCCAGCAGTTTCATCGACCGTGGGACCCAACCAGCAGTTTCATCGATCGAGGGACTCAACCAGCAGTTTCATCAACCGAGAGGCTCATCCATCAGTTTCATCGATCGAGGGACTCAATCAGCAGTCTCATTGACCGAGAGGCTCATTCAGCAGTTTCATCCACCGAGCGACTCAACTAGCAGTTTCACCGACCGCGAGACTCACCCAGCAGTTTCACCGATCGACGGACTCAACCAGCAGTTTCATCGACCGAGAGGCTCATCTACCAGTTTCATCGATCGAGGGACTCATCCAGCAGTTTCACCGATCGAGGGACTCAACTAGCAGTTTCATCGACTGAGAGACTCAGCCAGCAGTTTCATCGATCGAGGGACTCATCCAGCACTTTCATCGACCGAGAGGCAGCCGGTTCTACGTACCGGAACGACCTGTTTTTCAACGGCCAAGAGCTGCCAAACCCCCTCGATGCAAGAAGAACTGCAGTATTCGAAGCATCGCTACAACAACAACCGAGAGGCTCATCTACTGGTTTCATCGATCGAGGGACTCAACTAAAAGTTTCAACGATCGAGGGACCCATCCAGCAGTTTCATCGATCGAGAGGCTCAATCAGCAGTCTCATTGACCGAGAGGCTCATTCAGCAGTTTCATCCAACGAGCGACTCAACTAGCAGTTTCACCGACCGCGAGACTCACCCAGCAGTTTCACCAATCGACGGACTCAACCAGCAGTTTGATCGACCGAGAGGCTCATCTACCAGTTTCATCAATCGAGGGACTCATCCAGCAGCTTCACCGATCGAGGGACTCAACTAGCAGTTTCATCGACTGAGAGACTCAGCCAGCAGTTTCATCGATCGAGGGACTCATCCAGCACTTTCATCGACCGAGAGGCAGCCGGTTCTACGTACCGGAACGACCTGTTTTTCAACGGCCAAGAGCTGCCAAACCCCCTCGATGCAAGAAGAACTGCAGTATTCGAAGCATCGCTACAACAACAACCGAGAGGCTCATCTACTGGTTTCATCGATCGACGGACTCAACTAAAAGTTTCATCGATCGAGGGACTCATCCAGCAATTTCATCGACCGAGAGGCTCATCCACCAGTATCATTGATCTAGAGGCTCATCCACCAGTATTATTTATCTAGAGGCTCATCTAGCAGTCTCATCGACCGAGAGGCTCACTTGCATTTGCTAGCATGGACCTTCTATCCGCGCGCGCGCAGCCTTTACACTGGCAAGCTCGAAACGCAGTGAGAATTCTGTTAGTACCCACAGACAGTTTTCTTTGTTAGCGCCGAGGATCGAATCTCCATCATAGAGTAACAATACAAAGAGCTGGAGCTCAGTAAAAAATAATATTAAGAGCAGGATGCAGGTAATGTCACGCACACAAATAAGCGTCACCACTCTAGAAGCAACGGCTATAATTTAAAGCCGCCCTTTAGAGTGATAAGGACAACAACACATCAAATCAAAGGCTTTTTAGCTGCCATTGTATGCGTAACTGGTTTATCAATTTCATATGTGTTTATCAATTGCATTTGTGCATTTTCGCTCATGTTTCGGGTTGCCAACAATTCAAAGCAACAAACGTAGCTATTGTCTTCTCTTTCTGCAAATAGATGTGGATATAAGACCCCCATAGACCATGCGATTCATCGTCCGGTAACAATGCTATTCGTCTTCGGATCAATCTGGATGGATCGCCACAAAGTATCTGATGGTGAAATTTAAATGGAGTAAAAGAAATCGTCAACGATAGGCGCATACACTGTGCGATCACTGTGACGATCACAATACCTTCAGACCGATTTGACGACGGATCGCATGGTGCATGGGGGGCTTTGCTCTTCACTTTACCGGAGCAACAAACGTAACTTGACTTCTCTTTCTGCGAATGGACGTGGATATAAGACCCCCATAGACCATGCAATTCATCGTTAGACGACAATGCTATTCATCGTTAGATCAATCTGACGATGGGATCGCCACAAAGTATCTGACGGTGAAATTTATATGGAACTGTAAAAGAAATCGTCAACGATAAGTACATACACTGTGCAATCAATGTGACGATCACAATATTGTGTGACCGATCTGACGACGGATCGCATCGTATATGGGGGCCTTTTTCACTTTTTTTCGTATGCATTGCGTATCGACTAGTGAACACAATATACACGCAGCTAAGACATTATGAGCAACCTTTGCTTATATTGTACTGAGTTCAGACTCTTATTATATTTGCTGTGTCTCCATTCTCTAGTCTAGATCGTAGAGCGGTGACCGAACGAACACGACCACCGAGTGCGGTTTAATTATTAAATAAATCCAAAAATTTTATCAAATCAAAACAAACGGCTTACCTTATACTGCGAACGTCGCCTAAAAAATTCCGCCTCAAAATGATCCGTAAACGATTCGAGAAATTTTCGCATAAAATCCCTATGCGAGATCTGTTGTCGTATATGATCCGGCAGATTTGTATTCACATAATTCAAACATGATTTGGCAAAATCCGATGCCGACGCACGGGCATGTCTCTCGCAAAATTCCTGCCACTCCGTTCCCAACGGATTTGGAACGTTCATACTGCCGCCACCGCTAGCGCTTACCAATGTGCCAAGTGTGCCTAGTGATCCAATCGAGCCGGTATTCTGACAAAAGGCAGCCGTATCGCCATCACCCGGTGATGCTACGGCCATTCCGCCGACTGGAATTTTAATAGTGAAATATAGGCAACCTGTTAAGCGGTCCAGAGCACAAAATAAGTTAAAAGTTTGTTGATTCGAGCGAGAGAGATATGCCAATCAAAAAATCAATTTGATTTGAGACTGGGATTTTTCTATTTGTAGCGACTTCTAATAGAAAGTTTGTGTTGATCTGAAAGAAGAAAGGGACATTATTAGCTAAAGGAATGTTGATGAGCATTTGGGGAAAATAGAATATGGTGCAAGTTAGAAGCTTGGTACACAAAAAACGTGGGTACAAGGACGCAACCCGTTGAGAAAAAGCATGCGAACGCGATCTAATATGCGGAGAGCCTAAAAGTAGCTGGGGTACAAGTACTCGGTTACATATTTTAAAAACAAAAAGAAAAATGTTAAAAGGTACTATACTAACTACTAACTAATTTAGGAGGCAAAAGACCTCTTCCTTAGTCCTCCTCGTCCCTCTGGAACGGCTAACCAAGCCACCCAAGTTTTGCACTGCAAAATATTTGGTAGAGGCACATAACGACGATCAACCTATATGCCCAATAACACCAGTGCGTCTCAGGAAATAGGCGAACTGAGGAGTTGCAACATATGCAGTTGTGAGAACACCAACACGTCACACCCAGCTGAAAGATCATCAAAAGAACGCGCAATTAAAAATACCATTGGAGAGCTGCCTCTGTGCTATATAAAAAATAGCTCCTGGTGACTCTTAGGACACCTAAGGAAGCAACCCTTCCCCTAAGATTGGGTATGTAGGCTTGTAACCTGCGTTCACAGTTAAAAATCCTGGTCTATTATCAATGCTAATTGGGGTTACATATATGACGACACCAAAATTGTATTAGATTTTAATAAAATGAAAGTATTACAATTGCTTCCGTAAACTTCACTGGTTTAAATATTAAACTTTTCTGGCATTATTTTTTTAATCAAATTGTTGGTTTAAAATTTAATCTACAGATATTATAATCTATGAAAAAAATATTAATTTTACTGCGTTTTTTTAACTCCTCTAAGTTTTTTCTCCATTATTTTTTTTTTCAATTTTCTAAACTTCCAAATCCTTTATTATAGCCCATCGCAGGTTAGCCAGCTAATCTTTAACTTTTTGTGTTGTAGAGTTGCGACCTAGACCACTCGGCCACGCAGCATAATATTTTGAGCTGACTGCGAGTAGTTATAGTGAGACTTGAGACTCAAAAAATATACTTTGTGGGGTTTACCTTTTAATTAAACTTAGATTAGAAACTAATGCGAGAACAAAAAGAACACAAAAAGGTTTGAATTGTATTAGAATTTATTACAAATTGGTTTAAAATAGGAGTAAACTTTGAAAGGGTTTAGATTATACAATTAAAATTATTAAAAATGGTGGTAGTCCAAGACCAGGTTTAAAAAAAATACCGAGATTTTTAACTGTGTTCCTGAAATCAATTTACACTCGAAACATTAAACGACCGTCGGATATCACGGACTGATTCACCGGCAACGACTTTCGGCTACAAACAACGGACCACGATCGGTTTTTGGAACGTTCGAACGATGTGGGGCGAGTGCAGTAGTGCAAGGCTCACTGAAGCCGAACGTGAAATGACCGCATAACATCTCTATATTAGGACTAAGCAAAACAAGATGGGTTGGATCGAGATCGATTTTATCGCCAAGCTCCCAAACAGTGCTGCTCTACTCTGGAAGTGAAGACGATACCTCATCTCGAATGGCAGACGTCGGTATCCTGTTGACTAGTGATGCATGCATCTCCGACCTTATCATTACAGCCAGATTTAAATCCAGGGTAAGTGTCACCATACACTGTCGAACTCGAACTCGAGCACGAACCTGGTACAAATGTCCTCTGACACACACATACACTTCACATATTATATTATTTTATATTATATACTCTGGGGGATAGCCGAAGCAGACCACTAACGTTTGGGTCCCTTTTCGCCCCCTCCCGGTCATCAGTGACTTCCAGATGTCGACTGATAATTGTCGATCTCTTTCTTCATCACTGAGTCCCGTGTTATTGCTAGCATTTGTTTGAAGCTGAGTTCACTCATGGCTTCTACACTTATTGTGTGCCTGCCTGTGATCCTCAACCTCGTGCTAGCCAGTGCTGGACATTCGCACACAATGTGTGCTGCCGTCTCGGCCTCCTCCAGGCATAGCCTGCAAACGTCATCTTCCCCGATTTTCATCTTGGCCAGATTAGCCTTAAAATTACCATGCCTTGTGACCAAGGCAGTTATCCAGCTTAGGGTACTCCGTTTATAACTGAGTACCTTTCTCGCTTCCCTGCCTAAAGGGCTGGTCATTACATTCCGAGCTTGTTTGCAAGTGACTAGCTCCTGCCATCTTTGTTGATGCATGGAGTCCATCCACTTCCCAACCTTCGCTCCAATCATGCCGTTCCCCAGAGCAACTCTGGGTTCTGGGCCAATGAAAGTTGCCGCAGATCCCTGTTTTGCTAGGGCATCCGCCGCCTCATTTCCTGTTGTACCTATGTGTCCTTTTACCCACATCAGCGTAACCTCATTTTCTGAGGCACACGTGTTGAGCTTCCGGACACACTCTAGTACCAGTTTAGAGTTTATGTTCGTCTGCTGCATGCGTCTGATCACCGATTGGTTGTCCAGTGCAATAAGGATTTTCTTCCCCCGCACCTGACCTTCAAGCAAGTGGTCCAACGCATGCAACAAGCCAAGCATCTCTGCCTGGTATACGGACACATACTCTCCTAGACTAAGCGCACATGCTAGGTTTAGCTCTTCAGAGTAAACCCCCGCCCCCGCTTTACCGTCCATTAAAGAGCCATCAGTAAAAATGCTGATGTCATTGTACATACACTCATTATGTATGTTTCCATCTGCAATGTGAGTCTTGTGTAGTCTTTCAACTACCCTACGTCTACTCATGCCTTCTACCGGTATTAGAGTCTCCCTGACCTCATCATGAATAATGTCTAGGATGCTCTTATGACCGCTGCTAGTTCCAAAGCGATGCCACATGGCATCCCTTTCCATGCGTATTGCCGAAAGCGCCGCCGTTTTCTTTATAAATAAGTCCAACGGCGGCAGTCCCAGCAATGCCTCCATTGCTCGCGTTGGTGTGGTGCGCATTGCACCACATATGCTTACGCAAGCTATCCTTTGTACCCCATCTAGCTTCTGCTTTGTGGTATTCTGCATGGCTTTTGGCCACCATACCACTGATGCGTAGGCTAGAATAGGTCTTACCATCATTGTGTAAATCCAGTGTGTCGCTTTAGGTGAAATTCCCCACCTACGAGCACACACTCTCTTACATTGATGCAAAATCCTTTTCGCTTTTACGATCTTTTCATCAACGTGAACATTCCAATTAGTTTCGCATCTAAGGTAACTCCTAGATGCTTCACTTCCTTGGACACCTTAATTTCCGAACCAAAAAGCCGTAAGGGAGTTATCACTACGTCTTTCCTCTTACGAGTAAAAATCATAGTGTTTGATTTACTAGCGTTTATGGTTAGCTCTTGCTCATTACACCATTCTTCGGTTACTTTGAGAGCTTGTCCCATGCAACCTAGAATTGTGTCCATGAACTTTCCACTGACCGTGAGTGCCAAGTCATCGGCGTATCCTACAGTGTGTACGCCCATCGAGTCCAGCTTCCAGAGAAGACTGTCCACGGTGATGTTCCACAGTAGAGGCGAAAGAACACCTCCTTGTGGGCATCCTCGGACTACCTTACCCCGTATTCTGTCACATCCACTGCTAAGATTTACCGCCCTCTGCTTAAGCATAGAGTCGATCCACTTAATTATAATGTAATCAACCCCCCGCTCAATCAGGGCGTTCCTGAGTTTGGTAAAGGAGATTTTATCAAAAGCACCCTCTATATCCATAAAAGTAGACATAGCGATCCCGCCATTGTTAATCTCTCTCTCTGCAACTCTAACAAGTTCATGTAGAGCGGTTTCCGTAGATCTGCCTGCTCTATAAGCATGTTGGCACCTACTCAGAGGACTATACATTAGCGTGGTGTTCTCCAGGTAGTCCACCAACACCTTTTCCATTGTTTTCAACAGGAATGATGTAAGGCTAACCGGCCTGAAGGACTTTGCCTCTGTGTAGTCTTTCTTTCCCGGTTTAGGCAGGAAGACCACTTTAGCCTCCCTCCATGCCTTCGGGATGTAGCCTGCTGAAAGACAGGCGACGAATATATTCCGGATCCTATCTAGTAGAGCGCTCATGCCCCACTGTAATAGTGCCGGGAATATTCCGTCCATTCCAGCCGTTTTAAATGGAGCAAAAGAGTTTATAGCACTTTTGACTCCATTTGGAGTTATTATCCTCTCAGCTTCTTGTTGACTTACCCCACCAGCTCCCATGTTAGTTCGAGGCCATGGTTGGTCTGACTTGAAACTTCCAGGAAAATGTACCTCCATCAGGGCCTGCAACGTTTCTTCCACTGTTTCTGTCATGGAGCCATCAACTTTGCGTATCAGCTCCATTTTCGAAGCAGTGTCTTTCGATATCATCTTCTGTAGCGTGTTCGAAGGCGCGATTAATAGCGGAGTTCAGTTGTTCCACTGTTCGCTCTATCTCGACCGTATTCCGAGGTATTCCGTCTTGAATATCCTCGACTTGTTCCAATAAATATGTCTCGTACTTAACACGATCAGTATTTTTGGCACTCTTATACGTTTGCGTTCGCTACTCCGTTTTCTGCCATACAGAATTTCAAACTGGATAGCCCTGTGATCAGACATGGTTAGCCTGTCCACCACTCTCCAATTCTGAACTCTGTCAAGCATATTAACAGAGCTTAGGGTAATGTCGATCACCTCAGCCCTTCGTGCATCCACGAAGGTGGGAGCGACCCCCTTGTTTGCTACCAGCAGATTGTACTTTTCCACAAATTCTAGCAGCTGCTGTCCTCTGGGATTGTCATCTGTGCTGCCCCACACAGTGTTGTGCGCATTGGCATCACAGCCTATGATCAGGGCCATATCTCTTTCTTTACAATACCTTACCAGATTTTCTACTTCCTCTGATGGAGGTGGTTCCGGTGCATCATAAGGGAGATATGCTGATGCAATTAGAAATGATCCTGCACCACTGCCGATCATTACTACCGTAAGATCAGGCGAGCAGAGATGCATCATTTGTACTGCACGTATTCCATGACGCACCAGGATGCATGTCCTTATTTTACCGTCCACCTGTGCATGATACAGATTTGCGGTTTGTTGTGACAAACCCCTAATTTTGTTTTGTAAAATCCAGGGTTCCTGTATTAAAGCTATGTCCAGTTTCTCTTCATCAAAGCATCTCGTCATCATCGCTGATGCCGCTTTACTATGATGAATATTCAGCTGGCACACAGTCAGTGTTTCTTTGTTCGGGCCCGCCACCATCCCTGATAGTCAGCAGATTGAACGTTGATCAGAGTGCACGTTGTCTGAACTAAGCTCTCCGCGCCTTCTGGCGCGTCATTGTCCGCTCCAACAACGCCTCCCTTCTCCCCTGGAGCGTCTTCTTCAGAGACTAACCTCTTCAAACCTTGCGAGTCGTCGCTGTCCGTCTCATTGGAATTCCTCCAGCCACTTTCTCCAAGAATGTCTTGATGTATTTTCATATTCTTGTTTTTATTTATTGATTCAGGTTTGGGTTTCCCGTTCTCGGACCACAGCCGAGGCAACTGCCAGCATATTGCTTCCCGCTACTCCCCGCCCCTATAGGAACATTATGACGATCCGGCCGTTCTTTCCTCTCTTTGTGCCGCGAAGCAGACTCCCTACACTTCACATAGGTGTGAAGAAAACCGGTCCACTTGTACTAGGTTCGTGCTCGAGTTCGACAGTGTATGATGACACTAAGAAACATCACAATAATTCAGTGCTACGCCTCGACTGAATTATCAGGACTCCCAACACCACCTGAGAAAATCGATATCATCTCCTACGCTGAAGACCGCTCCATTCTGGCAACGGGGAACAACATAGCGGATCTGTGCGAACACATCAACGGTTATCTTGAAGAACTTAACTCGTTCTTCAAAAGCAAGAACCTAACCGTCTCGTCGTCTAAGTCCTCGGCAACCCTATTTACCACCTGGAAGAAGGAAGTCAAGATGCAGCTTGGAATCTCGATTTAAAATCATCCACATCCTACTATATTTTATATCATAAAATTCTAGGAGTCACGCTGGACAGCATGGCAACATCATCACCCCCATGCCTCAACCATGTGCGACAGGATGCGTAGTAGGAATTCAAAACCTTGGCCGGTAGTACCTGGGGAAAGGACAAAGAAACCTTACTGGCCACGTATAAAGCAGTCGGAAGATAAGTGGCCAACTATGCGGCTCCTGTGTGGTCACAGAATCTATGTGACACACAGTGGAAAAAGATTCAAGCGTGCCAAAATGCCGCTCTCCGTACTGTCACTGGCTGTCCCCTAATGTCACCCCAAGACTATCTACATCAGGAAACCAGGATGATGCCTTTAAGGGACCACAGCCAGCTTCTTGCCAAGCAATACCTGGTGGGTTGCTACCGAAGTGAGCATCCAAACCCCAACCTCACGGACAAGACGCCCCCCCCCCCCCAGACATGTTAGGCGCTCCTTGAGGGACCTAGAAAGAGATGTCCAGAGGTACAAAAGGGTGCCCTTTGATAGCGGCGCACACACGTCAGCCATCGGAGCGCTATATCAGGAGGAGGTTCTTCAATCAATTACGGGTTTAGGTCGAAATCCAGATCTCTCGGCCATACCACTAACGATATCTCCGGAAGAGAAAAGACTTCCGAGAGCAACGAGATCGACACTCGCCCAACTTCGGTCAGGCTGGTGTTCACGACTGAACTCCTACCTATCCCGCATCGACCAGGACATCTCAAACATCTGTCTTGCCTGTAATGGAGCCCCCTTCATGACGTGAACCATATCTTTCACTGCCCAGATGCACCCACACACCGGACTTCGAGATCGCTATGGAAGAACCCAACAGAGGTAGCTAATTTTGTATCCGTCAACACCGGGGATGACGACAAACCGCGGGCATGTAACTTACCAACACACCGAATTCCGACCATTGCTACAACAACAGGAGGAAGTACATTGATTGGTAGGGTGGTGGAGGTTATTACTGGGCATTGTCCTATCGGCATACGCGGAGGCTTCGACTTCCTTATCATGATTGCTGCAGAAGTTGTCAGGGTGAGGACGAGAAGCGAGTGTTCCTCAACCTCTTTGCCCCTGCCCAGCTTTGGCTGATAGGAGGCGGAGGTTTCGAGGACTCTCTTTTTTTCCAAGACCTAGAAGGTCTTGTCGATGTTAGTGCGATTCAAATAAGTCGCTTTATTGCCAGCGTCGGCTGGTTGGGTACCTAGAGTGTAGATTAAGGTAGAGCGTGCTGGTGGTATCACAATGGACCATCATAAGTGGTCTATGTGTCCTGTGAATAATCACGGCAACCCCTGCACCTACCAACCTACCAGAAAAGGTGAACAATTTCGTCTACCTGGGTAGAATTGTTTCCGAAAATGCTAACTAGACATTCGGAATGCTGTCCAAAATCTGGCAAAGCAATTACTACAGTATTAAGACCAAGCTGGGCCTGTATCGCTCCCTGGTACTGTCTGTGCTTTTGTATGGGAGCAGCACCTGGAACGTTTCCGTAAGAATTACCAGGAAGCTGCAAGTTTTCGTCAACTCATGCCCTCGTCGAGTTCTAAGAATATCAAATGAAGAACTAAGTTGGCGTACAGGTCATACATCGTGGAAAGATGATAACTGTTCCATGAAATGGAACCCCATTGCCAATCAAGGTCGGCCAAGGGGGTGTTCTAACATGTCATGTCGCTGTTCTGTGGCAAAACAGTGTGAGTCTCTGGGTAGGACGTGGAGGGAGTTGCGTCCGATTGCCCAGAACAGTTGGCGCGCTACGCTCCACCAGGGTTTAAGACAAAGTAGTCTACTTTATGGAATAGCCGTACGTTTAGCCGAATTGAAAAAAAAAGTTGAAAGGGGAATCAGCGCCATGCAGAACCAGAGAGAACTCGAAGAGTCCCCTTGAAATATGCCTATTTGGATGTGAACCCGTTGAGAGAGAATATTGCCTTCGGTGGATAGCACTGATAGTCTAGTTTGCCTTCCCTACATCACTTTTGTCAAGAAAATGATTAAGGCAGGATCTAGGCGGTACATGTGGAGGAACTCGATTAGCCGACTACATATAGCGGATGCTTTCAAACGCAATGGCGTAATAGATATAGTACGAGAGTAAGGTGAAAAGTCCTCGGCCTGACAATGAAAGACTGCGATTTCCAGTTAAAAAATGATTTTATTTTCTACATAATTTCCCTTGACTTCAACACACTTGGTCCAGCGTTTCTGCAACATCAGTATTCCTACCCGGATGTGAGAGTCTGGAAGGCTGTGAAAATATTTATCTACGGCCCTCAACTTCTTCATTGGATGCGCTTCCCAGAAACAAATTTCTTCAAGTTCGGGAACAGATGGAAGGAAATCTGAGGGTGCCAAATCAGGAGAATAGGGGGGGGGGGGGGGGGGGGGTGGTCAAGCAAATCGTACCCCAAATACCGCAAAGCCGTGGATCCCTTTCGCATCCCAAAATACGCTGGCCATGACCTTTCCGGCAGATGCGATCGACTTCGCTTTCTTTGCCGCTGAACCACCGGCTTCCACCCACTGATTCGACTGCTGTTTCGTTTCTGGCGTGTAGTGGTGGACCCAAGTCTCATCCTGGTGACAAATCGCCCCACAAAATCGGTCGGATCCCGATTGAATCAGTGCAAAGATTGCCCCGAAAATCGTTTGCGCATTTGCTTTTGATCGGCATTCAGGAAATGCGGTATCCATCTTGCGCAGAGCTTTCGCATCTCTAATTCTTTGTGCAAGATGTTTCGCACCCTTTCTTCCGATATCCCCACAGCCTCAGCAATATCACTCACTTTCATTCGCCTATCGTCCAACACGATATCGTGCACTTTTCCGATGGTTTCCGGTATGGTTGCGGTGTTTGGCCATCCTTCACGTGGGTCGTCTTCGAGGGACGTGCGACCACGTTTAAATTCAGCTGCCCATTTTTTAACTGTTGACATCGAAGGAGCAGCAGAGTCGCCGTAAACTTTTGTTAACTTCGAATGAATTTCCTTAGGGGTTAATTCATCAAAAACGAAGAATTTTATGTCCGCACGATATTCAAGTTTCTCCATTTTAACGAAAAACACGTAAGACGTCTACTGCAAAAATTCGTGTAAGCAAACTACCTGAGAGAACAAGTTGAAGCTTGTCATGCGAACTAATGACACGTGCACCAAGGCAGGAAACATAAATTTTTGCTGATTGTAACGGTATTTATGTGTCAGGCCGAGAACTTTTTACCTTATCCTCGTAGCAATACCAGATTCCTGATTGCGCATAGCTTGCATTACCACAACCGATTTCCTAGATTTGTCTCGGCAGTCCTTCTGCTCATCGGCAAGGATATTGTTTTGCTCGAGATGCATGTAGATCCTGTCATTAAGAATCGATTGATTGATTATCGCGCTCGACGGCCGTGGTCGTTTGGTCACAGCTCTACGATACTAATCTAGAGCTCGGAGTTCAAAGGTCAAGGCAATTAACAAAACAATACATGTACAGCATGTTATTAGCCTTGTTTGAGCAGGGTTCTCCGCTGTTTTCTGTTCGGATGATAAATAAGTTATATCTGCTGTGAGGAAAGGATTCATCTGTGAGTTGACTACATTTACTCGGGAATCGCTAGGGTTGCCTTTTATATTTCGGGATTAGAGAGCAAAAACAAATATTAATCATTGAAAATCGCTTTATTGTTTTTCAAAATATTCCCCATGAAGATCTATACACTTTTGCATGCGTTCGAACCAATTGTCAAAGCACTTTCGCCACTCTGATTGAGGTGTCTCCGAAACATGCATTCTGAACGCAGCAACCGCTTCTTCAGGTGTTGAAAAACGTTGACCTCTCAGTTTGTTTTTTACGTACGGGAATAAAAAGAAGTCATTCGGTGCCAAGTCAGGACTATACGGCGAATGACCCATCAAATCTATGTTTTGAGTCCTCAAAAATGCAGTTGTTTGAGCTGATGTGTGAGAGCTTGCATTGTCGTGGTGAAGAGTGATCCGTCTTCGGCGGTTGGTTTTCCTGATTTCTTGGATGACAACTGGCAAACAAATGGTTGTGCACCACTCAGAATTGACTGTTCTGCGTTGTTCTAGTGGTACGGTTGCGACATGTCCAGTTTTTCCGAAAAAGCAGGCGACCATTTGCTTGGAAGTGCTTCGTGCGCGAACAACTTTTGTTGGGTTTGGCTCATCTTGAAACGCCCATACAGTCGACTGCTGTTTACTTTTGGGCTCATACGCGTAAATCCACGATTCATCACCTGTCACGATGTCATAGACGTGTTTCGAAGCACCGCGATCGTATTTTTTGAGCATTTCTTTCGACCAATCGACACGAGCCTTTTTTGAGCGATTGACAAATTGTGTGGGATCCAACGCGAACAAATTTTTTTGACAGTCAAATGTTCATGCAATATTGAATGTATGCTGGTCCCACTAATGCCTAAGGTTGTCTCAAGCTCACGGTAGGTCACATGACGATCTTGCAATATCAGTTCGCGCACAGCATCAATGGTTTCCGGAAAAACAACTGATTTTGGACGACCTTCACGAAATTCGTCTTGGAGTGAACTACGACCTCGATTGAATTCACCATACCATCGATAAATACTGGTCCTTGATGGAGGTTCATCGCCAAAAATTGAATTCAGTTCATCCATGCACTGTTGCTGTCAAACTTTACGATAGAGCTGTCAGTTGCCAGATTGCAACACTAGGGTTGTCCAATCCCGAAATATAAAAGGCAACCTCCGTACCAGAAATCTGCATTTTATCACGACCCTTTCCAATTTTGGAACTCTCAATAACTTTGCGGACATCGGATTCAGTGACCTCAGGGAAAATCATACCAGGTGAACTGGCATGACGGGTGGTCAGTTAATGGGACTGGCCTGTTGTTCTACGTTGATAGACTTGAAGAAGTTCCGGTCTCTTGCTAAAAACAGGTTTCAGAACACGTCTTGAAAGACTTCGCATCATCGGAGACGATTTGTGAAAACTGCGAGCTTCCGTTTTAATGAATCCATAGTACTTTCACCAAAGGAGTTCCGAACAGAGTGAAATATTGAAGGAGGATCTTCTCCACTTTTTTGTTCAACCATCTACAGTTATGCCGGCGACAGATTGAGTCAGTCGGCCAATATCCTGTCGTAAGGAATATCCCTTCCACTCAAGACGAATTTTCCAGGCTGGGATTTGTTTTTGTTCTACACCGACAACTAGTTTATCTACTAGAAACTCCATAATTTGCCATCTTACGTATCATGTCATGCAAGGGAAGGGTATAAAAAATGAAAAACGCATTTCTTCACTTTCGATAGTTGACGATGGTAGCGACGACGATATACATATGCACATACTTTTCACATTAAATTTTGACAGGTGTTTGAGGATTTGAGTCTCGGATAAATTTTTGCGCACCGCTCTTTTTCAGGCAATTGCACCTTGCATGTGATTTCGTATAAAAAATCGTCCTTAGTACTGGACTTAAAACTTGGATGTATTTTTCCTGCTTGACGCATTTGGTTTGACACGACGACGCCGGGATAAGAAGTTTGTTAAAGCGAAAATTTCTCGGGAGACAGGATCCAAATCAAAGGGAAAATAATGAGACCTATCGAGCCATATTGCTCGCCAAGGCGCCGCAGCAAATGCAACAATTAGCAATAAACCCCCCAAAACTCCACCAAAATGTTCGAATTCACAATGCACCGGCCACTGACAAAACAACACCCATCCACACGAGTACATTTGACTTACTTCTTGTGTCCGGGACTGCTGCTCCTTGCAAGCAATGCGGCAAATACCCAAATGCAGCCCTGTTCCAGTTGTCAAATTGTGAGAAACGAAATCACGGCGACAGATTTTCACCCGTCCACCGACGACGACGACACCCCAAAGCACACACAAATAATCCACTTATAGAAAAAACAACAACACACGCGAAACGAATCCAAACAACTTTTTTTTTCTCTCTTCAGGAGATTCTGATTGGAGGTCGTTCTGTCAACTTGCCGTCACGGCACGGTTCTGTTATCAGCCGCCGCCAGCCAAATTTCAGAATGCGGACGAGCGACGGTGTGGGCTAGGCTAGAGATCGCGCGTTTTCGCTTTCGCTTTCAACACACACTTCTTCACTTCCTCGCGGCGCAATGTCGCGTTCCGCGCCCCAAAACACGGGCGCCGGTTTGACAAATGTCCGACCGCGGGGTCGGTGGTGTCACACACCACACTCGTCGTCTGCACTTCACTGCATTCGCACCCTCCGTGGGGCTGGAAAGATCCTTTTTTTTCTGCACACACCACGGCTCGACACGATAACACCAGGGCGATTGCACTTTCGCCGTACACTATTTACGCCGTAGACGCGGTTTCATGCACAAACTATGCACGAGTACACGGAAGCCGCATCGAGGCGACCAAGGAAGGAGAGGCGTTCACAGGTGAAAACTTGGCGAGGGCGTCGCAGGTCGCACACACTTTTCCGCTTCCCGTTCTAACGTTTGCACTTTCCGGGTGGCATTTAGTCGCGTCACGGGCTTTGATTGATCGCGAGACGGCAAGCTGGACCGCAGCTTATGCCGTGAAATTTGGGGTGCAAAATTCAATCACGAACTGTACGTGCAGCCACCGTTGGAGGAGAACGAAAACGAACATAAACACGAGTGTGACATGTCCGACATGTAGTCCGTGTACGTTGCGTTCCGACGTGATACGTTTCAAACGTTGCAATTGGCTGTACTGCAAACCGGGTGTTTGTCTTGGGTGGGAGACATTTTTGAATTGTGTGGTGAATGGTTTTGGGGTTTGTTTGGCCGATGATCATGCGATGATTGTGGAAGATAATCAACAGAAATGAGCACAAAATGATGAAAATAAATCGTATATTTACATTATTCTAATCTGAGGTCGTTTGGTATTGTCTTGGAGTCTGAGATTATCTTCTATGAACTTTTGGATATACTTCTACTTGCTGACCCAATTCTCTCCAATTCTGACAAATTTGATTCCAATATGTAACGCCAGATGTCTATCGGAATGCAAAAAAGAAAGCTTTTACGTGACGATTCACAAAAAAAAACGGCCAAAAAGTGTTTCGAACCAGGCTGAATTACTGCAACATTCCAGTTTCGCGAATATCAGTCAAAAATCCGGAATTCTTCGAGGAAAACACGCGGAACACTTATTAATACTTTGTGTTAAAAAAAAGAGAGGCAGTTTTGGCCAACGGAGAATTTCAATCGAAACGGATGTGTTTGTGCATCGCACGGACGGTAGTTCGGTGTTCTTATGGGTTCTATGCGATACAGTCGAGGACGGATAAGTGCAAAACGCTTAAGTGCAAAACACGCTTGAGTGGAATGGAAAAGTATGGCAGACCCATGGCCCATCATAAACACAAGCAAATCGCAACGAATAAGTGCAATGGTTTTTCGCAAGCGCGTATAGGTCAGTAAAATTAAGTCAATTCTTGGGCCTTGTATTTCCTCCAAGTGCCAACTTTAATTGCTCCGGTGCCTAGATGGCGATGAACGCCGGCCTTCTTAACCCGCTGAAAAAAAGAGACCCATGCCCCCATGGTCGACAATAGATACGTTTGGGGGCCCCAGGTCACGTTTTCTTTTTTTTTTCAGCGGGTTAAGAATGCCAGAGGGTTCATCGCCATTTACTCAATTGCCCTAACTCCTTGTGGGGCATAGCGCGTCAACTGTTCCATATGGCCCAGTTGACGTTTCGTTGGCATAAATTGGTTTCAGAGAATGTAGTTGCCAGCAATACACCTCCTGCACATCCATGGCCACGAACGTTGTCGTGGACGGGATTCGAACCCGAAACGCCGGTAGTCAAACATGAGACTGATGCCTCAACACACTGCGCTACCGGTCGCCATTTAGGTCCCGGAGCAATTAAAGTTGGCGCCTGAGCTGGCTGACGCCACTCTTTCTGTCCCCCAAATTTTATCCCTATGTCGTTTTGTCTCTCCTTCAGGCGGGAGATCCCATGTAATATGAGTCAACAAGGCGTTGTGAGCGGCAAAAACCCGCCCATTCTCCGAACCTGAGCTTCAGCATCCTCGTGCCGGCGCTTAGCTCACTGAGGAGCCAATTTTGCAAGCTGCCAACTTTGACAGCTGCCCCTTCCGGACCTTAACGGTCAAAATGGCTCCGTCCCCATTGACACCTTCGGGTGTCGTCCTGCGTCCATTACATACTTGGCGCCCAACGTGGAGTCCGAACCCACGATCCATTTTCGTTTATGCTCCAACTGTATGCTTTTGTAGCTCGTGGTTTCGTATTATGTCCTGTTTCCTTTTTTCTTTTCTTTTTTTCTTCTAATCATGTGTAGCGTGGGCAAGCACTACACAAAAGCGTTAAGCGCGATCTACTCTAATTGAAGCGGGCTTACTTGGGTGCCCCCTCGCTTTGGGGGATAACTGATTGCATACGTCCCACCTCAAGATGAAATACTGCGGGCGTACTCCTTTGTGCGGGGACTCCCGTCCTCATCCACGTAGATCTTCGTTTCTGACTAGCGGGCGACGTCCTTGCAGCGTCCCGGGCGGCTCGAGTATCCTAATGAGATCCAGACAATCCAGCAAAGTGCTAATTTAGGACAGCTGTAATGAATCATATTCTGGTCTGGTTGTGTGTGTTCAACCGGCAGATCTATGGCAGCACCTGATGAGCAAGGATCTGTCGGTGGTACGTTTGTGGTGGTACGAAACCAGAGGCCGAGGGTCCCATTACACCTGGACCCCAATGCGAGCGCAGGGGCAATCGTGCCATCCGCCAACCATTCCATCCTTATCGCCTCATTTGTTTTTATTCCCCATTTTTACCTCCCTTGTTTGTGTTGTCTCCCCCAGGCCTATGAATTTTTGTTAATACGTAAAGGACAGGGGAAACGTGCGGCGCAAACCCCGCTCGCATCTCCTGAACTGAGTTACAGCAAGCATAAGCCGCTGCTTAGCTCATTGAGGAGCTTTTCTCTTCGCTAGATGGCACGGCTCGACCTTCACGGTCGTTATGCTACCTAAGGCTCCGTCCCCACGAGCATCTGCTGATGCCCACCAAACCGTCCGATGCACAGTACGGGTCTTACACGACGTTGATATACGGCGGAGCAGATCACAAATGCAAATTCCCGCCGTGGCACCGAAAAATTACTACACAGAGCGCCAAAATTCAACCGAAATCAACCGACCCGATCGCATCATCCGACACACCGCTCCCGCACGGAATTCCGAATACACTTTTCTAGAAAATCTCAAGCAATGATGACGGGGCGCTGCTGACAAGAGTCTTTCACACCAAAAGATGGAAAAATGCACTTTCTGAAATGAGAAGACTTTTCTTCGTCGTCGTCGTCACAATTTGCGGGTGAACATGGCAGGAAAAAAATAACGTCATACTCTCGTTACCGATTTTGAAATCAAATGAAAAAGGTTCGACGCGTTTTAGATTTGGGTTGTTCCAGTTTTCGGCGAGAAAACTCGACGCACCTCACTCTTTCCATGGTGCTCACACCGGCGGTCAAATACGAACTGACTCCATGCCGTAAAAATTTCTCGGTCCGTTTTGCTTATAGGGGGCGCTGTCGGAAGACATTTTGGTGTTCTGGCCGCCAAAAGATTTTTTTTCCCCGGATTCTGTTTACCCAGTCCGGTAGGCGAAATTTGGTGCATTTATGAAAAATAACACTACCGTGATAATATTTTCATAATTACACCAAACTTTCTCCTACCGGAAGGCGTTTTATTTTCCCAAAGAAAAATGGCCGGAGTGTCAAATCCAAGATGGCGACGGTGGCAAAAACATTTTAAAATTGGGAACATTCCTTTGAATATATAGCCATGGAATGAGCTTGTCCTGTATGTTTCCATAGAAACAGTGGCTCCAAAATCTGGGTACTAAGTCGACATGTGGTCGACAGTCAGCTAACTCAGTAGACCGTTTAGTAATTATGAAATTTAAATTATGACAAGAATTGACGTTTGTTTATGCACAATTCGACAGCGCGGTCAACATTATGTCAATAACCGAAACGCCAACTGAGTAGGCTGACTGTCGATAATCTGACAAGAATTGACTTTTATTCATGCACAATTCGACAGAACAGTCAACTATGTCAATATCAAACAACAACCGAGTAGACTGACTGTCGACTTATTCGCCAAATGTTGGAGCCAGAGAAATACAGGATAATAAGCTTTTAGTATAGGGTATATTGTTTTTGTCACGACGGAAATATGTAACACCTTAAAGGAGGCTCCGGAGGTATAGCAATGTATATATAAATGATCAGGGTCACCTCCTGATTCGATTTAGCCATGTCTGTCTGTCTGTCTGTCCGTTCGCACGATAACTTTCGATAGAATGAAGCTAGAGCCTTGGAATTCTGGTCAGATATTGGAAGTATGATCTAGTTGGTTGGTATTGAAAATGGGCATGATCAGGCCAAGAGAACGCCTACCTCCCCTACATATGTAAAATACTTAAATGTATCCATAACTCCCGATTAAATAAACATAAAAAGCTCTAGCTTTGGTAGATTGCTCGTGAGAGTAATCTTATACTCTCTTGGAAAAATAAAATCGATCAGTTGAAAACTAACGGCAATTTTCTTACAAAGAGCCCCGTACTACCCTACTTTTCAGGTTTTTTGTCCATAACTCTTGAACAAGTTGACGTAGACATCTGATTTTTGGTATGTAACCCTGAGGTGAGAAGCTGCTTGGGTTTTAGTAAGTTGGGCATAATCAGATCAAAGGAACGCCTACCTCCCCTACAAAATTTAAAAAATTAAATATTACTTTAATTACGATAACTTTCGATAGAATGAAACTAGCTAGTTGAAAATTTGGCAGAACGTTGGTAGTAACATCCTGTTAGTTGGTATTGAAAATGGGCAAGATCCGACCTAAGGAACCCCTACCTTCCCTACAAATGAAACTTCAAATAAGCGATAACTTTTGATAGAATGAAGCCAGCGACTTGAAATTGAGTTTTTGAAGTGAGATTGAGTTAGTTGGCATTAAGGATGGGTTAGATCCGACCTAAGGAGCCCCTACCTCCCCTAGAAATGAAATTTTAAATAAGCGATAACTTACGACAAAATAAAGCTAGCGACTTGAAATTTTCGTCAAATATTTGTAGTATGATCCAGTTGGCTAATACTGAAAATAAGTAAAATCCGACCAATGAAACCCCTGCTTCCCCTACAAATGAAACTTCAAATAACCGATAACTTTCGATAGAGTAAAGCTAGACACCTGACATCTTTTTTTTAATGTTTGTAGGGTGATCTAATTGGTTGGTGGCTATGATGGGCAAGATCCGATCCAAGGAACTTCTACCACCCCTACAAGTGAGACTTCAAATAAGCAATATCATTCGATAGAATGAAGCTAGCGACTTGAAAAATTCGACAAATATTTGTAGAATGGGTTAATTAATTGATTTTTAGAATGGCCAAGATCCTTATGAATGTATGCCAACCTCCCCTATAAACTGGCCATATAGGAAACTCACTTTTAATGCATATGGTCGTTGCCAATTGGTACTTTTGCTATCACCACTAGGTCTGTACAAGTCTAGGGTATATACGCTTCGGACATCTTCAGAGATGCTCGAAAGAGCGAAACGCGTCAGGGAACAATAATAAAAAGTGATTAGACAAAGTATCCGTTTTTGATTTCAAATTTTATAATATAATCAACCCCCCGCTCAGTCAGGGCGTTCCTTAGTTTGGTAAAGGAGATTTTATCAAAAGCGCCTTCTATATCCATAAAAGTAGACATAGCGATCCCGCCATTGTTAATCTCTCTCTCTGCAACTCTAACAAGTTCGTGTAGAGCGGTCTCCGTAGATCTGCCCGCTCTATAAGCATTTTGGCACCTACTCAGAGGACTGTACATTAGCGTGGTGTTCTCCAGGTAGTCCACCAACACTTTTTCCATAGTTTTCAATAGGAATGATGTAAGGCTAACCGGCCTGAAGGACTTTGCCTCTGTATAGTCTTTCTTTCCCGGTTTAGGCAGGAATACCACCTTAGCCTCCCTCCATGCCTTAGGGATATAGCCTGCTGAAAGACAGGCGACGAATATATTCCGGATACTATCTAGTATCTAAGTGGCCTTATTCTCTACCATACCACACCATCTCCTATTGGCATGGGCCACTACAAAATCTTCGGATTGTGGGCGAAGCCCTTTACTTTCCCGTTTATTTTTTTTTGTAATATTTCAAAAATAAAATAAAAATAAAAATTCAATCAAACTTTTCAAAAACTTGATTTCTTAATTATGATCTTTATTCACATTAATGATTACAGTTGGCAAATCACGTTTCATACCAATTCCGATAATATGCGAGTACGTTTCTGGCGTAATTCAAAAACAGCATTTATTTTCAGTATTTCTTTCTCTTCTCAGAATATTTTTTCTATCAATTAAACCGATTCCAGCATTTACATTGAAGGAAGATTTCAAATATTTAATACACGCAGAAAAAATATTTTCTCTTTTTTATCTTTATTCGGAAATGTCCAATAATAATTTCAAAGCTATCGAGAGTCGCTAGGGAAGCCTTTTTTTTTTGATATTACACATTTTTACGATACTTAAATGTAGTACATACAATATCTCACTATATCAAAGTGTCATTTCAAAATAATTTCATTTCAAACATTTTAAAGATTCGTTGTGATTACATTGTATAGTGGAATTGTATTTTTCAACAATCTTTGGAATTTTCACAACATTTAATATTTTTGTTTGTTTCCATCGGTGATACATGATTGATTAAAAACATTTTTTCAAAATTCTCGATAACATTTTCGATAATTTGTATATGAAATGGTCCCAAAAACTATGGTACTTTATGCATTAAGAATGACTTTTTTGATTTCATCCGAATCTGTTCGTTACTTTCCAAATTTCGGCATTTAGTATTACATCAACACTATGCCTACAAATCGAGTAACTATGATTTAGAAAAAATCAAATGATATTGCTGTAAATTTTGCTAAATATTATTTTGTATCAATTTTATTTTAATTTCTTAAAATTATAAATTACATAAAGATACAAAAAAGCTGATCTGCCAATGGATACAATGGACTTTTTTTTTTAATTTTTCCGCTTGAACTTATATTTTCCTTTTGTTTAATTGGATGTATAAAAATATTTACATTTAGTGTTTTAGATGTAAAGATATTGTTGTGTTAATTATTATATTATTCTAGTAATTTTTGCTACACAATTTTTACGAAATATTTAAAGCTTTGTGTTACGTGTTCTTTTTGTCTATTTATGAAAATGGTTTATAATTTATGCAGAATACTATACAGAATGTTAATATCGAGGGATACGTTGGTCAGTGTCCCTTTCTCATAAATTTAGTTGAAGTGATTTGACGAGTTGGAAATATACCTTAACAAAATTATACAAAAAGTAGCCATCGGTAATTTGGGCCCAGTCCTTGCTAATGAGGTTAGGGGGAGTTACGGCTTAAGGTCGCCACGCATTGACGAGCATAACCACGACCAAACTTCCATCGAACCATCAAAAATCATAGAACGGTGGAAATAGGGGGAATTTTTTTTCCACACGTCCTATGAAATTGATGGTTCGATGGAAGTTTGGTCGTGGTTGTGCTCGTCAATGGGTGGTGAGCTTAAGGTCAGGCGCAGATCCAAAGTGTCAATGGGGGTGGCCTGGTTGAATTTTTGTCTACACACTGTTTTGTAGGCGGCCAGCTCCCAAGACCACCACACAGGTTTTTGCTTCCCTTTTCGTCTCCTGACAGGACATGATTTTGACGTGACTTGATTCAGCGCATCCGTTAAGGCACGCACCATATTATACAAGTCATGTCTATTGCGGGGTTGATCCAGCAAAGGTGGTAGAACTGCTGAATGGTCTCTCGGTACTTGGGCCAATTTGTTCTGCGTCTGTTCAGAATAGCTGGACGGACTGTAATGTATCGATGGTCGGATACCCTCCACTTTTTTAATCGATGTACAGGGTGGCGCAAAACTACCCTTATGGTTCAAATGCTTAATAACTTTTTAATTTAATTTTTATTTTTTATTTGTATTTCAGAATTTTGTGAAGAAAACTTCGGGAATTTGAAATGGAACAGTACACAACACAGCAGCGATCAAAAATTGTTGAATTTTATTTTGAAAATCAACGGTCAATTGTTTTGACGCAGCGTGCTTATCGTCGTTTTTTTAATGTGCGTACTGGACCTTCAGCACCAACAATAAACCGCCTGGTTGCAAATTTTCAACAATATGGTACAGTAGGACACATTCCATGTACCGGAAGACCTCGTACGGCCCACACGGAAGAAAATATCCAACGTGTTGTGGATAGTGTGCAGGACAGTGGAGAAACATCGACAAGAAGACGTTCGGCACAACTGGGGCTATCGCGGAGGTCCCTTCAGAGGATTTTGGCTACATTGCACATGTTCCCGTATAAGGTTCAGCTTGTGCAAGAATTGAAGCCGATAGACTACCAACAACGGCTTTGATTATGCCATTTCGTTCCGACAAAAAGCAGAAGAAAATCGCTATTTCATTCACAATTTGATAATGAGCGATGAAGCCCATTTCCAATTGAATGGTTTCGTAAACAAGCAAAATTGCAGGATATGGGCTACGGAAAATCCAAGAACAGTTCATCAGCAACAATTACACCCACTTAAGTGTACTGTTTGGTGCGGCGTATCGTCTGAAAGGATCATTGGTCCATATTTCTTTGAAAATGCACATGGCGCCGCAGTTACGGTTAATGAATATCGAACGATGCTGGACAATTTTTTGAGGCCAGCTGTAGAAAACCATCCACAGTTGTGGTTCCAACAAGATGGAGCCACAGCCCACACTGCAAGGGATACAATGGCCCTGTTACGGGACCTCTTTGGCGAACGCATTATTTCGCGCAGAAGCGATTTCAATTGGCCCCCACGTTCACCGGATTTAACAGCGCCAGACTGTTTTCTTTGGGGTTATTTGAAAGAAAGGGTATACGTAAATAAGCCAGCGACCATACCAGAGCTAAAACAAAACATTCGCAATGAAATTCGAGCCATAACACCCGAAATTTTACAAAAAGTTATGGAAAATGTACTGGAAAGAGCACGAATGTGCGAAGCCGAAAATGGCCACCACTTGCGGGATACAATTTTTCATACTTAAGCCAAAATTATTCCCTATTAATATACTGTATAACAAAAAAAAAATTATAATAATTAACCATTAAATAAAAAAAGTTATTAAACATTCAAACCATAACGGTAGTTTTGCGCCACCCTGTATAATATCATCAGAGACAAGAGAAATATCCAGGACTTCCTGCCTATTCCTTGTGATGGATGTTGGTTTACAACCCACATTGCAAAGAAGCAGGTTTTTTGCGATAATGTATATTCAAATAATGGCTCCCCACGAGCGTTCGTATCGGTGCAGCCCCATACAATGTGATGGGCATCTGCGTCGCATCTCAGTATGAAACTAATTTTTTCGTCTTGGCTGCTTCGATGGCTTCCCGTAGACGCTCAGACGGGAAAACCCCCATCTGATCATATGGTATAATAGATATGCTGAAGCTTGACTAAAGTAATCCTTCCAGGCTGACCAGAACTGTAACTCCTTCGTTTGGCGCCCACCAAGAAACCGTGCATTTATCATCATGATACATGACCTCGGTTTACCAAGACCATTGATGTCGAAAATATTGTAATTAGGGGACCTTAGACCGTACGAGATCGTCATTGCAAGAGACACCTAAAGACAATGCCAGGATTTATAAGGTCGCAGCCCAAAGGAGAAGAAACGCTCGAGAGATTCAGGCGCCAAAGTACGTTGAAGACTCACAAGAAGTACTACTGGTTGAAGATACTGCAATCTGTAGCAGAATGCGTGAGTACTTTGACGAACTTTTGAACGAAGAATTTCCGCGAGAAGCTTTTCAAGCTGTGGAGCCAAACACCATTGCCTGCATTCAGGAATCATCATCGCTCGCTGAGCGGTATTTTCCCTCTTGAGCGTTGTGGAGTGCTACTGTCCCAATGTCTGGTGAATGCAATCGCTCCATGGAGCCGTTACTGAGCGGCTACTTCTCCTTTTGAGCGAGAATTTTCCATGCTCCCTTGGCTTGGAGCGTGATACATTTTTGTTTTCACAATTCGCATCACAGATGGTGCGCGCGTCATATGTCATTTGATTGAGTGTTGAGTGTTTGAGTGTTTAACAACACAACGTCCTGCGTGTTATTTTACGGGAATTTTGCAGCAAAATTAAAATTAAAAGGTGAGTGGTGTTTTCATTAATTGTATACTTGTATAACCCGGCCAAACCAAACAATTTAAACAGACAGCCGTTAGCCGTTTGTTAGACATTTGCCATGTCAGCTGATTGTCTCAAATTCGATATATAGCCGGTGTATTCACAAAACAGGTGTGTGACGGTTGTGACAAGGAGCAGTCGCTCCGTGTGACATGGAGGGGAGATGTCGCTACGTAGCTGCTCAATGTTTTGTGAATGAGCCCAATTGATATCGCTGATTTTTCAGTGGAGGAGATGATGGAGGCAATGATTCAGATGAAACGCGGAAAGGCAGTCGGACCGGATAAAATTCCCTTGGAATTTTGGTTGAAGATGAATCATGTCGGTCTTAGATGGCTCACTGTTCTTTTCAACAAAATGAAAAGAGGGCAACCGATGCCTGACGCTTTCAGCAAAAGCTTCCTTCTCCTGTTTTATAAGAACGAGGGTGATTCACGCAAGCTCAACAACTATAGGGCAATCAAGTTAACATCTCACACATTGAAGACTTACGAGCGGGTTGTCTGCAATCGATTGAAAGAGATTGTACGATTGGATGACAATCAATGCGGTTTTGTGGAGGCTCGGTCCACAGTCGATGCTATTCAGTGCATACGTGTTACGCTGGAAAAGCATCGTGATGCACGTACGGACTTGCACTTTGTGTTCATCGATTTGGAAAAAGCCTTCGACAGAGTTCCTCGTGATCTGATTTGGGTGGCCCTAAGAGCACTTAAGGTCCCCGAGGCATATGTCAAGATGATACAAGACATGTATGATGGGGCAACTACTAAAATTAGATGCACAGCTGGTGAGTCTGAAGAATTTCCGGTTAGAGTCGGAGTTCACCAAGGCAGTGTATTGAGTCCTTTGCTCTTCAACATCATCATGTTCTATTTATTGTACTAACACTCATCTCTGACGGCCTGGAAATATCCCTTCTCTTCGCCGATGACATTGTCCTGGGTAGCAAAGACATCGTTGCTTTGCAGGCTGCACTGAATAAGTGGTGTAAGATACTGGAGGTTCATGGACTGAGGATTAGCATATCAAAGACTGAGTATCTTTGCTGTCCTTTCTCAGATCTAGAGAGACCGATACCAGATATCTTCATCAAAGGACAGCAGTTGAAGTTCTGTACAAGGTTCAAATACCTGGGCTCGATGGTCAACAAAAAAGCTACCTGCGATGACGACATCAAACATCGCATCAGTGTCGGTTGGATGAAGTGGCGAGAAAACTCTGGAGTTTTCTGCGACAAGAAAATGCCACGAAAGCTTAAGGGCAAGCTGTACAAAACGGTCGTACGCAGGGCCGTCGAGAGAAAATCCGGGCCCGGTACTCAACTTTTGTAGGGGCCCATATATGGCGACCGGTAGCTCAACGAACAAAAAAAAAAGGTCAAAGCGTACGTTTATCTTTTTGTTTTTTTTTGTAGGGGCCCATATATAGCACAATAGACCTCAAGGTCGCAGTGCTTTGTGGTTCCAATACGACCCACGTGTGGTATGAAAGGGCAAGGAGCAAAAAAAAAGGTCAGTGCGTAGATACATTGTTTTGTCTCTTTTTTTTTCCAATTTTTCAAATTTTCGGGCCCCCGAGAAAAACACGGGCCCGGGGCGTTTGGCCCCTTCCGCCCCCCCCTCTCGAAGGCCCTGGTCGTACGTCCCGCACTCATGTATGCGTCTGAATGCTGGACTATGTACAAGACATATGAAAGCAAAATGACTGCGACCGAGATGGAAATGCTACGGATGTCAGCCGGTGTGACCAAAAAGGATCGCATCAAAAGTACCTACATTCTAGGCGGCTTGTTCGTTGAGCAACCGATCACTGAAAAGCTCGAAGATCGTCGTATGGATTGGTATTGCCACGTTCTAAGGCTTCCGCCTGAGAACCCTGTCATGAAGGCACTATCAACGAATGTTGTTCCATTTGCTGGACCCAAACGCCGAGGCAGACGGAAACTCACATGGATCGGTCAGATGAAAAAGCAACAACAATGCGTTAATCTTGGCGATGATACGATCCAAGACCGTGCCGCCTGCAGAAGGAAGCTGAGATTATACCGCAGAATGGGCGAAGTGCCAACACCACAGGCAGAGCAACGCGAAGCTGCAGAGTGGTACGAAAGGGCAAGGAAGAAGAAGACCGTACGAGATTATTAACGACCGATGGTTCTTGGATCAAAATTGTATCCTCATCACTGCGAGCAAGGCGAAGTAGAAGCGCAGCCGATGCTGCTTTGGAATGATTGCAGGTTAATCTGGAGAAAACTGATCATTACTGGGGAGGGTTCTCCGGCTCAATTACCGTTATATCAGTTTCGTCCTCTAGGTCAGAGTCAAACGAATCTTCAAAGATAGAGGGGGTCGTAACATTCTCCAGCATAGTTTGATTGGACGAGAGTGACCTAGCGTCATCTTCGGGATCCTGTTCAGAGGGCGTAGGAGTACCCTGGGTATTGTGTGCTCCTAAACTGGCTAAATCCACCTTCATAAGGATGGAGAGAAGAATCAGGCCCACAAGTGTTTATCTTAATTAACAAGGCCGTGAACTAGGAAGAAGGGGAGTGGTCCCACTTTTCATTCGAAATTTCAACCCTGTGACGATGTGCCGGTGGGTTGTTCCATGCTTGAACGTAGGCTCGATCTCATTATAAGTACCTACCTCAACGAGAGTATCAAAATCAGCAGAAAGAAAGAACCATCGTCTAATCATTTATTCAGAGCAATAAATGTATCAAAAACCCAGTTCTCTAAGTACGCAGACGCATGAAGGAGGATATGAGTATCAAGACCAAAAACTATAACATTAGGTGGGTTCAGGTCCCGCAACGTTTTAAACGCAATTGCAAACAGTTTGACTGATTTTTCTTGTGGACGCTCCGTTTCAGTTTGCGTTTGCTCAACCAGACATCGGCGAAATTAACCAGAAATTTTTCCTGGTTGATTTCCGGTCAATGGGGGGTAAGGAGTATTAGCGTATTTGACAGTTGTTAGTTGACGTATTGCGTGTGACTGTCAGATGGTGTGGATTTTCGTTTTCGGTATCTTGATTTTTATATGGCGTCTTGTGTGCTTATTTACACCGGAGCAACACAAATTTGTGGCGATTTTGCAGTGTTTTTAATTTTTCCTGAAACCGTCGCGAATTTAATTTAAGTTTTGTTTGAAATTCAATAGCGAATCAGCTGTCAGCTGTTTAATACATGACAACCGCAAAACAAGTCGTTCGGGTGAAGAGTTTATGGTTGGGTGGAGGGAAAATCCTTACCGCAATTACAACGTTGCGGAACGTGAACGCAGGCATTGACAGTGGGTATAGTATGAATGTCGTCAAATCTCTGGTTATACTTTGTTCCCATTTAAATTATTAAAAATTCTGTAAGTTTTCTTATACATTGATATAATACAATTTTCTGGGATATTTATCTTTATTATCATAATATCGATATTCGATATTTTAATTTTATTTCTGTATTTATATTTTCTTTAGGAATTTGTTACGCATGACAACATGTTCAATAATATTTACAAGTTGTGAATTTATATTTATTGAGTGTTTTTTTTTGTACAGTGATAGAGTCTTTTTTCTTTAATTAAATACTTATGTATTTTTTAGATGGTTACAAATATGTTTATTGCATGCAACTTAAACTTGTTAATTGCCTTCACCCGTCCAGGGGCATAGGCGCGTAAACATCTTTTGCATTTCTATGCCTTGTCGACGTTTCGATAGAATATCTACTATTCGGACGTAAAGTGGCTAGCATGCACTTCCTATCCGCGCTGTTTTTGTACTGACAAGTGAAGCGAAGTACCCACAGGCTTTGTTCGCGCCGTGAATTGAACCTTCATTCTCTAGACTAGAGTCTAGATCGTAGAGCGGTGACCGAACGAAGACGGCCACCGAGCGAACTTAAACTTAGTATTTAAAAATTACAAAACGTAACAAAACACGATTTTGTGTTCAAAAATTTTAATTGAGCCTTAATTTTGGCGAAAAATTTTCACAGGCGAGTAAGCGTTTCTCCTGACTATTAGCTCATTTAAATTGGCAGAGCAAAAGTAGCAGACTTAATTAATAAAAAATTTACTAAATTCAGGCCTATTTAGTGCTAATCTAATACAGGAAAAAAAATGGTTACACCTTTTTTTAAAGGTTCGGGTGTGGCTGCTAGCTTAAAGGTTTTAATACAGGCGACGCATAATTTGTACCGAAGTTACGAAAAAGCTACAAGTGTTTACACGTAAAGGTTCTGATACACGGGACGCGTATATGCGATCACGTGGTTTTTACACGAGTCGCCTAAGCGCGACTAGTGTTTTAAGTCGGGTTTTCGCGGACGAAACGTCTGAAACGGGTGTCGAAACAAATTTTAATGATGCGGAAATAATGTGCACGTCGTTGTGTTTACACGAGGCGCGCTTACGATCTGACAGCATATGTGCAAGTACTGAAATCATCTTTTTTCGTGTGTTTGTCGTTGGATTCATCGACTCATTACCCGCGGATAAGTACCCGTCGGGACCCGTTGTCTGCTATCAAGTTATGCGTCATCATAAATTCGTTTGCTGTTTACACGCGACGGGTATCGTAGATTTAACGCACCCGGCGGGTTTGTGCATCACGTGTATTTGAACCTTAGAGCAGAAACCAGTGTCATCCCAGATAGCTATCTGCGGCCATGTGCATCGCTTCATTGCCCGTAATGTATTTCTTCCTATCCGATTGAAAGTGATGCAGCGTCAGGCATCATTTGGACGTCCATGTGCACCGGCACTTAAGTCGGGTTGACGCGGACGAAACGTCAAGAACAGGTATCGAAGCGAATTTTGCTGACGCGGAAATAATGCCCACGTCCTTGTATTACACGAGGTACGTTTACGATTTGACAGCGTATATACGAGCACTGAAATCATCTTTATACCCTAGACTTTTAGTATAGGGTATATTGTTTTTGTCACGACGGAAATATGTAAAACCTTAAAGGAGCCTCCGAAGGTATAGCAATGTATATATATAAATGATCAGGGTCACCTCCTGATTCGATTTAGCCATGCCTGTCTGTCTGTCTGTCCGTCTGTCTGTCTGTCCGTTCGCACGATAACTTTCGATAGAATGAAGCTAGAGCCTTAAAATTCTGGTCAAATGTTGGAAGTATAATCTAGTTGGTTGGTATTGAAAATGAGCATGATCAGGCCAAGAGAACGCCTACCTCCCGTACATATGTAAAATAATTAAATGTATCTGTAACTCCCGATTAAATAAACATAAAAAGCTCTAGCTTTGGCGGGTTGCTCGGGAGGGTAATTTTATACTCCCCTAAAAAATAAAATGGATCAGCTGAAAACTAACGGTAATTTTCTTACAAAGAGCCCCGTACTACCCTACTTTTCAGGTTTTTTATCTATATCTCTTGAACCAATTGACCTAGACACTTGATTTTTGGCATGTGACCCTGAGGTGAGAAGCTGCTTGAGTCTAAGTTGGGCATAATCAGATCAAAGGAACGCCTACCTCCCCTAAAAATTTCAAAAAATTAAATATTCACTTAATTACGATAACTTTCGATAGAATAACACTACCGAGTTGAAAATTTCACGAAAAGTTGGTAGTAAGATCTAATTGGTCGGTGTAGAAAATGGGCAAGATCCGACTTAAGAAACCCCTACCTCCCCTACAAATGAAACTTCAAATAAGTGATAACTTTTGATAGAATGAAGCTAGCAACTTGAAATTTTGGTCAAATGTTTGAAGTGAGATTTAGTTAGTCGGTTTAAAAGATGAGCCAGATCCGACCCAAGGAATCCCTACCTGCTCTACAAATGAAACTTAAAATAAGAGATAACTTTCGATAAAATGAAACTCCCCTATAAACTGGGCATATTGGAAACTCACTTTTAATGAATATGGTCGTTGCCAATTGGTACTTTTGGTATCACCACTAGGTCTAGCGTATATACGCTTCGGACTCCAGGCCGAAGCGAAGCTTCGGTCTGGTTTTTCTTGTGTTTGTTGTTGGATTCGTCGAATCATCAACGGCGGATGTGTACCTGTCGTCAGCGAACAAGTTACGTGTTGTCGTAAACCCGTTTGCTGTTTCAACGGGGCGGTTTCCTGATTTTGGGACGCCTGACGAGTTTACGCGTCATATGTATTAGAACCTTTAGACTTAAGCTGGCAAATAACCGAAAAATATTTTATTAGTTTTAGTTTAGTTAATTAGTTGTTGTATTTAGCGCTAATTTAGTACAGCCTTCCCATACTCCGGTCACACTGGAATTCTATCACTAAAACAAAAAACACTTGACATTTTGATTTTTTATTGTGTGTTAATTCTTTGAACATGTTGCGACTAATAGTCAATATAATAAAGAATTTTATTCAATATTTACATTATAACAAACAAATATTTTGCATTTCGGTTATTTACATTATAGCAAATAATTATTTAATAAAATTTCTCATTCAAACCACTAAAAATATAATATCCACATATGTACACATAATGTATGTTTTAAAAACTACCATGATTAATAAAAAACTAGAAAACTAAAATACAAAATTTTTGTTATAATTTTGTTTGACAATTTCAAAACATATTCGGAATATATTAACGAGATAAAGCCAAAGAAAATCGAGTACGAAGAACGTGGACTCCATACATTTCAACGCACACAAATAAACCTCTAATTCAAAGCAAATCGCCTTTAGAGAGATAGGGACGGCAATAACTAATGACAAGTGCCTATCACGTTTTCCCATGTACTGATATGGAACCAACATGGTATGGAGTCCCTCCTCTTGGTACAGAGTACTCGATTTTCTTTGATAAAGCTATCAATTTGATTTTGTCTTCTTTTCTTTTGTCAAGCTTTCTAGTTAATGGTTTTTTTTTAATTTTCAGGATATCTCACAGGCTCCATCTAAAAGTGACACGAAATTGGTAGGTTCAGTGGCGGATCTAGAAATTGAATTTTGAGGGCGGTACGATTTCACTTACTACCTGGTGTACTAAGGGTGTCCACACTTATCCAACATTCGGTTCTCAAGAGGCACACGTCGAGCGAATAATTTTCAACTGACTGTCCGAGGTGGTGGAAGAAAAAGGGGGCCTGTCAGACCGACAGTATGGTTTCAGACGCGTGCGGTCTACGGTGGACGCAATTATGACGGTTACCAATTTGGCAAGGGATTCACTACGAGGGGGCACATGCTGCGCGATGTCAAGAACGCCTTCAATTCCGCAAACTGGGGATGCATTCATGCCGCTCTGCAAAAGATGGGAGTGCCCGACTACCCAGCTGGAATAATCAAGAACTACCTTTGACATCGTGCTCTGCAATATGATACTGGTGAGGGAACTAAGGAGTACACGGTAACAGCGGGCGTTCCACAGGGATCCGTTCTTGGTCCTCATATACAATGCCATCTTGAACCTCCCGATGCCTAAAGAGGTCACGATAGTCGGGCGTGCAGATGATATCGCGGTAGTCAGGAAACAGTTGAATTGGAGCTCGCCGAGCAAAAGACGGAAGCTGTTCTTATCAGTAAGCGTAGAAAAAAACACCTCTCTGGAGATCAGAGTCGGAAGCAGTGTCATAACCTCTAAGCCAGCCATATTAGGCACCTGGGGGTTATGATCGATGCAAGGCTGAGCTTTGGAGAGCACCTGAAGTATGTATGCGAGAAGACAGCGTCGGCCACCGTGGCCTTGACAAGAACTATGCCAAATATAAGCGGTCCAAGACCAAGCAGGAGGCTTCTGTTATCCTATCACCCTCGATCTCTATTCTACTGTATGCCTCACCAATTTGGGTCAGTGCTCTGCAATACGCTTGCAATATCAGGCAAATTAGCTCGGTTTACGGAACCGGTGCGCATTGAGAGTATGCCACTTCGCACGAAGCTGTCTATGCCGTCGCCGGAATGATCTCAGTGGAGATTCTGGTTGACGAAACAAGCAGACTGTACCGTGGTGGACGCCTGGAAACATCAGAGGCGTCAGCAGATCGGAAAGTCATTGAAAGGAACGAATCTCTGAGAGAATGGCAGCAGCGGTGGGAGCAGGTTTCAACCGGCCGCTGGGCGAATACTCTCACCCCGGATACCGGGAAGTGGGTAAACCGGAAACACTGTGAGGTGAACCACTACCTGACCCAATTTCTTACGGGTCATGGCGGATACAGGCAACATTTGCACAGGTTCAAGCTGGACGATTCGCCAGACTGTCCCAGGTGCAAGGGAGTTGCTGAGGACGCCGAACACATGTTGTTCGACTGCCCCAGATTTTCTAGAAACTGTGAACAACTAGAAGCGGATCTGGGGAGTGTCATACACCCACAGAATCTGGTTGATTTGATGGAAGTTCGGTCGTGGTTCTGCGCGAGAATGTGTGGCGACCTTTAGAAAGTCGGTATTTTCAAAGATGAAAGAGTATTATTTGTGTCTAGATTCCAAATTTTTAAGCCTTTCTTCACATTGAGGACGCAGTAAAACGGGACATAAACGACACAAACACGTTATTTATAATAACATTTAAATTCTACAGATTTACTCTTTTATTAAATTCATATTTAAATATATCACAGAAAATGCACATAGATACAAGAGATATTTTGATATCATCCTTAATTTTTTTATTACCCCGTTTACATGTATAACAAGTACGCAAATGAGAAGAGAAAAACATTTTAAATTTATCTAATTTATTTTATATTCTATTAGTTATAGTTATTTTTTTTTCATGTATTTCGTGTAGTAATTATTTTGGTTTTGGTCACGCGTATTGAAACCAAATTTCATAGTATTTTCTAGTCGTATGTATGTATTCTATATACCCTGCGAATATATGCATCTATTTATAAAAAGAGATTACATGAAAATTAAAAAAAGGTAATTATTTATTAAAATGGAAAAGAATCGAACTAATCTGATTTTTAAAAATGAAAGTTTTTGGTAATAATTAGTTGGGTTGGCCTCGTCGAGAAAGAGCGTTACTGATGTTAAAAAAAATTAAATAAAATTGAAAAAAGAGAAATAAGTCGTTTGTGAGAAATGTCAAAAATCCTAATTGAGGATTCAATGCTATTGGGTTTTAAAAATGGCATCATTCGAATTAGTTGGGAAGGTAAGCGACAAATATGAACTTAACCTTGCGAAATATGATACAGAGATGCCGTTTGGTACGAATGTTGGTGGGATTCATGCCTTTAATTTAAGAAGTGGAGCCATTTGGAACTAGCGGCAAAGCGGATGTGCAAAAAATCGAGAAATGTTAGCCCATTTTTTCAATGTTTTTCTTATAAAGTACATAACTTCCAAACGATGTAATATGTATAAATGTAATAGGATTTAAATTAAAGAGCGTTGAATTCTGGGTCCAATTCACTACACAAAGTCAAAATCCGGTTGGGTAGTATAATCAACGTCGATAGTAAAAAAAACATCAATTTTGGAGGCTTATAGTACGTTTACGCTGGACTTGAAATCGCGGATTTCGAATAGCTGGCTCCGAAATCCCGAAAGTGTTTACGCTGATACTTTTCAGATTTCATTTGCCAATTAATAAATTAAATTGGGTTTTTACGTCAATTAATAGTCAAATTTTAACTTTGCTTGACAGTTGACAATTAAATATTTATTTTTAACTGTCACTCGAATATTCAACACCATAGAATTTTAAGCATTACCATGTCAAATCAGGATTTCAATCGCGATTTCAGGAGGATTTCATGGTGTCCTTGCTAAGTATCAAGATTTCGTTTGGCAATAAAATGTATGCGAAATCCGTCGAATTTCACGGAGATTTCGCCGAAATCCCATTTTACGAGATTTCGAGTCCAGCGTAAACGTACTATTAGGAGCAAAATCACATTTGACCCATTTTCAAGCCCACATGACTTCGAAACGGATGCTCCAAACAAAAAAAAAAACTCATAGGAAAAGTTGAAAATAATTTGATTTCAAGTCTAATGTATAATGTGTAAAATTTTCCAAATCGACCCACTTTTAGGGTAGTTGTGAGCAGTGGCAGATCCAGAGGAGAGCCATGGGAGGCCCGGGCCTCCTCCAAAATGTTTGGTATGTCTACCTTGGTCTTGGAAAATTCGAGGAAATACTCGAAAATGATTTGTACAAATGACAGCGAATACAAAAGAGACCCAACCTAAATATACGCTTGACAAGCACTAATAACAATCATGCGGTCAATTGGATGAGATGGTGTTTCCGTTGCCTAGGTAGGTAGATGGGCTGCTGTGACAAAACACAGCTCACAATCACAACGGACCTATGTGATACCACTAACACACATTCTCTCTCAATATTTCTGATAGTTAGAACCATCCAGAGCGAACAATAAAACTCTGGAATTTTCCAACATCCGCACTTTCTAGCTCTTCCAAGTCAGTGAAGAAGTAGGATTCAAGTAACGACCTCCTTCTAACTGCAAAAGCTGGACAGGAGCAGAGAAGGTGGAAACCACTTTCCTTCTCGTTCACGTCCCCACAGCTCCTGCAAAAGTCATTGTAGGGAAACCGAAGTCTCCTGGCATGTTCCCTAATAAGACAATGCCCAGTGATAACACCCACCACCGAGCTAATATGCCTTCTGTTTAGCGACAGTAAATTTTCAGATCGGGTAGCGTCCAGTACACAGCGATCGAGTTGTGCGGCAGGTATTGCCATCAATCCATCTTGCATTGGCTTTGTTAATCGCCTCAGATTTGACAATCAGTTTGCAAGAAGCAATTGGAGGATAGATATCACCATATAGTTGGGGTTCCCCATTCAAACAGCCCAGTCTGGCAAGCCCATCAGCCTGACAGTTACCTTCCAGGCCACTGTGGCCAGGGACCCAGCACAGGACAATGTTAAAATAGCTCTCCAATTCAGAGAGGGATGATCGACAATAATCCACAGTCTTAGATGTACACAAGACTGAATCCAGCGATCTGATTGCAGCCTGGCTGTCCGATGACAATGTCTCTACCAGCTATAACATTTCGTCCTAAAAAGATAAGAGCTTCCGGAATCGCCGTGATCTCCGCCTGCAAAACACTAAAGTGAGATGGTAGACGGAAAGTCAGGCTTAGACTTAACCTGTCGCAATAGACACCCGCTCCTACCCCTCCGTCTGTTTTAGATCCGTCCGTATTTATGCCGATAGAGTCAGTAATTGGAAACTCGCTTTCCTTCCACTGATCCCGACTTGGGATGACGGATGTGAAGTTCTTGCTGAACAGATGTTTAGGAGCAGAATAGTCAGTTACTGTAGGAATATCCAAACCATTTAAAATCGATGAGTGGCCGAAGGCAGACGAGATCCACAGTTCCGTTTCACGAAGGCGTATGGCAGTGATTGCAGCAGTTTGTTCGCCCATGATATCCAGAGGAAGCAGGCTGAGCAGCACGTCCAAGGCTGCAGACGGAGTTGACCTCAGTGCTTCGCTAATGACGACGCAGGCCTGTCTTTGGACCTTGCTAAGCAGGCTGCAGTTGGCTGCAATATGAAGGGCTTTCCACCAAACCACAATACCGTAAATAAGTATGGGGCGTGCAACAGAAACGTAAAGCCAGTGTACAACATTTGATGGCAGACCCCAGCTTCTACCTATGACTCTCCTGCAGGAGTACATAGCAATAATAGCCTTTTTCACTCGTTCCTGGATACTGGGTTTCCAACCCAACCTTTTGTCGAGAATGAGCCCGAGAAATTTTGCCGTTTCCGAAAAAACTAATCTAGTCCCTCCCAACTGTGGGAGCACGATAGGAGGTACCTTGTACTTCCTAGTAAAAAGAACAAGTTCAGTCTTACTCAGATTAACCTTTAAGCCACAGGAATTGGCCCAATCTGTAAGTAGAGAGAGGGCATTCTGAAGCACCTCACTGAGAACGCTTGGGAACTTACCGAAATAGCAATGGCATCATCATCCGCATAGGCTATCACCCTGCAACCCAGTCTTTCTAAGTCAAAAAGCAGCGAGTTAACCACTAAGTTCCAAAGAAGTGGGGATAAGACGCCACCTTGCGGAGTGCCCCGAATTACTCGTCTATGTTCCGACGATGATCCCAGGCTAGTGTGAACAACCCTCGATGTCAATAAAAGGTTGACGAGTTCGCAGAGTGACTTGCTCACATGCAACCCAGAAAGCGCGTTGATGATAGCTTCGGGTTTGACGTAGTTAAATGCGCCCTCTAATGTCCAGGAACACGACCATGGTATATTCCTTGTAGTTAAGAGATTTCTCGATGTAGCCTACTAAAGAGTGCAAAGCTGAATCCACCGATCTACCTTTGCAGTAGGCATGTCAGGATGTAGATAAGAGCCGCGATGGAATACTACTCCGTAGGTAAAAATCAATCAACCTCTCAAACATCTTCAGCAGATTAGATGACAGGCTGATAGGACTAAAGTCATTGGGGCGTGCGTGCGAGCTTTTACCCGCTTTCGGAATAAAAGTCACGTTCACTTCAGTCCAGATACGTGGGATATAGACCAGGGGCCGAATTATGAGTTCCGTGAACGGATAACTCGTCACGAGAAAATACATGTTTCGTATTATGTGATCCGTGAACCTAGTAACCGTGTCGTAATTGGCTATTATGTTTTCCGTCAACGTATACGTTATCGCATCGACTTTTCGAAATGTCATTCGATTGAAATAAAGCAATCGTACGCGAAAAAATTTGGAGCAAAAATGTAAGTAAATGATTAAAGAATATTGATAATTGATAATTTTACTGTATTTTCATTTCTTAGGACTCACTTCAATAAAATAAACAACCATCAAAAGAATATAATGGGAGATTTCATGATGAACCATCCAAATTTAGCCAAGAATATGCTGCCAAATTGCGCACAGGGTAAAACGACAAGTATAAGGCTGTGGGAAGATTTGGCAACAAAATTGAATGCTGTTGGACCGCCCGTAAAAGAAGCCAAAATGTGGAGAAAGGTATATTGAAAATATTTTGCTGTGAAATTGAAATATTAAATTTGTAATATGTTAAGGTTTTTGCCGATCAAAAATATCAAGCGAAGAAAAAGCTGTCCTTCAATAAAACTTCAAAACGGCAGACTGGTGGTGGTCCATACGTAGAAAAATTCATAACGGAGGCGGAGGAGAACATAATCGAGGCAAGTGGATTGGAGGTAGCCGTTGACGGTCTGTCTAATGTGTAATCTTTTGGCAGTGGTGAAGCATCACTACCCACAGAGGCAGCTCCCAATGTACTTGAGGAGTTGAGGGTCATGAGTTTTCCGACCGATGATTCGGATGACGAAAATTTAATTACAGTGCCGAAGAAAAAAAGATCCGTAGCCGTTGATCCGAAGCTTGTTCTGCTTCAAAAAAATCTTGAAGTAGCAAATGAGGCGAAAACTAGCATGGAAGCGAAGATCGACAGATTAGTCGCAATTCAAGAACGACTTTTGGAAATAAAAGAGGAAAAATACAAAAGTTATATGGCTGTGCAAAATATTAATTTGGAAATAAAAATAAGAGAGCTAGAAATTCTTAATAATAAATTAAATTAATAATCGTTCTTGAATTGCGAGCAAACTATCGACCTTAGCTGAAGTACCTGGAATTTTTAATATGTGAACTAATTTGTTTAAGTTATTGAATATTTTTTTTTTAGTTTTATTAAAAATATTGTTTTGATTTTTTTTTTTTTTTCAAAGAAATAAAATATATAAAATAAAATTGATTATTATTATTTTATTATTAACGAAGCATTTTATTTGGTTTCGTATGATCTGACCAACTCTTGAAAGTTGCGTTTCTTCGCCAATGATGACTTCGGTGGTGTCAACAATCACCTGTTAGTCCCATCTTCCTATAACAGATTTTGCCGAGGTTTATGGTTACATAACGGCGCGTTCGTGCTAATTGGGCTCCGGCAAGTTGTGCTTGAGCCACTTCTTATAGTTTGCCAACCAATTCCCTCAGTAACTCGAGACTTGAGATGAATCGCCAAATCTAAACATAGCAATCGTATATGATAATCCCAGCTGTCGTTTAACAAATCGTCCAAGCGACAGACGGGCGGTGGTCAATATGAAGAAAAAATTATTACGCAAGTTGAAGAAGACATAATATTGGCTAGTGGACTTGAGGCCGCTGTCGAAGGGTTGTCTTCTGTTAATACTTTCGGCGCTTGTAAAGGATCACCGCCGAATGATTTCAGTGGACAAGATTTGGATACATTGAGTTCTGACGATGAAATGTACGCTCCAGTGCCGATGAAAAAATCAAGAGCGAATGCAACAGAGCCGAAATTGTTGTTGATTGAGAAAATTTTTCGTGTGGCTACAGAGGCCAACGCAAAAATACAAAATCAACTCGAAAAATTGGTCAAGATTCAGCAGAACATTTTAGAACTAAAAGAGAAGAGGTACAAAAATCACATTGCAATCCAAGAAATTGATTTGCAAATTAAAAGAAAAAAAATCGAAATTGAAGATAGATCTTAATTTTAAATTTTTAAATTTATTTTGAATAAAATTTCAAAACATGGTTTAATTCATAAGAGAATTTTTTATTTGAGATCTTATGGTTTGCCCAACTCTTGAAATTTGAGTGTCTTCTCCAGTATGCACTTCCAATGTGTCGATAAGTTGCCCATTTGGTTGATTGAAAGGGACCTTAAATTTCAAGCAAATGTTGTGTAGAGCAGAGGACACATTCGCGAACATGGCAACTTTTTCTGGGCCATATCTTCCTCGTTTCTCATATCCCAAAATTTTCCAGCGTCCTTTCAAGATGCCAATGGTTCGTTCGACAATACTTCGGGCTTTTGAATGAACTTCATTGAAATTCCTTTCACTTGAACCGTCTTGCGTGTTTCTGTAAGGCGTCATGCACCAAGGTTCAAGTGGATAACCGGAATCGCCTATTTAAGAACAAATACTATGAGAATTTGATAATTGGGTTTAAAAATCATAATCTTACCGAGAAGCCAGGAGTTGTCATATGTGTTCAATCGGAATTGATTTTCTAATAACATCCTTTGCTCAGAATGTTTCCATACAAAAGAATCATGGGCCGCCCCTCCATATTTGGCATTTATTGCACAAATTTTGTACTGATGGTCACATATCTGTTGAAAATATTCATCATTAATTATAGTATCTTACTAAATTTATATTTTAAAGTTACTATCATCACGTTAAGGCTATGGAAGCCCTTTCGGTTGAAGAACATGTGCTCATTTTCTGTGGGTCGCTGCATGCCAATGTGCGTTCCGTCGATGCATCCAATGACTTGAGTTAAAAGATTTAAATATAATTAAAAGAAGTAATATTTTCAAATTATTTATACTCTCACCTCTAGGAATTTCATATTTTTCATAAAACCATTCGTTACACATTGCATTTTCTGACGAGAATTGAATGTGTCTCGGACAGAGTTTAGCTTCTAATTCTTTTAGAACGCTCGACGTTAGCTTTGACACCAAACTCTGGCACATTCTAATTAGGTAATCGTTGCCGATTGAGTGTTGGTATTCTCCACTTGCTAGAAGAGATAGAGTTGTCGCTAATTGGAGAATTGGCGGCACAGCTGAGGTATGTCTTTCGAATTCTATATTTCGAAGCACATAACGAAATGCATCCTTATTCAGCCGGAACCTCTTGATAAACCTAAATAAATATATCGATCCCATTAACTTTTAGAACGTTATTGGTACTTCAATTAGAACTTACGCTTTGTTTGGCAGTGAAAGCGGGTTACTTTTATCCCTCAGTCGTCTTCGTTCAAGCCGTGGAATGCACTCTTCACCTTCATTAGATAAACTTTCAACAAAAAATAATAATGTTGGATCCATTTTATTTACTTTTTGTTACACTAGACATGTTTCGGACAATTAATTTGTCTTTGACATCCTTGTTTGGCCTACTAAAAAGTAAATATCGTAATAGAATATCGTAATAAATTACGTTACGTGAGCAAACGTAAGCCGTAATCCCAATCGATTCGTTAGTACGATTAGTCACGGAATTATTTTTCGTACGATTGCCTTTTCGATCACGGATTTCATAATTCGACCCCAGCTCCAAACATGCCCTGAAAATGGCTTCGATCCACGGGGATATATTTTAATATCAGATGTGTGTTGCAAATCGGCCGAAATAATGCCATCACGTCCAGGCGACTTGAATGCACCAAAGCTTCGAATAGCCCATAAAATGTTTTCACTGGAAATAATAGAGGCACAATCACAAGGAGATCCGTTGCCTAATTCAATACAAATGTATTCAGATGGCTTTAAGACCGGTTAACGATTATGGGTCGGAGTTTTCATTGATTAATCTAAATCTTTCAGCCTCTCTGAATATTGCAATGTTTTCCAGGCCATGATTACGGCAATTACGAAGCACTAACCCATCTCGTGTGTCATTAAGCCTCTTGAACCGGGTCTGACTACGTCATAGACCATGGCAGAATGTTGTCCAATGGTTCAAAGGAATTTTTATAATGGATTCTGGGTTACAGTGGTTTCGCTGGTAACAGTAGAGCGGACGAGCTCACCTTGCAGTGCAATGATCATGTCATAGAAGAGCTGAATGCGACGACGATCAAGCTTATGTACACAGTCTTTTTGAATGGACATCCGCATAAAATTTATCATGAGAAGGGGAGAGAACATTACTTCTTAATCATAGAATACCAAAAAAAGATGGCTTTATAAAAAATATTCGAAAATCCCTTTATTAAAAAAACGAATAAAACTATGATAAAAATATAACAAAAAACCCATTTCAAAAGTACATAAAAGCCCATTAAAATCACAAAAAAAATATATACGAGTATATAAAACTCTAATAATATGCATTGTAAAAATTGATTAAAAACAATAAAATCAAATAAAATACACAAACAATTTCTTACAATAGCTTTGTGCTGTAAGTGTCAAGAAAGTATCTTAAGTATCTATTTGTTACGTTTTACACTATCCTCCAAAATTTCTTAGTATCTCTATATTCGTATCTGCGCGACGGATAATTTTATGCTGATACACAGACTTGAGTATCTCCAGATTCAAGTACAGGGCAGGAAATTAGAGACACTGTCAATTTACTGTTTTGGATGAGACTGTAGAGCGCGGGAAAATATAGCTGTCACATTGTCTTGTCCATGCTTGCATGCATTTTCAGACAGGATCCTCCGACGATTGTTCGAACGATTCAGCATTGGAACTAGGAACAGTTTCCGTCACGACGGGCAGAATTTTTTCGCTAGACATGTGTCGACTGTAGTGGAGGATGATAAAAAAGGACATTGTTAAAGATTTTGAATGTACAAGTCACATATTTTGAAAAATAAAAATACATCAGATGCAAAACGGAATAGGAAAAAAATCTTTTGAAATTTCCTTGAAGTGTAAGTTGATAGCACGATTGTCCAAAGTATCCATTAGTATCTACATAAATGTTCATGTTGTTAAATTTCGAAAGATTTTTTTTATTCGGTCTTAATATTTAAGGCTGTCCGCATATTAGATCACGTTCGAATGACATTGCTAGCGTTCACGTCCTTGAGCGGAATAAATTTATGATTTTCGCTAAACGAAGCAAGCGTTAGTCGATCAAAGCACAAACGTAACCTGATGACAGAGAAGACCCGAATGCGATCCATTATGCGGCCAGTCTAAAGGCCAAACTACAGTGAGAATTTCACGATTTTGGGATTCAATGGGTGCGTTCATGCGAACAAATCAGGCTTTGACATTTCTCGCATTCTCCTGCATATGTTTTCCCCTCCGGTATTTGTACGGACAGCTGTTATGAAAATGTTCCCCTCCGGATCAGGATGCTTCTCGGATCCGGAGGGGAACACTTTCATGACAGTTGTCCGTACAAATTTTACCGAAGGGGAAAGCATATGGAGGTGAATTTGAGAAATGTCAAAACCTGATTCGTTCACAGGAACGTCTCTGTGGGCTCTCCGTGAATGTTCGCCTTAAGGGTTCAAGTTTAATTTTATGCATGCATTCATATTAGGAAAATTTTAATAGTACGGTATTGAGCAGTTAAAAAAAGAAGAAGAACAAAAAAGATTTGAAAGGGTCCAACAAGTTACAGTTTCGAACATTTAACATAATCTGGGTGTGAATATTGTCAAAGATACCTGCATGAAAGTAGGTCATACATCCATGGAAATTGGAGGACTTGTTAGATTAGTAACACTCACTCACTCCTTTGACATGAATAAATCTACTAGCATGTACGGAATCATCGTTGCACTGGTACAGAAAGAGAAGAATATACTAACAACAACTAATCCCCTCTTGAATATATTTAGCGGTAACCTTGCTCTTGGGTATACTCTAGATTCCTAGAGTTTGATTGAAGTAGTCTGTAATGAACCATATTCTGGTCTGGTAGTGCTGCTTCCACCGGCAGATCTATGGCAGCACCTGATGAGCAAGGATCTGTCGTGGTACGAAACCAGAGGCCGTGAGTTCCATTACGCCTGGACCCTGATGCGAACGCAAGGAAAATCTGCGCCGTCCGCCAACCATTCCATCCTTATCGCCTCATTTTTTATCATTCCTCATTTTTACCTCCCCTGTTTGTGTTGTTTTCCCCAGGCCTATGAATTTTTTGTTAATACATAAAGGACAGGGGCAACGAGCGGCAAAAACCCCGCCCACGTCTCCCGAACTGAGCTACAACAAGCATAGGCCGCTGCTTACCTCGTTGAGGAGCCTTTTTCTTCGCCAGAGGGTAAAGCCCGACCTTCACGGTCAATTAAGCTACCTTAGGCTCCGTCCCCAAGGGTATCTTTGGATGCCCACCAAACCGTCCGTTACAAGTCTTCATCCCAAAAATGGGTAATCGTCCCAAAGATGACCCTAAATCAAATAGGCTAATCAGTTTGACCTGCTTCAAGCTTAAGTCATTGGAGAAAGTCCGTGATGCGCACATCAGATCCACATTCTTCACGAAATTCCCGGTACACTGTAAGCAGTTTGCATACCAGTCAGGTAAATGAACTGAAACTACTCTCCACTGTCTAGCAGAAGAAGTTGCGGTATGTGCTTTTCTGGACATTGCAGGTGCATTTGATAATAGCCTTGTTCGAGACAATCGTACAAAGATTCAGAATGAATCGAACAACCATTTCGGGCGACCGATAGCGCAGTGTATTGGGTCATCAGTCTTATGTTTGACTACCGGCGTTTCGGGCTCGAATTCCGTCCACGACAACGTTCGTGGCCATGGATGGGCAGGAGGTGCATGCTGGCAACTGCATTCTCCGAAACCAGTTTATGCCAACGAAACGTCAACTGCGCCACATGGAGCAGTTGACGCGCTATGTTCCACAAGGGGTTAGGGCAATTGAGTAAGTGGCGAGCGAACTTAAACAGCCACGATACAGATAATTCGCCGCGTGGGGAAGAATCACGAACTTAGAATTGAAAGAATAAAAGTGGAGTGTACCATTGCAAAACGGCCAACAAGATCATTTAGCAATGATCCCCACCCAAAAATTTCTCAGCCTAAGCCAAAAAGCACTAAGTGCTTGAGCTGGTTTCGTCGAGCTACCTCCCCGATAGACCCGAGGTAGCTCCTGAAGAATACAGTCTATCGGGTGACGAAATCAGCTCAAGCACTTAGTGCTTTTTTTCTCGATCGACCGATGGATTGCCACAAAATATCAGCTGATCAAAATTATATGGAACCGTCAAAAAAATCGTCAACGATAAGCGCATACATAGGCCGATCCATCGGCCGATATCGATATCGGGCGACGGATCGGCCGATCGATTGCTGCGCGTATGGCACGTTATAGTTGGATGAACTCCAGCACGTTTATTAAACCATCTGAAACAGCTATCTCCGAGGCCATCCCACGTCAAGAAACCTGGGACAAAAGCCTCGGATTGGACGGATCAACAACAACGACTAAAGGATTATTCGTTCCAGGCGGTCAAGGCCCGACGTCGGCCTGTCGCGCCACGATGATGATGCTGACAGATAGCCAGGCGGCCATCAAAGTTGTAAGTAATTTCTCAGTCTCGCCGAAATTTGTGTTTAGTGGTCGTTATGTAATGCAAAGAGTAAGCTCTCGAAACAAGGTTACCATTTGCTGGGACCTTGGACACGGTGATATTCCAGGCAACAGAGACAGCCGATGATTTGGCCAGAAAGTTTTTAACAAAAAAAAAAAAAAAACTTTCTGGCCAAATCGTCGGCTGGAATACCACCCTGTCCAGGGCCCCAGTAAATGGTAACCTTGTTTCGAGAGCTTACTTTTTGCATTGAATAACGACCACTAAACACCAATTTCGACGATACTGAGAAATTACTTATTACTTTGATGGCCGCCTGGCCCAGAGACATAATGTGGAATCCCTTTGTATAATGTAAGACGACACATCAAGCAATGAAAGCTCTCAGTAATCGTTGGGCACTAGGACTACACCCCTGGTCTCAGACAGGCCAAACTATTTATAGGTTGAGCTGCTTACTACTACTATTTGCGCTAGCCCCTAGTGGGGCAAAGGACGTCAACTATTCTCACGTGGCTTAGTTGACATTTCATTAGCATATAAACTGGTATCGAACGATGCATGTACCTCCTGCCCATTTAGCCGTATACCTTCAACAAATCGGGAAATGTTGTGGCTTATTGATACGCCCCACAACACAGGGGGGAGACAACAAAAACATGCATGGCCACGATGACGTGGACAGGATTCAAGTCCGTGAATAACCGATATGTTGAGGCATTAGACTAACGCCTCAACGCACTGAGCTACCGGCCGCCCCAAAGCTGTTAAGATTTAACAGCTTTGGGGCAGAAAGCGAGTGAAATTTTTTTGCGGGCTCCTTACGGGTCATTGTGCCGTGAAGTGTCATCTACATAGAATGGGGAATGTCTCTGACCCAAGCCGTCGCTTCTGCAAGAGTGACGATAAGGAATCCCAGTACACCCTCTGTGACTATGACTGCGACACACTTCATCTCCGCCGCTTGAATTGCTTCGGTGACGCATTCTCTGAAACGGAGACGTTGGCTAAAACTCGACCAACTGAGCAGTTTTGTTGGAATGATTGGTTTTGACAATTAACAGCAATTTACGTGGACAACAGGGTGACGCAGTGCTTGGTGGCCCTTCTTGCCAACTGCCCTGCAACTCATTTAATCTGATGCAGAGCTTACTTCTCTGGAGTCAGTAAATGAGATGATGCTAACAGCTAACTAATCTCGATGCCTTGGTCAACATGAACTGTTGCGCTAGTTAACATTGAAATTAAATTTGAATGTACGAGTATATACAGTGCCACCCCTTATAAAAATATCGTTGGCTGGATGATACTGCAAAAACATGTCTCACCATCGAAAGTCTGTCAAGGTTTTTTCTATCGAAAAGGAAGGGGGAAAAGAGACGTTAGAAGAGGAGGAAAAAATAAAATATAAATACAACATCAAACACATTGAAATATTAGCACCAACATAAGTAACTACATGTAATACAGTCGTCTATACCCCCTTCAAAGATGCAGTAAAGCAATGATATCAATTTTAGGGAAAGAAAGAAAGAAAGAAGAATAAAATCTTAGTATTAGCACTATAAGCAAGTTTCTAAATAAAGCAATAAGTTCCGAAATTCTACGCAGCTACTTTTAAAATAAAGGAGTCCTTTTCACTGAACAATGTGAAACCTTTTTGAGCAGGGTAACAATTCGTAGAAATCGGAATATATATGCAATAAAAATGCATCCGTCATTACCTGTCTACATCATAATCGCCCGGTGCGGATTTCGAACGACCGGCCGTTACGAAACGTTCAAGACGCGAGCCGCCTCGTTGCGGGGCACGTCCCGATGGCGTTCGTGCAAAAGGATTTTGAAACGAATGATTCTTAAGCATGGCCTTGATCAGTACAAATGTATCGAACAATTTTGGAACACTACGACACACGGTCGTCAAATCCTCCGTTTCGAGCTCGACCAGTCGACAATTATCCTCTTCGGACGGTAGCGGATATTTTCCATGGGCCGTTACCCATTTATGTTCCTGTAGTGACAAAAAAAAAGTAGGACTTAATAAGTAAATGGACTTCCTGGTTATTCGGTTATATATTGGCCTCTTGAGCCAAGTGCACATACCTTGATTTGCGGCAACGTGATACGCTGACTTGGATCCTTGATGAGCATCCTTGTGATTAAGTCGCGTAAATCATCACTTATTGCTGGAAAATTTGGATATTTGAGAGTTTCGTTTTTGATTTTATCATAAACTGCAGGCACTGTTAGACCAATGAATGGTACATTTCCAAAGACGAGAGCGTAGAGTGTTGCACCCAATGACCAAATATCAGCTGCTCGGCCGCTATAGTAATGCTGTTGAAGAGAAAGGGGGAAGACAAATTTAGTTATGGGGATTTTGGTTTTTGGCGATTTTAGTTTTAGGGATTTTAATTTTAGCGATTCTTGGGGATATCGTATACAACCCCATTGTCACCTGCCAACTTAATGTTCAGAGAGGTAAAAAAAAAATAGTTACAGGGATCTAAGTTTTAGGGATTTTGAGTTTGGGGATTTTGTGTGTGGAGATTTTGAGCATATCGTATATGTACAACTCCATTGTCACATGCCAACTTAATCTCCAGAGAAGTAAAAAACTTTCGGGTTTCTGAATAGCTGCAAAACCGGTATAGCGTTATTATCATAGATGGAAGGTGAGATTTTTTGGGTGACAAGTTCCACTAGATTAATTCTTTCGCCCTTAACGAGTGCCAACTGCAACTAGTTCTCCCGTTCTGATGTTGATCTGAAATTGATCCCTTAACGCTTTAAAGAAGTGTCTTTGAGTGATCAATAAAAATAATTCTCGAAATGCACACTATCGCTTTTGTTTCCAATATCGAGCCGCCCTTGTTGAAAACTAACCTTTTGACGTGACAACGTTTATGGGGAGTGTGTCGACGTCGAGAAAATGTGGGACGGAATTGTATTGAAAACGAATTGAACTGAATTGACGTCCGTTAAGCTGGCATCCCCACAATTAAAAAATCGACATGTAACATATCGCATAATTAGTGCTAATTAGGTGCTAATTTGGCGCTATTTTGGTGCTCCACTCAAAAATTTAGTGCTCCAGCCGAATCGTCGCAACTGTTTATTTTATATAGGGGGTGCTAGCTTGACGTTACGTTAGCACCCCACAAGCTCGCAGACAAGTGTACATAGCACCTCCGCATGGTGGCCATTCGAAACTTCACTAATTGCGGTCGAGCTATGGGGCCGGTTGGGTGTTGGGTGTACTATCACATTACAGAAATACCGTCGTTCAGTGGTACGAAAGAAACCGTCACAGTTCCTGCCAGGCCAACTCCTGTCTTCTATGGTTTTGGTAAGGCGGCTCGTGCGGCTTGCACGGCTCGTTCAGAGTGTCAGATACGTCCTGAATCCCCGGGGTGTTATGTGACCGTACCCATCGCGGGAAGATGACCAGGGATTCAAATGGTCATCACTTACGGGGCTGGTTACTGTCACACAACTGTACAATCACCAGTTGTATAGGTCGTATAAACGGTTTCCCCAACCGCACCTGGCAGAGGGCGCCTATGAGACTCTCCGCATAGGTGACACGGGGACTAGGTGGAAGGCTGGAGCTGATGGTTGAGACGAAATTCCACTTGCGGGGTTCTGGATCCAACACTTTCACTTTGCTCCTTCTTTGAATCTAGTGAACCGCATTCTTCGGAGTAGCGACCTGTTAGACTAGGGAAGAAACCTTGATTGCCTTGCATCAATGGTAGCAGATGCAGCGTATCGTGAAAGTCTACGGGACTTTCGGGAAGTCGCGAGGGAGTCTGCTTGGCGGTCCAAAGAGAGGAAACGACGCCCGGAGCGTCACGATGTTCCAATAGGTGCGGGGGGTAGCGGGAGGCGAAATGCTGGCAACTGCCTCGATAGTTCGAGAACGGAAAACACAATCCTGAATCCAAAAAAATAATACTCATGGATCTAATTCAAGACAAACGAAAAAAAAACCAAACTTCCAGCCGGTACCCCCGGCAGGAAGTCACTCAAAAAGAAACCCTTCCAAAGAAGTTCTAAAATAACGCGGTCATCGGCACAGGACCAGATGAACGAAAGTTCGCTGACCCTGGAGGTGAACGAGAGTTCCATTCTGATGGTTACTGTCAGTTCAATGAACGTAGTGGTAGCGGTTCGGGGAAACTTCGACGAAAAGAACCCCTGCGCCTGCTACCAAGTGCCAACGTTCGGCGGAGAATTCCTCCACAGGTTGTAAGGCGACCGAAAAGCAGTGACAGAAGACAGCGACCCGTTTTTTTGGGATTTGGCCGCAGTCACCTCAAGCTGGTTGTTGTCAATAAACTTGAGCAGCTCGAATGGCAGTTCGGCGATGACGTGGCTAAAACAGTCCTCAAACGCATCTCCGAAGAAGTGATAGAGTTCGACATAACTCCAGCCGGCGACTTGCAGCCATGTCTTCTGTGCGGATTGGCTTCGGTCTGCCATTAGAAGAATCTTCCGGGCTTGGAGGTAGTGGAGGAGTTATCAATACCAAGGCTAATTACTGCCAAGGTAGCGAGGGTAGACAGGGGGTCCGCGGATAAAATACGGGCTAACGGGGGATGATTTACTTCGGATTGAGTAGGATATCCATAAAAGTTGAGCCGGATGAAATGCTGGCGGTCCAAGCAAATCTGCACCATAGCAGAGCGGCAATGGTCAACCTACTTCGGAACCTTAGCCAGGGACACGCTGACATTGCGCTGATACAGGAACCGCATCTGTACATATAAGAATGCGGTCTGTGGATTTGGCATTAAATTCAGCGTGTTCCAACTAATAGGCAGCGATAAAGTGAGAACTTGCATTGTCGCCAAAAAAGAACTAAATGTAATTTTTAGCAATGGAGACGCTAAGTTGCGGAATAAAAATTACATTTACATTACTACAGTGCACTGGAAAGTGAGGACAGGTAACACCGCCGCGCAAAGTTGCCTGCAAGCCACCGAGAACAAGACCAATGTCAAGGAACTAACGAGATTGCAGCGACTGGTCTGCAAAAGTATTGCGGGTGCTCTGAGAACCACGTCAATGGCTGGGCTAGAAATGATCCTGTGGCTTATGCCATTGGATCGGTTCATCTGCAGAAGAGCATGCTTAGCAGCAATACGCGCTAATAGCTCTGATATGTGGCACGATGAAATAGAAGGCCATTCTTGTATTCTGGCAACATGCCGGAGACAATACGGCCTTAATCTTGAGAATACGGACCACATGACCAAACAAACATACCCCGAAAGGAACTTCGAATTGAAGGAGAGGCTGAGAGCCAGCAGAGAAGCCATCAATAACGGTGGTGTCCTGATTTATGCGATCGGTTTAAAGACTGACACTAGAGTAGGTTCAGGCATCTATTCGGCGGATCTGGGTCTGAGCCACGCGACCGTATTCCAGGCGTTACATGCTATACGCATGGCGATAGAGTCCATTCAAGGAATTTCAACGAGAATGACGACGTAGGTAGGGCGGCCATTCTGGCTCTACCGTCATATAGATGCTCTTCGAGAACTGTAAACGTATGCAGAGAGGCTGTTGACAGAAAGGCTAAACATACTTCTATAAGGATTATAAGGATTATTGCGTGCCCGGCCACAGTGGTGTCGCAGGCAACGAGAAAGCCGATGAACTGGCAAGAAGACGTTCGGGAGCCTATGTCGCGGTTACTTGCGGACATCACAAACGAAATAGATGGAGCCATATGGACCAAACTACAATCTGACTGGACAAACAGAATGGATTGTAGGGTAGCCGGGACCTTGTGACTATCACTTGATCTGAGCAAGAGCAGGATGTTGCTCAAACTCAAAAAAAAAAAATTGGCTGAGAGCGACGGTAGGTCTACTCACAGGACACTGCCTTACCGCATCTCACTCGAGAAGATTGGAACTGACCTCCAGCAATTTATGCAGAAGATGCGAGATGGAAGGGGACAACATCGAACATATTTTGTGCGAATGTCCAGCTCAAAATTCGAAACGCCTCAACATCTTAGGTGCTTACAGCTTTCAAGAGCTAGCAGAGGTGGCAATCAGCTGATTCAATTTAGCGAAGTGGTCACTTACCTGGCAGCTCTAATTATCGAGCGGAGGGTGGCGAATGGGCCCAAATCGGAGGCTTAATGTGAGCTGCGCCTCTTTCCTAAACTATGTCACCATCAATGTTGACCTGCAAATACAGCAAAACAAGTAGAGGCCAGAATACAGGTCGCGAATTACATCGCCAGCTGTACCAGTAAAATCAACACATTTACTGTGGAACGATTTGCCATGGGAACCGCCTCAAATTATAGCAGGTGACTTGTCACCCTTATCGATACAGAGAGAGAGATACAGGTCACGGCTGAGCATTCCACCATTTTATAAAATTTTAACGAAAAAATGTATAATGGAAACAGATACTCAACTAATTTCAACAACACACTGGATATCTAGATTAGGTTACAATAGGTAGCAGGGTTGCTGTAACAGCACACTAAGACCCAAAAAAAAACGTAGGTCCATTGTGATACCCAAGCAAAACCAAGCAGTATATTAAAACCAGCCGGACCTACTCACGAAACGGAGGATTAGCCCCACCTACACCTCCGCAATTTCCCCCAAGATGGTTAAAAAACATTGACCAAGAGTTGATTTCCTCAATCGTGTCAAAGCAGGGGATCTCTTTTTAGGGATTTTGAGTTTGGGGATTTTATGATTGGGGGTCTTCGCTTGGGGTTTTATGTTTGGGGATTTTGGTTTTGAGAAGTTAAGTTTGTCACATGCGAACTTAATCTCCAGAGAAGTAAAAACTTCCGGGTTTCTGAATGGCTGCAAAAATGGTGTAGCGCTATTAAATAGAGACTTTTTGTGTGACAAGTTCTACTAGATTAGTAGTTTCGCTCTTAACGAGTGCCAACTGCAACTACTTCTCCTGTTCTGCTGTTAATCTAGTCCGTATCTGAAATTGGATCTCTAACGTTTTAAAGAAGTCGCTTTGACTGATAAATAAAAACATTTTTCAAAACCCAAAGCACTGCCGCCTTTATTTCCAATGTTGACAACTACCACCGAGTCTATCGAATCAACCTTTTTCTCTAGACTTTCATTTTATCGCCGATTAAATTTTGCCAATTCCATAAGTACACCTTAATATAAATTTGAACCAACAACGTCTTTCCGAGATCCGTTGAATTTCCATTTTATTATTATGCCCTACGCTATAATTACATTTAAAAGTTAAATCGGATTTCGAATGGCTTCCCACGCACAACAGGTCGAGTAGCAGCAATTGGACATTTCTTTTTTTTTTCATGTTCTTAAAGAGGACGGCCAGGATCTGGAATAGTCGGAATATACGGGTAATAACTGCAACTTAAGAAGCATGGCGAATGCGATAATACTACTTAGAACTGGGGTAGATAAAAAGTCCTTTCGGGATGTTCGCAGATTCTACTAAATTGCATGTTGAATCCCTACAAAATCTGTGGGCACCATGGACATCCTACATATAGATACTCTACTCACCTCTCCTTCCAGCAGCGTTTCGGGGGCTCGGAAGGCGGGCGTTCCAGCCGGCGATTTATTATCCATGGTGGCATCGTCATCTAGGAACTCGGTACATACACCGAGATCGGCAATCTTAACATGCCCGTCGTCGCCAAGAAGAAGGTTCCCGGGCTTCATGTCGGAATGAATAATGCGCTGATAATGCACTGCAATGAGAAAACAAAAGACCATTGTTATGCGTAAGAAGAAAAATGCTTCTGGAAGGAGACGTCGAGTGGGGCACGACAGGTGGATTTAATTTATTTTCCGGTCTGACCGCATTCGTCTGAATACTACAATAGGATATGGACGTCCTGTGAACGGATGAAGATGGTCTCGATGCCGGGTCGTTCGCGGTTTCCTAACAATTAAATAATAATGCCGTCGCGTCGTGTTCATGAATGACCCATTAATGGCCAAGGTGATGGTAATCGTTCCCAGGAGTTTTTAGACGTGACTATGGGAAGCAAGGTTATTGTAATGAAATAGAAATTATGCCTGAATGATGTGTGCTTTTCGTTTCTTGGGAATAAAATGAAATTCAGAAGAGGAACTGTAATTGTTGACCTTCTAATTCAGGACATCCAGGACAACCAGGAAAGAGAGAGAGAGAGAGAGTTTAAAATTTATTTGCCAGAAATAACGCGTTTTTCAACGAAGTTAAATTCGTACCTTATTTTGGGGACAAGTCCAACAATGATGACAATCTCACAGCTCATTATAGGAAGAACTGAAGATTTGATAAAAAAGGAAATTTCTTTGTCTTTATCAAAATTTTTAATATTCCTGACGCGTTTCACTTTTTCGAGCATCTTCAAAGGAAGTTCCTCTGAAGATGCTTCGTTGCGTTTATCTACCCCACGGCTCATGAAATGAAATGAAATAGCTGGGGCAACGAGCGTCCAAAAACCCCCTCCCGAACTGAGCTGGAATAAGCATGTGCCGCCGCTTAGCTCGTTGTGGAACATTCGCTTCGAACGCCGCCGGATCTTCACGGTCACTTTCGGCAAACTTTCGGCTCCGTCCCATAGGTTAGGTTAAGTGGCGGCCTCACGGCCCCGCATAGACGCCTTGGGTCCATAGCGATGCCACAAAGAAACAACAGAGATCGTTAGCTGTTGGTATCAGTCGTAATCAACAAGTCCTTGTTGAGATCAAAGGTTTTTGTCGCACATGCGAATCTTAGAAAATTCATTATATTAAGGTTTGCAATCGCTTTCGGATTGCGGGGGAAGTAGGCTCCAAGACATATATGTCTTGTCCTTGCGAGTGCTCCAAAGTTTCCTTGGTATTTGGCAGCTTACAATTTCTGCAGCCGCTGTCTGTGATCAGTCCCAGTCTGTGTGTGTGCTCTCCTATTAGACAGTGACCCGTTAATAAGCCCATTAGCATTGCACATTTACCCTTAGAGCGCCCTAAGAGTACATCGGTTTTCTTAGTGTTGTATGAGTTCCAGAGTTCGCTCGTTATTCTGGATTATTCTGTTACAATTTTAGTTGGCCAATTGCATAATCTTAGGAGTCCAATTTGTTCTTAGTGTCTGTATAGGAATAGGGATTGCTATTGCCATTGTGACATCCAGTGCAGCTCCCTGCTTTGCGAGTCTATCCGCAATATCGTTGCCAAGGCAACCGCTGTGGCTTGCAGCTTCCTTAAGGTGCACCATCTCTGAGAGGCAGTTAAGCACTGTCCCTGATCTGATATTGTCTGATTGCAGCGCTTTCAACGCAGCCTGATTGTCTGAGTGAATATACAATAGGTGTTACCCATCCTGCGTGTTGTTGAGACTAGCTCTGCAGCTCTCTCTCCGCCTGGAAGATGCTGCATTTTTTCGACAGTCGGAGCGATAGATTGTGTAGGAGCTCCGGCGAATGAACCGCGGCTCCAACACCTCTTTCCGTCTTAGAGCCATCCGTATAGGGGTTTAGGGATTTCTTAGGTCTGTTCTTTCCTGTAGAGTAGAAGTCTCTTTCTGGTATTATTACCCGAAAGTTTCTCTTGGAGTCAATTACCGGTTTGATGAGGTCGGTATTCTCGATTGGCAGTTTGATGTTTCGATGGCCATAGGGTCTCGTACTAAATTGCCCCATTTCCCTAAGTCTTAATGCACATTTGGACGCTGCGTTCACTAGAAACAGGTCAAGTGGGGGTAAGTTCGTAAGAGTGTTTAGGGAGTTTGTAGACGTAGTTCCCATCGCTCCTGCAATTCCCAAACATCCCAGTCTTTGGATTCTTTCCATTTTCATTTATTGCACCTGGTTTTGAGTGCTGTCCACCAGACCAGAATTCCCTATAGTAGAATTGGCCTAACAACTGCTACATATATCCAGTGCATAATTCGAGGATTGGGCCCCCATGTCTTACCAAGCTAACTTTAGCAGGTGTACAGAGCAACGGTTGCTTTCTTGGTACGTTCTTCGATGTTACGATTCCAAGTAAGCTTGCTGTCTAGGATCAACCCTAAGTACTTTGCGTCGAGTCATCAAAGTTAACTCGTTGATGCCCATCATTGGGAGATGGAAGTCCTGAATTTTGGTTCTTCTTGTGTAGAGAACCAGTTCAGTCTTTTGAGGGTTCGCACTTAGTCCGACTTTGCCTGCCCATTTTAGTAGCTTACTTAGAGCCATGGTTGTAAGGTCTGATAGAACTCCAATGTCCTTTCCAGATACGAGTATTACTACATCTGCGTAAGCCACCGCGCGTATGCCTTTCGCTTCGAAAATTCTTAGCAGAGTGTTCACCGCTAGTATCTATAGAAGTGGTGATAACACCCCTCCTTGTGGCGTTTCTCTGCTGGCCGCTTTAGTGGACATGGCATTGGCCCATGCAGACGATAGAAGTCTGTTAGATAGCAATGCTGCGATCCAGTTTCTTATGCTTGCGTTGACCCCTGCATTGTAGAGGGCATCCAGTATCGCTTGTGTTGTAACATTATTAAAAGCTCCGGCTATGTCTAGGAACGTGCCGAGCGTGTATTCTTTGTATTGTAGAGAGTTTTCGGTGGAGACTACCTCGTGCAGAGCCGTTTCCACGAATTTCCCTTTTAGAAACGCGTGTTGTGGGTTTGATAGATAGCCCGGCACGAGTGACTCTCTAATGTGTCAATCCAGTATGTTCTCCATAGTTTTCAACATGAAGGATGTGAGACTGATTGGTCTACAGTCCTTCGGGTTGTCATGACTGCTTTTGTCAGTTTTGGGTATAAACACAACACTGGCCGTTCGCCAAGCATGCGGTACATAGCCCATTCTGATGCAGCCTTTGAAGATAGCAACAGTCCAGATTGCTATAGAGTCAGCAGCTTTTTGCAGCATACCAGGTATGATCTCATCCGGCCCGGCTGATTTGTACGGGTCAAAGGAATTAATGGCCCGTTTTATTCGCCTAACCGTGAAGAGTCCTTGTATGTTGCTGTCGCGCGAGTTTGTTTCTAAAGTTGTTGTATTTGGTTGGGTTGGCGGACTCTCGCAGTTCGGGAAGTGTGTTGCAAGGAGTAATTCCAGTGTGTCAGCACTACCTTACGTCCATTGTCCATCCGCCTTGCTGAGTGTAAATGGCTGTGTCGGATTTTTGGAGATGATTTTTCTCAGCCACGATGCCTCTGATGTGCATTCAATTTGGCTGCAGAAGTCCCGTCAGCTTCTCCGAGCTACTATTTGAAGGATTTGAGTGAATTCCCGTATTCGGCCCAATCTTCGTCTTTCCCTGTGCGCTTAGCAGTGCTAAAGACCGACCGTACCTTACGGCGACTCCGTCCCCATAACACCATTGCACATTACAGAAAAGGCGACAATATACCGTCTTGGGGGTGCCTATATAGACTCCTCTACTGACAGACAACGTTCCCAAACTAGTACGAATGGCCCTGAATGTAAGCAGCAATCCGATGAGTTTACAGACCGATTCGTCGACTCGTAGGTTCATTAGTGCCTTTATTATCGTACTAGGTTTAATGTTGATGAAAGTACCCTCAATATCCAGGAACACAGCCAACGTAAATTGCCTGTATCCTAGGGATTTTTCAATACAACTGACGAGAGAGTGTAGAGCTGTATCAACTGACCTTCCTTTCCATGGGGCGTGTTGGGAGGTGGCTAGAAGGCGTGACGGGATGCTATTACGAAGATGAAGGTCAATCAGTTCCTCTAGGAGTTTGAAGAGAGGCTGATTGGCCTGAGGTCACTTGGTCGGCGGTGCGAGCTTCCGCCCGCCTTAGGGATAAAAATGAATAGCACTTCCGTTCAGCTTCTCGGAACGAAGCCTAATGCTAGGCATGTAGTAAAGATAACTAACTTCTATCCACGGGTAAACAATATCTAAAGAATTCTGAAGGTCCGCAGGAATGATTCCATCGGGTTCAGCAGATTTGAGAGACTCAAAACTATTGATCGCCCACAGAATCTTTTCCCTTGACAGGATAGATTCATAGTCGCATGGTGCGGATGAGTTGCATGAGTCTCTTCGCAGAAGCTCCTCCATGAGTTCCGTTTAGCTCTACTCAACTACTTTTTGTAAGAACTCAGTTGTCCTTTATAGGAGCGTCAATCTGACACTAACTTAGACGCCTTATTGACGCCTTTTCCACACGCAGCTCTGAGCTCGGAAATTCTATCGCTCTACCAAGATGGTTTCTTCTTACCCGTATGCGAGCAAACAGGACACGATATGTGGATATCGCCGTTTTAATTGGTAAACGATGAGCGTATTAACCATATTTTTCAACTCGTATCTGTAGAAGTGATTACTTTCTTGAAAGAGTTTCGCGATATCTAGATGAGTTGTTTTCTCTACGATTCAGAGTGCGCGGTTTGGACGCAGGACGTTCGACGAGGCTGAACTCGAGATAGCGATGATCCGAGAAAGAATATTCCGACGATACTCTCCCATCTCTTATCAGGTGTAGAATGTCCTCCGAAGCAAGGATTTTTTGCCTATTAATAGTGAAGAAGGTAGGTTCATTGCCCACATTTCTAAGCGGAAGGTTAGTTCTTAAAAAGTACTCGAGCAGTAATTTGCCCCGCTCATTAGTATTAGATATCTTGGTGGGCGTTTGAGTCACAACCAAGAATCAATACAAGTCGTTTCGATAGTCTACCTAAGGCTCGCCGAAGGGAAGGTGCCTACTTGATCATATGGTAAGTATGCCGAGGCAACCCACTAAACCTTGCCATTAAGCTCAAGACAGACTACTACGGAGTCCGTATTACTGTATGTTGATAGAAGGAAAGCTTTATAAGTTCCTGATTTTTTTGTCCATTATAGAAAGGGAAGAAGTGGAACTATGATAAAAAGTACGCGCTTCATGGATTCAACCTTCTGAAGGACTCAACCATACGGCGTTTTTTCTCAAAGCGAGCTGCGAGAAGCATTCTTCAAATACTTTTTTGTTCGATCCCGTTTCAGGAAATGAGAAAGTATCTTTAGTAGAAGACCACCCACTATCTCTATTAATCAGCCAATTCCAGGTTCTTCCGCTTCACCTTCGCTGCTTTTGACATTGTCTTGAATCCAATTCGTGCTTCAAGTCGAATAAATTTTCATAAATCCAAAAATATTCCTTTATCTCCTTTTCTTCAGCATTTTTCGAATTTCGAATATACAGCAGATACTACGCGTACATTTAGTTCATATTAGCACATACATACGTAAGAGTATCTACGCAATATATCCTTGTAAAGTAATTGATTTTATTAAGGTAAAGTCGACATGATGTCGTCTTGTCTTTATTCGCTTTTGACATCATCTCGTCACGATGATGTCTCAAGAAGATGGTGATGATGCTTGTCGTCTCTTATGATGAAATCACTCACATCTTTTTGGGGGCAATGTGTATCGCGTCGTCCTCGTCCTTCCACTTGGCTGCCGAAAACTCTGAACGTCCCTGAACTTTGAAATTTCATGAGGAGCGGCAAGAAAGTTTTCTTTTTTTTTTGTTATTGTTGTTAGTATTCGAGCAATATTAAAGGTCATACATGTTGGGATTGGTAATGTCACGTTCGCCGAAATTTGCAACAACTTTGATTGATTTTCTAGCAAAACGACATATGGGGATGTCCATTCGAAACTTTTATGAAAGTCGAAAAGTTGAAAGCTGTCGTGGTCTCATTAATGTGCGTCGTTTCGTAGAAGTAAAACGTTTTCTGAAAGACGATTGCGGTCAGTGTGGATGCGAAAATATGAAATAAATAGTACCGAACTCTGGACATGCCGACAAACTCCAAAAATCAAACGATGGATACAGAAAGGATCTGCAAGTTAGAATCCAATCTTTGAAACAGTGACAACGTCATGAGTCCTGGAGGTATCAAAAGGAAGTCGGGTATGGGTAATTACCCATACAGAGTGAATGATGGTTTTCAGGGATGGTTTACGACCAACTCAGGCACTATCGGTCACTTTAAGCTGTAGGCTATCTATAATAATACACAATTACCCGAAAAAAATGAACAGAGGAATCATGGGACTCTTAACAAAAAACTACAACGTTATAAACTATCGGAAAAAGGGCAGTCCGCGGACCTTGGATCTGCTTCGTTCGCAACAAAGTGTTGCACCCAAATGCCATATTCGTGAGATGCAACTGCTGTGGTGAGTGATGCCATTTGAGGAACTGCTCCGGGTTTAACCAGCATTTTCGATCTTGTTTAATACGCAAAATCCTTCAACACCAGTGAGCGCCCAGACAGGCTTCCAGTCATCCCCGGTAACTCCAGCGAATAGTTCCAGACAAAACAGAATGCCGATGTCCAACCTTACGATTGCGCCACCTATCGCCAACTAGTGCAGCTAAACTTTAATGGACTACCGACCAAAATTGCCGAGTTTACATCATACACCGCGCCATGGTAGGAGCCATACAGAAGACAAAACCTCACACTAATTCATCCCTCAATTATCAGGGAAACTACGCTGTTATTAGAAACCATTGATCAGCGCTGGAGGGCTTGCCTACCTTATTCATCGTTCAGTGCAATATCGGAAGATTGATATCTCCACTAATGACAACATCATGGGGTGCAGGTCATTACCAACGTTTATATCGAAGTGTGGGTATAATTAGCAACGTTAACGTCCGGGTTCGACCAGTGGCGTGGCGTCCATGGAAGCAAGGGAAGCATTGCTTCCCTTATATTTGGCGATTGGTGGAAAATTTTCAAAATAATTTTTTCTGAATCGCGCAAAAAAGTCGCGAAAAAAACTCTTCGGCACAGTCTATGTAAATAAAAGTTCCAAAGAAACTAATCGCGAATATCTTACACAGCCGAATTGGTAACACCGCGAAAACCACCACACCACACCAAGAAGAAGACACATGGAAGCATATCAAAATTTGCATCTATGAGCGTTTATTTTTTTCCCCAGTAAACCTACTGTGTCGCGATAAAAACAAATTCACGTACACGGTAGGTTGGAAGCACTCAGGAATTTGCTTCCAAGTTCCCCTCACATGTAGTAGAGGAAATTCTTGCCTGCAGCGGAGCTGCTGGCGCATGGACGCTGGGGAACTTTTCTTCCCATTTCCTCTTTGTTCGTATTTTCTTGTGGACTGAAAATATTTGCTGTGTTGCAATGCGTATGTGATGTGCTATATGAGTTTCACAAGGGTTACCAGAGTAGGATAGGAATTAAATTGTGGAAAAAGTTTCGATTTGAAATATAATGGCTTCATGGTTAAAAATTATTATTGGTAAATTCGAGAAGAAGTGATTTCGCATAGAATTATTAGTGTATACGAGTATTAGTAAGAGACGAACTCAATTATAGGGATATTTATGCATATTTCAATAACTTATATCTAATCGAAAACCATTTAACGGAAAATTCCAAGAAAAAATAAGTGGGAGATGGTAATACTGCCTCAAGTCATTGACGTCACAAGGAATTGAATGAGCCGTTAAATTTAAAACTCATTTGCTCTAGTGTAGTGCTTTAGTGTAGTGCGATTTGTGTGCTTTTTGTTGGTGAAAAGGTGAAGGGGTTTTTTAATCGGTCTAGGTGCTTATAATTGCTTATAGTGTTTTGATTTGTTTTTAAAGTAGCATGGATCAATATTGTGTTGTTGATGATCTTTTTCGATTGTCTTTTGGATCTCGATCTTTCGCAGAAAAAAAAGACATTATCGAAAAGGGTCGACCGAAACCGATTTTGGAAATTGTTTCTAAAACAAAAAGATGTACTAGGCATTTTACTGCTAAGATTTATGAAGATACGGAATGGATTACCGGTTGTAAGACCAAGCAAAAATTATTTTGTTGGCCATGCTTGTTATTTTCAAATGATTCAAATGTTTGGCGAACTACCGGGTTTTGTGACTTAAATAATTTACATAAAGCTGTGGACAGGCATGGTACGAAAAGCGTTGATCATTTAAAGTCAGTACTTCTTCTTTCCAAGTTCGGTTCCGGTCCTAGAATTGAAGAATTATTAAGTAGCCAACATAGATCTTCAATAATATTGCACAATGAGAAAGTTTCGAAAAATCGAGATATACTAAAAATGCTAATTGACGTTGTGTGCCATTTAGGATGTCAAGAACAGGCATTTCGTGGTCACAATGAAAATGTGAATTCTTGCAATAGGGGAAATTACGTTGAACTTTTAAATCTTTTAGCTAAATATAATCCGGACTTGCGAGCTCACTTGGAGCAAGCGACTGTTTTTTCCGGAATATCAAATTATATTCAAAACGATCTCATTAGTAGCATTTCTAAAATTTTATTAAAACAGATTTATAATGAAATTCAGCAAACTAAATTTATAGCAATAATATTAGATGAAACAACCGATGTTTCATGTCGTTCTCAACTCTCAACAACCTTTCGTTACATTACTCCTTCCGGTGAGGTTAAAGAAACTTTCATAACTTTTACAGATATTTCTGATGATCAGACTGCGTCGCGTTTATTTGACCATGTTTTAGATGTTGTTCAAAAATTCAATTGCGGTAACAAACTTATTTGTCAAAGCTATGACGGGGCTTCGGTAATGTCTGGTAAAATAACTGGATTACAAACACGTGTAAAGGATGTGTATAAAAACGCAATATATATTCATTGCTTCGCTCATCGGTTAAATTTAGTTTTATCTAAATCATGCGATAAAATACGCGAATGTCGAATTTTTTTTTCAATCTATTACTTGTTTTTCAACATTTTTTAATCATTCAACAAAGAGAACAGTTGCACTAGATTTATTCCACAAAAAAAGGCTTCCAAAATTAGCTCCAACACGTTGGACTTTTAATGGTCGATTAGTTTTAACCATTTTTGATAATTTAGATCAATTAAAAGAACTCTTTGAATATATCATTGAAAATGAGAGTGGAAAGTGGGATGGCGAGACCGTTAATAGCGCAAGGGGACTTCTTGTTTTACTTACAGATTTTCAGTTTGTTTTCCTGCTCAATGTTTTTTCTAAAATTTTTCCACAAACCGACGTACTTTTCGATATATTTCAAAGTAAACAAACTGATATAATGTACTGCATTCAAAAAATTACAGATTTTGAAAATCAACTTCAATCGTTAAGAAATAGTTTCACGGAAATTTGGACCCAAACCACATCTATTTGCGAAACTCCACAACGCCGGAAAAAAGCCAGGTGCCTTGTTGACAGTAATGAAAATGTTGAACTATTCTTTACACGTATTTATGTCGAAATTATAGATAATATTACCGCAGAAATAAATTCAAGATTTTCATCCTTAGCAAGTTTCACATTTTTAAACCTATTAGATTCTTCTAAATTTAACCAATATTTGAAAACATTTCCGGACAATCTTTTACTAAATTTAACTAAAACTTATGCTGATATATTTGACCATATTTCATTAAAGACTGAACTCATTGTGCTTTATTCTGATTCTGATTTGCAGGGAAAATCTTTTCAAGGTATTTTTAACTATTTCATTAATAACAAATTAAAAGATAGCTTCACACAATTTTATAAATTAATATGTTTAGTTTTAACATTACCAGTAACCAGTACGTCCGCAGAGCGCAGTTTTTCTTGCTTAAAAAGGATTAAAACGTATCTTAGAAATTGTACAGGCGAACAACGGCTTAGCGACTTGGCAATAATGTCAATTGAAAAGGTTTTCCTTAAATCATATTTGTGTGAGCAAAGTTTTTATACAGATATTATAGATGAATTCGCAAAAAAAGAAAGACGAATAGAATTAAATTACAAATAATAGTATGTACGGATCTTATTATTTATTTTGACTTGTAATATATTTATTGCCCAATTATTATTATTTTATTTCACTCACTAACTGTGATTTTTTAAATAGTAAATAGTTGAATTATTTTTAATTTTTATTGTATTGTTATTGTTTTTATTATTCAAATTTTGATTCGCTGAACATGATTACTTTCTTTATGAGTGTATGGATATTTATTTTGCAATTTTTTTGCTATTGTTGTTATTGTTATAGTAGTTCTAATAATTCGAATATGCTTTATTTATATACTTATATTTTAGTTACAGCTTTGCTTTTTTGATAAGTCTACCAACATATAATTTTTACAATTATTTATTTAAAAGTAAATTATTATATATTGGTAGCATAGGAATTAAAATGCTGATAAAATACAGTATACCTACTCTCACGTCCCCGTTCGTGATTCCTGGGTGCTTTTATATTAGAAATGTTAAAAGTAGCTAACGAGAGGGGTTCAATTAATACGCAGTAAATTTGTGGAAACCATAATAATAGTAAATTTTTAATACCAATTGCTTCCCCTAGTTGAATTATCACGCCACGCCACTGGGTTCGACCACGAAAGGTAATGTCGGCAGAAACTTTACCGACGGTCGTATGAGAAGTGACATCTTCGGTGTTCACGCCATCTACACCTCAACGGATAAATTCTCCAGTTCCCTTATTTCAGAATTACTGACCCAGTCTCAGTCTCTCATTACACGATTTAGATCGAAATACAACTCTGGCTTGGTCGAGCTGCTTTCCCGATGGATTACGAGTAGAATCCATATTGTAGACGAAATAGGTGACGGAGTTATGAATTGGCTATAACCCGATTAATCTGTTGGTGGTAGTGGAGAGTGAAGCTAAGTCATTCACTTGGACTAGCAATGATTCATCCCATCCCATTCTTAATATTTAAGTCCAACAAAGCTCTCAACCGGCCGAAGATCCGGGCCATCAATAGAGGCAATTCATATCAGATCGTGTATTTTAAAGGCTGTACATGGATCTTAAATCTTTCCCAAGATTCGTAGGGGGTAATGTGAGAACTGTTGTTACAAGTTCACTTTTGTCGAGCCAATCAAAAAGTGTGCCGATGGCATTTTCATCAATTGTCTCGAGACGGAAATATTCCACATGTTTGGAGCTTTCAACTTGTAAATCGATGTGGCGTGATACGAAGCATCTATACACAGTACTCGCCACAAGCCAATTGAGTCCTTGAGTCTGCCCACCACGCCGCCATTAAAACCATCATCATATTGTATACTGCAACCATCTGCCTCCCCGGTAATGGAAAGGAGGGTCTCCCTAGACCCCAACCGCCATGCAATGTACACAAAAATAACAAAAAATAATGATTTCGGCATTTTGTAAATAATCAACATTACATGTTACTAGCGTCGTAGCCTGAAATGTTCAAGAGTGAACTTTTATTCTCGTAAAATTATACGTCTTAGAGGAATACAGGGACGAATGAATATCATTAGCTGTCTTCAATTTGTTCCAGAAAAAAATACATGCCTCCTGGGGCGTTTTATGAGCGCACAAATGGAACAGCAAAGCTCGATACTGTGCCTAATTAAAATCGGTTACAACAGCTTCCTAACGACACGTTGCTACTTTATTCCCAAGAAGAGAAAAAAAAATCATTTTATCATTGTCAAATTAGCCATTAGTCATTGTACAACATGATGACTACATCGTTACTTAATTGAACCTATTTTTGTTACGACAAAAATTAATTCGACCTATTCAGGAATAGGAACCTGCTTCATTCCCGCCTTCGATTTTCATTTTCATTCGTTCGCTGTTTTTGACAGAGTCGACCAACTGACGACGACGACGACTCCTGAACGCACAACAAGGATAAAAATCGACTACCCCTCCCGTGGGTAAAATTTAGGCCTTTTTTTTCCTGTTTTCACCAAACGATTTTCATAAAAGATGAAAATTGTCGGAGACGTTGTTTGCAGTTGATACGGCAGCAATCCAATCCTTCACCCCGCGGGAGAGCTTAAGGATCTACAATTTCGAAGAAGCATCAAATATACGAGAACACACTCGCGTGGTCTAGATTCACCGTGTGCGGTTTAATGTGTCTTTTGTGTTTTTCTTACCCTCAACCACGCTCGAGGATAAAAGGAATTGCTAAGAGAGAAAATAAGCAGAAAGATGCCTACTCAAGATATTATTACACGAATCCCTTGAACCGTAACCGTCGTCATTTCAATGCAAATATAAGTCCTTGGTTCGTTGCATACATCAAACACAATGATTTCGGTTTTTTCGCCTCGCTTGTTTCTTGGAGAGGATATAATTCAACGTGTGTGATGATGAAGATTCATGTATTGGATGAGGCGTTTTTTAATCAGACGCTATGCAAATTTGATGACACCTCGGAGAGTACGGTAATGACTCAATACTCATTTGCTCTAACCTCTAGTGGGGGATCTTGCATTCTTGTTAAAAAGACTCTTAAAGCGTTCTTCGTTTTCGCTTTTAGTGATAAAGAGTGTGTGGTAGTACGCCTGGATCAGGAATAAGTGGTATTGGCTTATTTTTGCGTACCCGCCATACGATCAAGTGGTAGACCCTCCTACACCTATTTTGGCAGGCGTTATGCGCCCCGGAGTCACAAAGTACTAGCGACATTCTGGACTCCAATGCACACCACGCGGTGTGAGATAGTTGCGACACAAATGAGAGAGGGAACGCGAGCGCTTGTTAGGCACGAAACTGCTCATCTGTAATATAGGCTTTGTACCTTCGTCACTAAGGGCAGACAAGAGATCCTGGACCTCACCCTGGTTTCAGAGGATATTAAGCACTTACTACGAGAGTGGATGATGTCGGCAGGGCACTCATTGTCTGCTCACCGCAATTTGGACTGGACGAGTGCACTAGTGAAAACTCGGTCTTCAGAAATTGTAAAAAAAAAACGAAAATTTAAATTTAATGTTTGTCTCAAAGAGGCACTACTCCCTTTGCCACGCCAGCTACTACACGGCTGGTCGGGTGGCAGATAACTCCCGAAAATGAATGGCCCCTCGTGAGTCTGAATTGCAAAATTGTATTAACAGTTTTGACCCGTATAAGTCAGCAGGACCGGACGGTGTTATCTCACCAGATGTACAACAAACAATGGACATAGTGTTCCCCTGGACTGAGCGTATGATGAGGGCCTGCATGGAGTTAGTACACATTCCTCGCGCGTGGTGGGTGGTAAAGGTGGTTTTTATCCCTAAAGCGGGAAGTAGCTCGCACTCAAGTCCGAAAGACCACCGTCCCATAAGTTTATCATCGACTCGGCTGAAGATGCTGGCGCGTCTGATCGACATGCACTTACGTGCCACCATTCCATCGCACCTTCTCTCCTTTTCTAAGCATGCCCAGTGGAAAGGTAGATCCGTGGACATAGCTCTGTACTCATTAGTATCATATGTTGAAAAATCTCTGAGTTGCAAGGAGTACACGTTAGTTACCTTCTAATACGCTTCCAATAAGGTCAAATCGGAGGCTATCCCGTATGCATTCCCGAGCCTGGGTGTTGATGGCCCACTCTGTGAGCTTATCAGCCTGATGTTTACATTAAGGGTTATTTGCATCAGTATATCAACAATACGGAGACAGGTGCTGAGGAGCACCACCCCCCCCCCCCCCCCCCCCCCCCCCCAGGGTGATGTTCCGTTCCCTCTTTCTCTGGAACTTGGTTAACAGGCTGCTTCTTGATGTGAAGAAGGTGCATACGCAATGACCCTGGTCTGCACCACACCGGTGTACTCTGCCGACAAGGGCTATACTAGCCTTATACCTCCACGGCAAGATTGGAGTGTAGATAGTTCTCCAGAGTCGGAAACCATTAGCCTCTTTACTGATGGCTCAAAGACGGAAAAGGGTGTTTTTTTTTTCATTTTTGTCACTCCGTCTCCCAGCTTTCTGCAGCGTCTTTCAGCCGGCGATTGCTGCAATTGCCGAAGTTTTAGCATGGTTACGCTGTAACGTTGTGTCAGTAAGGAATATTACTATCTATACTGTTAGTGAACCGGCGATTACATGCTTGGACGCGATGCTTGCCACTTCAAAAACCGTATTGAAGGGTCGCACATCTATCAAGGAGCTCGGTTAATTCTTAAACGTCACTCTGTGCTGGATTCCAGGGCATCGTGGCTTCAGCGGTAACTGCATCGGGTATGTTCGAACTGTCACTTCCAAGAAGCTTGCCAAGACAGGCGCTCTAAGTCGTGTTAACATCGGATGGCCAAATGGAAGTACCTGCAACATTACAAGACAGGCCTGGCCGAACTTCAAACCTAGCCGCTCCTCACGGCTGCTGATGCTGGAAAGAAAGTATCTCAGGAAAGGCGTAGGGATTATTACGAGGCATTACCCGATGGGTGAGCACGCGAGGCGTATGCGGCGTACAATGATTATTGTAGAAGCTATAACCTAACCTAACCCCTAGTGAGGCATACCGCGTCAATTATTCTATGTAGCTTAGCTGACGTTTCGTTGGCATAAACCAGTTTCGGACGATGCACGTTGCCAGCATGCATTTCCTGCTCCCTTTTAACCGCCTACCTACGACAAGTCAGGAGATGCTGTAGCTTATTAATACGCCCCGCACCATAGGGGGAAGACAACACAAACATTCGTCGTTCGGTCACCGCTCTACGATACTAATCTAGAGCTCGGAGTTCAAATCTCGGCGCGATCATAAACTGCCTGTGAGTACTAATAGAACGAACTCTCACAGTGATCCGAGCTTGTCAGTATAAAGACGGTGCGAATAGGAGATGCATGCTAGCAACTGCACTTTCGAAAAGTAGATATGCTATAGAAACGCTAGAGGTGTTGACGCGCCCATACCCCTCCCCTGGAGGGGTCAAAGCAATTAATACGAACGCCGTGAACGGGACTTGAACCCCTAACGACCGCATTCAGATATGAGACTGATGCCTCTACGCACTGAGCTACCGGTCGCCCCAACGCCCCTAGATTATACCAATTTGTATCTTCTGCATTCAACTCTATATACTTACAATATTCCAATCCTTGCAACACATCGCGAAAGACACTCCAGGTGCGTTCTTCACTAAGCGGTCGATCAGTTGGTATTCGCAACACTTCACCCTGATGTTCCAATTCGAAAGCTAAATAAAGGCAATCTTCGGCTGGATCGTCTAAGACTTCAACTAGTTTCACTACATTTGGATGATTGAGCTTTTTCAGTACGGCAATTTCTTTGTAGACACGCTGTAACGGTGTCATGGTTGGCGCTTTCGCTTTCGGTCCACGTCCAATAAGTCCCGCCTTCTTGATCAGTTTACTTTTCGATAGCATTTTCATGGCATAATGTGTAGAGTCGTCCTTGTTGTAGGCTAGTTTTACCAAGCCGTAAGCACCCTGCGAAAGAGAGGAGAAAGGTTCTGTGAAAAAGAGAGTATGGCAATTCTGAAAATTCTGGTGTGTCTCTACGACGCTATGACTAGTGCTGAAGATCAGCACTTTATCATCAGGACGACTCATAACAGCCCAATTGAGATAACGCGAGGCAAGCACAACTTTGTTCCCCATACTTACATTTTCACTCCATAATTCCTCTTCTCCCTCTCCCCATCCATTATGAGGGCGGATGCCCGAATATCTTTTTTTTTTTGTAACAACTGGGCGGGCCTAACTTAGTAAACCCTTCAACTCCGAAACTCGAACTAGTCTTCAAGCACGTATCCTTAGCAAATTTAGCAATAAGCCGCATAACATCCGGCTTCCGTCCGCACCACTTGACAGGTTCCAGTTACAAAGATGGGGTGAGCGTTTTACCAAGTTAGGTCCCCGCAGTCGTTACAAAAAAGATATTCATGTATTTACCCTAATATAGGATGGGGAGAGTAAGAGAAGGAATTAGCGTCCTTAAAGCCGGTCACGTTCAGGTTTACCTTGAGGACCTGCACAGTTACAACTGTACAGATCTGGACGTCTGCACAGGTCTGGAAGCCAGCGGCCGGCCTGAAGTACACAAAATAAAGTGATCCTTTCCTCGCGAAGATAGAGAAAAATCCCTCATATCAATTCGGCTAATATGAGTAGTCCTGATAATTGGGATCTTCCGCTCTCAAGCCAAAGCCAACTTTCAACATATCGGTTCGCTCCGAGACCTATACCTCCAGTGAATTTTCGGGGCCGTTTGCGATCGAGATGGATGACGCATCCGGTACAATCATGAGTTGTGTGAACTGTACGATGAGCTGGAAGTTTCAAAAATCGTCAAACTATAACGACTTCAATGGGCAGGGCATATACAACGAATGGACGATGATCGCATGCCAAAGAGAGTAATGAATGCAGAACGAGTCAACGGAGCGAGACTGACTAGACGACCGAGATCTCGTTGGGAGAGCCCAGTAGGTGTGGACGCCGCGCAGCTACTGGGCTTCCAAAATTGGGAGGACGTGGTCACGTGACCGAGATAATTGGAGGACAACGGTCCAGGCGGCCAAGGCCCGACGTCGGGCTGTCGCGCCACGATGACGATTAGGTCAACAGGACCTCCTTGAACATGACTTGAAACGGAAATAAACTGGCATCGAGCTATCATCATTGTTTTGGGGTCAAAATTCATTAAGAGAATAGTTTGTGAAGCCCTTTTGGTTTGATCGAAGCAATAAGTGCTGAAAGTAGTAAACTCACCTTTCCAATCTGCTCCATCAGTTTATACTGATTCACCTGTACAGCATCACCCGACTGCTCGATCGATATTCGTCGCGACTCCTTAAGCGGCGTACGTCGTCGATTGCTACGCGGACTACCCAATGGACTACCACCCGGACTCGAAGGGGTACGCGGTGAATTCGATCGTGAGTCAGCCGATTGCATTTTCGGGATGGCACCTTTTTTCTGAATATTTCGTAGCAATCCGACTATCGACGGATCGGCCGCTGCTGCCGGCATAGTGGTAGTCTTCGTATCCTCTTGCGACTGGGCGTTGGCTATAAAACGATTTTGTGGTCTTTGTATTACCGTGGTTTGTCTAAAAATTCCGGCAAAGCGATCGGCTGAATCCCTTCCTTCGCTCACGTCTTGGTCGTCGTCATTGTCGGATTGGTCTTCAGGATCGGCTTCGTCCCGGCTCGTTTCAACTATATCTAGTGATTTGGTTTTGGGAAGAACTCGAGATGATCGTTTGTAACGTGTTTGATTGGCGAAACGGATGGTTGACGGAGGAGGGGCGGCTACAGATGAATGGGGAATGGATGCGGACATCGACGACGTTACATTTGTTAGGGTACAGGAGATGGAGGTTGTTAGAATGGGGAAGGCAGTCGTGATATTTGTTGCTACTAGTGGCGACGATGATTGCTCACAGTTGTTAGTAGTGGACATGATTGTATTAGCGGTTATTACAACGAGAGGTTGCTGGATGGCGTGCAAGGATGGTACACGATTCATGATTGATGCAATACCTTCATTTGGGACAGCGGTAGCCGGTAAATCTTGCCTGCTGGACAATTTCGTATCCTCGCAATCAAAACTCACGCGGCTGCCTTTTTGTTTTGTCTCCACGTTCGACGAAAAGCTGCCACGACTTTCCACATTTGCGCTGGAACCATCTTCGGGGATACCCAATAAGGGATCTGAGAACGTGCTTCCGTCCACTATACAACTGGTTTCGATTTCACCGCTAGGCTCTCGCCGAGCAGCACCACCACCACCGGTGCCATCTGTTGGATGGGTAGTACTACTGTTCGAGGAAGCAGCTGCTCGTAAAACGAAAGAGCTTGACGTTGTGGGCGTTGTGGATGTTGGTGACCTATTTGTGCTACTGTTTGTACTTGAATTACTGCTTGTGCTACCACTGGAACTTCGTTCCAACTCCACGGCTTTGTGACTAGAATGGAGAGAGAGAAAGAGTAAAGAAAACAAGAGAACATTAGAATTAGATTAGGCAATCAAATTAGTTTAGTAGTTTCGAGAGCTAAGGGCAAAGTACGGTTGATGAATGCAAAATGAGAATGAGTTCATAGTGTCAACGGCTATTGTTTTCTGCGTTGGTAATTACACGTTAAAACAACATCTTCATCACGCTACCGAGTGCTGATTATACTCGTAAATAAGTGCTTGTGGCTGTTTTAACGCGCGAATTTTCGAAAAGCTAATTAGCGTTACAAAGAGCTATAATGACTGACGGAAAGGAGGAATGGGTGGGATGGATAATTAGCAGCAGTTTATATAGGTTTTCAATCCATTTGTTTGTTTTTCATTCCCTAGATTGCCAAAGCGTTTATTGGCAGGAAGCAATCTCTGGATTTTCAAGTACTATTCTGATTAGTAGACGTATTTTTTTATTTAGGCTCTTTTCTGTCAGTCCGTGCCGATTTCCATGCCTACTGATATTCTTTTCTCTTTCATCTATTTTTTTATCGTAAATTTCTATTTAATTTTAGGAGAATCGTTAATCCCCAAAAGCATGAATTTTATAGCCAGCCGAATCGTCGTCGTGACAGTTGAGCCTTGAATAATTTAAAATGTTTTTCTTTGAAATGATTGGAATCCCACAAAAGTAATCATATCGAATTTTAAAGTCATTGTCCAAGAGCAGTACTTAGGAATAAGTTAAAGCATAGATTGTTGTCGCGGCGCGATAGGGCTCACATAGATAGAAGATTTATAAAGTACCGAGGTTAAGGTTTATTTCACCAGATTCAATCTGCCATTATAAAAGCAACTTGCTTACGACTTTAGACAGGATATACAAGATCAAGGTTTATTCATGTCACAGACAACACAAAGATCTAAGCTGGCGCTGTCGCTAACAAACTTTATTTTTAAGGACTTTTGGAAAAATTTTTGCAGGAGCTAAGGACCGATAAGCAAATGGACCGCTGAAATGGGCGGTTAGAGTCTCCGAGGCAACCTATGGAGACCAAAAGAAAAACCTCACCTGGTGTCGCCAAGAGAAAGAAGAGAACGACAGTCACTTCTAGTGGGCCAACCCTATCGTATGCGAATACCTTGCGGGGCTGGGCCGAACTAGCTATCCTTGATATTAGTCAAGAGGATGGCAACATTAGTCTGGATGACTGGAAGGAGTTGGAGTGTCTGATGACCTCCAACTTCCGTTAGCTCATAACGGAAAATTCCGCATTCGCACCAGTCTGTAAAGATGGCAACAGGATCGCTTAATAGCTTATGCTCTTTGCGGAAGAAAGCCATTAATATATTTAAGATCGCTATCCTCAAGGCGGGTGAACCGTGGCCGGGACAAAGCTTGCAGTGGTCTCGAGGGATGAAGAGATCTGGCGGGAAAGATCATATTCTCTTTCCCATCTTCGAACCCTCACCTACCAACTCACGATTGGAGAGTTGTAAAGTTGGAGGAGCCAAAGGAAAAACCCAATACGCGGTCATGTTGTTCTTGCGGTAGCGATGCTTCAAATACTGCAGTTCTTCTTGCATCGAGGGGGTTTGGCAGCTCTTGGCCGTCGAAAAACGGGTCGTTCCGGTACGAAGAACCGGCTGCCGCAGGAATGCATCGTCATTAATAGGGAATCCCTGGCACCTTTGGTCAAATTGAATGGTGAACTACTGTTTGGTGAGCAAAGCTCTTCGTGGGAAGAAATCGGATCGATATCGTTTTCTACTCCACTCCGTGATATAGCAGCTATAAAAGAACCGATAATTTCATATTGACCTATTACGGTTCAACTTCATTGAAAAGTCAATAAGAACTTGACAAATAAACAATAAGATCACAACTCCTTGAAATTCGACTCGTTCTAATAATCATGAATTACCGATTCCTGGAAACCATAAGATCAAAAATATGAAATGTCGTTGCGTTAAATCTTAAATAAATATCAAGAAAACAAAAAAAAAAACGCTTTAAGCCTTTTGCAACCCTATGAAAAAGCTTAAGTGCCCGAAAAAGATATTATCAAAATGATTCTTGGAATTTTTTCGTGACTTTTTTCAATATTCAAGATTCAATCACAACATACGAGTACATAAGATGATAAAAATAACAAGGGTAGCTTGGGTGAATCGTTTAAATTGTTCAGAGGGCATGGCATGGTGGGAGATCAAAAATTCGAGCTTATTCAATGTTTTGAAATTCAACTGACATCTTCCAAAAATGACTTCGGGGATTGGAACGACTAAAGCTGTTTCGTACGTGGTCAGTGGATCTGACGATGTTAGTCCTGCCGAATTGATTTGGACAAGAGTCGTTGAATCGCCCTCTAAGACGCGATACGGTATGGAGAATATGGATTTGGGATGATGTTCCGATAATGATGTCCTCATATGGAATCTCGTAATGTTGATGGGGTTAATATCAAGTTCGAGACAAGAATATCCAGATTCGAAATGGATTATTGGGAATTTGAATAAATATTAGATGTTGAATTCAGTATTTATTTTCAGGACTAAGTAAATTGAAAAGAGTTAAAGTCGCTGTTCTATAAAATGTGTGGCGTTCTTTCTAATGGGTTTGAGGCATTAAATATTTTTAGGCCCTCCACTCGCTCTCACAGGACTAGATGTCGGAAGTGATTGGTATAACTTATTAACCTGATGTTAAGATTTAGGGTGATTACATCTAAACTAGGGACCTCGTCAGTTTGCCGTAGTGTCTGTAAAGGTACTCCTCAAGCGGGGTGCTCTCGCCGCTTCTTTGGAACATTATATTAACATTAGGATGTAAAGTGATAGCCTATGCCGATGATGTCTCGATTGCTGTCTCTGGTAAATTTCCGGGAACTCTTACCGAGATAACGCAGCATGCGATACCTCTGCTGACTATCTAAATCAATGGGTGTGGCTTAAGCATAAACCCTATTAACAACAATATTGTCCTATTTACAAGGAAACGTAGCATTCTGCCAGTGGTGCCTCCTATCTTGGAGCGGGTGAGACTTGCGTTCACGGAGAGTGCTAATTTTTTTGGCCTTTTACTGGTCAGGAAGCTGAATTGGAGGTACAAATCTACCATTGCACTTTATGTTACTGTGGAAAAATAAAACCAGGCGTTTGAGACCCTAGGTGTTGAACAGGCTCTATGTGGCGGTCTTGTGCACCATACTGCTGTATGCCGTGGTGGTTTGGTGGAATGCCCTACGGCAGCTAATCTGAAATTGTTAGCCAAGCTACAAAAAACGGCTTGGCTGGCGATCAGCGGAGCCCTACGTATAATCCCATCCACTGCTATGGATATTATACTCAACCAATTGCCGCTGGATATTCAGGGGGAGCTGATGGCAGTAAACTCAGCCACTAGAATAAGAGAGACCTACCAGCGGATAATCGTGGAGTACTGTACAACATCATGCTGCAATTTGGTATACCGGCAAAATTAGTGCGACCGACATAGATGACGATGACCAACTCCGTCTCACTAGTCAGGATCCAGAATAGACTTACTGATCTATTTGAAACACGCACTGGTTTGAAACAAGGCGATGGACTGGCACCGACGCTCTTCAACCTAGCACTGGAATACGCTATTCGGGCTATGAATATGGACAACAGCAAGACGCTACTCATCAAGTCGACACAATTAGCAGCGTATGCCGACGACATCAACATCATGTCCCGAAAATTAGCCGACGCAGAAGAACTTCTACATACGCTCGATACCGCTGCAAAGGAAGTTGGATTACGTATTAACGAGGGTAAAACTAAAATAATGATGCAATCGGTGACAAGGACACCTGCACAACCGTGCATCAATGTGGGGGACCTCAACATCGAGTTCGTGAACAACTTCATTTACCTGGGTTGCAACCTGTCAAGGGACGCCAACGAAACTGACGAAATCAAGCGACGGATACAGTTAGCTAATAAGACTTTTTTCTCGGTTCTCCCCATAATGAAATCGAAGCATGTGCACAGAAACACGAAGCTCCGCGTGTACAAAACCATTATACGACCAGTGCTATGCTATGGCTGCGAAGCATGGACCCTAACTCAAGTCTCCGAAAACATGCTAGACACTTTTGAACGTAAGGTTCTACGGCGAATTTTCGGGGCTGTTTGCGATAGAGATGGATGGCGCATCCGGTACAACCATGAGTTGTATGAAATGTACGATGAGCTGCAAGTCTCGAAAATCGTCAAACTACAACGACTTCAATGGGCAGGGCATGTACAAAGAATGGACGATGATCGCATGCCTAAGAGAGTAATGAATGCAGACCGAGTCGACGGAGCGAGACTGCGAGGACGACCGAGATCTCGTTGGGAGAGCTCAGTAGGTGTGGACGCCGCGCAGCTGCTGGGCTCCCAAAATTGGAGGACGCGGTCACGTGACCGAGATAATTGGAGGAAAATGATCCAGGCAGCCAAGGCCCGACGTCGGGCTGTCGCGCCACGATGATGATGATAACCAGCGGATAACCTTGGACAGCGGCCACTCAACGATCTTGAACAATGGAGATATTCCTGTGTCAATTGATTACACTTCACCATCCCCGCAGAGTCAACGATGGAGCTGGATCAATCACCACCCTGCTCCATGGAGATGTTTCCGTGGGTGTGCCTTTCCTCCGAGGACAATGGCTTAGAATAATAGCCTGAGCATTGGCGTGGTTCAATCAAACCTTCACTCTCACGGCTTGATTCGCCAGGGAAAACCTAGGGAGAGCCCTAATTCAGGAGCCATGGCAGAAAAATGAGATCGTAAAACGATTAAATGTAAGTAACTCTGTTCTCGTATATGGTAGGGGTGCCAGCCGACCGAGATCGTGCATTATCCTAGCGAATAGTATTAAGTATATTTGCCTTACAGAGTTTACCACGGGTGATACAGTGGCAATAGCCATTAGCGCCATTCTTGGAGGTTGCCTACAGCAAATAGTTGTCGTGTTCGCATATTTCCCCGGGGACTCTTCGGTCCCGTCTGATGAGCTACAACGACTGGTCGAACACTGCAGAGCCAATGGTAAGAGTCTTTTGATAGAATGTGATGCTAATGTACATCACACAGTATGGGGAAGTACTGATACCAGCAGAAGAGGTGAGTACCTCCTAGACACTATAAATAGCCTAGACCTTAATATTTTTAACAGAGGAGCCAGTCTGACTTTCATCACTAGGTCAAGGCAAGAAGTCTTGGACCTAAATTTGAGTAGTTTCTCGCTACCTGAGCGAATATGCAACTGGTATGTCTCTCTCACCTGCATATTCGATTCGACATTCCACCAGCGGCTCAGGCACCAGCTGACAGACGAATCCCGGAACCCACGAACTGGATCGGGTACTCCGAGTCGCTGCGGGAACAGCTCTCTCTGATAAATAACACAACCTCTGGGTGGCTAGGTCTTGAAAGACTCAACATGAACATCACCAGAGCCATTTTGACAGCATACGAAGAAAATTGTCCTTAAAAGTCCGTCAAAGACAGCAGGGGAGTTCCATAGTGGGACACTGAACTCTCCCGCCTACGGAAAACGACTAGAAAATTTTTCAACAGAGCTAAACGCAATGGTGAGTGAGACCTATACCGTTCCACTCTCACAGAATACACTAAGAAGATTAGAGATGCAAAACGCCGCAGCTGGATGACTTTCTGTGAGAATGTCAGCAACACCAACAAAGCTGCTAGACTACACCGTGTCCGGGCAAAGAAAGCGTCTAACTTAGTTAGCACACTCAAAAAACCGAACGGAAATTCTAAAGCTCCTTCTGGACACTCATTTTCCTGGGTGCAGAATTATTATAGATGATGAATATGACTTCAAGTGCCAAGATATACCTCACAAAGCCAAGCATTCTTCACTCCCGACAAAGTTAAGTGGACGATTGGATCATTTGACCCCTACAAATCGCCTGGCACAGATGGAATTTTTCGTGCCCTACTACAGAAAGGCCAGGAAGAATTTATTCCACACTTAGTGCACATCTTCAGAAGTAGCTTCGCGCTAGGTCACATTCCCAGTACCTGGAGATCAGTGAGGGTAGTTTTTATTCCCAAAGTGGGGAAATAGACCTATGGACGACCCTATATCGTATCGACCTATCAGCCTGACATCATTCATGCTGAAGACTATGGAGAAGATCCTTGATGTTTACATCAGGACATTACTCCTCGTGAGAAATCCGCTTCGCCAGACAGTTCGCCTATCCACCTGGTAAATCTATCGAAACTGATCTACACAGCCTCGTTGGAGAAATTGAAGGGGCCTTGTCAGCTAACGAAACGACACTGAGTCTGTTTCTGGGCATTTAAGGAACTGTCAATAACACCTCCTTCGAGTCCATCGAAAGTACCCTTGGAGCTAAAGGAGCCAATCTTACCACCACAGTCTGGGTGAAACGTATGCTGTCCTCTAGGAGGGTCATCACTACGATAGGTAACTCTCAGCGAATGTCATGCTCCTCCTGTGCATCGTAGTCGACAGTCTGATGTGGAAACTATCCTCGATTAAATTTTCCACACAAGGTTACGGGGACGATCTGGTTATCACGGTCAGGGGAAAATTTGAGGAAGTTCTACCCGATATTATGCAAAGGGCGCTGCGAGTAGTTCAAGAATGGTGCGAATCCCGCGAAAGCTGCCATAGCGTCATTCACTAGAAAAAGGAAACTTATATCACTGTAAAACTCCCCTATAAAACTGGTGTCAAATATCAAGTATTTGGGAGTTCTCCTTGATGAAAAGTTATCCTGGACAGAACACCTTAGAACGACTTCTGACAAAGCAATTAAGGTGACAAGTGGGATCAAACCCCACTTAATTCTGTGAATCTACAAAGCAATCGTCAGACCTATAGTAGAATATAATGCGGTTGTATGGTGGAAAAAAGCCACTTCCTTAGCCGGTAAAACCGCTCCGACGAAAATCCAGAGACTTGCGTGCATGACCATCACTGGAGCCATGCACTCTTGCCCCACTGCTGCTCTGGAGGTTTTATTCGACCTTCCACCGATACATACACATATTGAAGCGCAGGCACGAATGGCAACGGTCAGACTTAGGGCCTGCGACACAGAGATCAAGCTAAATTCAAATCAATTAGGCTGGTTGGAAGGTACAAGGTACTCAGCATCCCAATTGACCACCTTGTTAAAACCATTCGATTCCACTACTCGTTTCAATCAGTCATATGGGACAAAGAAAGGTGGGCGGATGGCTACAACTCTCTCCGCCCCAACACAATCAAATGGTTCACAAACGGCTCCAAAACGAAAGAAGGTTAAGGTGCAGGCATTGTTGGTGCTGAATACTGAGTCTTCACTCCGATGCGTAAAACCCCGTCCGTGTTCCAAGCAGAAATACATGCCATCGAGGTCTGTGCTAGGCTGTGCCAAACCGCTGGCTATTTAAATAGGGGCATAGCAATATTCACCGACCGTCAGGCTGCCATCAAAGCACTTACCAGCTTCACTTTAAATTCTAAGTTGGTGCTATCCTGTCGGGAAGCCATCCATACTATGGGTTCAACTAACAGACTCACTCTTTACTGGGTCCCTGATCACTCGGGCGTCGAAGGCAATGAACTAGCAGATAGGCTAGCAAACAGAGCCTCCTTCCACGGTCCAGAACTTTTTTGTGGGATTCCACTCAGCTACTGCAGAAACCAAATTAGAGACTGGGGAAAGTGCTCTCGCCACATCCCAATGGGAGGCTCTTTCAGGCCTGAGACAGGCCAGGCTGTTCATCTCGGGCTACTCGCGTACTCGTACTTTGGTATTGCTGCGGCTGAGCAAAAACAGAGTCAGCATGATTTGTAGAATTTTGACGGGGCACTCGCGTGGCTAATGATGAGACGTCAGAGCACATCCTTTGTGAGTGCGAAGGACTTGCGGAACGACGCACGGACTGCTTCGGCATAACATTCCCTTTGGCCGACGACATCCCCTCTATTAAACCTGGCCAGATCAGTCAATTTATCGAGAAAAGTCGACTAAATTATATGATCTAGTCTTCTCGATAGAATGGGCTTTAGCACAATAGACCCATCCATGGTCGCAGTGCTTGTGGTTTCAACCAGCGTCGACTTTGAGAAGTACGGACATTCCGAAGTAGAAGCATAAGAATAAGCATTTTCAATGACTATGATTAAAAATTACTGGGGGATTGATCGCCTTAATCCCGCCTTATCTACGCCACTGGTGTATGCGGCATCTAACACACACATATACTCAAACTCGACGCGTTGCTACAACAACAACTTAATTCGTTTGCTGTTCACACTTTATATTTACCTACTTAATTACTTGCCACTCGACTAAATTGCTAGTCTAGTACGAACAAGGCTCAAATTTATTCTTGTAAAACCGACCTAAAAGTATCCATGAATCTGATAGCCTCAGCTAACTTGCCCTATGATCAAATTGGGATTTTCCCGACCGAATGCTTACGGGGTGCAATCGCAATGGCTAAAATGGAAGGTACATGTCTAATCCTTGGATGCGATGCAAATGCCCACCATATTGTGTGGGGGAGTTACGACACGAATACTCGTGGGGAAGCACTCTTCGAGTATTTTATCGGCACACACCTATTACTTTGTAACGCGAACCGACCTTTATCACAAAAAACAGACAGGAGGTTCTTGACATCTCTCTGGTCTCAGAAGACTTTATACATCTGGTGAGAAACTGGAGAGTGTCGTCGGAACACTCCTTCTCTGACCATCGCTATATCGAGTTTAGCATTGAGAGTCTCCCTGTGGCAAAACCTGTCTTTATGAACAGACGAAGGACAAACTGGGATAAACACCGTAAGATCCTTGAACAAAGTCTTCCATCACTTCCTGATCAGCCTTGTAATAAGCAAGAGTTGGAGAATATGGTGCTTATCCTTACGAATGCGTTTTCCCATGCCACACTCAAGTCGTGTCCGGTCAGTAGACCGAACGGAAATAAAAAACTGATGTGGTGGCATAGGGACCTTACTACACTTAAAACTGCTTGTAGGAAGCAATTTAACAAAGCAAAATCATCAAGAGAGGAGACGGAATGGGCCTCTTACAAGGAGCTTCTTGGTGTTTACAAAAAACAGATACGAAAAGCTAAACGTAGCTCATGGAAATCTTTCTGTGAGCAAATAGAGGGATCTAGCGAAGCCTCCAGACTGCGGAAAACCCTTTCGACTAATCCTTCTATGCCCAGTTATTTGCGGAAGCAGGACGGGTCCTGGACAGCCTCCAGTGAAGAGACTTTGGAGATTCTTTTAGACACTCATTTCCCCGATAGTTCTCCGAAAGCGACTCAGAGTCAGCACGTACAGGAGTGGATGGGGAACACTGGCGTCTCAGGAGCTATCATCTCTACGGAGAAGGTTCTATGGGCTATCTCAAGCTTTGAACTCTTTAAGTCAGCCGGACCGGATGGCATTATACCTGCGGACTTGCAACATACGGTAGATATTGTTGCTCCGTGGGTTGAGAAAATTTTTAAGGCATGCTTGGACCTTGTTTACATTCCACGAATATGGCTTGACGTCATCGTGGTATTTATTCCCAAGGCAGGGAAGAGCTCTCATGTGGGACCCAAAGACCTACGACCCATTAGTCTTTCATCAACACTCTTGAAATTGCTCGAGAGGCTCATTGATATCTACCTACGGAGCACGATACCAGAAAGTCTGCTCGCGGCATCACAACATGCCTACACCAAGGGCAGATCTGTAGATACAGCTCTACATTCCATTGTGAGTTGTATAGAGAAATCGCTCAGCTACGGCGAATTTACTCTAGTTACCTTTTTGGATATAGAAGGTGCCTTTAACTATGTCAAGCCAGAGGCGATCATCGGCGCTCTCATAGGCCTTGAGGTTGAGAGTTCCTTGGTCCAACTTATTAACCTGATGTTAACATCCAGAGTGATCACATCAAAACTGGGGACTTCGTCAGTCTGCCGTAGTGTTTGCAGGGGTACTCCTCAAGGCGGTGTGCTTTCACCGCTTCTTTGGAACGTTACGGTCAACAGACTGCTCTTAGACCTGGAGGAATTGGGTTGTAAGGTGACCGCATATGCCGATGATATCTCCATTGCTGTCTTTGGTAAGTTCCCAGGAACTCTTAGCGAAGTAACGCAGCATGCGCTATCTCTTTTGATTAATTGGACTAATAGATGTGGCCTGGGTGTTAACCCCAGTAAGACCAACTTAGTCCTTTTCACCAGGAAACGCAGCATTCCACCAGTGATGCCTCCTGTTCTGGAGGGGGTGAGACTTGCTTTCGCGGAGAGTGCTAACTTCCTTGGCCTCATTTTGGATAGTAAGCTAAATTGGAGACTGAATATCCAGAAGCGCACGGACAAGGCTACTACTGCTCTTTATTGCTGTAGGCGGGCTATAGGCAAAACATGGGGTTTGAAACCCAAAGTTTTGCACTGGCTCTATGTGGCAGTGCTTCGCCCCATACTGCTGTATGGAGTCGTAGTCTGGTGGAATGCCCTTCAAAAGGCAGCTAACTTTAAATTATTAGCCAAGGTGCAGAGAACAGCTTGTCTGGCGATCAGTGGTGCTCTACGATCAACCGCATCTGCTGCTTTGGATATGATGCTCAACCTGTCGCCGTTAGATATTCAGGGGAAGCTCATGGCGGCGAACTCAGCCATTAGAATTAGAGAGACCTACCAGTGGATAACCTTGGGAACCGGTCACTCAACGATCTTGAACGACGCAGAGATTCCTGAGTCGATTGATTACATCTCACCAAAGCGATGGTTCATGAAGAATCACATAAACCTGATTCCATCGCGGAGTCTGTGGGAAAGTGGTGGTCCATCTATACCGCACTCGCTGGAAATTTACACGGACGGGTAGAAAACTGCCGAAGGTGTGGGTGCTGGAGTATTCTCTGAGGAGCTGAACCTTCACCTATCCTTCCGGCTACCGGAATACTGCAGTGCTTTCCAGGCGGAAATTTTTACGATTAAGGAAGCGGTGACTTGGCTGAGTCTTCACGCGATCTCCACGACGAAAATCACTATCTTTACGGATTGTCAAGCCGCAATAAAATCCCTCGAATCAGGGTTCTGCACTTCGAAAAGCCTATCGGAGTGCAGGGGGAGGCTAGCGGAGATGGGTGATTTCTTCGATATTATCCTGTGCTGGATACCTGGCCATCATGGCTTTTCTGGTAATTGCAGGGCTGATGAACTCGCCTGGAGGGGTGCCACCGACGTGGCTCTGCAGCTTAGCAGCGATATCGCTACACCGATTGCCCTGGTAAAATCCAGAATGAAATCAGCTGCGATCAGGGAATCCCACCTTAGGTGGACTGATGGCGCTTCCTGCTATAATGCCAAGCTAATCTGGCCGAGGCAGAATATCAACCGCACTACTAAACTACTGTCGCTGACTAAATACCAGATCAGCCTGGTGGTCGGCTCCGTTACTGGACACTGCCTTATCGGCGAACATGCCAGGAGGCTACGGCTTCCTTTCTTTGATTACTGCAGAAGCTGTGGGGACGAGGAGGAAGAGGAAAGTATTACTCATCTGCTCTGCGAGTGCCCTGCTTTTGCGCAATTGAGAAGGTCAACTCTTGGTAAATACTTTTACAACCATCTTGGGGAGCTGGCAGAGGTGGAGGTGGTACAACTCCTTCGTTTCGTCAGCGGCTCCGGGTGGTTCTAATACGTTGCTGTTTGGTTCTCCTAGGGTATCACAATGGACCTATGTTTTCTGGTCTAAGTGTGCTGTCTTCAGCAACCCTGTTACCTAACCTAACCTATCCATGAATCTGTAGGTACGGGACGATGCCAGAAACAAGACGGACATTGGATGTGTTATCGTTCGTAAATATCCGATAGAAACATCGACCAATATCTCGACCGCACCTCTACGCACCGGACACCTCTACGTAGGATCATTCTAATTATCTGCATATAGGTAAACTCTTATGTAGCCGCAATGTAAGCCAAAGAGGATAATATTTCTAAAAGATAAAAATATAAAAGATTTATGTGAGACTTACCGCTGAATTTCTCCAATGCGTGGAGCTCGTTGATTTCGGCATCCCGCTGCTCCATCATTCCAATGCGCGGCTGAAATTAGAAAAGAATCATATTTCAAATGTGTTAATTTCAATATAAGATTATGTAAAATACAATAGTTACATGCTTTGTCCAGAAAAGTTCCGAAATTTCCTAGATTAGGGTGTACCTTTTTTTTTTGCAAGAATCTACACAGCCAGACGGTACCTTGTGGTCGGATTTATTTTTTAGTTAAAGATTTTTCTTATAAAATCCAAAAAGTGCTGCCCACGAAAATGTAAAGGTTGACACGTAAACATTTAATATTCATTTCACTACCCCAATTACCTAATATTTATTTGCAAGACAAAGAATTTAGATGTAAAAATCGAAGGTTGAGCACTACTTTACCGGAGATGTACATTAAATTACGCTAAAAGATATTTTCGTATTCTGATTCCCAAACCTTACATCCGGAAATAGCCCCGAGGCTTTGGCTACCCTCCTCTTCAAATTCAGTATTTCAGAAACCAGAAAAAATTAGCGGATCATCCTTCTCCATTCACCACACTAGACTCGAGGGAAACACTTTCTTATTAAAAAAAAAAACCTTTTACGATGATGGTTTTTCGGCATTCTTCCTTACATTTATTTAGGTTTCTGGTTTATTTTTTGTTTCTTTATTAAGGTCGGTGCTAGAGCCACATAAATAGGAATTTATTCAAGTTTCCTCCGAACATAAATAAGAAGAAAGCATAAAAACTTAAATACGAAAGAAGAAAATGCGAAATGAAAAGAAAAAACTTCCTTTCTTCTCTTACGGGTATCCTCTGCTTGCTGCATCGCCTCAGCGACTTACAATATTCCTGACCTCTGTTTTAATTCCCAGGATGTTTTACGTTTCGATTGCCTGAACTTGTTTCCGGGAGAAATTATATAATGGCATAGTACAAACCATGGTACATCGCTGTTGTTGGTGTTTTGCGCGGATATACTGTTTCTATGCCCTTCCAGGGGAAGGGGGGCTGAATTGTAAAGTACTCTGGCAATCATGATAAAACTTAGCGTACAGATTGAAGTGTAAACGCATATACTAACGGCGCGACGTCGAGTCAAGGGAAAGGAGCAGACATACGAATACTTTGCAATTGAGGAAATTTTGAAACGACGAAAACACTTTGAAGTTTGCTCGACACTTTGACGAGTTTATGTTAAAATGTTAAAAAAGTTTTCATAGAAGTGACTGTAGTGAGGACAACAATTTATAGAGAAAGAGGGCAGAGAGTTAAAGAATGGGTTTGAATGATGTTGTGATAAGTTCGAGCGGTGAGCCGAATTTATAAACGGCCGCCGGTGCGTCGCATTGAAACGAATCCGAATTTGTTGTTTATTTTCAGCACCGTTAGATTAGATTAGAGTATGTGGAGGGCGGTTGACCCGAAGGGCCAACAAACACTGCGACCCGAAGGTCTATTGTGTTACAACCTGGTGTCTAGTCAGATTAGGGATTAATTGTCGCGACCAATCATTCCCACGAATCTGCTCAGCTGATCCGAGTTTTAGTGAGGCAATCGTTTCCGCTTCAGGGAATGCATCGCCGAAGCATTTTAAGCGGCGTAGTTAAAGTGCGTCACAGTCACAAAGGATGTGCTGAGATGTCTCACCCTCACCCTCACAGAAGCGACAACTTGGCTCAGAGACGATCCCCATTCTATACAGATGATCTCTCAAGGTGAAATGCCCCGTAAGGCGCCCGCAGATAATTCTCACCCGATTTCTGCGTAATCTTAAGAGGTCAAGAGTACGATGGCGCGAATGACCAGTTTATCCTGTCTGAGACCAGGGAGACTGTCCCAGTATCCAATTGTTACTAAGTGCTCCCATTCTGTGATGTACCGTCTTGCCCTACAAAGGGGAGTCCACAGTTAGCTCAGGGCCGACGAGTGGGATTGCAGAAGCCTTCCTAGCCAACTCATCGGCTGTCTCGTTTCCTGGGATACCGACGTGCCCGGGAACCCAAAAGATGGTAACCTTATTTACAGAGCCTAATCTCTAATCTAGGGCTTTACGACAACTAAGCACTAATTTCGACGAAATTGTGAAATTGGTTAGTGCTTTGATGACCGCTTGGCTGTCTGTGAAGATTTCACCACCATGTGTAGTGGTTAAAAAAATCTCGATCTCTGTGCTCGATCTCCTGATGAAGATCAGCGTTGCGACGGAGTGTCGTTAATCTGCATAGTTAAAGATTAAGATAAAATAGTTTGCGTGAAAATCGACCTATAAAATTGTCAACGCAAAAAGATATATCTCCCAAAAACAATCCTACTGTACAAAAAAATCTCCGTCCAGAAAAACTTCTAAGCCGCAAAAACTAGTAAATAAATAATTGGCGCGACAGTTCAATTGTGGACCAAGGCTTCGAAATTGGTTAGCATTATCTCATTTACTAGATCGTGACGGTGTGTATTGTGCAGAGGTGTGTGATCAGCAACACGTTCAACCGAATTATTTACTCCAAGTGGATATTCTTTTAACAACTGAGTGGGCTCATAGTCCGACACGTAAACCCAATTTGTAACTTGAAAATGTTTACTGGGAGGCTGTGATAACTGGTTTAATAGTTACGGCTAAGTGATGGTGGGTGGATGTTGATAGCCGAGTGTCATGAGACGAATGCACTAGACTACTGTTGATGGCATTCTAAGGCCTTTCGTTTGAACGAAAGGACACTTGCAAAACTCATCTGCTCTAACTCCTTCTGGGGCATAGCGCGTTAACTGTTCCATGTGGCCCAGTTGACGTTTCGTTGGCATAAACTAGTTTCGGAGAATGCAGTTGCCAGCATGCACCTCCTGTTCCTCCATTTATAGCCGCCTACCTGCGACAAGTTGGGAGCTGCTGTGGCTTATTATTACGCCCCGCACCACAGGGGGAAGACAACACAACCATCCATGGCCACGAACGTTGTCGTGAAAACCGAAACGTCGGTAGCAGACATGAATCTGGTGCCTCTACGCACTGAGCTACAGGTCGTGCCAATATGTATGTATGTAGGCAAGATGGGTATCAAGTAAATGGAGATGATAAAGCGAATGCATTAGACTTCTATTGATGGCGTTTTAAGTTCCCTGGTTAGGAGAAAAGGACCTTCTTGGGTATGAAATAAAACCCTGCCAAAATGGATATCTTGTGATTGGGATTGATGACACCAATGCACTGGATTACTGTTGCAGGCATTTTTGATTTCTTTGGTCAGGATAGAAGGACGCTTTTGGGTATAAAGTGAAACCTCTGATCAACCTCTTGATCGCGTTCTTTTCGCTGGATCAAAAGCTCATTCCCATACAAAACGATTGAATGTCGATGATACAGATTTCGTATAGGATCACATCTGCATCAGAGTTGAGAGTGAATTGGTTGAATGTCAACATGTTTCTCGGAAATTCGCTCCATACATTTCTATACAAAGTCTACAATTCGCCACCACCGCAGCGAATCATCTGTATGGTGGTTGTTTGAATTCGCCCGTCACTTTGTCCAGGCTGTTCTTTACAGAGATCAACTCAGTCCGTTTGTCTCGAAGGAGGGTAATGATAGATGCCACTGGCGGCTAGTCAAAGCATCAATCATATCGTTAAGCTCATTGGCTGGGTTCAGAAAGCACCAACCAATGGGCGAGTTCCCCAACTAGTTGGTTATGCAGTCTGCGAATGCTGAATGCCACTCTTGATATCATATGCTTCTTATATGAAAGTCAAGGAGAAAAAGCATGAGCGGCGAGCAGAAATATTTCTCGCTCGGTGATCATTTAATCATGATTACTTGAGCAGAAGTTGCGCGGTATCTTCTAAGTCCAGCCATTATGAAGCTTCGAGCAAAATATACCGGGTTACTAGTAACTCGACGTATTCAATATGTTATCTCTCTCTCTCTCTGGTTCCTGTTAACCCCTTGTGGGGCATAACCACGCCTACTTTCCACCTCATCCTGTTCATCGCCAGCGCTTACAGCTCACTCCACGACTTGCCTCTCTCATAACCGATCTTCTCCAGGTGTTACTAGGTCGTCAAACATGGCGATTTGCGTTGGTTCCCTGCGGGTTCCAATCGAGGGCCTATTGAGCAATGTTGTTCGGCCCTTTTCGGGGAGTGTGACCTATCCATTGCCACTTTCGCCTTTTTTACTGGTCAGGACAAGATAGCCACTTGCATGCTATCCTGTCCTGACCAGTAATAGTACAAATATTCAATGAAAACTGGAAAAAGGACCTTTGACTCCGTCTCCCCACACTTCCGGACCCCCTATCAACGGGAACTTTGGAGCATATATTCAGAGGACTCTCCGCATCAATTGGGACAAATTTAAAGATTAGTAATTATTTTAAGATTCAGACCTTTGTTCGGCAACCGTTTTTCAACTGTCTTGTTTTCCGTTCGGTTTTTTAACTGTATGGTTGCGTTTCATGCGGCAAGCGTTTTTTTTCAACTGTTTTCGCTTTCCGTTACGCTTTATGGAAACTATATTTAAAGTCGTTATATATCGTTTTCGTTTGGGTTTCATTCGACAACCGTTTTTTAACTGTTTCGGTTTCCGTTGCGTTTCATGAAAAATAGGTTCAGCTTTTTTTGTTTTTAGGGTTTTGTAGAGGAAACAAAACCCTGATTTTTTTTTGCTACAAATACCTAATTTACAATAGTTCATTTAGCCTAATTATCGGGTTGTAGATTGAGACGAAGATTGATTTTTTTTTTTAAACGAAACGAAAACGGTTCTTTTTAAGTTTCCAGTGCCATACTTAAAAGTGCTCAACTCCGAACCAAACTACAAACTTTTCCATGGAAATCCATCAACAATTCTGCAATTTTCCGGGTAATCATTTAGTTAACGCTCGCAACATAGCTGTGGTTTGTTGTGTATATGTACCCCTAAACGACTTGAAATCGTTGACCGAACTATTCGTAAATGCAGATAATTTCGGTTGCACGCAATCTCGACATTTCAGCATACGACAAGGATTTTGAATGCAATTAGTTTGGACAGTTGTTCAATTTATATCTAAACGAAGTCCAGACGGAGTGAGTTTTAGTTGGACTTTTCCTTGTTGCTTCCGCATATTTTTGCCACATTACTAAATTTCCTAGGAATTTTCTATATACACTCTCTCTCTCTCTATACATTTGCAGATGGAAAGGAATTTAATTTAAGTTTGACACGCTATTTGCTGCTTTCCTGTTTGCCGGTATCCGCTAATTTCGGGATCTTTCAGGACACGTAGATGTGAAGGCGTGGGACAAATTAATTGAATTCCGAGATTATGGAAGTTCTGAAAGCCGTTTTCTATTAGTACGACCAACGAAACGGGAGGATTGTTGTTCGAGATTAAATGGCCTGAAAGACTTTTATATAGCACTTCCCGTACAGATTAACTTTGATCGATTCAAATGGCGATTCGTCGTGTAATATAGATCTCCCAAAAAACAATTATCACATGACGACTTCATGTTTCTTGTGCAATGCATTTTGTCCTTTCATGGCAAGAACTAAGTTCATTAAATTGCCTACAAGTCTATTGCATGATATCCGTGTAATAAAAATACCAAATTGGTTGTACCTGTACCTGCCAGTATCCTGATTTTCAACCTATTTCACGCGACATTTATGCATAACTATGGAACGAATATTCGGTGGAAGCTTTTTGCATTTTTTTTAATAAACCCAATCAAACATGCAAGCATGAAAAGACACGATGCAACCGAAACAAGGATTATAAAAATGTCGCTTGCATCGCTCCTTGCAAAAATGTGCCATACGAAAATTGTCGAGTTATGAAATGACTATATTATACGAGTATTCACAGCGTCTAACATGTACGTGTACGTCGAAAATAATGTACATGTAGACGCCATTTATAAAAGGCAAACACGACAAGGACTTGGATTGGTTCCAACTTCCAAGAATACTCGAGTGCTACGGCTGAGTGTATGATGTTCTTGTCCTGGCCTTAGATGAAGACATCATCGAGGAAAATTAAAAAGTTGGCAATACATTTTTTTCGGCTATTTGTTTTATTGTTCCGGACAGGAAAATCAGCACACTTTATACGGTTGTTTATGAAGTTTATTATTGTTTGTACGATGTTGAAGAGACCTAATAATAATCGATGCTGGACGTTTCCATATTCAGATATTTTCTGGAAGGGAAATTCGGAGGTTGTTTCGTGGGATCCCCACTCTCCACTCCGCTCGTCCTCGCCGCGACATCGAAGCAACTGCAACTCGACACTTTAATCTGGCTTACGAACCCTGTATGTAGTACAAATGTCAAATAAACAACCGAACCACCACCATCATCATTATCGTGCTGCAACAACCCGACATTGGGCCCTGGCCGCCTGGATCATCATCGTCCAATTATCTCGGTTAGGTGACCGTGTTCTCCACTTTTGGACGCCCAGTAGTTGTTCGGCGTCCTACTGAGTTTTTCCAACCAGCTCTCGGCCTTCCTCGGGTCTCATTTTTGACAGGAAACTAAGGTGGAAGCCCAACATTGAAGAACGGGCCAGGAAAGCTACTATTGCCCTCCACTCGTGCCATAGGTAAAAACTGGGGCCTGCAACCTAAAGCTGTATATTGGATATACACAGCTGTCGTACATCCTATATCACTGCACGGAATAATGGTGGTGGATGGAATGTGTGGTGGACGGCACTCCGAGTAGCGGCCTAATGTAACCTACTGAGTAAGGTGTAAGGTACAAAGGTTAGCGGCGCTGGCTATAACGGGGGCTTTTAGAACAACTCCGTCAGCCGGATTGGACATGGTACTTGGCTTGCTACCTCTGGATATTTGCGGCGAACAGTTGGCGGCTCGCACGGCTTTACACCTTCGCGAAACTGGCCAGTGGCGCACGTTCAGTTGTGGACACTCGACTATACTGGGCAACTTAGATCTCCCTGCGGAGACTGATAATACTTGTACAAAATACGTTTTTGGCCGGAACCACACCAGCTTGATTCCGTCGAGGGATCTATGGGGTGTTGACACGATCATGACCACCGACTCCATGGTCATCTACACGGATGGCTCTAGGACCGACGGCGGAGTTGGGGCTGGTATCTATTCGGAAGATTTGGGAATTAGCTTGTCATTCCGGCTTCCCGACTTCTTTAATGTCCTGCAGGCGAAGGTTTCGGCAATCCTGGAAGCTCTGACCTGGAAAATCATGTTGTGACCACGAGGGACGTTACTATTTATACGGACAGTCAGGCTGCAATTCGATCACTTGCATCCGTCCTGACTACATTAAAAACCATCGGGAACTGTCGTTTAGCCCTCAGGGTGATGGGTGGTTTTTTCAACATTACGCCCTGTTGGATACCGAGCCATTGTGGTCTCGCAGGCAACCGCGAGGCGGATCAGCTGGCTCGGGAGGGGACAACCGGACGGGGACCGTGTAAACATCGAAATGACAGCCTCATCGTGCAGCAAACTTGTCATAAAGCCACCGCGCTTGACAGGGCGAACATGAGATGGTTAAATGGCGATACGTGCCAAACAACGAAGTCGATTTGGCCGAAACTTGACCCTAGTCGCTCCGCCACACTGCTTTCACTGAACAGGAAACACATTGGCAGAGTTTTGGGGGTTATTACGGGGCACTGTCCTATAAGAGAGCTTGCCTGGAGGCTTCGTACTCCTCAATGACTTTTGAAGGAGCTGTGATGACGTGGATGAGAAGGAGAGCGTTCTCCATCTTCATTGTCACGGGCCGGCTCTGGCTGAGAGGCGGAGGAAATTTCTGGGTTTTTGTTTTTTCCGGGAGGACCTTAAGGATACGAGTGTAATACAGCTCAATCGCTATATTGCTAGCACAGGCTGGTTTGTTGCCTAGGTTTAATTAGGTGACTTTGGCGGTATCACAACGGACCCAGAGGTGGTCTATGTGTGCTGTGCGGTAGCATGGCAGTCCTTTTATCTAACCTAATCTACTCCGTCGAAGCGTTGTCTATCGCATATTTTCATAGGCATGCGGTCATCGTCCATTCGTTGCATGTCTTGTCCATCGTAGACGCTGTAGTTTGACGATTCTCGAAACTTCCAGCTCATCGTACAGTTCGGACAGCTCATGGTTGTACTGGATGCGCCATCCATTTCGGTTGAAAACTGCTCATGTTTTCGGAGGCTTGAGTAAAACTGCAGGTTTCTCAGCCATAGATCGCACCAAACCATAATCATACGGAAATCTTCTTCATCTGATCTTCAGACTCTTCCATAAGAGAAGTCGCATTATTCGAAGGTAAAGGCGCGGGGATTGACTTAGCGCCCCTCCTTGCATCACTCCTGTACATTTTCAGATTGATCGGAGTCGAGCTGTAATTTGAAAAGAGAGCCAGAAATTTTATGTTTTATGACGAGGATCGCACAACACATACCATCTACGAATTTCTCGACATTTTCGACCCTCCAATCCTGAGCTGAAAGGTCCTCATTGCTTATGTGAATGAGTCGCAAAATCGCCAGCGTTTCGACGGGTTTCGTAAGCAGCTAGAGATCGAGAGGGTATCCTATCCTTATGTATTGCATCCAATCTAGCCCAATTTCTCGACGGTGCTTATGGCGGTTCTAAAAAGATTGGGCGAACGCTGATTAGCAAACTGCAATAGATTTACACCACCTCGATACCAGCCGACATCTTTACACTTGGGAGCAAGACCAGGACCAGGAAATTCTTTCATTAAACGAAGTAAATTAGAGGTGAGTTCACTAGCCACCTTGTCCCAAGCCCAATGACGGCCGGCAAAGTGGGTGACCTAAAATCTTATGGCAGCGATGTGTCGCGAAATAGTGTGAGTTAATGGATAAGTTGTGGGGAAGTTGCGTCCCATTGCCCAGAGCTGAGAAAGATGACGCGCAGGAGTTATGGATGCGCTATGCCCCACTAGGGGTTAAGACAAACTAATAGTAGTAGTCACTAGCCACCTTTTCGATGTCGTACAAAGGTCGAGCAGATTCCGAGTCGAGTAATGAGTGGTGGACCTTAATGTAATTAAATAAATCAATATTCATAACGATAGTTGATCCTTCAACACAATATGATACGGATCTACTTGCTTAAAGTATGCATTGTCGCTCATTAGCCTCTAGGCAGTTGCGAGAGAATGAACTTTTGGTATTCTATCCTTCTCTAATCGCCAGATGTGATCCGTTAAAGATGTACTAAGCTAAGCCCGTCAGCCGAAGGTGTGACAGGGGGACTAACATTTGGACCACCATGGTACATTTGCCGTAACTGTCATGCCCTAGGAAGTGCGACCTTTACCTCCGCGTGGTGACGGGTGGAAGCAGGCTGTTGGCAAAATCTTATCTGTGCCATCAGCGCTGACTAAACTTGGTCGGGCGGGGAGCGGTATCTCCCTTATAAACATACCCTAAATCCAAGGTGGAACAGCATACGCCGAGGGATGCATGGTCAAGAGGTTGCTTGGCCGCTAGTATGCGAACTCTGGATACCTGTCGACCTCCAGTTTTAAATCAGACTTCTGACGGCAGACCGGGTGATGCCGTCGGTGACTGTTTTTCCCGGATATTCATGGGCTTCTATGAATAATAAAAAAGAAAAACAAAACAAACCAGAGTGTGATGCAACTCCAAATGCATCAAACACAGTTTCCTCTGAGCTGCCTACTAGCTCACTGCTCGACGGAGCCTCCAGGCCCGTTGTTGAGACTGTCGATGGACTGAACGTTAAGCGATACAGTCCCTCTGAATCGTCCTTGGACTTCTTTAGCCCGAGGAACCTCAGCGGCTCTCACCGAAAGGAGCGTCAACAAAAGGGGGACGGAGGCAACAGTTCCCGACAGGGCAAGCAAAAGTGCCTTGTCCAACGCTCGCTATCCTCGCAGGACCATGAGCGCCATTAAGGTGCTTCAAGCGAACCTGCACCACGCAATAGGAGCATCGGCCACTGTGTGCAGGTTATTCGCCGATAAACAGGCCACCATTGCGCTTATTCAAGAGCCATGGGTGGCCCGTGGCCGAATTTGCGGTCTAAACACAACAACTGGTAAGTTGATATATGACAGGTTAGCGGGTTGTCCGCGTGCGGCGCTTCTGATCGACAAATGCGTCAACTACTTGCCACTAACCAATTTTATTTCTAGAGATCTAGCTGCAGCATTGGTGGAGGTATCCACGCTCAACGGTCGTCAGAAAGTGGTAGTTGCGTCTGCCTACTTCCCATCTGACAATGTTGAGATTCCACCACTCGAGGTCCAGCAGCTCGTTGACTTCTGTCGACGTACAAACCGGCATTATGTGATCGGTTGCGATGCAAACGCACACCACACGGTGTGGGGTAGCAGCGACATCAACGACAGAGGTAAGCGCCTTCTTGACTATCTTATGTGTAAACATATGAATGTCCTGAACAGGGGGTGCAAACCTACCTTTGTCACTGCGGCAAGGGCAGAGGTACTCGACATCACCCTTGCTAGCGGTTTCTTCTCCAGGTTCATTGCGAACTGGCACGTGTCGGACGAAGTGTCTCTTTCAGATCATAGACACATCAGATTTGACATCCTAGGACAATCCGACATTCGCTCGGATACTTTTTGTCCAAGGAAAACTAACTGGATTAAATTCCGTGAACTAGTTAGCTCCAAAGCGGAACTACTGGTCAGCCCCATAAGCACTACAGGGGAAATTGAGATTGCAGCTGAGGAGCTCAATGAAATTTTAACTTCCTCCTACAGAGATAGTACCGTTTCACGTTCGGTGGAGTCGGGGCGAAAAGTACCCTGGTGGAACGAGGAATTGGCCCGCAAGCGATCTAAAGTTAGGAGGATGTTCAACAAAGCCAAGCGCTTCAATAGGTGGGATGAGTACAGAACTGCTCTCACCGAGTACAACAAACTCATTAGGCATTCCAAACGAGAATGCTGGAAAAGACATTGTGAAAGCATTCAGTCGCTACCGGAAGCGGCGCGCCTTCACAAAGCCCTTTCCAAAGACTCAGCTAACGGCGTCGGCCTTCTATTGAGACCAGACAGTTCGTATACTGAAGGTCCAGAAGAAACATTAAAGTTGCTTCTTCAGACCCATTTCCCTGGGTCCGTACTGTCTGATGGTGACCCCTGCCCAACTGCGAGGCCCCAACGGGTTCCCGTAAGCCGGGCTCGCAGTTTATCGGGGGTCATCTTTGACATGGACAAAGTAAAATGGGCGATAGAATCCTTTGAGCCATTTAAAGCTCCCGGTGTAGACGGCATCTTCCCCGCTCTGTTACAAAACAGCTTGGAGATCATAATAACTCCGCTAATCGAACTTTTTAGGGCAAGTTACACCCTAGGGTACATACCACAACCTTGGAGGAAAGTTAATGTGGTCTTCATACCCAAAGCGGGCAATAAGCCGGAACATATGCCCAAATCCTATAGACCGATTAGCCTTACTTCCTTCTTCCTTAAAACCATGGAAAAGTTGCTTGATTTGCATATCAGGCACAAGATGGAACTGTCAATCCCCCTACATCGTATGCAATTCGCGTACACGAAGGGTAAGTCAACAGTAACCGCCTTGCATAGCCTTGTCAGTACAATCGAAAAGTCCCTCAGTGAAAAGGAAATCGCGTTGTGCGCGTTTCTTGACATTGAGGGGGCTTTCGATAATACTGGCTACGAGTGCATTTCCAGAGCACTGGAACTCAGAGACATCCCGCCCGCTACCATTGCATGGATAGACGCCATGCTCCGTGGACGGGATATTTACTCAACTCTAGGCAGTACATCCATTTGCGTGAATGCCGTAAAGGGTTGTCCACAAGGTGGCGTTCTGTCACCCCTTTTGTGGTCCCTTGTCGTAGACGAACTGATTTCCATGCTTAATGAGCGCGGTTATCTCACTATCGGATACGCGGATGATTTAACTATCATAGTCAGGGGCAAATTCGAATCTACCATCACTGAGGTGATGACGTCGGCCCTTGACATAGTTCTACGCTGGTGTGTGGCTGTGGGCTTACATGTAAACCCACAGAAAACTGTCGTTGTGCCGTTCACACGAAAACGAAATATAACTTTGGATCCAATTTCGTTAGGCGGCACGACCTTAGATTATTCCACTGAAGTTAAATGCCTCGGGGTAACTCTAGACTCGAAACTCACCTGGAATACTCACATAGATAATGTACTTGGAAAAGCCACACGCACAATGTGGGCTTGCAGAAGTTTCTTTGGACGGACATGGGGGCTCACCCCAAAGATAATTGAGTGGTTATACACCATGCTGGTGCGGCCTATGGTGACCTACGCAGCGCTTGTGTGGTGGCCGAAAACTCAGCAATCTTCTGTCTTACTGAAGTGCAATAAGCTTCAACGCCTTGCCTGCCTTGGCATCACTGGAGCTATGCGCACTTGTCCTACGCCAGCCCTGGAGGCGATTATTGGACTTACTCCGTTGCATATATTCATTCAAGAATCAGCAGCTCTAAATGCTCTTAGACTTCGTCTAACTTCCGACGTGCGTAGTGAAGAAAGCGGTCACATGAGCATTCTGAATCAAATTCCTGACGTGCAGATCTGCTTGAGATCAGATTACATGATCACGGAGGTTTGCTTCGGCAGAAAATATTCAGCCCTCATCCCTAACCGCTCTGAATGGGTAAATGGCACACCCTGTCCAGACCCTAGATGTATCAAGTGGTTCACTGATGGGTCTAAAACAGAACAGGGTGTTGGTGCAGGTGTCTTTGGACCCAACACCAGGATTTCGATCGCAATGGGAATCTCGCCCAGCGTTTTTCAAGCTGAGATCCACGCCATTGAGGTCTGCGCCAGGGTAATCTTGGAAACTGGACTTCGCGGCGCTCACATTGCTATCTACTCAGACAGCCAAGCAGCTATAAAAGCGCTCTCCTCATATAAGGTCTCTTCAAAACTGGTGAAGGAGTGTTACAATCTCCTTCAACTGTTGGCAACCAATAACCAAGTCTTCTTGTGTTGGGTGCCTGGCCACCAGGGCATTGAGGGGAACGAGGCTGCGGATGAACTTGCTAGACAAGGATCATCCAGTCGTTTTCATGGACCTGAGCCTTACTGTGGCTTTGGACTGGCCTCGGCCAAACTGCGGATCACTGATTGGTTTGCACGATTGCGTCAACAGTACTGGAATAACCTTCCAGGGCTTCGTCAATCAAAGGAGCTGATAATGCCCTTCAGTCACAAGGGTACTACTCGAATGAGTAGAACCCACCTAAGACTCCTAGTGGGGTACTTATCTGGCCATCACTTGGTCAGATATCACCTGAACAAGATGGGTCTGTCAAGCGAGACTGAATGCCGTCTTTGTCTGGAGGACGTGGAAACGACCAAGCACATTTTGTGCGAATGTCCCGCCATCGCGCGTTTTAGGATGTCACTCCTCGGGCAAGCTACTATCAGCACTGCAGAATTCAGGTTGATTCCTGCTAAAGACCTACTGCCCTTTATTAGAAGGGTGGACGGTCTTTTGGATTAATGAGCTACGGCACAATAGATCTTTATGGTCGCAGTGCCTTCCTGCTGGGAAAGTAGCTCGAATCTTTATATCTATCTATCTATCTATCTATCTAAGCTTAAACGAGAGCATTGCCAATCCCCTCCAATCCGTAACAAAACAAACGAAATCCCTTAATTCTAATTAAATCACAACGACCATTGTCTCTCTACAAAATTACTCATTAAAACTGTCCAAGTAAATTGTCCCAATTAATGATCCTAATCACGGCATCCTGCTATCTAAACCGTTGTGCACTCATAAGGATGTGATACATTGCACTCTCAGTAACTGACTGCATCATTTGACTACTTTCTGAATAGATGCAACTTGAACTTCCTGAAAATTGATTCTACGAATAACTAAAGCACAATATCCTAGGATTCCTATCTCCGGGTGTCCTGAGCCCTAACCGACTATCGTCACCATCGCATCGGTGGTGGCACTAGTATTAGGTAGCGTCGACGTTCCCATCAGTACTTTTGTTGTCGCAATTCTCGTCGTCGTAAAATGAAAGTTAATCCAGTGCCTGGCAATGTGAGACGTAGAAAGGACGAATCGACAACAGTGAATTGTATTGTGTTCGTTGGAGTGGCAGTGTTGTCTGTCTGAATTCTATTTTTGTAGCCGATTCAAGGTACAAGTTCCTCCGGACATTATTTTGCATAAGAAGGCACCTGTAGCTTGATTGTTGACGTTTAATGGGACGTTTAATGGGGTGGGGTTTTGGCGTAATAACGCATGGGAGATTTAGATAGTGTCTGCAAATGGGTTTTAAATAGGAGACGTTGCTAAGAGTATTTCCAGTGCGTGTATGGCACTAATAATATTATGGAGGATGGCTTTATTTTTTCCTAAGACGTTGTTGACTTTTATTGTGAGGTGTGGATAGCTGGGTGATGATGTTTAGGTGATGATTTTTGGGTGATGATGTTGGGATCTGATCTGAGTCTATAACTTGTCGTCACGACTTGAGAAGTTTGGAAAAACTCAGATAGATACTCGTTGCTGGCAGTTTCGGCTACAATTTCCACACAGCAAGTCCAATGCTGGCAGGAGTAACGGGAGCAGCTTTAGTTGATAAATTTAGAACAGCATCTTAATTTTTGTTGTTGTTTGACTGGTGTTTTTCTATTATATAGAATTTCCCGACTGAACTAATCCTTATCCAACCTGGGAAAATATATTTTCCGAATGGAAAAATTCCTTTCCCAATTTGATCTTTGGGGAGTATGTCGAAATAGGTCGAGACCGAAGTAGAAATGCTTTAAAATCCGTTTGGAGAACGCAGCACCCGTGTGATCAATTTTCATTTGAAAGCATGTTGCATATTCCAACCAAGCTTTACCCTAAATCCCATCCAATAAATGTTGTCAAAAACAAACTGGGTTGCCGCTGTTGTACCCATAGCGCTTGTATTCTAAAGGTAAAAACTATTTAAATTCGGATCTCGCGTAGCATGAGGACCCCACTCAAGATGCTGTTGATTCACAATATTCCCTCGCATGTGTTTCGAAGATTTATTTTAAATAATTATAGCGCGGAAGAGTTTCTGCAACGGCGGCAACCCATTTGGGATCTCATAAACTTTTGTGAGTTAAACCGCAACTATTCAGCAGCCGCCTAGTTCCGATTGGATGACGGTGCAGCGATCGAAAACTACCAAGTAGCCGCAGTGAACTTGACAAACTGTCAACTACCAAGTAGCCGCAGAGAACTCGTTTAATTGTCCTTTCTATATTAATAGCCGCCATACATTATGCGATCCGTCGCCCGATCGATCGGCCGATGGATCGCCACAAATTATCAGCTGGTCAAAATTATATGGAACTCTCAAAAAATTCGTCAACGATAAACGCATACACAGGCCGATCCATCGGCCGATATCGATATCGGGCAACGGATCGGCCGATCGATCGCTGTTTGTATGGCCCGCTCATCGATACAGGTCGCATCACCAGAGTTGTCATCGGGCTTCTATAGTTGTCACCCATGATACAAGGAAGACAAGATATCGCCTTCCCGCGTCTCATTTTCGTATCGTTCTGCGCATCACGTCATAAGCGCATATATATTTAAGAGGCTGGTGGTTCACAACTCTCAGCATTGCAACCGTCACGACAGTATCGCTTCGCTTGTTGAGGGTGCAGGACGCGCACAGTGCAGCGGTCTCTTGTGATCTGCTTGATATAATTTTTCAACTTCGTGCGAACAGGAAGCCATTGAATGAGATTATGTCGAAAACTATTTAAGATAGAAAAAGTTGTTAATACATTTTTTCTGTATGTTTTTTAGTGATCTTTAATTTCGCCTCAGAAAGTTTTCTGCTAGGATTAATAAACAAAGTTTTTTGCCGGGCGACACGGCCATCGACTATCATACAACGTGCATGATGCTTAACATGCCGTCGCCCTTACCAGCCATTAGTGTGGCTACACGTAATGAAAAGAGTTTTTAAGAATGATTTCCACCACGAAGGGGGCCCAAAAAGCGTGATTCGCCGGTTTCGACCGCTGGTGCGAAGCGCGTCTCATCAGACGCCTCTGCTCCGCGCATCGCACCAGTGGGAGAGGCGTAACCGGGAATGACCCAAGACAGATGTTGTTTTGCCTTATATAGGCCGACCAACACGACATGGGTGTCACCGGTCACGCCTCTCCCACTGGTGCGATGCGCGGAGCAGAGGCGTCTGATGAGACGCGCTTCGCACCAGCGGTCGAAACCGGCGAATCACGCTTTTTGGGCCCCCTTCGAGGGGGAAATCATTCTTAAAAACTCTTTTTTCATTACATGTAGCCACACTAATGGCTGGTAAGGGCAACGGCATGTTAAGCATCATGCACGTTGTATGATAGTCGATGGCCGTCGCCCGGCAAAAAACTTTGTTTGTAAATTGCCACTGGCGCCAAGCCAGAACAATGAAATGAATTCCATACCTACAAACTGCCCGTTGCAGTTTGCATTCGGTATGGATTCACACCCATGTCGTGTTGGTCGGCCTATATAAGGCAAAACAACATCTGTCTTGGGTCATTCCCTGTCACGCCTCTCCCACTGGTGCGATGCGCGGAGCAGAGGCGTCTGATGAGACGCGCTTCGCACCAGCGGTCGAAACCGGCGAATCACGCTTTTTGGGCCCCCTTCGAGGGGGAAATCATTCTTAGGATTAATAGTTACAGAGGTAAACGCCAAAAAATAAGAATTCAGACAATTGTATGAGCCTTTGACGTAGGAATTCAGAGAGCCGACATGCGCAAAGCGATATCTTGTCTTCCTTGTATCATGGTTGTCACCGTTCTCTCCGGTTTCAATTCGGAACATTGCGTCGCCGGCAGTCGAGGTAAGAGTCTCATAACTTAACATCTGAAATAAAGAGCGCATTTAAGTTTTAAGTAGTACGATCAAAAAGGGAATAGCATTGACGTGGACTTTTACAAACCTAGGAACAAAATAGGTACTCATCGACAGGGAATGAAAGTTAAACTTATTTTGTGACCAACTTCCTCCAGGCCTTCGGTACGGAGGGGATGGCTAAAAGAAGGCGCCACAGGACAGTAAGAATATGTATTTCCAAATGAGCCTTCCTGTGTATGTATTATTAAGGACTAAGCTAAAGCTGTAAATATTTAAGGCCGGCAATGCAACGACGATTACGTAGCAAAACCGCCCGGAGAAAAGGTACTCTCACAACTGCTTTTCTCCAAGCGACGTCGGTATTAGTATTAAGCGAAACCGCTTGGGAAAAAGTAGCGCTTAAAAGGTCACTCTCACAACAGTCCATGTTCAAGCAGGAACTATTTAAAAAAAATATCTAGACCAGCCATGCATGCGCCAACTTCATGATACATGATCTCATATGGATTGAATCAAATTTCTAGGACAATGTCAGATGAATGCAAACATCTTAAAGTAAGAAACTAACTTTACAAATAAATCACAACGCCAATTCAGTAGGCCGCGTTCAGTGTGAACACAAATCGCTGAATCGCACGTTTACGCGCTCGGCAATCTGGACGCGGCCTTAGCAAGAAAGTCTTAAAAATCCCGCTGATTTGACCAGAAGCTCCAATCGCATAACTATAGAAAGGATCACGTATCTTACTTACAGCACACACAAACACATAATATGAAAAAAAAAAAATATTTCAATATCCGAGGATAAGGGATAAGGGTAGATGTAAATGAATCACACCTGAACACAAATGGACGCTTTCAATGCGACCCACTACCATTCACCGAAAGGCACTTCTTTCACACTGACTGTCACAATATCCTCAAGAGAGTGACGTGCCGTATATAGTCTATTAGATGTCTGACGTGTCTTAGATATTTTTAGCTCCCGGTAATATTTTTAATACGTTCCGTGTAGGTGGCATCGGTTACTAAGGATGAACATCGTGTCGTTGTTTTCGTTTTGCTGACCTCACATTTCACATTTGAGACATAGGGACGTATTCGTATCAACGAAAGGATAATCAGAATTGGTGAGTTCATGGTCCAGCACCTAAACGGACGAAGATACTCATATGTCGCATTTATCGTGCGGCCAAGGCTGCTTGCTTGATCAAACTATTCCTTGGAGGGAAGTGTGGAATTTAATCCATGTTATCCGAATTATTGCTCCTTTCATGGACGGAATATTTCAAAGAATGGCAGATGTTCCGCTTATGTGTACTCTTATATTGAACGTGATGACGTCATGGGCTCCACGAAATACATCGTGCCAGAGCATTTTCCCTTAAACAAAAATAGTAGATGCCTGATATTGTACACGGTAATTGCCATGGATGCGAATCATAACGAAGTTTTATGCATATTCTGGATCGGGTCAAAAAAAAACTTAAGAAAAATGTTTTTCTTTTTTTTTGTTCCTTCACTTTTGTGGCATAGCCCCCAAAATATAACAAATCCCCCCAAATTTTTCTTCCAAAGTCATTTGCGACAAATCCTCCTTTCAAAAATGTACTTGTCCACCTTTATGATGTGGGCGAGCGGTAGCTCAGTGCGTAGTCTCATGTCTGACTACCGGAGTTTCGGGTTCGAATCCTGTCCACGACATCGTTCGTGGGATTGGGGATTGCCGCCGAAAGTGGTTCACTGGCTATACATATCGGTACTGCATCCTGTTGTCTGGCGGACGGCACTCAGTGTCGTTCTGTATGACATGATATTCTGTTGTTCTTTGTTGGAGAAGGTCCAGGGATCAGTATGTGTTGACATCACGGGGCTCCTTAGGACAACCCCGACCGTTGCCTTGGGCGCACTGTTACATTTGCTTTTCTTGGAAATCTTCGCAGAGCAGATGGCGGCGAAAATTGCCATTCGGCTCAGTGAAACCAGTCACCGCATCAATCTCTGGCCACTTGACTGTTTTCAATAACACTAATATTCCCGTACAGATGGACTACACCTCTCCTAAATACCTGTTTTACAAGCCTGATTCCATTACTTACCTGGCATCTGGTCCAGTGACATTTTCACTGACGACTCTAAGACTGAGGGAAGTGTTGGGGCTGGTGTATACTCGGAGAAGCTGCATGAAGGTTTATCGCTCCGTCTCCCGGGACATAGCACCGTTTTTCAGGCGGAGGTTACTGCAATCTACGACGAGGCGGCAACCTGGCTTGCGCATAATGTTATATCTGGTGATTAAATCGCTCAGTTCCGTCTTGGCTACGTCAAAGACAGTATCAGATTGTCGCAGCTCTCTCTTGGATATCTGTGCTGCATACCAGGTCATAGTGGCTTTTCTGGTAACTGTAAAGCTGACGAACTGGCTGGGGCGGGTACGAACAATGAAACCATCGAGCGCTTGCGCAGTCCTGGGATGCCTCTAGCAGCTTGGAAATTGGTCACTAAGGCGGTGGCATATGACAGGGCTAATACCAGATGGTATAGTGGCACTACATGTCAGGCAAATATGACCGAAACTGGACCCCGGCCGCTCCTAAGGCCATTAGTCTTAAGGCTAACCCGACAAAACCGAACTAATACTTTTTACAAGGCAACATAACACCACACACCACACCCGCCCTCAACGGAGTAACACTATATCTTGTTGATAGTGTTAAAAGTTTGGGCCTAATACTAGAGAGGAAACAGCTCTGGTGGAATAACGTGAAGCACAGAATTGGGGAACATTCCTGTTTCGCAAATATTAGGAGAATTCTCTCTATTGCATTTAGGGAGAATTTTTAAAATTCCTTAATTGCGGGATTTCCGCTTTAGGCAGTTCATTTCCACTTTAGGTGGTAAGAACCTAGAACCCATGCGGGGGGATTTGAAGGTCCTAAAGCGGAAATTACCCAAGTTTTGTGAAAGTTCTCTCTAATCGAATAGAGAAAATTCTCATACTAGTAATTTTTGCGAAACAGAAATGTTCCAGAATTGGTAAGGGTCGTGTGTGTCGGTTGGCTTACTCCTGTACATGGGGTCTCAGACCTCAGACGGCCTATTACATAATCACATGTATAATGAGACCTACACTTGTGTAGGGAGCGGTCGTATGGTGGAAAGTCATCGAGAACAAAACCAATGTCAAGGAACTAATGAGATTGCAGCGACTGGTTTACATAAGTATTAAGGGTGCCCTGGGAACCACTTAAACGGCTGGGCTGGAAATGATCCTGAGGCGTATGCCCGTGGACCGGTTCCTCTGCAGAAGCGCGCGCTAAAAGTTCATACATAAATTGGAAACGCTTCAACATCTTAGGTGCATACAGCTTTCAGGAGTTAGCAGAGGTGGCCAGTGCCGCCTCGTTGAATCAGCTGGTACGATTTAGCGGAGTGGTCACCTGGCAGCTCTAATTAGCTAGCGGAGGGTGGCAAATGGGCCCAAATCGGAGGCCTAATGCTAGCTGCGCTAGCGGCAACACTCTTGTCTAACCTAACCTAACAGTACATTAATAGCGCATTAACAGTATATTAACAGCATATTAACCGTGCAATAACAGTGCATTGACAGTACATTAGCAATACATTAGCAGTGCATTAACATGTTAACAATGCATTAACAGTGCATTAACATGATGTTGACAGTGAATTAACTTACATTAACAGTGCATCAACAGTATGTTAACAGTACATTAACAGTATTTATTTTCTACTTTTGTATAAAAACATGTGATAAGAAATTCCTATCAAAATTGGCAAATTAATAATAAACATTTTCATGTTTAGCGTTACTGGCCCTCCTCGAAGCTTCGGAGATCACATATGGCACATTACATGCTCCATGCGTACCATAAGTTTTGCGCACATTGTCGAACAAATGTTCACAATTCATATGCATATATTGTCATTGCCCAACAACATTCCGAAGAACCTTTGGTGAACAGAACCATTTCAAACAGATGTATCTATAGGCCAGCCGCAGAAAACAATCAAAATATTTTCTGTCAACCTAATTCATTTTAGATTGCCCAACGATTCGGGTGACACTTGTACCAATATTGAAACTCGTGCTGAGCAGACAATCTTGGAACTAGTCCACTGAATATAAAAAGCTCGCGCTAACAATAATGTTCTGCAGTCTAATTCCATTCTGGAACATAATTGATTCGGCAAATTAACTTTTTTCCCAATTATTGTTAAAATGAGATCAATCGTTTTCGCTCTATTTATCGTTTCATCAGTCATGATGGCGAGCGGACTGAGTCCTGAAGCTGACAATTGGTTCATGTCAACGACCGGTAAACTAAACGATCTGATGAAGCACATCTCAGGTGGACTGGAGGACATGTTCGGTGACGATATAGCCGAATTTCGGGCTATCAAGGAACAGGCCCAATTGACGCCTAGCTGCTCGGACCTTGTCCGCAAGATTGAAAAGTATGGTGAGACGTTGCGACCGACCGAAAATACAGCGAGATTCTTTGATTCGTTAAACATCATGATTGCACCCTGTCGCCGTTCGGAAGATCACAAAGCTGGACGGTGTGTTGATAATGTCTTTAGTGCTGGCATGATAGCTTTAAGGAAGAGATTTAACGATTCGGTCAACGATAAATTCCGCAACATTCCGACTATTGCTAATTTCCGTAAGGAGTTGGCTGAATGTGAGTTGAATTAAGTGGAAGGTTTAGTATGTCCTTGATTGAGAGTATATGTAGCTGTGTAGATTATAATAAAGATATTTGAAGTAGTGATAATTGTTTTCATTGAATTTTGATATGTGTGGTTGTTTCAATCTAAGAAGAAATCCTTTCAGAATGCATTCTATAGACAGCTATCAAATTACATTTGGCATTCCAACCCTTCATCAGCAAGGACATAGAGCACCGACTACACGTTCCTCCGGCAGCCGGTTCTACGTACTGGAACTACCCGCTGATACTCTATCAATGGCCAAGTGCTCAGTCTCATGTCTGACTACCGGCGTTTTGGGTTCAAATCCGGTCCGATCCGGTCCGTGGTCATCGATACTTGTGCTGTCTTCTTCCTATGGTGCGGGGCGTAATAATAAGCCACACCATCTCCCCACTTGTCGCAAGTAGGCGGCTAAATGCGAGCGGGAGGTACATGCTGGCAACGTGAATCGTCCGAAACTACATAGTTTATCCCAACAAAACGTCAGCTAAGCCACATGGAATGGTTGACGCGCTACGCTCGGCTAGACGTTAGGGCAAATTAGTATCTCTAAACAAGATTCATATTATCCCCATTTATTATTTCTGTTTCAATAATATTCCAACATTTACGATCCGACCCTTGTGGTCTTACAAATTTCCAGTCGCCAATATAAACACGGAACCATTAACAGTCCTCGTAGTCGTATCCAGTAACCGACTCTACGGTGCCTGATTTATGGATTCTTTTATTATTATCTGGTGGTTCTGGTAGGGGTAGGTTTTAGTACCAAGCACACGTACAAGTAATCGCTTCTACCGTCACAGTATGTGATCTGACACGCGGGACATCCATTGGCGCTAGCCTGAAAACGAAGAAGGACGAAATGAAAAGTAATAATGTACACTAGTGCGGTACATCAATAAAGCGCTTTAATTGCTCTGTATTCAATTAAAAGTGTTTAAACGATTTTCATAAATTTCTTGGTAAACAAGTGTGACACGGACATATCCTGAACAATGTTTTCTTGCTATACATCTAATGGATTCCGTTTGAGCGAATAGAAAAACGGATTTGCTGTAGCAAATGATAAGAATTTGAAGCCTGAAAGTTCGCCCTTCCAACTAAATTTAACTAGAACATTTTTCAACCTTGCTGTTGTTTTTTCGACAGTCAAGCTGTAATTAAATCTCTCGAATCGGGTTTGACTACGCCAAAGACAGTGGGTTGCCCAATACTTTTTGAGCTATTTTTTGTCGGATTGTGGGCTACAGTGGTTTCGTTGGCAACTGTAGAGCAGACGAGCTCAGCTTTTTTCTTATCTTGTGGAACATTTTGTGAACTACATAGGTGCGATCGATGACAATAGTCACAATAATTAGGCAGATTGTCACAGTTCACATGATGTAATTTTGAAGAGAAACTATGAAATTGTCATCGCGCATTCAGAAACTCGCCACCTTAGACAATGGCGGATCTAGAAATCGAGTTCGAAGGGGGTCCGACTTCGTTTGTTACCTGGAGAATTAAGGATACGTCCGCACTTATTCAACTTTTGGTCCTTAAGAGGCATGCGCCCATTGAAAGTGGGGACGGAGAAAAGCATGCACTGATTAATGTACAAAACCATAAACTAAGATTAGTTTTGCTATGAAATTGGGTTCACACTGGGCGCGAAATCAATTCAATCACGGAAATCAAGGTGCGGTGAGTTTCTTTGTATGTATTGTACATTGAAAGTTTCCGATCAAGCCGACTGGTCAGATCGAGTACTTTGGAAGCATGTGTGAACCTTGTTTAAGGGCTGCTATGCTTACCAGGATCTCATCAGGCTCCTTTCCTTCCTCACCGTAGTTTCTACAGAAGACATTATAGGGTCGCGCTCGGTGGCCGTGGTCGTTTGGTCACCGCTGTGCGATACTACATCTAGAGCTCGGAGGTTCAAATCTCGGCGCAAACAAAAAAACTGTCTGTAGGTACATATAGAACTCCCACAGTGCTCTGAGGCTGTCACTACAAAGACGGAACGAATAGGAGGTGCATGCTAGCAACTGCACTTCCAAAAAGTAGATATATACCGAAACGTCAACAAGGCATAGAAATCTAGAGATGTTGACGCGCCCATGCCCCTAGAGGGGTCAAGGCAATTAAAATGCGAAGCCTACTATGACCCAGTTGTGACTGCCACCAGCTGTGTTGTTTAAAGCGACAACAGTTAAACCATGCCATTAGAATACATTTTAGCGACAACGATTTTGGTGAGGGATATGATCATTTAACCAACCGGACTCGGTCTTGCTAATCGCTTTAAACTTTAGAGCAAGAGTTTAGATGCTGCGATAGGTGTGTAGATGATCTGATTAATTCGTACATCATCACTTGTTGTATTTTACAAGCTGAGCTCGTCTGCTCTACAGTTACCAGCGAAACCACTGTGGCCCAGAATCCGACATAAAAAAATAGCTAAAAATCACTGGGCAATGTTGGGTGATGTTTTTTAAACCAGGAAGGGGTCATTCTGCGACTCGTGGCTGAGTTGCGTTTGTAAGGTGGAAAGTTTATCCTTCAGCACCTGCACGCACATGACGAAGATGTTCTCAGACTTGAGAACGCCCGCCTACTCCACGTTGAAGAACTTCTTGGGCTTCGCCTCCCAGTTGAACGGCGCCTTGACTGGAAGACAACAAATCGTCAGACCCTAAACTATCCAGAACTGTCGCGAGGTCACGGGCAGCACTTTAGGGTTGGGCGACTTTCGGTCGATCTTGGTTAAATGCCGCGTCTGCTCCTCGGAGCATTTCAGATTCAACATGAACTCGACACTGCATTTGGGCCAAAAGTCCAGGCATCCGCAGTCCCGGGTGTACTTTAGACGCCCCACCGTTTCGTCCGATATTGAAATGAGACCGATCCGATGAACAGGGAATTCATCCGACAGGACAGTGGAATAAGTTTTGAGCTCCACCCAAATCGCTAAATTTAAATAAAAACACAACTGGACGCTTTGTAGGTTGGTATCGGAATGACATCAGCAGTCAGCTGTTCAATTCGTCAAAAAGACGATACATGTCGTTCACCGGAGAAATCACGAATTGGAGAAGGGGAATTGAAGTAGCGGAATCACGATATTTTTAGGAACGCACCCATTGGTTGCGTTTCTGTTTTGGACCGTGTCGACACTGTTTCATAGATACTTTGCGGAAACGCTACGATTTCAGACACCGATATCAGAATCTTTGAGAAGGGGAAAGTATCACACAGTTAAAAATCCTGGTCTATTATCAATGCTAATTGGGGTTACATATATGACGACACCAAAATTGTATTAGATTTTAATAAAATGAAAGTATTACAATTGCTTCCGTAAACTTCACTGGTTTAAATATTAAACTTTTCTGGCATTATTTTTTTTAATCAAATTGTTGGTTTAAAATTTAATCTACAGATATTATAATCTATGAAAAAATATTAATTTTACTGCGTTTTTTTAACTCCTCTAAGTTTTTTCTCCATTATTTTTTTTTTTTTTTCAATTTTCTAAACTTCCAAATCCTTTATTAAGCCCATCGCAGGTTAGCCAGCTCTTTAACTTTTTTCGCCATGGCGCAGCATCGAACCTGTGAACTCCGTGTTGTAGAGTTGCGACCTAGACCACTCGGCCACGCAGCATAATATTTTGAGCTGACTGCGAGTAGTTATAGTGAGACTTGAGACTCAAAAAATATACTTTGTGTGGTTTACCTTTTAATTAAACTTAGATTAGAAACTAATGCGAGAACAAAAAGAACACAAAAAGGTTTGAATTGTATTAGAATTTATTACAAATTGGTTTAAAATAGAAGTAAACTTTGAATTGTATTAGAATTTATTACAAATTTGGTTTAAAATAGAAGTATACTTTGAAAGGGTTTAGATTATAGAATTAAAATTATTAAAAATGGTGGTAGTCCAAGACCAGGTTTAAAAAAAATACCGAGATTTTTAACTGTGCACGAATTTTTTCCGATCAAATTTCCCCTTTAATGATTCCTATGGGCTTTCATAGTTCGCTCTTCACAAGTTCTGTTATTCCATTCGTAAACAACTCTTTGTTGGCGTCAAAGTGCGAAGAGTGATCGGGAAGTCTGTCCTCCTTCGTCACTTCGTTCGGAAATTGTTCTTAAGGGTGTAAGGCGGCTATTACACTATAAAAGTTCTTTTACAAATATCTTTTATGAAAGACATTTTCAAAGTACTTTTATAGTGTAATAGCCGCCTGAGAAAAGATTTGCTACATTAATGTTGCTTGTTTCAAGTACCTTTCTTACAAGCTTGCACTCCTTCCCCCTTAGGCGGCTAATATCATTCATAAAAGTTCTTTTAAAATATTGTACTTCAAAGATATTTGTAAAAGAACTTTTATAGTGTAATAGCCACCTAAATATCCCTTATTAATTGGCGTATGTTTGTGTGAAATATATTCATGGCGGCAAGGGAATCGTGTCGTTTACCGGAGAAATCACGAATCGGAGAAGGGGCAATGGATACGTAAAGGAATTGCGATATTTTTAGGAACGCACCCATTATCAGCCTTCCTGGCCAACCCTTCAATTAATTATAAGCGATTGTCGTCCTACTTGTTGAACAAACACTAATCGAATGCAGTATTGGAACAAAGAGAATTTCCAAAATTCAAATTATTTCATTTCCTACTTTTCCAATTATCGACACCTCAATTTGCGCACAATTTCATGGTACCCCCATTTCGCATGAATTGCCACATTTGATCCAATTCAATTAGGGAGTGCCATTTTCGATCCCATCCGAAGTGACAAAAAAAAAATATTAAATTGAAATCTACATTTTATACACGAGCAGCAATGTAGTCACAAACGTGGCCTAAATTCATTTTCGGCACAAGGGCAAAGTTGTTGGATTTTAATCGAAGGATCCAAATGTCCCACTTATTTGTTGTGGTCGGACTGATATAGAGCAAATAAACAGACCAACAGATAAACGAGGCGGACGAATAGAGAATCATATTGTCCGTCCATCGATTTTAGGAATCGCTATCCTTGTGTTTAATTATGAAGCTCTCCATAGAAAGCATGAAGACGACGTCTTCAAACCGTCTAAATAGTAGTGACAATGCGGATCGTTCCTTGTGGCATCCATAGCGAAGCTACCCTAGTTTCAGCAATGTCCGGCATTTATTAATGAAATTAAGAAACGGGTATGGTTGACATTAGTTCAGTGGGTCGGTTTTTCCCTTTTTATTAGGTCTATGTGCTTAACGAAAAGGATTGACTTCGGCTTGACTTCAATAGCGTCAAGGGACGGTTCCTTTTAATTCGATATGGGAGTTGTATTCTTTTTATTGGGAATGCAATTAACGTTCAATGCGTTTTAATCTTGTTTGAATCCGTTTCGTCTTTGCAAGACGGCCTTTAAAATTCGATAAAATCCCAGAAGGACAGTACGGAATAAGATTAGGGATTTTCTTTTCATGTAGTGAGTTATAGCATATGCACAACATGTACCTATATCTAGATACCATGCACAACTTCCTTATTCTCCTTTTTCTTCCACCACCAAAATTAAGTTGACAGTTGTCCTGTCTTTTATAAAAAAAAACTCTCAAATGATCCCTTCTTTTTCTTTGAAAATTCACTAGAAAATATTACAGTGTTCGTGTTCGTTCAACGGAAAGGTAGCAAAGGTTTCTGGTCACTCGTCAAATCTGTGAAGAATAACTTCACCTCCTCTCCTATTCCACCACTGGTATATGATGGCAAAATTTACAGTGAACCGCAAGACAAGGCCAACCTGTTGGCCGAAACTTTTGTTGCAAACTCTTGCCTACTACCCACTACTCAGAGTCCACCAGCCATACCCTTATGTGATTCACACCAGAGACCTTTGCATTTCCGCACTAGGGAAGTATTTAACGTACTCTCAAAACTCGATGTATCAAAATCGGCTGGACCTGATGGCATCTCCCCCTTAGTTCTCAGACACTGCGCTTCCTCGCTAGCCAAACCTCTCCGAAAACTCTTTTACCTGTCCTACGCAACAGGAGTGTTCCCATCATCGTGGAAACTAGCTCATGTCCAACCAATCCCCAAGAAAGGAGAAGCATGTGATCCATCTAACTACCGACCAATAGCACTAACTTCGACCCTATCAAAAGTCTTCGAAACCCTGGTTAACAACCAACTAATGAGCTACCTTGACTCACATCATCTCATCAATGATCGGCAATATGGTTTCCGGTCTTCGCGCTCCACCGGCGACCTAATGACATACCTCACCGAAAGATGGAATCGCTGTATCCACCAATTTGGCGAAGCTAAAATCATTGCCCTCGACATTTCGAAAGCTTTGGATAGAGTCTGGCAACCGGCTCTTCTAGCTAAGCTCCAGGCTTTTGGTTTGGACCCAAAATTAGTTAAATGGATCGAAAGTTTCCTCCACGACCGTCCGCTTCAGGTCGTCCTTGATGGAGTTAAATCAAATTGCCATACCATCAACGCAGGGGTCCCCCAAGGTACTGTCCTTTCACCAACACTCTTCCTTCTCTTCATCAACGATCTTCTCAGCGTGACTTCCAACTCAATCCATAGCTTTGCAGACGATAGCACCCTTGACTACACTTACTCTTTCAACTCTGTAGCTGACTCTCGCCGAAATTCAACATCTATCAACAGAGATCGCATGTTTGACTCACTAAATGAAGACATTTCAAAAATTATTGCATGGGGGAAAGCGAATCGAGTA